>CM077095.1:109147475-109807225 GCA_039513925.1 Platanthera zijinensis | reverse complement strand
CTACCTCCTTCAGAGATTGTGGCTCCAGTCATCTATCTTACTAAGCTTTCTTGCGATGCCAGAAGGTTCTCCACCTCAAGCAATGACGGCTGAGTGGCACATCCTTGAATAGAAATAATGAAGGCGACATAATCCCTTCGCAATCTGCAGATTATGTGCTTCTTAAGCTTCGCCTCTGAAATTAGCTCATCAGGGTCCAATGCCAAAATTTCAGCACACAAGTTCTTCATCTTTAGGAAGAACGTGGAGATGAACAATTCTCCCTGAGTGACTCTCGCAAACTCGTTCTCTAGGAACTGTAGTCGTGCTACATTCTTCTTATTAAACAACCCATTAAGGGATTTCTAAATCTTTGCAGCTGACCGAAATCCAATGATGTGGTCGAAGAACTCCGGTGAGATAGCTCACTTGAGAGTAAACTTTGCCTTTGTGTTTTTCTTCCTCCAAGACCTCATCGCTTCAGCATTACCAATAGTAGCAGTCACCTCTTGCCTTTCGTCTCCACAGATGACCTCCCAAAGGTCCTCGCCCAGAAGATAACTCTCCATACGTGACCTCCACTTCTTGAAGTTGGCCGATGTTAAGAGTTCAATTCCAAGACCCCTTGTGAATCCTCCTTCCATTGCACAACACTAGACTACTTAACTTCCATAAGAAAAAAAGAAGTCTGATGGTTGATCACTACTCAAACCTCTATTCTCTCTGATACCATGTAAAAATTTATGAAACACGGAAAATGGGAAACTAGGTCGCATGAATGCTCAACCAAACCAAGCTAAGTAAATCAGATGCAAATACCAGAGCAAGTTAATCTTGTATTTTCAATCTTATTTATAGTACGAGGCATACATGGCAAGATATGATTCGCTAATTTACCCGATGAAAGCAAAAAATTTCAAGGAAAAAACTAGTCGCGCGGTTAGAAATCAAAACCGCCCACTCTGCCGAACTGAACTAAGAAGTCTGTTGAATCTGCTAAGTTGCAATACCGCAATCTAACCACGAGGACACCTCGTTATTCCAAATGTTGAAGAACTCTGTTTGTAATATGCAAGCCGCCTAATCCCGAGGTCGCCTAGCCACCAGATATCTGCGAACAGCTGCTGCCGAACTAAACATGTAGACCACCAGAAACGAACACCCTTATTGAACTGGGAAAGATTGCTGATGTGAAGACCGCCTAGTCGCAAGCCGCAACCTACTACTAATCGTCGATTGTAATTGTATGGACCACACTGATCCCCGACGCAAGTTAGAACCAAGTCCCTGGCTTATCAGCGCTATCCATAGAATTTGCAACATCAAACACTGGTTAACTTCTCAAACCGTGCGGATACAAAAACCTGTCTGAAGCAACCAACTGAGCTCGCTTACTATTCATTCAGTTATAGTTATGATGTGACAGGGGTCCTATTTATAGGTACGGAGAGTAGTGTGGTCACCGCCCGAACTAATAGGAATACCCCCCCCCCCATCTCGCAGCTAGCACGAGACGTGTCCGTGCAGCGGGGACACAAAGCCAGCCCGCCTTGCCGCCCAAACAAGGCCGAATAAGCCTGTCCTCCAAAGGCTAGAACTTGGATGTCTGCTATTCCGGCTGATGTAACATCCCTCAAACTACTAAACACTTGAGAATGGTTTTGTCATGACTAGGTCATGACAAAACCCTAGGAAGCCCAAGAAGACCAAATGAACTTAGGCATGAAGGTGAAAACCATCTTGGACTGTAAATAGTAATTTTCAATTACCCACCATAGGGTTTGACTTTAGGGTTTCAACTTGACTCCAGGACCCCACCACAATACTCTTAACACTTAAAGGAGGTCAATGGGTCACCAAGGACCCATTGGGGTCAGCTAAAGAGGTCAAGCTTGTAACACCTCCGTCCGTCACAAGAAATATAACAGAGGGTCCGGTAAGGGCCCCACGCAATATTCCACAGACAGTCGGCGACGTTACTTATTAATATCAAAAACCAGTACACGTATCCTAACTCAGAGCATTCTAGCGGAAGCTTTAGGGGTTATTATTTAACTCAACAATCAGGAATGTCCACTATATATAAACAACCAGATTTATATATACCACAGGAATGTATACAGAATTACACAAAAGTGTTTAGAGTTAAGGCCTTATTACAGTTAAACTTCACAAGTGTGGTTTATATACATCGGCGTGCGGGCCAGCCACACATGAAAATAGTAAAACTATTCCTCTTGTCCTTTGAGGGCCAGCAAAGTAGCAAGGGCTTCAACCAACTATTTCCCGCTCGGCTCCCCAACACCTGCACAGAGACAATCCACCACGAGGGTGGCAAACAAGTAAATGGTCAGCATTCAGCTTACCAATTATAACGACCTCACCCCTTACTCGGGGCGGTGATTCTCCTTCACTGCAAGCAATGCAATATCAACAAATATAGCACAAGAAAGTGCATGTTTACACATTTCAATATATCACAAACGCCGGCTGCACGGCCAGACGCTCCGTGCACTCAGGGCACATTATCGGGGTATCATTCATGCTCCACGGCCCACGGCCGGAGACTTTAGTCTTGATGGCGTACATCCCAAGACTCTCATTATGTGATAACAACTAACGCTAATATCCCAGGCACTCATATTAGACAACCATAACGCAGAGATAGTTCAGCCTTTACCCGTTGCTGAAATCGCCAATTCAATGTCCAGACTGACGCGGGTCGGCTTCCCCTTATCCGTTCGACATGATGGCCTTTATGAGCTTGTAGCTCACAATAGTCACACTACCCTCCAAGGACTAGCTTCACAATAAAAAAGGGAGTTAGTGCTAGCGTTTGTTACGATCGCTTAGCGGGGACAACAAAAGCTCTCTTTATGTTCCCAAACTCAACCCAAACCCTGCAGTAACCTGCAGTGCCAAAAAACGTGTCTTTCATACCACACATAGCTCTCTAGGATCTATCATCGTCGACGACACCCACTATCGCCCTGGCGACATCAACAGTTTCTCCAAAAAGATGATTTTATCTGGGTATTTTCCTAGAGCTCCCCTATAGTACTTCCTGTTACTCCAATTAGCAGGCCTAACCCACAGACTCTGTAAAATACTCGTTTATACGCGAAGTCTTCTCCGGTTCGCAAAAGAAAGCATCACCAATCCAAACCAACCTATCCGTATGGGCTTCACACAGCATGCTTATTCCGTACTTTACATTTCTGGATCAAATGCAATATTAAATAGAGATCATACCGATCGACCCAAAGGAATCCACCATTTTTCAACCTTTTCGGTGAGGGGTTCCATGCAGGTATGCATATTGAGGACTTCACTGGTCTAGGAGAAAATCGTTACCCTTGTAGTTCGTTTTGGAGCCATGTCGTTAGCATTCTATCCGATTGGAAACGAGCACGTCGCTTTCCTCTTCACGGATCTAGTATCGGATCTTGCTTTCACTAACAAGATCTTCTCCAAGCTATTCAAGCTTCATCCCAGGCCTTAGCTCAATCAAAAACTCAGCCTTCTTCCTTAGCTTTCCTTTCTCAAGAAGAGGATGAAATGAAAAGAGAGAGTAAGAAGGAAATAATGATATCCTCAATCCACACCCCTTTACTTCAGTGACCTTGGGTTTAACCCCAGCCACACAATTAATCCATCAAAACGAAGCAATGGCAAAGATTTGGGTTGACTCGTCAACTTTGGCGTTATTGCCTAGCGACATCGATTGTCACTACTCGGCGACATCGACTTAACCGCTTCACCGCTTTGGCCTAGGTCTACCACCGCTTATTGGCCGCTCTTTTCCCAAACCGACATGTGTCTCACTCCACATAGCACTATCACCCAGCGACATACACTGTCACCACGCGGCGATATCCTTCGACAATTCGTCGAGTGCATTGAGTGCCGACTCAACGCTTTAACGCTATCGCATCAAGAGATACCCACTATCGCCCGGCGATAGTGACAAAAGTTCTGCGGTCAATTTTGGGGTGTTAAAACCCTCCCCTCCTTACAAAAATTTCGTCTTGAAATTTACACACAGCTATAAGAAAGACAGCAACTTAAATGTCACATTAACTTGTTGGTACCCTAGTTTGGATTTGAGTTAAGTCTTTCCTTTAGTCTCTCTTTTGCTTATTTGATAGGTTAGTTTCTCTAGTTTTGTAGAATTGCTTATCCAGTGAAATCTGGCTAAGTTAGTTTTTGGTTCGACTATCGTCGAACGCCGATCGACTATCGTCGATCAGCCGGTCGACGATCGTCTGTCTGTTTGATCGACTATCTTCTGTCTTCAGATAGTCGTGCTCTGTGTTTTGTCAGCTCGACGTTTTGCTAGATCGTCGAGCTCTGGTCGACTATCTCTTGATAGTTCGACGCTTTCTGTTGTTTGTTGGCTGGTCGACTATCTATTGATAGTTCGACGTTTTCTGTCTTGCTTTGAGTCGGTCGACTATCTGCCTAGATAGTTCGACTATCTCATCGTGGTTCGTTCGACTATAGTCGAAGGTCGTTCGACGATCGGCTATCTGCATATATAATATTATATGCGTTTTATTCTGTGTTTTATTTCTTATTTTATCTGATATATTTACTATATATTATCTGATAGACATACTTCATATACTTCAAAGCAATCTCTGCTTATATCCTTTATGCATAAGTCAATGCCTTCTGACATATCTTTTGCCCTATTATCTGACTTTATTAATGCAGCTGTCCTTTATAGCCGTTGGCTGTAAAGAGTTATTTCTAATGTAACCTTTTATAGCATTCTTTATACTGCAGTTTCTTATGAAGCTTTATTCTTTATATAGAATATATATATATCTGCAAGATATGTTTTGTCTTATGATAATTGCAGCCCAGATTCAAGATCTGAGAAGAAGACAAAAGCTCAACTCAAATAATAGAGCCGTTGCTGCTCTTATATATAAAGAGTTCTTTTGAAAGAACTAGGTGCAGAAGCAGAGCTGTAGAACAAGAAGAAACCTGTACAGCATACAGAGAAAGAAACAGCTTACAGCTGCTCTCAGCATTCATACATCCATCTGAGAAGTTTTCTCTTCTACTCTTCCTCAACCTGAGTGCTCCTGTTTCAGGAAGATACACTCAGAGATATTGAAGAAGAAGAAGAAGAAGGAAGCTGCTGAAGAAGATCCTTTTATTTTATATTTTATTATCTTCTTCTTAGCTTTATTCCTTCAGAACTTCAAGACAGTATTCTGTCAGAAGTTCTGAAGAGGCCTTGTGCTTCTCTAATCTTGTTGTAAAATAGAGAAGACAATCTAACCCTCTTCCCCCCTCCTGTAAAGGGTTATTTACTCCCTTCAATAGTAAAGCTTGGTTTTTAGACACTTGATCAAAAGTCTAAAGGGTCTCTAGATCTACCTGCAGCAGATCTTGTTGGTGGCAGGGCACCTGATCAAAAACCTGAGTGGATTCCTACTGTTTGGGTAGAAGAGTGGATGTACCCAGTGTTTGGGGAACCACTATAATATCTTGTGTTGTCTGGCTTGTTTAATTAATTATTTGTACTGTGGCTGAGATTAGTTTTAACTAGGATTGCTAGTTGCTGGATAGGACCCAAAGCTTAATTGTAATTACAGTTAGCTTTATTCTGTGCACAACACTTTGTGTTAGGCTTTTCAATATCTTATGGTTATCTCTATATCTATAATCTTTAATTCCGCAATCGTATTTATCCCTTCACTTTCAATTGGTATCAGAGGGAGGTTGTCTGACTGTACAGGCTAACACCTGAGTCACAAGATCCTGATAGATACCAAGGATTATAGATATTCACTTTCACTTTCATGGCCCAGTACAATGATTATTTTAGCACCAGACCTCCAGCTTGCAACTTAGCTGAGTTCAGCATCTGGAAGACAAGAGTCAAATTATATATGAACTCTTTTGATGAAGATATTTTTTCTTCTATTATAACAGGTCTTCCTACTTTGGCAACAACAACAAAAAGTGCCAGGCTAGCTGATGCCAGAGCAATGAACATTCTTACAGAATCAATGTCTGATGACATTTTTCAAGAGATTGCTGAATGTTCATCAGCTAAGGAGATTTGGCTGTCCCTTCACCAAATGGCTTCTGAACCCTTGGATGCTATATCAGAAGGAAGCCACATCATCTCATTTGAAGGAGAAGAATCAACATCCCTAGATATTATCTGGGATGTCTCAGATGATGAATCATCATTTGAAGATGAAGAGGAGGAAGCAAGGGCCAAAGAATTTTGCATAATGGCCATAAATGCCTCCTGCAGCAATTTAGAAGCTGAACAAACAGAAGAACATTCAAAACCTGAAAAGGTTCAGGTATTATCAAATTCTGTTTTTAGTTCAGTTAATTTAGATATTCAAAATTGCTGCCAAGTTTTAACAAAACCTGAGAAGGAACCAACACTTCTCAGAGAAATGTTTTATTTATATTTTAATGAGCTCAAATCTGAGAACTCAGTTTGCTTTTTCATAAATCTGTTTTATACTCATAAGAATAAAATAGTTAAAATATTTTCAAATCCTTTTATTATTTGGAATAGATTTATTAGGAAGCTTTTTCTTTTCTTATAGCTGATTATATCTGATTGATATTTTGTTCAAATATTTTCTTTGGATTTCTGTATGATGAAATTCTCTGTCAGATAACTCTATTTCTTATAGATCCTTTTCTAACTTCATCTAGATTGAGTCCTCTACTCTAGTTGCATTGGTCAGCTGAGTTTGAATCTCGTCTAATGAAAAGAAATTCTATAGGAAGGAAGATATCTGATTTTGTTTTTCAGATCCAGAATCTAAATTAAATTTGCTGAACAAAATATCATTTTTTTTGCTGCTAACATACCCTTTTTCAAGGAGAGTGCAATCTCTACCATAAGCTTTCTACAGGTACTATCTGAAAGAGTGAGCTGGATGACTCAATCAAAATTCAAAGTCATCTCAGCCTTCTCCAATCACAAGTACTGCATCAACATAGGGGGAGATTGCAATGCCAGCAGCAGCCAGCTAAGCAAAGCTTTTCTTTATATATCTTATGCTTTGCAATATTTATTTATTATTTTGCTAATAAGATCCTCACCCAAATAGGGGAGATTGTTGGAACCCTGGTTCTGATTTGGGCTAGGATCTCTATTAGGTTGTTTTAGCTTAGCTTATTTGTTTTTAGTAGTTTTAGTTTTTGAAATACTTAACCCAAATAGGGGGAGATTGTTGGTACCCTAGTTTGGATTTGAGTTAAGTCTTTCCTTTAGTCTCTCTTTTACTTATTTGATAGGTTAGTTTCTCTAGTTTTGTAGAATTGCTTATCCAGTGAAATCTGGCTAAGTTAGTTTTTGGTTCGACTATCGTCGAACGCCGATCGACTATCGTCGATCAGCTGGTCGACGATCGTCTGTCTGTTTGATCGACTATCTTCTATCTTCAGATAGTCGTGCTCTGTGTTTTGTCAGCTCGACGTTCTGCTAGATCGTCGAGCTCTGGTCGACTATCTCTTGATAGTTCGACGCTTTCTGTTGTTTGTTGGCTGGTCGACTATCTATTGATAGTTCGACGTTTTCTGTCTTGTTTTGAGTCGGTCGACTATCTGCCTAGATAGTTCGACTATCTCGTCGTGGTTCGTTTGACTATAGTCGAAGGTCGTTCGACGATCGGCTGTCTGCATATATAATATTATATGCGTTTTATTCTGTGTTTTATTTCTTATTTTATCTGATATATTTACTATATATTATCTGATAGACATACTTCATATACTTCAAAGCAATCTCTGCTTATATCCTTTATGCATAAGTCAATGCCTTCTGACATATCTTTTGCCCTATTATCTGACTTTATTAATGCAGCTGTCCTTTATAGCCGTTGGCTGTAAAGAGTTATTTCTGATGTAACCTTTTATAACATTCTTTATACTGCAGCTTCTTATGAAGCTTTATTCTTTATATAGAATATATATATCTGCAAGATATGTTTTGTCTTATGATAATTGCAGCCCAGATTCAAGATCTGAGAAGAAGACAAAAGCTCAACTCAAATAATAGAGCCGTTGCTGCTCTTATATATAAAGAGTTCTTTTGAAAGAACTAGGTGCAGAAGCAGAGCTGTAGAACAAGAAGAAACCTGTACAGCATACAGAGAAAGAAACAGCTTACAGCTGCTCTCAGCATTCATACATCCATCTGAGAAGTTTTCTCTTCTACTCTTCCTCAACCTGAGTGCTCCTGTTTCAGGAAGATACACTCAGAGATATTGAAGAAGAAGAAGAAGGAAGCTGCTGAAGAAGATCCTTTTATTTTATATTTTATTATCTTCTTCTTAGCTTTATTCCTTCAGAACTTCAAGACAGTATTCTGTCAGAAGTTCTGAAGAGGCCTTGTGCTTCTCTAATCTTGTTGTAAAATAGAGAAGACAATCTAACCCTCTTCCCCCCTCCTGTAAAGGGTTGTTTACTCCCTTCAAAAGTAAAGCTTGGTTTTTAGACACCTGATCAAAAGTCTAAAGGGTCTCTAGATCTACCTGCAGCAGATCTTGTTGGTGGCAGGGCACCTGATCAAAAACCTGAGTGGATTCCTACCGTGTGGGTAGAAGAGTGGATGTACCCAGTGTTTGGGGAACCACTATAATATCTTGTGTCGTCTGGCTTGTTTAATTAATTATTTGTACTGTGGCTGAGATTAGTTTTAACTAGGATTGCTAGTTGCTGGATAGGACCCAAAGCTTAATTGTAATTACAGTTAGCTTTATTCTGTGTACAACACTTTGTGTTAGGCTTTTCAATATCTTATGGTTATCTCTATATCTATAATCTTTAATTCCGCAATCGTATCTATCCCTTCACTTTCATAACTTTTTATTCATAAAAATATTATTACAACAACGTTACACAAACAACTCGGGATATTCAATACACATGGTTTGCTCACGCTCCCATGTCAGCTCCTCACTGCCACAGTTGTCCGATCAGACCTTGACCATCCGATTGTCTTATTTCGTAGTTGTTTGATCGCCGTATCCTCGATCCGAATGGGCCTAACTTTCGTCATTAGCCCAATTTTGACCGGTACTCGATCATCTGCAATCACTTGAGATGGCTCTTTCACAGCTTTGCGCAGCACCGATATGTGAAACACATCGTGCAAGCCACTTAGTTTCGTTGAAAGAGAGAGCTGATAGGAAGCTTCTCCAACTCGCTCCACTACTTCAAACAGGCCAAGATATCTTGGACTCAGCTTTTTCAAGCGCCAAATCTTGGATATGCCTTTGAATGGCTTGATCTTTAAGTATACCCAATCGCCCACCATAAATTTCACCTTTCGGTGTTTGGCGTTGTAGTATTTTATCTGCCTATCTTGGGCTATTAATAGCGGCTCTCGAATAGTATATATGGTCGAATTTGCATCTTCTACCTCTTTATATTTATAGAGCTTTGACTCGCCTGTTTTCGCCCAAGCTAACGTTGTACGGCATTTTCTACCGTATAAAGCTTTAAAGGGCGTCATTTGAATACTAGCTTGATAGCTATTTTTGTAGGCGAATTCAATCATATAGAGGTGATCTTCCCACCTCTTCTTGAAATCCAGGGCGCACATACGGAGCATATCCTCCATTATTCTAAGTGTCCTCTCAGTCTGGCCATCCGTTTGCAGATGAAAGGTCGTACAGATATTTAGTTTAATCCCCACCAACTGATGGATTAGCCTCCAATCATTTGAAGTAAAGCATCCATCTCGATCACTTACGTTGCTATAGGCACGTTGTGCAATTGTACGATATTATCCACTTACAGCTTAGCCAGTTTCTCAACTGAATCATCCTTCTTGTTCGGTATGAAGTATGACACCTTTGTTAGCCGGCTAACAATCACCCACACAGCATCGTTTCTGCTCTTTGATCTCGGCAGCCCATGTACGAAATCCATAGAAATGTCATTGATCTTCCATTCCAGAATAGGCAGCGACTTCAGGAAACCTCCAGGTTTCTGGCATCCAGCTTTCACCAAAGCACAAGTTTGATATTTTGCCACATAGAAAGCTATGTCTTTCTTCATCCCCGGCCACCAGAACATCTTCTTCATGTCCTTGTAAATCTTTGTGCTCCATGGGTGAATTGAATACTTCATGAAGTGAGCTTTATACATCAATTCTTCTCTTAGATTACCCATATTCGGGACGTACAAACGACCGTCTTTCCGCAAAAGGCCGCCATCCAAGGAAAACTGGGAATCTGACCCATCCGCTGCATAGCATTTTAGACTCTCATCCAGTTCCATTTCTCGTCGAACCCTGTCTGCAAGGTCATACTGTACCTATGTCTAGTTCAGGCACGCACTTATAGTAGAATTCTTATCAACGCAAGAAATAACTAAAGCTTCCAGCTCCTGGATCAGACACTCATCATGCATCTGTGACCAATTTGCCCTTGTCGGAGTACTACGACTCAAGGCATCTACGACCACGTTTCCCTTCCCGGGAGTATAGTGTATTTGGAAGGTGTAGTCCGCGAGGAACTCCATCCACCTCCATTATAGCATATTGAGATCCTTCTTATCAAAAAGAGACTTCAGGCTGTTATAGTCCGTGAATATATCAACTTTCACACCATATAAGTAATGACGCCACAGTTTAAGTGCAAAAATCACCACCTCCAACTCCAAACCATGGATGGGATAGTTTCACTCATGCACTTTAGACTAGCGTGAGTAATAAGCTATCACTTTTTCGAACTGAAGAAGAACGCAGCCTAGGCCGCTCCCTGATGCATCACTATAAATTTCATAGTCGTCTGTACCACATGGCAAACTCAAAATTGGCATCGTGGTGAAACGAGTCTTCAGCTCTTCAAAAGCTCGCGCGCACTCAGGCTTCCAGACGAACTTCTGTTATTTGCTCATCAGTGTTGTGAGAGGCAAGGCTATCTGGAAAAATTTCTCTACGAAGCGCCTGTAGTAGACTGCCAGTCCAAGGAAACTCCTGACTTCGGATACAGAAGACAACACCGGCCACTCCCGTATCTCAACTATCTTCGCAGGATCCACCAAAATGCCCTCTCCACTAACCACATGGCCAATAAAGGCCACTGACAACAGCCAGAACTCGCACTTCGAGACTCGGCGTAGAGCTTATTCCTCCTCAGGGTGTGCAATACCATACGTAAATGGTTTGCATGGTCTTCTTCAGACTGAGAGTACACTAATATCTCATCAATAAATATGATCACAAATAAGTCCAAGTACTTTCGGAACGTTCGATGCATTAGGTCCATGAACACCGATGGCGCATTACATAGCCCAAACAGAATCACAGTGAACTCGTAATGACCGTAGCGTCTTCCAAAAGCTATCTTGGGAATATCACATTCTCGAATCCTCAACTGGTAGTAGCAAGACTTCAAATCCAGCTTCGAGTATGCTGTTGATCCCACCAGTTGGCCGAACAAGTCATCTATCCGTGGAATCAGATACTTATTCTTTGTTGTTAACTTATTCAATTCTCGATAGTCGATGCACAGTCACAAGCTACCGTCCTTCTTTTTCATAAAGAGGATCGACGCGCTCCAAGGTGACATACTTGGGCGTATATATCCGTGCTCTAGCAACTCTTGCAATTGAACCTTCAGTTCCTCCATCTCCTTGGAGCAATAAGGCACGGCGAGCGGGCCACAGGTTTTGCATCTAGAACCAACTCGATAGCGAAGTCTATTTCCCATTGGGGAGGTAACCCCGGAAGATCCTTCGGAAACAGATCTACGTACTCTGATACAATCGGAAAGTCACTCAAACATGTCTTTGGCTCAACAGCCTCTATGAGCATGAAGAACAACTCCACGCCCTTCCGAATAGCCTTGACTACTTGGAGAGCAGACATCAATATCTTGCTCGATCCTTACATACCAGCGAATTTAGTCTCTAGCTCGTTATTCTTCCCCAGTGTGACTTCCTTTGAGTTGCAATCAATACAGGCATGTTGCTTCAAAAGCCAAACCATACCAAAAATCACATCAAACTTAGATATCGATAACAAATATGCTTCCAACCCGAAATCCTGACTTCCTTTCCGTAACTCCTAAAGCAAGACCTATCCGCACTCATTAAGCATCCGTTAGGTAGTAAAACCTTTACACTATCTGTCGTTGAATGAGTAGGCACTCCAATCTGCAAGATGAAGGCCTCATATAGGAACAAATTGAATACGAAGCACCTGTATCGAACAGTGCTCTCGTCGGGCAATCCTGAATAAGGACAAAGCCTAGAACACTCAAGTTACACACATGCAAATCACAAGATATACAGTATATAAAGAATCAATCTATACTATTCATACCTGTGACCACATCGGCTTGTTTGATGGCCTCTTGTTGTCCAAGGTTGTACACCCTTGGTTGGGCTGGAGCATACTGGGATGCAGTGGACTCCACCACTATTTTCCCCTTTTCAGCATAGGATGCTCCTGCCTTCTTGTCAACCTTTTGCAGACCAACCCGACATTCACGGGAAAAATTCCCTGGCTTGCCACACGTATAACATGTACGAGACCCTTGCCTATAAGTTGCTCCTGATGCATCATTAGAAGGAGCCTGCCCAGAAGTCTTGGGCTTCTTACCCCATCTCTTGCGATAACCAGACTTTTCAGGACGTGGCACTTTGAACTTGGACTTTGTCACCGCTAAGTCCATCTTGCCCTGTACCCTCTTCAAATCTTTTTCCAATGCATGGGCCATATCTACCAATGCTTGAAACCCTTGGTTCACCGAACTCGAGAGCAGAAATCTCAGCTCATCCTGCAGTCCTTCGTAGAACCTATTGGTTTTACGCTCTTCTTCCGCAAAAATAAACATCGCATAGCGTACCAATCTTGTAAACTCATGTAAGTAGGTATTAACGCTACTTTCTCCCTGAGTTAGATGTTGGAACTCATTTTCCATGGCTATGCGCTGTGCTGACAGAATATGCTTCGCCAAGAACAGTCTCGAAAACTCCCCTATCGATACCTCCGTTAGTTGTCTTCCTGCTGAGTGGTGTAGCTCCATTTCGTCCCACCAAAGTCGAGCCTCTCCTTCCAACAGGAAAGTGGCCAAGGTGACCTTCTGTTCCTCCTCAGTTTGTATTGTAGTCAATATCCTCTTGACTCGCACAAGCCAGTCCTCTGCCTGCGTTGGGGATCCTGCACCCGTGAACGTAAGAGGACTGAAACTCATGAACTGCTTCAGTTGTCATTCCGCTGCTCATAAATCTACCACATCCGCCACAGGTTCTGGCCTCACACCAACCTGTTCTGGCACCATTACAGGTTGCGCCTGCCCAGTAGGCTGTGCATGGATCAATGCAAACAACGCCTCAACAACTAAACGCACTGTCTCTGCAGAAGGAGGAGGTGTGGGCACCTCAGTTGGTGCCGCACTTTCACAAGAATGTTAAGGCTCAGACTACCCGGCATCACTTCGAGTCACCTATATGTGTAAAAGACACAATTTAGCGACCTTGCAAAAGCAACAATGACGAATAGGAATGTGCAGGTTCCGCAAACAGGTGTATTTTCATTCCTAAGTGGACATTCTTGAGTTCATTTATGTTATAACAGCCTCATATACACGTGCCCGCCACCCCTCAAAAGAATTCGACAACGAATTCGTAAGAGGAAGATCAAAACAAGTTGATACCAAATTGTAACACCTCCGTCCGTCACATGAAATATAACAAAGGGTCTGGACGGGGCCCTACGCCATATTCCCCAGATAGTCAGCGACGTTACTTATTAATATCAAAAACCAGTGCACGAATCCTTTTCAGAGCATTCTAGCGGAAGCTTTAGGGTTTATTATTGAACTCAACAATCAGGAATGTCCATTATATATAAACAACCACATTTATATATACCACAGGAATGTATACATAATTAAACAAAAGTGTTTGGCCATAAGGCCTTACAGTTAAACTTCACAAGTGTGGTTTATATACATCGGCGCGCAGGCCGGCCATACATGAAAATGGTAAAACTATTACTCTTGGCATTCGAGGGCCAGCAAAGCAGCAAGGGCTTCAGCCCGCTATTTTCCGCTCGGCTCCCCAACACAGGCACAGAGACAATCCACCATGAGGGTGGCAAATAAGGCAAAGGTCAGCATTCATCTTACCAATTATAACGACCACACCCCTTACTCGGGGCAGTGATTCTCCTTCCCTGTAAGAAATGCAATATCAACAGATATACAATAAGAAAGTGCACGACCACACATTTCAATATATCACAAATGTCGGCTCCACGGCCCGACGCTCCGTGCGCTCAAGGCACATTATCGGGGTACCGGATTTCCCAGGGTCCCACCACAACCATTGAGCATTCATGCTCCATGGCCCACGGCCGGAGACTTTAGTCTTGATGGCATACAGCCCAAGACTCTCATTATGTGATCCCAACGAATGCCAATATCCCAGTCACTCTAGTTAGACAACCATAATGCGGAGACAATTAAGCCTTTACCCGTTGCACAAATCGCCAATTCAATGTCTAGACTGATGTGGGTTAGCTTCCCCTTATCCGTTCGACATGATGGCCTTTAAGAGCTCGCAGCTCGTAATAGCCACACTGTCCTCCAAGGACTGGCTTCGCAATCAAAAAGGGAGTTAGCATCAGCGTACGTCACGATCGCTTGGCGGGGCCAACAGAAGCTCTCTTTCTGCTCCCAAACTTAACCCAAACCCTACAGCAACCTGCAGTGCCAGAAAACTGGTCTTTCATACCACAAATAACTCTCTGGGAGCTATCGCATTCGGCGACACCCACTATCGCCTGGCAACATCGACAGTTTCTCCAAAACTGTGATTTTACTTGGTTATTTTCCAGGAGGTCCCCTCCAATACTTCCTGTTACTCCAATTTGTAGGCCTAACCCACAGACTCCGTAAAATACTTGTTTATATGCGGAGTCTTCTTCGGTTTGCAAACGAAAGCATCACCAATCCATACCAACCCGTCCGGATGGGCTTCACACAACATGCTTATTCCGTACTTTAAATTTCCGGATCTAATGCAATATTAAATTGGGATCATACCGATCGACCCAAAGGAATCCACCCTTTTTCCACCTTTTTGGTGAGGGGTTCCATGTAGGTATGCGTATTGAGGACTTCACTTGTCCAGGAGAAAATCGCTTCCCTTTTAGTTCGTTTTGGAGTCATGGTATTAGCGTTCTATCCGTTTGGAAACAAGCACGTCGCTTTCCTCTTCACGGATCTAGTATCGGATCTTGATTTCACCAACAAGATCTTCTTCTCCAAGCTATTCAAGCTTTAGCCCAGCCCTTAGCTCTAGCACAAACTCAGCCTTCTTCCTTAGCTTCCCTTTCTCAAGGAGAGGAAGAAATGAAGAGAGAGAGTAAGAAGGAAATAATGATCTCCTCAATCCACACCCCTCTACTTCAGTGACCTCGGGTTTAACCTCATCCACACGATTAATCCATCAAAATGAAGCAAAGGCCAAGATTTGGGTTGACTGGTCAACTTTGGTGTTATCGCCTAGCAACATCGGCTGTCACTACCCAGCGACATCGACTTAACCGCTTCACCGCTTTGACCCAGGTAAACCACCGCTTATCGGTCGCTCTTTGGCCAAATCGACACGTGTCTCACTCCGCGTAGCACTATCGCCTGGCGACATCCACTATCGTCATGCGGCGATATCCTTCGACGATTCGTCGAGTGCTTCGAGTGCGTCGAGTGCGTTGAGTGCCGACTCATTGCTTTAATGTTATCACCACCAGGCGATACCCACTATCGCCCGGTGATAGTGACAAAAGTTCTGTTGTCAATTTTGGGGTGTTACAAAGTTGACCAAAGTCAACCCTAACCCTAAATGGGTCAAACTAACCAATATAGGGCCAGTTACCCATCCCTTAGCCAAATTGACCACACCTACACCTTCCCAACCCTTAAAGGAGGTCAATGGGTCACCAAGGACCCATTGGGGTCAACTAAAGAGGTCAAGTTGACCAAAGCCAACTCTAGCCCCAAAATAGTCAAATTGCCCTAACTAAGGGTCAAGTGGCCTCCAAGGTGCCCAACCAACCCTACACAATCCTTCCATGACCTTAGGGGAGGCTAATGAGTCACAAATGACCTAATGGGGTCAACCCAAAGGCCAATTTGACCAAAGTCAACTCAACCTAGGTTTAAGTCAAACTAGCTCAAGTTGGCCTAACCTACCCCAATCCATTTGGGTTAAGCCCAATTGAGGTGGTCCACTAGCCTCATAAGGTTTAGAATTACCCAAATTTCCACTCATATTCTGGAAGTGATGACTAGGAGAGAGAAAGCTCCATTTTCCCTTTAATGGAGAAGAGAGAAAGTTAGAAAGAGAGGTCATTCATGGCCAAGGGAGGCCAAGAGCCTCTCCACTCAATTCCTATGGATGGATTCATCTCCTCTGGTCGGTTAGGATAAGACCAGAGGGTTTTCCCAGCCATGGCAGTGACTAGGGGAGGAGAATTCCATTGGCCAAAGACCTCCACTAATGGTCATTAATGGTATTGATGTCATGACCACTCCCCTCCCCCATTTGGCTATTTTAAAAGCTTCACCGGGCTGAGAGGAGCCGTTTCCACCCTTCCCCTAAATAAATCGGGGCCTTTGTCTGTACTGTTGCAGAGCACCCGACGGTACCACCACCGGCAATGGCGTCCGGCAAGACTTCAGCTCTCCCAAAAGGTCCTATCCCTCTCCACTTTCTTAGTGGATAGATCTATATCCATTGGCGGCAAGGTTTGGGGTCAATTGCCCTAGATCGGGTAGGCCAAGAGTTTGAGTTTAAAGCTTTTATTTCCTATCACAAAACACTGTTTCGGCCACCTCCGACCGGCCAACCACCGCGAATCGCCAGCCACCACCTCAACGAAGGTGGTGGTGGCGGTGGCCGGCCGGGAAGAGGTGCGGGTGGCCGGGAAATCACGGACAAACTTTGACCAGGACATTCAATCATGTTCATTGGCTTCACGGGTAAGATGAACGGATGTCGCTCATCCCGCGCCAAGATTCGTGCGTGATCAATTTATTAATATTTCTTTTTAAATTCATTTCTGTTAATTAAATTACATTGTTTTGAATCAATTATTAAAAATACTTAGAGCACTCTACTTGGAAAATGACAAACACCAAAGTTGTAGCCCTTGAATTCTAGTTTATATGAAAATAAATTTTAACTCATTTGGGATAGGTGTCTGACCACAGCACTCAATATGGTGCAGCATATACATAGGCTTGACCAGAGACTAATCTGAGTGCCCCCACTAAACCAGCAAGGAAAATGCCTTGAAATTTGGAACATAGGCTAGTTAAATAGTCACACCTAGCATATCCAAAAATGGGAATTTTTGGAAAATATTTTTCTAAAGTTTTTGTAAAAATTTAATAAAATAGGTAAGAATTAATTAAGGGTTCTAATGACCTCAAAACCAACCAATTTTTTGATGGATGTCCAATAGAGTCATGTTATGACACTGGTAAAAATTTCAGCCCATTTGGGGTTGATTTGAGTAGGTATTGGTGTGACCAAAATTTGATCCCTTAAGGGTAAATTAGGGCAAAAAGGTGCTTGAGGCATGGAGGGGCCAATTCTCACCCAAAGGGGATGGGACTTTGGCCAGAGCCTCGAGGTCAATTAAAACACCCTCACTTCAAGTTTGGGGTTGATTAGGGTGGATTTGCCCTAGGACCCTAGTTCAAACCCTAAGGTTGAACTTTGGGGGTTTGTGAAGGACATAGGGTGATATGTCCTCATATGGACTTGGATTTTAGTGCATGTGATCTTAGGGTGATGAATAACCCTAGGAAGTAATTCAAGGACTTGTAGAGTTTACATCCCTCTTATAATAACTTAGGACCGTTTAGGGCACTTTTACACTTGATTTTATTACTGTATCATAGGACTTTGGATGATCTTGAAATTTAGGCAGTGGCCTAAAAATATTGGTATTAAGCTCTGGAAATTTTAGTGTGAATTTTAGATTAGTATTTGATATACTTCATTCACAACCCTTGTAGTTTCCCAAATCATTAAAAAATTTATTAAGAGATATCTACTAATTAAAAACATGCAATTTGGTAAGAGGACCTTTTAAGTCATTCATGAGTTATATGAGTATTTATATAATTATTGGAGGACTGTCTATATGGGTTGCTTCACATGGTGCCAAATATTTATTTGTTTTAAATGAATTAATTATGTGACCAAATAAGCTTGAAAAATAATAATACTTGGTCAATAGTCTCTCCTACTTATTTTTGTCATCTAAAAATTTTTCTATAATTTTTTGAATGAATAATTCTATTTTGCCCCTAAATATCCTAATATTGCAGTTGTTTATTCAATAAATTATTGATGGTCAAATTCATCTTAAAAAATTTGGATTTTTGGGTATTTACTATTATTTTGATGATATTAACCTATCATAATTTTGTTAAGTCCATGCCTAATTATAAAAGTGTACTTGATGTTCAATAGCATTATTGGCTTAATTTTCAGGAAAATATAATAAATGCCAAATAAACTAGGAAAATGTTATATTCTGTATTTAACCTTAAATTATCATGATAGACCCCCAGCAATAATCTTAGGTCAATTGGATGAATAATTGGAGGGGTCACCATGCATGCACACCTTGTAGCTCAATAGGTCTGCACAAAGTAATAAGCTATAGAAGTAGGGTAACATGTGGGCCTTTGTATGAGATGATGAGATAGTTTGTGTACCTAGTCTGGGTGAAAATAAATAGGGTCACCAAAATAAGGTAGGTCATGTGAGCCCGGTTGTGCAAGGGCAGAGTTGAGCTCGGGATCGACGATAGATTGTCTTTTCCCTAGAAGATGTCTAGATACACTTAGGTTTAAATCAAGTGTAAAACCAGGAAAGTTTGGGAACATGGGTAGTTACCAATAATAATAAGTACCTTGTGAAAGGGAGTTTTGGGCTTCAGCCCATCGTAGTTCCTAGTGCCCCCGAGATCCCTTCACAGGGAATGCCCTAGGCAGTCCAAGGTTAATCTTAAATCGTAAGATTGAAATATTAAAGAACAATTAGATATACTAGGACTTTACTTTCACTCACCCCGGTGACTCGGGAGGTTATCTTGTTTAGGTTATTCGAGCGGTAGGCTCGGTGGTTGTGAAAATGAGCAAGTTAGCCCGGCAAGTTGAAGGCTCGGAGGGTAGTTGTAACAGACAGGTTAGTCCGGGGAGCCGATGGCTCGAGAAATTCATGGTTGCATGTGCATAAAGTGGTGGGTCTTTGGTATTTTATGATTATTCATACCGACTTCGATATAATGACTCAGCGGGTGTGGTTTACACTTAGCCAAGGAAAAGACTGGTGGTGGATCAGCATAGTACGTGGTGACTCTGGTGTGCCCTTTAGAGGCGTATGTAAGGGCAAGGCATGGTAGTGAAAAAAGGTCTTACAAACCAGTATCAGTGGAAACATCAATCGAAAGAGAAGAAGTCCACACAAAAAACCTTAGGCCACCCTGCGCGAGCTTAGTTTGAGGACAAACTAGTAGCAGAAGCAATGGTGTGACCATAAGGGAGAATCATATGTACTTTTCATTTGTTCCACTTGTACATTAACTAACAATTGGAATTTTCCTTATAGCTTGCGACGAACCCTACCCCTCTGCAGGGTACACTTCAGGCACAGAACATGGGTCCACCCCCGTCGGCTCCGAAACCGTTCCAGCAGACGAAGATAGGGCAGACACTGAAGGCTATTCTGGAGGCCTTTAGGGCTAAGTAGGCTCCAGCCCCAAAGCCAAATCGTGGGGCTAAATAGCAGAGCGCCTTCCGGGGGCTTTCTCCTCCATCCTACCTTGGGAAGGAGTCAGTAGTCTATACATAGGAGTGGTTGGACATTATCTATGAGATGCTGGATGGCATTCGATGCCCGACGGAGGAGACAGTAGACTTGGCAGTTTCTTGCTTGGAATCGCACGCGAAGAGATGGTGGAAGTCACTATTAGACATCACCTTCGCTGGAGTGGAGTGCGCAGACATTTCCTGGGAAGAGTTCAGAGCAGCTCTGTTGGGGCATTTTGTACCTCAGTCGGCGAGGGATGAGTTGGAGGACAGGTTCTTGCAGTTGAGGCAGTACAGCAGGATGATGTTGGAGTATTACCGGTAGTTCACACACCTAGACCGCTTTGCGGACTCATATCAGCTGGATGATGTGGGCTACGCGAAGAGGTTCTACAAGGGCCTTCATGATGACATGAGGCAGGCCCTCCTCTTCATTTCTAACGGAAGCTTGGCCAGGATTTCTGAGATGGCAAAGAAGCTGGAGGCAGACCAGCTTACAGTTCGGGGCTGGAAGAGACCGGCTAATGACTTAGCGATTGGTGGCAAGAGAGACCAGCCTAGAAGTCGTGTCATAGGGAGAAGGAGGAATGGGGACCAAGCTCGCCAGGAGAACAGACAGGAGCAAAGGAACCCGGTGGTGTTGGCTCCTCAGCCTTTACAGATGCGGGAGATGTCGAGGGCAGTGGAGGGGGCACAGACATGCTTCTGGTGCAACCAACTGGGGCACTTCAAGAGGAACTTCCCCGTGAGGGAAGAAACCCTACCAGCACTTCAGGATGCCCCAACTGCTCGGCAGTTTGGTGTTCAAGGACGCGGCCAAGGACATGGTGTGGTGACCGCAGGAAGGACAGAGGGTAGGTGTATGCCCTGGACTTGGCTCAGCCTCGGAACCTGGAGCGGGTGATAGCAGGGATAGTGATGGTGTGTGGCAAGCCCGCCCATATCCTATTCGACACTAGAGCATCACACAATTTTGTCTCAGGGGAGTTTATTAGAGGCCTAGACCAGATCAAGAGCTTTGAGGGAGTCTTCAGGAGGGTGCGTCTCCCCAACAGGATGGAGATCCAGTCTACGGCCAAGTGCATTCTGGGAGTGACCATTGATGGTGTAACTCTCGAGGCCCCGACAAAGATCCTGAGGATTCTGGATTTTGACCTCGTCCTGGGAATGACATGGCTCACCTAGAACCGTGCGCAGATTGATTGCCCAGCAAGAAGGGTCGTGCTGAGATATAACGACACTTACCCGACCTTCGAAGGTATTGCCTCAGCTTCTCGTCTTCTACTTTCCTCTATGCAGGCCATCAAGGCCCATCTGCAGGGAGGCAAGGTCTACTAGGTGTTGTTTGAGATGGCTGAGACCAAGGATTATATTGTTCATATCCCGGTGGTGCGGGATTTTGCTGATGTATTTTCGGATAAGTTTTCAGGGTTGTCGCCGCATCGAGAGAAGGATTTTCAGATACAGCTCGTGTCAGGGGCTAAGCCAGTATCTAGAGCTCCTTATCAGATGGCCCCGAAGGAGTTGGTGGAGTTTCGAAGCCAGCTTCAGGATTTAGTACGAGCAGTGTTTGTGAGGCCGAGATCTTCTCCATGGGGATCTCTAGTGCTATTCGTGAAGAAGAAGGATGGGACACTCCGACTGTGCATTGATTACAGAGCACTAAATAGGCTAACAGTCTGAAACATGTATCCTCTACCCAGGATAGACGAGTTGTTTGATCAGTTATAGGGAGCTCACTAGTTTTCGAAGCTGGATATGAGGTAAGGATACTACCAGCTGCGGATTCAGGAGTAGGACATCCCGAAAACCGCCTTCAACAGTAGATACGGGTTGTATGAGTTCACTGTGATGCCCTTCGGGCTCACGAATGCAACATCCACATTCATGAGTTTGATGAACCGGGTATTCAAGGCCTATATGGATGTCTTCGTCATAGTGTTTATTGACGACATCCTCATTTATTCGAGGACCGAAGAGGAGCATGCGCGTCTTCTGGCACTGACTCTAGAGAAGCTCCAAGAGCACAAGTTGTATGATAAATTCAGCAAGTGCCAGTTTTGGCTGAAGGAGGTGGCCATTTTGGGCCATATTATCAGTGGAGCAGGACTGGAAGTGGACCCGGCAAATGTTCAGGAAGTACGGGATTGGCCACTACTAAAGACTGCCACCGATGTGAGGAGTTTCCTAGGACTTTCTGGTTACTACCGGAAGTTCGTGGAGGGTTTCTCTCGGATTGCCCTCCCGCTCACATCTCTGACGAAGAAGGAGACTCCATTTGTTTCGGCACCGCAGTGTGAGGTTTCCTTCCTGGAGCTAAAGGGTCGGCTTACCGCGGCCCCTATAATTTCCCATCCATATGGGAAGGAAGGATTTTAGGTTTATACTGACGCATCGTAACAGGGGATGGGTGCCTTTCTGATGCAGAACGGGCACGTGATATCTTATGCCTCCAGACAGCTGAAGAAACACGAGCAAAATTACCCGGTGCATGACTTGGAGATTGGAGAGGTTATCTTCGCTTTGAAGATCTGGAGGCACAACCTCTACGGTGTCCACTGCGATATCTTCTACGACTACAAGAACCTGAAGTATGTGGACACGCAAAAGGAGCTGAATATCTGACAGAGACGTTGGGTAGAGTTTTTGTTAGACTACCAGTATACCATGCACTATCATCCCGGGAAGGCCAACGTGGTAGCATACGCTCTGAGCCATAGAGCCACCACATCAGGAGCGGAGCCTCGGCTGATGGATATAGAGCTAGTGCAGATGTTGGAAGAGATGCAAATATCTCTGGTATCTAAAGAGGATCTAGAGCTTTACGAGGAGTACCTGGCGTCGATGAGTATCACTGACAACATCTGGGATCGCATCAGGGACGGGCAGAGGCTGGATGCAAGGATGGAGCTGATATTTAGGGCCTTAGAGCAAGGCATGGTAGGTGATTACTCATTGAGAGATTGGTTGCTATGCTTTAGAGGCCGAGTTTATATACCGGCATGAGGCCGAATTCGAGAAGATATCATGACAGAGGCACACTACAGCAGATATTCAGTGCACCCAGGGATCACGAAGATGGCAGCGGATCTGAAGAGGATGATGTATTGGTCGGGCATGAAGAGGGATATTACATACTTCGTGACGCATTGCGAGTCTTGCTAGCTCATAAAGGTGGAGTGGAAGTTTGAAGACATAGCCATGGATTTTATACATGGGCTACCCCGATCACATACGGGAAACGACTCGATTTGAGTGATCGTAGATAGATTGATGAAGGTGGCTAGGTTTATTCCAATCAGTAAGGACGCTCCAGTCGGTGATCTGGTGCGGAGATTTGTGGAGCAGTTTGTCCGCTACCATGGAGTGCCCAGGACAATTGTGTCAGAGCGGGATGGACCGTTTACGTCCAAGGAGTGGAGGTCAGTTCAGGCCAACCTAGGCTCTCATTTGACTTTCAGCATGGCTTTCAACCCTAAGACAGACGGGCAGACAGAGCGCACCAACCGGACACTGGAGGATCTTCTGCGCCTATGCATTTTGTACCATGGAGAGCCCTGGGAGAGACTATTGTCACTGATCGAGTTCTCCTACAACAACAGTCATTAGTCCAGCATAGGCATGGCCCCTTACGAGGCATTATATGGACGGAGATGAAGGACCCCACTATCTTGGATCCAGGATGAGGATCCAAAGGCACTCGGCTCGGAGTTCGTGGAGGACATAAATGCTCAGGTGAGATTGATTCGAGACAGGATGCTGGAGGCCCAGAGCAAGCAGGCCAAATACTATGATGCACGGCATCATCAAGTGGATTTCCAGGTGGGATACTAAGTTTTCTTGAAGATACGGCAGATGCATGGAGTCTTGCGGGTTCGCAGGTGGAAGAAGCTCAGTCCGAGATATATGGGGCCTTACAGGATCCTGGAGTGGATCGACCCCTTGGCTTACAAGCTGGAGCTGCCGCCGGAGTTAACGGGATTGCACGACATCTTCCGCGTCTCTTCACTTCGGAGGTCACTAATATGACCTGAGCAGCTAATTTCCACTACCGATGGCCCGGTGGCTTCAGATCGATCAGTCAGTATGGAGCCAGCCATGATCGATGATACAGCAGTGTAGGTCTTGCAGCGCAAGAAGGTTTCGCTGGTCAAGGTCCTGTGGAGGAATCATGCGCATGAGGAGCACACCTGGGAGACACGGGACCTGATGCAGCATATGTACCCGAATCTCTTCGAGACAGGTATACCTTCAAATACTAGGGATGTTACATACTTCTACTTTAGTAGAAATCCCGTAGGCCTGACCTTAATTTCGGGGACGAAATTTTTATTTTTATGTATTGGGATTTGTAACATCCCTCAAACTAATAGACCCCTAAGAATGGTTTTGTCATGACTAGGTCATGACAAAACCCTAGGAAGCCCAAGAAGACCAAATGAACTTAGTCATGAAGGTGAAAACCACCTTGGGCTGCAAATAGTAATTTTTCAATTACCCACCATATGGTTTGACTTTAGGGCTTCAACTTGACTCCAGGACCCCACCACAACATTCTTAACCCTTAAAGGACGTCAATGGGTCACTGAGGACTCATTGGGGTCAGTTAAAGAGGTCAAGTTGACCAAAGTCAACCCTAACCCTAAATTGGTCAAACTAACCTATATAGGGTCAGTTACCCAACCCTTAGCTAAATTGACCATACCTACACCATCCCAACCCTTAAAGGAGGTCAATGGGTCACCAAGGACCCATTGGGGTCAACTAAAGAGGTCAAGTTGACCAAAGTCACTATAACCCCAAAATTAGCAAAGTGCCCTAACTAAGGGTCAAGTGGCCTCCAAGGTGCCCAAACACCCTACCCAATCCTTCCTAGACCTTAGGGGGGGCCAATGAGTCACTAATGACCTAATGGTGTCAACCCAAAGGCCAATTTGAGCAAAGTCAACTCAACCTAGGTTTAAGTCAAATTAGCTCAAGTTGGTCTAACCTAGCCCAATCCATTTGGGTTAAGCCCAATTGAGGTGGTCCACTAGCCTCATGAGATTTATAATTACCCATATTGCCACACATATTCTGGAAGTGATGACTATGAGAGAGAAAGCTCCATTTTCCCTTTAATGGAGGAGAGAGAAAGTGAGAAAGAGAGGCCATTCATGGCCAAGGGAGGCGGAGAGCCTCTCCGCTTAATTCCCATGGATGGATTCATCTCCTCTGGTCGGTTAGGAGAAGACCGGAGGGTTTTCCTGTAACACCCCAAAAACCATAAATCCCAAAATGGGGTCAGGCTTGGTGACATGGCCTGGGACATGGGCGTGTCCCAGGGTGTGTCCTTTACGGTGGGCGTCGAGTCGAGTTCTCGAGATAGCACGGTCGGAGATCTTCGAGAGGCGACACGGACTGGGACACGGGCGTATCCCATGGCGTGTCCTGCTCGGGTGAATAATCGGGAAGCGTTGAGTGGCGAGCATGGCCTGTGACACGGGCGTGTCATAGGGGCGTGTTTGGTACACGGCTATGGACACGGGCGTGTTCCTTAGCTGTGTTCTTCTCGGGTGATTTGGTCCTGTGTTGAAAGGGTGACACGGCCAGTCACATGGCCGTGTAAAGTTGACACGGGCGCGTCTACCCTATAACACGGGCATGTTGATACCTGTGTTCTGATCTGGTTTGAGTCGGTTCGTGCACCGCTTAGGGTACACGGCCTGTGAAACGGGAACGTGTCACAGGCCGTGTCAAGGACCACCTCAATTACCTCCTACAGTCAGGCGATACTCAGACTGGGGGTTGGCATCTTCCCCTCTCATTCAGGGCCTACCAAGAGAGAAAAAGGGAGTTGAGTGTTCTGATCTGGTTTGAGGAAGGGTAGAAACGGACAGGAGTCAAGGGCAAGCCATTGGTGGAGCTCCCGAGGTCTGATTCGAGATCCGAGGCTAGTTCTGTGGAGGCAAAGCTGCTTCGGTGCTTTCCAACTGGCCAGATTTTCGATGGCTCCCAAGAGATCATCAATGATAACGATCTTCTTTCTTGGACAAGTGAAGTCCTCCTTTATGCATGAGCATGGGATCCTCCACCAAAAGGTGGAAGAGTAAGTGATCCCCGTGGGGTAATAGTTGTTATCCTCAAATGAGTCTGCATTTAGACCCGGAAATATGTAGTACGGGATAGGCATATTTTGTGAAGCCCATCTGGACAGGTTGTTCTGGATTGGTGATGTTGTATATTGCGCACCGGAGAATACTCCGCGTATAAACATATAGTTTGTGGAGTCAATGGGTTGTGCCTGTGAAGGGAAGTAGCAGGAAGTACTGGAATGAGGAATTCCAGAAAAACACCCTTTTAATGCTTGTATTGTATGCTATGAAAGACCAGTTTTTTGGCACTGCATGAACTGCAGGGTTTGGGGTTAGTTTGGGTGTAGATAGAGAGTTCTGCTGAACCCTCCTAGTGATCGCGAAGGACGCCGACATTAACTCCCCTTTTTGATTGTGAACCAAGTCCTTGGAGGATATTGTGGCTGTTGTGAGCTGCGAGCTAGTAAAAGGCTTCTTGCTGAACAGGAAAGGTGAAGCCGACCCGCGCCTTTTATTGTAGCCGTAAGTACGATGTGCTTGGTGATGGAAAGGCGATTTGAGCAACGGGTGTGGTGATTTGTACCTGCGTTATGTTGGCTGTACAAGAGAGTGTCAGGCATTGGGCTTTCGTCAGCAACATAATGAGAGTCTTAGGCATGCGTGCCATCAAGACTAATTGCTCAATGGTGTTGATCCTGGTTCGTCGGTGTACCCAAACGTGCCTGAGAGCACAGATCGCCGGGCTGGGTGGCTGACGATTGTGATGGATTGTTTGTGCGTAAAAGCACAATATATGTTATATATATTGATGCATTGCTCTGTAGGGAAGGAATGTCACTGCCCCGGGAAAGGGGTAGGAATGTTATAAATTGGTCAGCTGAATGCTGACCGTTGCCTTGTTTTCCACCTTCTGGGTGGATTATCCCTGTGCAGGTGCTGGAGAGCCGAGTGGAAAATGAAGAGATGAAGTCCCTACTGTTGTTGTTTTCGCTGCTGCTACTAGCCCTTGACGGCTAAGCGAAATGTGTTGTCTTTTATTCATGTATGGTCGACCTGCGTGCCGATGTATGTAATCCATGCGATGAAAAGAGGAACTGTAAGGCCTTAAGGCCTTAACTTTGTGTATTTGGTACATTCCTTTGGGATATTTATATAAATGTGCAATTTATCTATATTTGACATTCTGAATGGTTGAGTTCAATATTAACTTTAAGCTTCCACTAGCATGCTTTGAGTTAGGTTGCGTTTATGATTTGGTATTAACCTCTATCTTCACCGCTTGTTTGTGGCATATAGTGTGGGACCCTGGCCGGATCTTCTACTATACGTCATATAATGAGTGGGATCGTTATATTTTGGTATCAGCTTCTCTTAGTCTTCCTCTTTCGAATTCGTAGTCAAATTCTTTTGTGGGGGTAGCGAGCAAGTGTCTGTGCGAACCGCTGTAATACTAATGAACTCTGGAATGTCCACTAAGGAATGCAAATAAACTTGTTTGAGGAACCTGCGCGTTCCTAATTATTGTTATTGCTTGCGCGAGGGCGCGAATGTGTGCTCTATTTGGGGTCCTTGTGTGTTCCTGATTCTACTTTGTGCAACATTTTGGTTGCTTACTTTTGTGTTTTATGCTTGTAGGAGACTAGCAGTAATGAGGGATAGCAAGAACCCCAACATGCATTGGGGATTAATGAGCCAACACTCCCTCTTTCGGTTGCGACGGTCTGATTGATCACTGATGTGTTTTTTGCAATGATCAACACCCGCCATGAGGGACATGTACAACCCTCTATTCTGATGATGCCTCTCATGCCGGTTGGTGTGCCTTAGCAGATGGCAAGGAAAAGAGCATCGGCCCCGCCGTTGAATATGCGTCTGATTTAAGGACCATATACGGTCGAGGAGTACTTTCATGCATTTGTGGCGCTGAGACAACATGCAGAGTGTGTGGTTGAAAGTGAGGAGATGAAGATCAACATATTTTATAATGGTCTGTGCGAGGAACTACGGAGTCTATTGGTGGTTCCAAAGTTACTTGGCTTTTGTGCCTTGGTCACGACAGCTCGGTCTTTGTAAATAGACTTAAATCAGTTTCGGGCAAGGTAGGGTGGCAGTGTGCCCACCATTACAAATATGCCAACATCAAGTTCTCGTAAGCAGAAGAAGAACAAATATATGCGGTGTTGGAACCCCTAGGTGATTTGGGCTAGGTTCACTTCTTAGGGTGTGACCCATGTTGTATAGTTTGGTCAAGTATTTTATCTTCCTAGTCTTAGGTCAGTCCTATAGCTTGCAGCATCAAGGACCTGCCTGAAGACAGTATCAGATAACAGCCCTAGAAGTTATGTGTTGAAGTTATTTCTGAGCTCGACGTTCTTAGAGCTCAGGTCGACGTACTCTAAGTGAAAGACAAGAGTTCCGTGGTCTGCGAACTTGGCAAAGAAGTTGTCTGTTCTAAGGTCGACGATCTTCCAGTGCAGTATAGCTCTAAGCTCAACGATCTTCCAGCACAGACTCATCCAAAGTTTTGAAAAGTTTATTCGCAGAACCAAGGACGAAGAACGTGTTTTCTAAGGTCGACGATCTCTGATCTCTGGTCGACGAAAACTGTAAGATGTTTTTGAGTTATTCGTTCCTTATCTATTCCGATTTATTCCTATTATAAGTCATGATTTTACTGAGTAATTAATGCTCATTTTATAGCCGTTATTTGGCAGCATTGATTATAGTTTTCATCAGTAAATAAAATTGATAAATATCCCGGGACAGTTGGGGAATAGAATATTTTTTTAACATTCTTGACATTTTCTATTCCAAGATTTTCTGCTTAGCTTTAATGGCAGGAATTTGAATTGGAAGTGTGGAATAGTTGTTGATATAGTATACTCTCGGCAGGAACACAAAAAATCACACAAAGAGAACAGAGACATGAGAAAAACATTGTGTGTGCTTACAGCTCTCAAGAAGAACAACACAGTGATAAAAAAAGTTTTTAGAGAAAAGATTTCATACTTTCTAATACTCCTTCTGTGCAGGATCTCATTGCTCTCTTAAGAAGAAGAAGAAAAGAACACCAGTCACATATCAAGAGTCTTTTTATTTCTTCTATCTCTGATTCAGGATCTTCAGTGACAAACCATTTCAATCTGTCAAGAGAATCCTGGATTTGATCTTGCAGTAGAAGACCTACCATCCCTAACAAAGTTTCCCTGCCTGAACATATACTAATCTCAGGGGGAGCTTTGATACAATCGGTAGAATCCACAAGGCTTCTCTCAATTTTCTTTAAGAATAGAGAAGTCATCATCAACCTCTCTCTCCCCTCTCTATACAGGGTTATCTCTCCCTTCAAAAGTGATTCCTGGTTGCAAGTCACCTAACCAAAAGACTTGAGGTTTTGTTTTTGAGCACCTGATCAAAAGCTCATTGGTGTCAGGCACCTGATCAAAAATCTGAGTAGATTCCTACCTAGGGTGGTAGAAGAGTGGATATACCCAGTTGGGGAACCACTATAAAGTTCTTGTATTGTCTGTGTGGCTGTATTTTCTTTTGTGCTTATGTTGTGATATTTGTGTTGTGTAGCTTAGATTTATCTCTTCTGTAAGTTTGTTGCACTTGTACACTTATACACATATATCCTACTCACCTATTTTACAAAAGATATTTTAATTCCGCAAAAGTTTCAAAAGATTGGATTGAACTCTATTCACCTCCCCCCCCCCCTCT
This sequence comes from Platanthera zijinensis, assembly GCA_039513925.1. Classification (NCBI taxonomy): domain Eukaryota; kingdom Viridiplantae; phylum Streptophyta; class Magnoliopsida; order Asparagales; family Orchidaceae; genus Platanthera; species Platanthera zijinensis. The sequence continues at coordinate 109,777,608 of CM077095.1, read as the reverse complement.
AGAGTTAATCAGAGTCTAGTCCCCATTTCTTCCAATTGGTATCAGAGGCAGGTTTGTCACACTCGCAGGCTTACACCTGGACAAACCAAGAACCTCCAGATAAACTCTTAATAACTCATTGTTTTATTTTGTTTCTTTGATATCATGACACAAAATAAGGATTATGCTAGCACCAGACCTCCAGTGTGCAACTTGTCTAAGTTCACAATCTGGAAGGAAAGAATCAAATTATACATGTACTCTATTGATGAAGATATTTTTAACTCTATTTTGACAGGACCACCAACTCCAGTAGTTTCAACTCCATCTACATCAACTGACATGAGTGCAGTCCCACCCCCTGGATGGACAGATGCACAGAAAAAGGCAAAGGTAGCTGATGTCAAAGCCATGAACATATTGGCTCAAACAATGTCTGATGAAATCTTTCAAAAGGTTGCTGAGTACTCACTCATCAGCTAAGGCCATTTGGGACTCCTTGAACCAAATGGTGGCTAGATCAGCAGATGAGAGGAAAGATAGAAGATCAAACCTCATTACTCAGTATGAAAATTTCAAGAAGGATGAAGCCGAGACAGTTGAGGCAATGTATAATTGGCTTAGTTCCATCATCAGTGAACTAAGGACCTTGGACAAGGAGATTACTCTGACAGAGGTCAATGACAAAATTATGATGTGCTTCCCCAGCACATGGAATTACATAATATGGCCCATCAGAGAAGAAAGGAGCATGGCAGATATATCAACTTAATCTCTATTGGGTAAGATCAAGTCCTATGAGCAGTTGGTGAAATCAAGAGAAGCAGCTGCAGAACCAAAAGCTCCAACACCAACAAGAAAGGAGCATAGCCTAGCATTCAAAGTTGCAGAAGAATCACAGAGTCTGCCAGTGAATGATGAACTTATGAGTCTCTTTGCTGAGAGATTCTACAAGATGGCTAGAAAGGATTTCAGAAAAAGGTCATCTAGAAGTGAAGACAAACCCAGGTATGACAAGACCCCTACTAAAGAGGCTGTCTGTTTTGGTTGCAGGAAACCAGGACACTTCATCTCTGAATGTCCAGAAGTCCAAAAGAAGGATAGGAGAAAAGAAAAGGACTCCAGAAGAAGTCATCACAGCAAAGCCTCCTCCAGCAAATACAATTACAAGAAGAAGGAAAAGGGCTTTGTTGCTGAAACAAGGAGTGACACTGAAGAGGAATCAAATTCCTCCAGCTCCAGTAAAGATGAAGAGGAGAATAAGGCAAAGGAAGTTTGCCTCATGGCTATAGAAGATGGAAGCAGCAGATCTGTTTCAGAAGAATCAGATGATGAAGAACTCCTCTCTGAAGAGGATCAGGTAATTGCTTCTTATGACTTTCAATCAGAAGAATTTAAAGTATATTTTAAAAGCTTGTGTTTAGACCTAATAGGATCTTAAAAGGAAATCAAACTTCTCAGGTAAAAGCTATTAGAGCAAGATAAAATCACTGCTGAAAATTTCAATCTGTCTGAAGAACTAAAATCTGCTAATCATCAAATAACCTTTCTAAAATCTGAATTAAGTAAGGCTAAAGAATTAGAAGAAACTCTTAGAGGAAGAAGCTTAAAACTCTTAGACATAACTAGCACTGTAAATACCAAAAAAAAAACAATAGTAAGCTAGGATTAGGTGCTTCCCCCAGTGAACCAATTCTTATTCAGAAGAATCAACTGTCAAAACTAGTAAATTTTATATCTGATAAAGGCAAGAAAAATACTGAACAAGTTAACTAGGTTAATGAAATTCTTAAGCAACTAGAACTTAAGAAAACCAGCCTTAACAAGGAGAGAAAGAGAAATCTTAGAAATAACTATGTTCAGCAATTTTCGTCGAACTCAGAACGATGAAATGGGCACGGTTCGTAGAACTCAGAACGATGAACTCTGAACGCAAATAATAGCCCAAATTATTCTTCGAACTATGATCGACAAAATTAGTTTGGGTCGTCCACTAGAGATCGACGTTTCAGGGGCTTTGAGAATGGATACTTCCATTCTTCGAGCAAAGATTGAAGAACTCAACCCAAATCGTCGAACTCAGCTCGGCGAACTCATTTGACTTCACCGAACCCAGTTCATAATCAGAGAAACTTAAAAGCTGATAAAATTTTTAATCCTTTTAGTCAATGGATTATACCCCCTAGAAGGTATCATCCCCTAGGATATAAAGATCAGCCTGAATGTTCTTTCATTTCAAGTTATGGTTTTGTCAAACAACAAGGACCCAAGATATCCTGGGTCAGGAACCTCTAATCTTTTTCTTTGCAGGTAGAAGAGAACCATGTCATTCAAATCAAGTGGTACCTGGACAGTGGTTGCTCTAATCATATGACAGGTTGCAAGGAATGTCTTATCAACTATAAAGCCAAGGTTGGCCCTAAAGTAATTTTTGGGGACTCAGGCTTTGGATTGACAGAAGGCTATAGAGATTTCAGATGTCGAGATATTACATTCAAGAAGGTGACCTATGTCAATGGTCTCAAGCATAACCTGATATCAGTAAGCCAACTGTGTGATACAGGTTATCAAGTAAGCTTCACTAACTCCTTCTGCTCTATCTCCTTAAACAACAAAACTGTTTTAACAGGAATTAGACAAGACAACATTTATTTAGTCAATTTTGAATCTGCTATTTCTGAAATTTGTTTATTTAATTCTGTTAGTAGTCAAACTAGCTTATGGAATAAAAGATTAGGTCATGTAAACCATAAGAATATAGCTAGGTTATCTAAGGACAACCTTGTTAGAGGTTTACCTTCTGGCCCCTACAAGAAGGAAGGCCTCTGTAGGGCTTGTCAACTAGGCAAGCAAACTAAATATAGTTTCAAATCTATTAATAAGAGTGATTCACCTAGGATATTGTACTTGCTACATATGGACCTTTTTGGCCCCCATTGTTGTACAAAGCCTAGGAGGGAAATATTATACCTTAGTGGTTGTAGACGACTTCTCCAGATTCACTTGGGAATTCTTTTTGAGATCTAATTCAGATACCTTTAGGGTCCGTTCGTTTCACAGACATTGATATTGAAGTATTGGCTTTGAGAATATGAATGTCATTTCTCTTGTTCGTATCAACAATTTTAAATTGGAATTGGCTTTTTGATGGAAAGTCGTCGATATTCACCGTAATCTAAAAACTCAGAGATTCAATATCTATCTCTAGTGGCGGATATTCAGTCCGGTTTTCCAAAATGAGACCTATTTTTTTAGCCTGAACGTGATTTTTTTCGGCCGAACGCAATTTTTCATCGGGACGCAATTTTTTTGCGCGGACGTGTTTTTTTCGTCTGTGTACGATTTTTTCGCCCAGACGTAATTTTTTGTCTTGAAGCATTTTTTTTACTCAGGCAGATTTTTTTCTCCCGAATGCGATATTTCTACACGAACGCGGTTTTTTTCTCTATAACGCAATTTTTTTGCCCGAATGTGTTTTTTTTGCCCGTACGGAAATTTTTCGCTACGATTCAATTTTTGGTCGCCTGGGCCGAATTATTCATCTAGACGTAATTTTTCCGCTCAAACACAATTTTTTTCGCCCGAACATGAATTATTCGGCCAAATAAAGTTTTTTCGCCCAAACGCGTTTTTTTCCGCCCGGACGCGTTTTTTTCGCCCGCACGCGATTTTTTCGCCCGGACGCGATATTTTTGCCCGGACGCGAATTTTTCGCCCAGACGCGATATTTTGGACTTGACGCGATATTTTCGCCCGGCCGCGATATTTTTCACTCGGACGCAATTTTTTCGCCCGGACGCAAATTTTTCGCCCCGACGCAAATTTTTCGCCCGGACGCGCATTTTTCGCCCGGACGCGCATTTTTCGCCCGGACGCGCATTTTTCGCCCGGACTCGCATTTTTCGCCCGGACGCGAATTTTTCGCCCGGACGCGCATTTTTCGTCCGGACGGGCATTTTTCGCCCGGACGCGAATTTTTCGCCCGGACGCGCATTTTTTGCTCGGACGCGCATTTTTTGCCCGGACGCGAATTTTTCGACCGGACGCGAATTTCTCGCCCGGACGCGAATTTCTCGCCCGGACGCGAATTCCTCGCCCGGACGCGATCTCCTCGCCCGGACGCGATTTCCTCGCTCGGACGCGATTTCCTCGCCCGGACGCGATTTCCTCGCCCGGACGCGATTTCCTCGCCCGGACGCGATTTCCTCGCCCGGACGCGATTTTCTCGCCCGGACGCGATTTTCCCGTCCGGACGCGATTTTCTCGCCCCTACACGAATTTTTCGCCCCGACGAGAAATTTTCGCCCCAAAGCGCATTTTTCGCCCGGGCACGAATTTTTCGCCCTATTTTTCGACCGGACGCGAATTTTTCTAAATTTTTCGACCGGACGCGAATTTTTCGCCCGGAAATTTTTCTTTTTTCGCCCGGACGCGATTTTTTCGCCCGGACGCGATTTTCTCGCCCGGACGCGATTTTCTCGCCCGGACGCGATTTTCTCGCCCGGACGCGATTTTCTCGCCCGGACGTGAATATTTCGCCCGGACGCGAATATTTCGCCCGGATGCGAAAATATCGCGTCGGGGCGAAAAATTCGATTTGAGAAGTAAAATTCGCGCCCGGGCGAGAAAATCGCGCCCGGGCGAGAAATTCGCGCCCGGGCGAGAAAATCGCGCCCGGGCGAGAAACTCGCGCCCGGGCGAGAAATTCGCGCCCGGGCGAGAAATTCGCGCCCGGGCCAGAAATTCGCGCCCGGGCGAGAAATTCGCGCCCGGCGAAAATTCGCACCCGGGCGAGAAAATCGCGTCCGGGCAAAAAATTCGCGTCCGGGTGAAAAAATCGCGTCCGGGCGAAAATATCGCGTCTGGACGATAAAATTCGCGTGCGGACGAAAAAATCGCGTTCGGGCGAAAAATTCTCGTTCATATGAAAATTTCGCATTCAGACTGAAAAAATCAAATCAGATTGAAAAAAATCACGTCATGGCGAAAAAAACACGTCTGGGCGAAAATAACACGTCTGGGCGAAAATTTCACGTCCGGTCAAAAAATTCGCGTTGTGGTCGAAAAACTTGAGTTTGGGCGAAAAAATCACGCCTCAAGAAAAAATCACGGTCGGGCTAAAAAATCTCATTTGTGACTTTTAATTGTGATCATTAATAGATTGATCAATGTCAATTCCTATGACAGAAAGTCTTTCTACAAACGAAAATAAAAAAATATCAATGTCAATTCCTATGATATAAAGTCTTCAACGAACAAAAGAATTGGATTTAAATCCAATATCATTTCCCATGTGTATTGATATTGAATTGAAAGCCGATACTTAAATGCCAATGTTGTTGAAACGAACGGAGCCTTAAGGTTCTTACAGATTTTCTCAAGACCATACAGATTGAGTACTCTACTCAAGTTGCATTGATCAGAAGTGATCATGACACTGAGTTAATCTCTTCTTATGCATGAGTCATAACTTATTTCTCAGCTCCTAGAACTCCTCAACAAAATGGGATAGTTGAAAGGAAAAATAGAACACTCATTGAAGCTGCAGGTACATTGTTTGCAGATGCTTACATATCTCTATCATATTGGGCAGAGGAAGTAAGCACAGCAAACTATGTCCTGAACAGGATTTTAATATATAAACTAAAGCTTAAGACTCCCTATGAACTACTCAAAGGAAAGAAACCAATAATCACTTATTTTAAAGTATTTGGGTGTGTATGATATATTCATAATAATGATAAGAAGTATCTTAGAAAATTTGAAGCAAAGGCTGAAATGAGAATTTTTCTAGGATATTCCCAAGTTAGCAAAGCTTATAGGGTGTTTAATAAATCATCTTTGAAGATTGAAGAGTCTATGCATGTAACTTTTGATGAGACTAACATGTTTTACAAGGAGAAAAACATTTCTACCAATAGTACTTTGCAGGTATCAAATTTGTGTGAGAATTTGGATGATCTCAACCTTACCCCAAAGGCTGAATCACATCCTCTTCCACAATTAGTAGCAGAAGCTGATAGTGATGAAGAAACTGTGGAAGCGGTTAAACTTCCTTCAACAGTTGATGCAATTCCACAAGAGGAATTAAATCCAATAACTATTGCTGAACAAACTCCACCTAATGATCTTGTCACACTGGATTATTGCAATGCAAGAGGAGCTCAATCAATTTGAGAGGTGTAGAGTTTGGGACTTAGTTCCAAGGCCTAAGGGTTATCCAGTAATTTGGACTAAGTGGGTGTTCAGGAATAAACTTGATGCCCAAGGTGTGATAGTGAGGAACAAGGCAAGGTTTGTTGCTCAAGGATATAGGCAAGAGGAAGGTATTGATTATGATCAAACCATTGCTCCAGTTGCCGGGCTAGAGGCAATAAGAATTTTCTTTGCTTATGCAGCATATAAAAAGTTCAAAGTCTACCAGATGGATGTGAAGAGTGCTTTTCTAAATGGAGAACTCAAAGAAGAGGTTTATGTAGAACAACCTCCAGGTTTTGTTTCTCCAACTCATCCCTCATATGTTTTTAAATTGCATAAAGCTCTCTATGGTTTAAAGCAAGCCCCAAGAGCTTGGTATGAGACCTTAGCCAGCTTTCTCTTAGAGCATGGTTTTTTAAGAGACTTAGTAGATAGAACTCTTTTTACAAAACTACATCATGATAAAATATTATTAGTACAAATATATGTGAATGATATAATTTTTGGTTCTACTGATCCCAAACTATGCAAGAGATTTTCTGATCTAATGCATTCAAGGTTTGAGATGAGTAGCATGGGAGAACTGTCTTATTTCCTTGGTCTCCAAGTGACAATCCTCTGAAGGGATCTTCATCTCTCTGTCTAAATATGCTAACGAGCTTATTAAGAAGTTTGGGATGAATGATGCCTCTTCAATGAAGACTCCCATGACTTCCAATGCTGCTGTAGATGCTGATGAACTTGGAAAACCAGTTGATCAAACTAGGTATAGGGCCATTGTTGGATCCCTACTATATCTAACAGCAAGCAGACCAGACATTATGTTTGCCACATGTCTTTGTGCTAGGTTCCAGGTGAACCCTAAATAATCTCACCTTATTTTTATAAAAAGGATTTTGAGATGTATAAAAGGTTGCCCAGATCTAGGACTCTGGTATCCAATAGAGTAAGCATTTGAGTTAACTAGATTTTTTGATGCTGACTATGATGGATGTAGAGTAGACAGGAAAAGCACCTCTAGAACTTGCTAATTCCTGGGTGACAGACTTGTATCTTGGTTCTGTAAGAAACAAACATCCGTTTCAACATCCACTGCTGAAGCTGAATATATGGCTGCAAGTAGTTGCTGTTCACAGATCTTGTGGATACAAACCCAACTTCTAGATTATTGTGTCAACTTAAATAATTCAACCATACTATGTTATAATACTAGTGCTATTTTCCATTGCACAAAATTCAGTATTGTATTCAAGAACAAAGCATATAGACATTAGACATCATTTCATTAGAGATTGTGTAGCCAAGCAAAAGATTAAACTTGAGTTTATCTCTACTTATTTGCAAAGAGCAGACATCTTCACAAAGCCATTGGATCTAACAAAGCATCTATTCTTTATAAATCAGCTTGGAATGATAAATGGTAAATATTTAATCTAATGCTCCGTCTGTTGTCAAAGAATTGGTTCTGTTCGTCGAACTAAAATCGACGAACTGGTAACTATTCTTGAGATTTTTCGTCGACCTAAGATCGATGAAATCTCTTGTTGAAGCAGTTTCGTCGACCAGAGAACGACGATTTCCATTTAAGGAAATTTTTCTGTGAGCGACGAAAACTTTCCATCTCTTCGTTCTGAGATCGATGAACATATTCCTTAATGAAATTTTCGTCGACATGTGATCGAAGATTTTTATTATTTGGCCGGGCTGAGAATGTCGTTTCGTATTCTAAAAACCCTTTATAGGCTTTTCTTCTTCGACTTCAATCCCGCGCTTTCAGAATTCCCCTCCTTCACTTGATCGTTTGTTTCCTTTTGCAGGTACTCTCGTTTCTCAACAGTATTCAGAAATGGCTGCGTCTGGCTCAGCAGGAATGAAGTTCAATATGGGCTTTGACATTGATTTTGATTCATTCCAGCAATCTGATCAAATATTTCAGGATATTCTGCAACTATGTGAAGATTAAAAGATGAAATTGTTTATGACCAACCGCATCAAGCTGCCAGCCGCCGGAATCAAGGAGTGGGTATTCTCATCATCCTCTACTGAGGAAGAGATGACAGGTTTTATCAGCGGGACTCAGGTTACTCTCTCCCGCATTTCTTATAGAAATTTTTGAACTTGAGAATGGTATAGAAGATTTGGATATGGATGATGATGAGTTTGAGAATGTGTTAATTGTTATGGGTCACTTCGGTGAAAACTCTGACAAGTTATGGAAAAAGAACTTGTCTCCTGCGTACAAGTTTCTTGTAGATGTAGTGGGGAAAGTGTTGTTTACAAAGCACACTGCCCACGACTACATCTCCAGACAGCAGTTTCTGGTAATGGCTGCGCTGGTGAATAAGAGGAAAGTTAATTCTGGACAGATTTTGTTTGATTTGATCAGGAAGAGGAACAACAAGAAAGAAGTGTGTTTTGGCAGGGTTTTAGGTCTGTTCTTGAAGGCAAAGGCTGATGAACTGTTAGTTCCCCAGACTGCGTTCATCAATGCCTCCAAGAGGCTAACCTCTGCCCTATTTTGCAGATAGGAGAGGACAATTCCTCAGCCCTCTAAGGAAAAGCCCTCTGCAGGTGCTTCAGAGAACACAAGGGTTGTAACAACCACTCCTCTCTTGGCTGAAGGAACTCCTCCCCTTACCCCTCATGCCTCTCCTACTCCAGATATTCAGCCCTCTCCTGCTCATAACCTCACACCTCCTGACTCACCTCTTCCCTCTCATCTTACAACCATTCCCTAAACCACCCTCCTCTTTCAAAACTTTGAGTTGATAACAGCTGAAATTTCTTCTCAAGCTTCTCCCCTCCAATCCCCTATTCATACCCCCTCTCCTCAGAACCCATCCTCACCTACTAACCAAAAGGATATCATACTTGATACCATCCCCCCATTTATTCCTCCTCTAACCCCTGATAATGCTTTCATTTCTACCCTCATATCTCAGTTGACTCCCATCCTCAAAAAGCTTATTGCAGCTGAGATATCCCCCCTCTTAAATTCAATAAATTACCTTACATCTCTCTTTGTTGCCTCCTCCTTCCCTTCCCCTTCTTCAGCCAAGGGCATGGCTTCAGAACCTTCTGAAACCATACAGGGGAAGATGTTTTGTGAAGAAGACCTTGCAGCAGCAGCAGATGATGAGATGGTTGTACCTATGCCAGAAGTATTGACTGGTGGAAATTATTTTTATTTTATACCTACATCAGTAGATTTAGAAGTATACTCCATCTTTCTTCTATGGAAATTCCTTTACATTCTGATGAATCATCATCCAAGTCCATTGTGTGTTATACTCCACCTACTTCCTCAGAGGTGATAGCCACAATAAGGGCTAGTTTTGAAGAAGCTCTAAGACTGAAGCTATGATTACTGAGAAAGCTTCAGTAGCTGATACCAAAGAGGCAGTTGAAGAGTCTGTTGAATCAGAGTATGTTGAATCAGAGTCTGTTGAATCAGAGTCTTAGTATATGAATGACCTAATCCCTCTAGTCTATGCTCCTACTCCCATCCCAGCTCCCAAGGCTCCTTCTCCTCTTCCCAAGGTAACTCCCGAGTATATAAAAGCAATTGATGCTTTGTACAACTTTGATAGTGAAAGTAGTGAAGAAATCTACAATGATGATTCCCTCAAGACAAAGAAAAGGAAATTGAGAAAGAATACTCCAGCTCAAGCTCCAAATCCTCATAATGACACTCCATACTATATCAGGCACAATATTGATCCATATCCAAACATGCCTCATTGGATGAAGTTGTCAAAGAATGAACTTAAAGCAAGGAAGAAAAGGAAGTTATCCCCTCCCTCTTATCCAAGGATGAATAGAAGAGATCCTCCTCCTCCTCCTCCCAGTGGTAACTCTTCAGGTAGTGGCCATCAGAGATTTTCAAACACTACTAAGACTTACCAAAGGCATGGTAGATCCTCTGAAGCTTCAAGAGCTAATCAGTATCAAAAGCAATATCACTCATTCTCCAGAAGCTCTCTTAGTTCTCAGTAATGTCCTTCCAAGCCAACATTCTCTCCTTCCCCTTCCAATGAAGTTAGTCCTGAAGTTAGATATGAAGGACCTCCAATTCAAGCATATGATCCTGAGATAGATCCAAATACCAGAATGGACAGATTTACAGAATCTATTGCTCTATCTCAGATCAGAAAAGCAAGAGAACAGGGTTAGGACATCTCTCAGTATTCTACAATGTCATCCTACAGGAAGAAAGAGCTAAAAAGATATCAAGTTAGAAATATGTTTAATGTTGAAGAATACATGAATCTGCATCCTGAAGCCATAGTTCCCAGAGCCACAACTCAAAAGACTTTGGGTGATGCAGACATGACCATGACTCTCAGACAAGCATAGGATCCAAACAGAGTAATAAAATTTGCTAAATCTTCCGATTCTCCCAAGGACAAATAGCTTATTTATTTTCTGTCTGTTTTGCTTGTGAATAATTTTTGCATAGCTTTATAAAGATGTTGATAGCTTATTTATTCTATCAGTTATATTTTTTTGCTATGATTGTTTGCTTACTTTTCTTCTAAAGTAACCTCACCCAAATAGGGGAAGATTATTGGAACCCCTAGATTATTTGGGCTAGGTTCACTTCTTAGGGTGTGACCCATGTTGTATAGTTGGGTCAAGTATTTTATCTTCCTAGTCTTAGGTCAGTCCTACAGCTTGCAGCATCAAGTACCTGCCTGAAGACAGTATCAGATAACATCCCTAGAAGTTATGTGTTGAAGTTATTTCTGAGCTCGACGTTATTAGAGCTCAGGTCGACGTACTCTAAGTGAAAGACAAGAGTTCTGTGGTCTGCGAACTTGGCAAAGAAGTTGTCTATTCTAAGGTCGACGATCTTCCAGTGCAGTGAAGCTCTAAGATCAATGATCTTCCAACTCAGACTCAGCCAAAGTTTTGAAAAGTTTATTCGCAGAGCCAAGGTTGAAGAATGAGTTTTCTGAGGTCGACGATCTCTGATCTCTATTCGATGAAAACTGTAAGATGTTTTTGACTTATTCTTTCCTTATCTGTTCTGATTTATTTCTATTATAAGTCATGATTTTATTGAGTAATTAATGCTCATTTTATAGCCGTTATTTGATAGCATTGATTATAGTTTTCATCAGTAAATGAAATTGACAAATATCCCGGGACAGTTGGGAAATAGAATATTTTTTTTAACATTCTTGAACATTTTCTATTCCCAGATTTTCTGCTTAGCTTTAATGGCAGGAATTTGAATTGGAAGTGTGGAATAGTTGTTGATATAGTATACTCTCGGCAGGAACACAAAAAATCACACAAAGAGAACAGAGACACGAGAAAAACATTGTGTGTGCTTACAGCTCTCAAGAAGAACAACACAGTGACAGAAAAAGTTTTTTGAGAAAAAGCTTTCAGACTTTCTAATACTCCTTATGAAAAGGATCTCATTGCTCTCTTATGAAGAAGAAGAAAAGAACACCAGCCACATATCAAAAGTCTTTTTCTTTCTTCTATCTCTGATTCAGGATCTTCAGTGACAAAATTTTTCAATCAGTCAAGAGAATCCTAGGATTTGATCTTGCAGCAGAAGACCTACCATCCCTAACAAAGTTTCCCTGCCTGAACATATACTAATCTCAGGGGGAGCTTTGATATAATCAGTAGAATCCACAAGGCTTCTCTCAATTTGCTTTGGGAATAGAGAAGTCATCATACCCCTCTCTCTCCCCTCTTTGTACAGGGTTATCTCTCCCTTCAAAAGTGATTCTTGGTTTCAAGTCACCTAACCAAAAGACTTGAGATTTGGTTTTTGAGCACCTGATCAAAAGCTCATTGGTGTCAGGCACCTGATCAAAAATCTGAGTGGATTCCTACCTAGGGTGGTAGAAGAGTGGATGTACCCAGTTGGGAACCACTATAAAGTTCTTGTGTTGTCTGTGTGGATGTATTTTCTTTTGTGCTTATGTTGTGATATTTGTGCTGTGTAGCTTAGATTTATCTCTTATGTTAGTTTGCTGCACTTGTACACTTGTACACATATATCCTACTCACCTATTTTACAAAAGATATTTTAATTCCGCAAAAGTTTCAAAAGATTGGATTGAACTCTATTCACCCCCCCCCCTCTAGAATTAATCAGAGTCTAGTCCCCATTTCTTCCATGCGGGAGTCGACCTCTTCTACAACCATGGGAACAAAAGAAAGGCGTGTTTGTTTTGCATGCATAAACGTGGGACATATTGCCCGAGACTACCAGGGTAATGCGCCAAGGACAAAGAAAGCTAAGGCTGGAGCAGTGGCAGGGCGAACTCTGCCTATTTACTACTCTTGTGGTACAGAAGGACATAAAGCTCGAGACTACAGAGTTGGCCCTTAGACGAGTTGAAACACGAAGAGAAAGAACGGACTGTACATAAATAATTGTCACTATGTACTGTACATATCCGCATGTGTAATGCTGGCTCCAAAACTTGTTTTGTATATGTATAATTATGTTATGATAAGCAAAATGTTGGTTTACGGCTCGTTCCACCCTATATATTTATCTGGGTATCAGAGATACCAGTGAAACTGCATGGCCGTAGTGGAAATAATGCATATGGGTAGAGGTCATTTTGAGGATATCGCAGACCATAGGACCATCTGTACTGAACGAAGGACCAAGTGTGCTTGTATGCTCGCTAGTTGTTCGATCATGCTTGAAGCGAGTCTTCATGCCTCTAGCAGTCTGTAGGCCGAAGGCGGGTTGAGTGACCCTTCTAGTGTGTGGTCGGTTTAGAAAGATGTATGTCCTAATGAACTTTATGAGTGATGAAGTCCATAGGAGATCGACTTCACTAATATACGTTAGTGCCCGGTGCGAAACCTGTGGCCCGCTCGCCATAGCGCGTCGCGCCAAAGGAAAGGGCTTAATTGAAAGTCCCATTTCAAGAGTTGCTGGAACAGGGATACATACACCCAAGTATGTCACCTTAGAGCATGTCATGTTCTATTTGTGAAAAAGAAAGATGGTAGTGTACGGTTATGGATTGACTATCGTGAGTTGAACCAGCTGACGGAGAAAAACAAGTATCTGATTCCACGGATAGATGACTTGTTCGATTGACTAGTGGGATCAACCGCCTATTCCAAGTTGGATTTGAAATCAGGATATTACCAATTCTCGATTCGGGAAGGTGACATTCCCAAGACAGCATTTGGGACATGCTACGGTCATTATGAGTTCACGGTAATGCTGTTTTGCTTATGGAATGAGCCTTCGGTATTCATGGATCTCATGCACCGAACGTTCCGAGAATACTTGGATTTGTTTTAATTGTATTTATCGATGATATCTTAGTGTACGCTCAGTCGTAAGTTAACCATGCAAACCATTTGTGGTTAGTATTGCATACCCTGCGGAGGAATAAGCTCTATGCCCAGTTCTCAAAGTGTGAGTTCTGGCTATCGTCAGTTGCTTTTCTGGGCCATGTGGTTAGTGTAAAGGGCATAGCAATGGATCTGTCAAAGATAAGTGTCATACGGGATTGTCCAGTGATGTCTTCAATGGCTGAAGTCAGGAGCTTCCTTGGACTTGCGGCTACTACAGACGGTTTGTGAAAAAATTCTCACGGATTGCTTTACCTCTGACCACGTTGACGAGAAAAGATCAGAAGTTCATTTGGACGCCGGAGTGCACGCGAGCTTTTGAAGAGCTGAAGAGTCGTTTGACCACGGCGCCTGTGTTGACATCACCATATTGTGCAGACGGCTATGAGATCTACAGTGATGCTTCAGAGAACGGCTTAGGTTGCGTTCTTCTGCAATTTGATAAAGTGATTGCTTATAGCTCACGCAAATTAAAGGTGCAGGAACAGAACTACCCCGACCACGACTTGGAGTTAGGCGGCGTTAATCTTTACGCTAAAGTTGTGGCGGCACTATCTCTATGGCGTTAAAGTGGATATCAATACAGATCACAAGAGCCTAAAGTATTTGTTAGATCAGAAGGATCTGAATATGCGACAACGGAGGTGGATGGAGTTTCTCGGGGACTACACTTTCGATATTCACTATACTCCCGGAAAGGGAAATGTTGTCGCTAATGCTTTGAGTCGTAGGATGCCAGTACGAGCAAACTGGTTGCGGAGACATGATGAGCGGCTAATCCAGGAGATGGAAGCATTAGAGATATCTTGTGTTGACAAGGATGCTACGGCCGACGCATGCTTGAACTGGACGGAGGTACAAGACGACCTTACGGACAGAATTCGGCGAGCAACGGAGCTTGATGAAAGTCTCCAACGCTATGCAAAGGATGGTTTCGGTGAACAATTCTCCTGGGATGATGGCTTGTTACGAAAAGATGGTCAGTTGTGCGTCCCAAGTATGGGGAAATTGAGAGACGAGTTGATGTCTGAAACGTACTTTGTTAAGTACTCAATTCACCCTGGGAGCACAAAAATGTACAGAGACATGAAGAAGTTGTTCTGGTGGCCCGGATTAAAGTAAGACATATCACGTTAAGTGGCGGAATGTCACACTTGTGATTTGGTGAAAGCGGAATGTCGGAAGCCTGGTGGCTTCCTGAAGCCATTACCGATTCCGGAGTGGAAGTTTGATGATATTTCAATGGATTTCGTGCACGGGTTGCCGAGATCTCAATGCGGTCATAATTCTATCTGGGTGCTTGTAGACCGATTGACAAAAGTGGCTCACTTCCTTCCAAACAAGAGGGATGATTCAGTGGAAACCTTGGTTAAGCTCTGTGTGGAGCAGATTGTTCAACTGCACGGTGTTCCTTGGAGCATTATCAGTGATCGTGATGGGTGATTCACCTCTACTTATTGGGGGCTAATTCATCAAATGTTAGGCACAAAATTAGAATTCAGTACGGCCTTTCATCCCCCAAATGGATGGCCAAACTGAGAGGACCAACAGGACGATTGAAGTTATGCTCCAAATGTGCGCCCTCGACGTTGGTAAGAGATGGGAAGATCATCTCTATATGGTGGAGTGTGTAATAGTTACCAAGTGAGCATCGGTATGGCTACATATGAAGCTTTGTATGGTCGGAAATGTCGTACACTGCTAGCTTGGGCGTAAGAAGGTGAATCAACGGTATATCCGCGCAAGGTTATCAAAGAAGCTACTTCGATGATACACTCTATTCGTGAGAGGCGACTGATAGCCCAGGATCGACAAGCAAAGAACTACAACGCTAAACACCGGAACGTGGAGTTTGCGGTGGGCGATTAGGTCTATTTGAAGATCAAACCCTTCAAAGGCATGTCCAGTATTCGGCGTTTGAAAAAGCTAAGTCTGAGATATCTTGGTCTGTTTGAAGTGGTGGAGCTAGTTGGGGAAGCTGCCTATATGATAGTTCTTTCGGCAGAACTGAGTGGCTTACGTGATGTGTTCCACATCTCAGTGCTTCGAAAAGCCATCAAGGAGCCAGCTCACGTGATTGAAAATGGTCGTGTACCAGTCGAGTATGGGCTAACGACGAAGGTTAAACCCATTCGGCTCAAGGATCGAGCCGATAAACAGTTACGGAATAAGAAGATCGGGAGGGTCAAAGTCCAGTGGGACAATTATTGCCGTGAGGAGCTAACATGGGAGCGAGAGCAAACCATGCGAGCTGAGTTTCCCGAGCTTTTTGTATAAACTATTGACCGTGTACATTAGGTTGTAACAGATTTTTTTTGCATGATAGCATTGTGATGTTTGTTCGCTTGCTGCGTACAAATTTCGGGACGAAATTATATTAAGGAGGGGAGGATTGTAACACCCCAAAAACCATAAATCCCAAAATTGGGTCAGGTTGGGTGACATGGCCTAGGACATGGGCGTGTCCCAGGGCGTGTCCAATGCACATGGCCTAGGACACGGGCATGTCCCAGGGCGTGTCCTTTATGGTGGGCATCGAGTCGAGTTCTCGAGATAGCATGGTCGGCGATCGTCGAGAAGCGACACGGCCTGGGACACGGGCATGTCCTGCTCGAGTAAATAACCGGGTAGCGTTGAGTGGCGAGCACGACCTGTGACACGGGCGTGTCACAGGGGAGTGTTTGGTACATGGCTAAGGACACGGGCGTGTGCCTTAGCCGTGTTCTTCTCGGGTGATTTGGTCCTGTGTTGAAAGGGTGACACGGCTAAGGGCGTGTCTACCCTGTAACACGGGCATGTTGATGCCCATGTTTTGATCTGGTTTGAGTCAGTTCGTGCACCGCTTGTGGTACACGGCCTATGACACGGGCGTGTCGCAGGCCGTGTCAAGTCAAAAAATATGATTTTGGACAGATCTTGGCAATCGAATTATTTCTATTTGGATCCAATGGCCCAGGAGCTTTCCTGCAGTGATAAGACTGGGGGTTGGCATCTTCTCTCATTCATACCAAGAGAGAAAAAGGGAGAGCTTGGAGGAAGGAGAAGGAGGAGAAGGGCAAGCCATTGGTGGAGCTCCCGAGGTCCGATTCGAGTTCTGAGGCTAGTTCTGTGGAGGCAAAGCTGCTGCGGTGCTTTCCAACCGATCAGATTTTCGATGGCTCCCAAGAGATTGTCAAGGGTAACGATCTTCCTTCTTGGACAAGTGAAGTCCTCCTTTATGCATGAGCATGAGATCCTCCACCAAAAGGTGGAAGAGTAAGTGATCCCCGTGGGGTAATAGTTGTTATCCCCAATTAAGTCTACATTTAGACCCGGAAATGTGTTGTACGGGATAGGCATGCTGTGTGAAGCCCATCTGGACAGGTTGGCCTGTATTGGTGATGTTGCATATTGCGCACCGGAGAAGACTCTGCATATAAATGTATAGTTTGTGGGGTCAATGGGTTGTACCTGTGAAGGGAAGTAGTAGGAAGTACTGGAATGAGGAATTCCAGAAAAACACCCTTTTAATGCTTGTATTGTATGCTATGAAAAACCAGTTTTCTGGCACTGCATGAACTGCAGGGTTTGGGTTCAGTATGGGTGCAGATAGAGAGTTCTGCTAAACCTACCTAGTGACCGCGAAGGATGCCGGCATTAACTCCCCTTTTTTATTGTGAAGCCAGTCCTTGGCGGATATTATGGCTATTGTTAGCTGCGAGCTCTTAAAAGGCTTCTTGCCGAACAGGAAAGGTGAAGCCAACCCGTGCCTTTTATTGTAGCCGCAAGTACGATGTGCTTGGTGATGGCAAGGCGATTTGAGCAACGGGGGGTGGTGGATATGTACCTGCGTTATGTTGGCTGTACAAGAGAGTGCCAAGGCATTGGACTTTTGTCAGAACCATAATGAGAGTCTTAGTCCTACGTGCCATCAAGACTAATTGCTCAATGGTGTTGATCCCGGTTCGTCGGTGTACCCAAACGTGCCTGAGAGCACAGATCGTCAGGCCAGGTGGCTGACGATTGTGATGTATTTTTTGTGCGTAAAAGCACAATATATGTTATATCTATTGATGCATTGCTCTGCAGGGAAGGAATGTCACTGCCCCGGGAAAGGGGTGGGAATTTTATAAATTGGTCAGCTGAATGTTGACCGTTGCCTTGTTTGCCACCTTCTGGGTGGATTGTCCCTGTGCAGATGCTGGAGAGCCGAGTGGAAAATGAATGGCCGGCCACTATAGATAAATTGCACATTTATATATATATCCCAAAGGAATGTACCAAATACACAAAGTTAGGGCTATTGTCATTGCTGTTACTAGCCCTTGACGGCTAAGCGAAATGTGTTGTCTTTTATTCATGTATGGTCAGGCTGCACGCCGATGTATGTAATCCATACGATGAAAAGAGGAACTGTAAGGCCTTAAGACCCTAACTTTGTGTATTTGGTACATTCCTTTGGGATATATATATATAAATGTGCAATTTATCTATAGTGGACATTCCGAATGGTTGAGTTCAATATTAACTTTAAGCTTCCGCTAGCATACTTTGAGTTAGGTTGCGTTTATGATTTGGTATTAACCTATAGATTCACCGCTTGTTTGTGGCATATAGTGTGGGGCCCCGGCCGTACCTTCAACTATACGCCATGTAACGGGTGGGATCGTTACATTTCCTGGCCATGACAGTGACTAGGGGAGGAGAATTCCATTGGCTGAAGACCTCCACTAATGGCCATTAATGGCATTGATGCCATGACCACTCCCCTCCCTCATTTAGCTATTTTAAAAGCTTCACCAGGCTGAGAGGAGCCGTTTCCACCCTTCCCCTGAAAAAATCGAGGCCTTTGGCTGTACTATTGCAGAGCACCCGACGACACCACCACCGACAATGGTGTCCCGTCGATCGGCAAGACTGCTCTCCCAAAAGGCCCTATCCCTCTCCTCTTTCTCAGTGGATAGATCTTTATCCATTGGCCGCAAGGTTTGGGGTCAATTGGCCCTAGATCGGGTAGTCCGAGAGATTCAGTTTCAAGCTTTTATTTCCTATCACAAAACACTGTTCCGGCCACCTCCGGCCAGCCAACCCCCACGAATCGCCAGCCACCACCTCAACGAAGGTGGTGGCGGCGGTGGCCGGCCGTGAAGAGGCGCGGGTGGACCGAGAGTTTGAGTTGGTGGCTGGCGACTCGCGGTGGTTGGCCGGCTGGAGGTGGCCGGAATAGTGTTTTGTGATAGGAAATAAAAGCTTGAAATTCAAGCTCTCGGCCTACCCGATCTGGGGCCCATTGACCCCAAACCTTGCGGCCAATGGATAGAGATATATCCACTTAGAAAGAGGAGAGGGATAAGACATTTTGGGAGAGCTGAAGTCTTGCCGATCGATGGGATGCAATCGCCGGTTGTGGTGCTGTTGGGAATTGTGCCCTACAATGTTCCTCAGGATTTGAAGAGGCATCGCCAATCATGCTAAGGGGCATAATGTATTTGATGCGTGCTTGATTTCATACATGTAGGTTGTCCTTGATTGGACAAGTGAACAAAACGAGTATGCTAGAAGTCAGACAAGTTAACTAAGGCAAAAGCGTCGAGATAGCTGAGACAGCTGAGAAGAATGTCTCAGCATAACTGCTGAGACAGTTGAGAAGCTCAACACAAAACATTGAGAGAAATGATGGTCCCAGAAAAACCGATGTAATAGGAGATAGCCTCAGCTATGAAGAAGAAACCGCTGAGATAGTCGAGAAGAAACCACTGAGAAAGAAGATAGTCATAGCTGTGAAGAAGAAACCGCTGAGACAGTTGAGAAGTAACCGCTGAGGCAAAGCCAGCAGAATTTATCTAAGTCCATAAGCATTGAGTGAGGTAGGCTCACTCAACGTTTCTAAAGAAGTGCTCAGTTCAGAATTCGTCGAACTGAATTCTGAGTTCATCGAGCTGAGCTCACCTTTCGTCGAGCTTAAGTTAAAGTTTGAAGATTCTGAGTTCCTCGAGCTCAGTTCAGAATTCATCTAACTTTCAGATTTCGAACCCAGCTCACCTTTCGTCGAGCTCAATTTAAAGTTTGAAGATTCTGAGTTCGTCGAGCTTAGTTCAGAATTCGTCGAATTGATTTCATAATTTGTCGAACCCAGCTCACCTTTCGTCGAGCTCAAGTTAAAGTTTGAAGATTCTGAGTTAGTCGACCTCAGTTCAGAATTCGTCGAACTGATTTCAAAATTCATCGAACCCAGCTCACCATTCGTCGAGCGCAGTCAGAGTATTTCATGTCATTGCGGGAAAGCTACAGCAGCATCGGAAAGTACTTTTTGTCCTCTTCTGAGATAGGTGGCGCTCACCATCCTTGGCGGGACCCACATTCAATTGTGTCGTTGATTCAATTCAACAGATATAAAAGGAAAAGAAGAAAAGGGGATTAGGGTTAACAAACTCAGAAACAAAAAAGAAAACAAAAATAGAGACGGTTGGAGTTCATCTTCTCCAACGAGCTTGAAAGCCAAGCCCAACAGAGATAGCCAGAAAGGCAGAGAAAGATAGCTGAAACTTTTTCTAGTTCAGCAAGTTTGTTCTTTCCGGAATAAGGTAGCTGATTCATCTAATCAACAAGGAGAGATAGTTGTATGAAGGGATGCCAGCCTTCAACAGAAGATAGTTGTTCTTTAGTGCAGTAGAAAAGGAGCTAGCTATAGAAGAAGTCTAATTCCTTCTACAACAAGAGGGATGGACTGAGATCTGCTCAGTCCAGCAAGGTAGACTCTGAGATTTATCTTTGAGTCAAGGTTTTATTTTGTTTCAACTTCTTGATTAATTCCTTATAAGATTCTGCTTGACTGAATCTGAGCTGTAGGGCACTTTGTGCCTTAGTTGTAGGTGACTAATTAGTCACTGCGGTAGGTGCCCTAATGGGGTATTGAGGTAGGATCCAAGTGTGGATCTGAGAGTAGGGTTGTCCTCCCAGCTTGAGTAGTAGGGCCTAGTGCCTAAGGTAGGTGACTGTTGAGTCACTGATCTGTACGTAAAAAGTGTGTCACTGAGTTGTATGCCTTGGAGGAGGTTGAGCTGTAGGTGCTTAGAAGGGCACTGAGGTAGGTACCTGGAAAGGTACTGAGCTGTAGGAGTGTTGCAACACTCTGAGAGTAGGGCCTTGTGCCTGAAGTTGTAGGGCTGAGAAGCCTGAGCTATAGGCCTTAGAGATAAGGCCGAGGTAGGTGGTTTGAGGACCACTAAGCTGTAGGAGCATTGCAGAGCTCTGAGGTAGGAACCTTTATGGTTCTAAGGTAAGGTTTTGAAGAGAACCTGAGTGTAAGTCTGAGGTCCTGAGGTGTAAGCTCTGAGGAGATTTTGGAGTAGTTTGTGCCTTGTCTAACATAAGTTAGAAAGGTGGGAGGGAAAGTGGATGTACCCAATTAGGGAACCACTATAAATATCTGTGTGTTGTGCTTTGTTTCTTGTTCTTATTTATATTGTAGGTTCTAAGGACAAGCTCTAGATCACTTAGAAAGAAAACAGCAAAAAGATTTAAGAAATTTCAAAGACCTATTCACCCCCCCCCCTATGTGACTAGCTAACCTTGAAGTAATAAATTTCAGGTACCGTCGGGTGCTCTGCAATAGTACAGCCAAAGGCCTCGATTTCTTCAAGGAAAGGGTGGAAACGACTCCTCTCAGCCTGGTGAAGCTTTTAAAATAGCCAAATGAGGGAGGGGAGTGGTCATGACATCAATGCCATTAATGGTCATTAGTGGAGGTCTTCAGGCAATGGAATTCTCCACCCCTAATCACTGTCATGGCCGGGAAAACCCTCTGGTCTTCTCTTAACCGACCAGAGGAGATGAATCCATCCATGGGAATTGTGTGGAGAGGCTCTTTGCCTCCCTTGGTCAAGAATGGTCTCTCTTTCTCACTTTCTCTCTCCTCCATTAAAGGGAAAATGGAGCTTTCTCTCTCCTAGTCATCACTTTCAGAATATGAGTGGCAATTTGGGTAATGCTAAACCTCATAAGGCTAGTGGACCACCTCAATTGGGCTTAACTCA
Organism: Platanthera zijinensis; assembly: GCA_039513925.1. Classification (NCBI taxonomy): domain Eukaryota; kingdom Viridiplantae; phylum Streptophyta; class Magnoliopsida; order Asparagales; family Orchidaceae; genus Platanthera; species Platanthera zijinensis. The sequence continues at coordinate 109,756,066 of CM077095.1, read as the reverse complement.
AATGGATTGGGCTAGGTTAGGTCAACTTGAGCTAGTTTGACTTAAACCTATGTTGAGTTGACTTTGGTCAAATTGGCATTTGGGTTGACCCCATTAGGTTCTTAGTTACTCATTGGCCTCCCCTAAGGTTTAGGAAGGATTGGGTAGGGTTGGTTGGGCACCTTGGAGTCCACTTGACCCTTAGTTAGGACACTTTGACCATTTTGGGGCTAAAGTTGACTTTGGTCCACTTGACCACTTTAGTTGACCCCAATGGGTCCTTGGTGACCCATTGACCTCCTTTAAGGGTTGGGAAGGTGTAGGTGTGGTCAATTTCGCTAAGGGATAGGTAAGTGGCCCTATATAGGTTAGTTTGACCCATTTAGGTTCAAGGTTGACTTTGGTCAACTTGACCTCTTTAGCTCACCCCAATGGGTCCTTGGTGACCCATTGACCTCCTTTAAGGGTTAGGAGTGTTGGGGTGGTGTCACAACCCGCATTTTCTCAGTATTAAAATACTATCAAAGTGAGAGAAAATACGTGATCGTGATGTCACGCCGTGCAGGGGACAAGTGCAGACGTTTAGACAACTTGTCCTCACATTTACTATAATAAAAAAAGGCTTATGATTTTTAAGTTTAAAAACATATTTAAGCTCTTGAGTTTACTGACCGTGTCCCTCGCTCGGGTGGATCAACTAGTCCATAGGTGAGAAAATATAAATTTACGCAGAGGAAAATAATAAGTTTGATTCATTTGTTATCTTATATGAGAATGAACACATAAAATTAAATGCAATGAAGATATGACTTCTAAATTTAATATATATAAATAAAAGAGATTTTTATAGCGTTTAAAAGTAGTATGTCTTATAGTTTAAAAGTTATGTCATGACAATATTTCAGAATGCAGCTTTATATACATAAAAGTAACTACATGCATCCTAACATAAAACCTTCTCAGAGAGCAGGTGTGAAAACTAGAAATAAGTAATAGCAGTAAAAGAAACAATTATTCTAACACAAGAGGCCAAAGACTATGGGCGTCAACACTTGACACAAACCCATAAGTAAACTGACTAGTCTAAACAAAAGTAACTACCTCAACACTCTAAAGTGGAAACAACCGGCTGTAACAACTCGCAGCACCAAAATCACGACTCTGTCAGCTGAACCTGCTACTGCTCTGGACCTGAGACATTCAGAAGAAAAACACCTCAAAAGCAAGCTACGAGTGGTGCAAAAGAGTAAAAGGAAGACTAACAAACCTCGAAGTGAACGAGGGACAACAAATCAACTGCAACAAAATTAAGTAGCAAAGCAACAGAAACAAAACAAGCAATCTAGCTAAGCAGGAAAAATTAAAGCACAACAACCTGAACTGAACAGAGCATCAAGTATCAGAAGTTCATATATTTAATCTTTCTTTAATATCCATATTATTCAGAATTTTAAATGAGACTGATCAGCTCAAAAAGCATCAAAACACCGACAAGCCAGGGTGTATGATCCTCAACACAAAGAGAGTACTGTGCCAGAAAAAGTTCCGCAACGCGCACAAACCCAGCCACAAGGCACTATGTCGACGGAAAAAGCCCAACGCGCACAGACCAGCAACTAAGGTAATGTGCCGGGGATAAAGGTCCACAACGCGCATAGACCCTACCAGAAAGGCACTGCGCCGAGGGAGAAACCTCAATGCGCACAAACCATCAGAAATATCATTTAGTTACATATATAAATATTCAAAAAATTTTATTAAACTTAGAATATCAGGTAAACAGACTATGACTCCCTTTGACGAAATTTACAACTTAAAAGGGCACTTAACAAATTAGACATACCCGACGAAATTTCAAAGGGGTTAACAAATGTCTTGGACTAATAGATGAAGATTGCACGGGTCACACAAGGTAGGGGACGATAAAAAAACATGACGCACAAGATAACGCAACGATCAAAATGACACGACAATTAAAATGACGCGACTACATTTTTACCAAATTTACGGAGCAATTTAAAGATAAAAGTTTTATGAAATTTAAACGTATCAAATCCAAGAAAAAAGGACTAGAAATTAGAAGAAATGAGTTAAGAGAGCAAGAACACCACTTGTCTCAGTTTCTACTCAAATCATTCCTCCAAATTACTCCCCGCCACAGATCTACCCAAAAGAAGGCGCGGGAAAGCAGAATCTACAAAGATTTGGCCAAGATAGAGGTTAGGGTTGAAAATCCTAACGCTAAAAAGTTCACGAAACGAGAAATACTTACCACGATCGTGAAGATCTCGGCGAGAGCTTTCCGGATCTATGCTCGATTTGCGATTCCGAGCACCGTAGCTCCTATGGTGGCCGCCGGAAGATTCACGGAAATCGTTTCGCCGTCGCTCTCTAATTTCGGCCCGAGGAAGAAGACCAACATGGAGAGGATGAAGTAATTGCCTAATTTTATATGTACATATATATTGATAATAACTATTATAATAATACTAATAATAATAACAGAGACTAATAATAGAAAGATAGAAATCAGGGAGGGATTTCGCGAGAGGGAAGAATTTCGCGAGAGAAATTTTGCGAGAGAAAGCATGCAAGACATTCGTCGAACGGATTGGGGCTGCGTTCGATTAATGGATTGGGGCTGTGTTCGACTAATGGTTGTGTTCGACTAATGGTTGTGTTCGACTAATGGCTGCGTTCAACTAATGGCTTTGTTCAACTAATGACTGTGTTCAACTAATGGATGCGTTCGACTAATGGCTGCGTTCGACTAATGGCAGCGTTCGACTAATGGCACCGTTCAACTAATGGTTGTGTTCAACTAATGGTTGTGTTCGACTAATGGTTGCGTTCGACTAATGACTGCGTTCAACTAATGACAGCGTTCCACTGTGTTCAACTAATGATTGTGTTCAACTAATGGTTGCGTTCGACTAATGACAGAGTTCGACTAATGGCTGCGTTCAACTAATGCATTGTTTTTATATATATTACATATTACATATATATAATATTACATTTATATTACATATATATAATATAATAATAATATTATTATTATTATTATTATTATAAATACTATAATAGGGGGGGGGGCTGTGTTCGACCATCTGAGAAAAAGTAAGAAAAAGTAAATGTATTAATATTAATAATTATTATTATAATAAAAATCATATTATAACTATTATATTTTTTATGGAGGGCCAAACGCACGCCGATCAAAACGAAATTCAAATTCTACGCAAAAGTCGGTGCTACGAATCCAACGGCGACGTCAAAATCGAAATCCAACGCACAGTTCTCAAGATATAAAATTTTTAAGGTTTACGGTGAACATTAACTATACAAAACTTCGAAAATTCGCCGTGTTGGTTCCCTAATTTTGATTTGGGTCATGTCATCTCAATTAGGCTAAATTGACCCAAGAATTATCTATGGTCAATGGTTAGACTAAAGGTTAGTCTACCCTTAGGTTAGGTTAGTTGAGATTGGATTGAAATGAAAATTGGTTAAGTAGAATTGTGCTCGACGATAGTCGAATATCGCTCGACGATCTTCGATTGATGATCGACGATCTCAGAGTTATATGAACTCTGAAGTGGGATCGACGATTTGCTTATTCAGATCGACGATCGTGTGCTCTGGTTCTCTATTTGTTGTGTGTTCTAATCTTCAGTCGACTGGTCTGATAATATAGAAACTTTTCCACTTTTGAAAAAGCCTCGAGCCCTGCACTAGAAAACTATCCAAATAATAAAATAAAATAAATAAAGAAACTGCACCTGTAATCTTTTCTCTCATTCCCAAAAAGGAATTAAGGATATTAAAAATATCCTATCAATTTGATTTTACAAATTGGCACAGGAAACAAAGCCTAACGGCTATATTACAGCTGTAGAAAAACACGATTTCCTCTAATAAAACAAACGACTTTATTCTGCCAAATCTCTTAATTAATGCATAAGGAATATTGCAAATAAGCAAAAGAATATAGGTATTAAATTAAGCAGAATATTCTGAATAAAATATGTCTTAAACAAGAGGAAATAAAACAATGATCAAATGAAATGAATATAGATAACAACAGACAGAAAGCGTCGACCAGAGATCGAAGATCGTCGATCTGAACAAGCAGATCGTCGACCTGAAGAAAAACTGTCTTCACAGAAATCGTCGACTAGGGCACACGATCGTCGATCTGAATAAGCAGATCGTCGATCCCACTTCAGAGTTCATATAACTCTGAGATCGTCGATCATCAATCGAAGATCGTCGAGCGATATTCGACTATCATCGAGCACAATTCTACTTAGCCAATTTTCATTTCAATCCAATTTCAACTAACCTAACCTAAGGGTAGACTAACCTTTAGTCTAACCATTGACCATAGATAATTCTTGGGTCAATTAAGCCTAATTGAGATGACATGGCCCAAATCAAAACTAAGGAACCAACAATCTCCCCCTATTTTGGTGATGTCACTCAAACAAAAACAAATCTAATACAAGCAGATAAGAATAAACGATAATAGATATATCATCAAACAGATTTGAATAGATTAGATAGTCAAAACAAATACCACAGACATTTATCAACAGAGTCTGAAGGAGGAATAGAAGTAGCAGGAGAGAAAGTTATTTTTCTTCTACGATCACATGCATCCTTCTTTGATAACTTCAAGTCCTGCTCTCCAATAATCTTTAGTTCTCCAGCTTTAGGCAGAACAGCTTCAGGATGTTTTTCCATATACTTTGAAGCATCAAAAACTTCTGAACTGACTTGGAACCTGTCCAATTCTTTCTTTCTGTATTTTGACATAGTAGAAAATCCTGTGATATCTTTACCTTCAACTATTGCTTTCCTGATTTGAGCAGTTCCCACCAATTCTAGAAGTCTAGCCATTTTGAAGTTAGGATCAAGCTCTTGACTTTCATAAGTATTTTCATCAGCTGGATTCAATGGATTTACATCCTTAAATTTTACTGATTGAGTTAGAAAACTCACAGTTTGCTCTTGAGATGGCTTGACATTTGAATCTTTTGGCTCTTGAATCATAAGACTAGATGGAAGAGCATACTCAGCATACTTCTTGTTTGATTTGTCAGAGTATATAAGTCTTTTTTCCTTTGACATCTACTGGCTTGGCCTGAGCAGGTTTTTCCTTTGAAGGTGACCATTTTGTTTTGGGAGGAGACCTAGGAGCTGGAGGAGGAGAGAAGGTTGGTTGTTGATATACAACTTCTTTTTCTTGCTCTCTTGGACTGTTTGAATACCTAGACTGCCTCTGATCATGAGAACTGCTGGGAGGAGGCTGCCTGCCCTTCCTTTGATAGATATAAGATTGATTTGGTCTGGTAGGAGGAGCAGAAGATCGGGGAGCAACATTTCCTGAAGCACTAGCAGAGGGAGGAGGAGGAGGAGGACCTCTCTGAATCCCCTTGGGAGGAGGAGAGCTCTTCCTGCTCTTCTTCCTTACTTTCTGAGCATTTTTAGAATACCACATCCAAGCCTCAAAATTTTTAGATTTAGGATCAATCCCTTTCAGAATATAGTAGGGAATATTATGGTCTGGGTTAGGAGGAGCTGGAGCTATGGCCTTCCTTTTCTTTTGAGCAGTCCTTTTCTTTTTCTTATTACCTTCTGAATCATCAGAATCCACATCCTCATCCTCAGAATGTGATGACTGAGGTTTTGCATATAGATCATCAATATCTTTTAACATAGCTTCCTCTTTTTCTTTAGCTTTGAGAAGAGCCTTTTCTCTTTTTTCTTCTAGGATATCTTGAGCCAAGTGAGAATCCAAATCTGGACCTGGGGAGTCATCTCAAAGAGTAGAGGGCACAGAAGATACAGCAAATTCAACTTATAGAACAGCAACTGGCAAATCTTTATTTGAAGACTCTACTGAATAACACTTAGCTTCTAAGAAGGAGGTAATAATTCCTTCTAGATATCTGGCAACTACAGGAGTGGAAATCTCCTCAAGACAAATTTTGAAAGCAAAAGCTGCTTCAGCTATTGTTTAAGAAATAATAAAACTATCCAAAATCTGAAGGCTCATTGGTCTCTGATAGCACACAATGGCCTAAAGGGGATCAAATGTATAAGGGGAGGACTGACAGATATAATGGTCTCTATAGGATGGGAGTGAAGACTCATCATCTGAATCAAGAAATACATCCAATTCATCTTCAAGAACTATAGGAGCATCTATATCTACAACTATCCTCTGTACTTAATCTGGAAAGACTTCATCTTGAACTGCATTTTAACACGTTTCTAGCTCCATTACTGCTGGAGATTGCACAACCTGACGAACCCAAGCAGAGCCTGAATCATCTTCATTGAACATCTCCCCCTGCCTGGGTTCAGTGGGAACTAAACCCAGGCCCCTAAATGAATAAGGGACTGAGAGGGCAGTAATGGAAGCAGCAAGTGATGAGATGGAGAGAGCAAGGGGGGCAATGGCTTTAGCTATCATGGTTTTGATGGATGGAGTAATGAGGTCTAGGATATTTGCAATGAATTCTGGTGTAATTTGAAATGATGGAGGAATGATGGATGGGGAATCATCAGAATTGATGTTCTTCTGAACTGGGGCTTCATCAATTGGGGAATTATGATGAGATGGATGATCATTAGTGGGTGATTGATGATTTGAAGTGGCTGGGGAATGATGAAGAGATGGAGTAAGCAGATTGAACATGGAATCTATGTTGATGTTTGGTATCTCAGCTAGATGAGCTGGTGTTGGGGAAGCAGATTGTGATGGATGGTTCATAGGAGAAGAATGAATTTTAATGAAGGTGGATGGCAAGGAGGATGAAGTAGGAATTTCTTCACTAGGGTGGGAAGTGGCTTCAGGAGCCCTTGTGCCCTAAGATATTGTAGGGGTATACCCAGCCTTTGATGGTTTCTGAATGGTCCTTTTCCACTTAACAAACAGGGAAGGATCAATTCTCTTACTGGCATTTATTGCTGTAGGAGCAGAGCTTAATAACTGGGAAGCTTTCTTTGATAGAAAGAACTCAATTAGCCTACCTTGAGTCGCCTCTTTCTTGTTATTCTTTTTCCTGAGCAATTCAAATAGCAATCCAGCCTAGTTGATTGCTTTCTTATTAACTATAGCTGACATCAAGGCAAATTGTTGCTTGTTGATATTGTCGTGGGCTGAATGCTTTCCAAGCAAAACGTTTCCAACCAAGTCAGCCAGGAACTTAAATCCAAAAGATAAATTTACTTTCAAGAGCTTAGATGGAATGCCTTCTGCATGTCCCATCTCTAACAGCATCCTACCATACTCAGCAGTATCTTGCTCATACTCATCTGATCCATTCTTTAACTCAAATATTTCAGTCAGAATTTCGGGAGTGAGAATTACCTCCACGCCGTTGATGGTTCCTGTCATCGCTTTGTCATCGGAAGAAGATGTATAAACCCATTCCTTTATCTCTGATAGGTGGAGTTTGATTTTTGTAGACATGAGCTTCTTGAGACCTTGATCATCGCATAACTGCAGCATCTCTCGGAAAAATTGTTCGCAGTCGCTGAAGGAATCGAAATCAACACTGAAACCGGCATCGAACTTCATCACGGACAGGGTTGCAGAGGAAATCGCCATGGATTCGATGAGAAGAATCGCAAGAAGAGAGAGGAGAAAGCGCGGGACGAGAGCTCGAAACAGTACTGGAAGCAGAATACAAAAAGGTGAGCTCCGTCGACGATCTTCAGACCTAAATAGAAGATCGTTTAGAAATAAATTAGGAACGTCGATCTCTGAGTGAATATTAAGAGAATCAGTCATCGATCGACGATCGATTTCTGAAGCAGAGTCGTCGATCATCGATCGACGATTTCTGTCTCTAAAAGCAAATAGTTATCATAGACCAAGGGTCGATGATTTAGCTCAACCTGTTCGACTATCTTCGAACACCATTCGACGATCTCAGAACAGATTTCAACTTAGCAGATTTTTACACTTAGTCTGATCCATTCATCATGCCTAGTTGATTCAAAAAGAATAGATGTTTTTGTTCATCTAAAGGCTTTGTAAATATATCACTTCTCTAAAGATCTGTGGGTATAAACTCAAGATTTATTTTATTCTTATCAACACAGTCTCTAAGAAAATGGTGTCTAATGTCAATGTGCTTAGTTCTAGAATGGTGCACAGGATTTTGTGTTATGGAAATAGCACTGGTACTATCACACATAATTTTGGTGTTTTTGTGTGTGTACCCATAATCCAAGAGTTGATTTTGAATCCACAGTATCTGTGAACAGCAACTAGTAGCTGCTATATATTCAGCCTCTGCAGTTGAAGTTGAAACAGAAGCCTTCTTCTTGCAAAACCAAGAGACTAATCTCTCACCTAGGAACAGACATGTCCCTGAGGTGCTCTTCATGTCAACTCTACAGCCAGCATAGTCAGCATCTGAGTATCCAATCAACTCGAATTCTGATTCAGCTGGGTACCAAAGTCCTAAATTTGGGCATCCCTTCAAATATCTTAAGATTCTCTTAAGAAGAGTCAAGTGAGATTCCATGGGGTTGACCTGAAATCTAGCACAGAGGCATGTGGCAAACATTATATCAGGCCTACTTGTAGTTAGATATAATAGGGAACAACCAATGGCCCTATAATATTTTTGATCAACAGGCTTACCCTTTTCATCAGAATCAATAACTACATTAGTAGCCATAGGAGTGTGCATTGCAGAAGCATCTGCGATCCCAAACTTATTTACCAATTCCTTGGCATATTTAGATTGGGAGATGAAGATGCCATCACCATCTTGTTTCACTTGGAGACCAAGAAAATAAGACAGCTCACCCATACTACTCATCTCAAACTTAGAATGCATTAGGTCTGAGAACCTTTTGCATAGTTTGGGATCAGTGGAGCCAAATATAATATCGTCCACATAAATTTGAACTAACAGGATCTTATCCTTATGGTGCTTAATAAAAAGGGTTCTATCAATTATGCCTCTAACAAACTTATGTTCTAATAGGAAACTAGCTAAAGTTTCATACCATGCTCTAGGAGCCTGCTTAAGTCCATACAGAGCTTTTTGCAACTTAAAAACATGTGAGGGATAAGTTGAAGAAATAAAACCAGGGGGTTGTTCAACAAATACCTCTTCCTTTAGCTCTCCATTCAGGAATGCACTCTTTACATCCATTTGGAACACCTTAAACTTCATGTAGGCTGCATAGGCTAGAAAGATCCTTATTGCCTCTATCCTTGCAACAGGAACAAATGTCTGATCATAATCTATGCTTTCTTCCTGTCTGTAGCTCTGTGCTACAAGCCTTGCTTTATTCCTTATAATAATTCCTTGAGCATCCAACTTGTTTTTAAACACCCATTTAGTGCCTATAACCAGTTGACCTTTTTGTATTGGAACCAAATTCCAAACTTTACACCTTTCAAACTGATTTAGCTCCTCTTGCATAGCAATGATCCAGTGGGGATCTTGCTCAGCATCTTTTATGATTAGGGGCTTAATCTGTGAAATAAAACAAGCAAGCATCACATCTTGACTTAGTTGATGTCTAGTTTGCACACCAGTTGAAATGTCTCCAATCACATGAGATGTAGGATGATCTCTAACTGTGATATAATCAGTTGGTGGTATGTGATCTTCAACAGCAGTTGGAATCAATTTCTCAGGTTAAATTAGATTGGTTGTTGGTAGAGTTGCAATCACTTCTACTTTGTCTTCATCACTGTCTGAATTAACTATCTGAAGAGTTGGTTGAGGTTGAATCTCCTGAGTGAGTTTCAGCTCATCCAAATTCTTGCACAAGTCAGGTAACTGCAAAGAATTACTGGAAGAAGTTTCCTTCTCTATGTAAAACATGTTAGTTTCATCAAAAGATACATGTACTGACTCTTCAATTTTCAATGTGGATTTATTAAATACCCTATAAGCTTTACTTACTTGGGAATATCCTAGAAAGATTCCCATTAAAGCCTTTGCTTCAAACTTTCTAATGTAGTCTTTGTTATTGTTGTGAATGTAAACTACACAGCCAAAAATTCTAAAATAATCTATTTTAGGTTTCTTTTCTTTAAGCAATTCATATGGAGTCTTCCCTTTTAGTTTATGCATCAGACTCCTATTCAATACATAGTTATCTGTGCTAACTGCTTCTGCCCGAAAGGATAGAGGCATATTAGCATCTGCTAACAATGTTCCTGCAGCTTCAATCAGGGTTCTGTTTTTCCTTTCAACTACCCCATTTTGTTGAGGAGTTCTAGGAGCAGAGAAGCTATGCCTGATACCTTCTTTCTCACAGAATTCTTGCATAAGAAGAGATTCAAACTAAGTACCATGATCACTTCTGATCAAGGCAACTTGAGTAGAGTACTCAGTTTGTATACAAAGTAGAAAATCTGTAAGAACTTTAAAGTTATCAGATTTAGTTCTCAAGAAGAACACCCAAGTGAACCTAGAGTAATCATCTACAATTACTAGGGTATAGAATTTCCCTCCTAGACTCTGTACAGCTATTGGACCAAAGATATCCAAGTGCAATAGGTACAGGATTCTAGGTGAATCACTTTTATTTACAGCTTTGAAACTATTTTTAATTTGCTTGCCTAGTTGACAAGCCTTGCATAGGCCTTCCTTCTTGTAGGGGCAATAGGGCAGACCTCTGACAAGGTTGTATTTAGATAACTTAGATATATTCCTAAGGTTAACATGACCTAGCCTTTTATACCACAAAGTATTATTACTACTCACTTCATTAAATAAAAAAATTTCAGAAGAGGTGGATTTAAAATCTACAAGATAAATATTTCCTTGCCTAATGCCTACTAATATAACTTTATTATTCAAAGTAATATTGCACAGAGTATTAGAAAACCAAACTTGGTAGCCAGCATCACACAGCTGACTTACAGTAATGAGATTGTGCTTCAGTCCTGTGACATAAGCTACCTTCTTGAAAGTCACTTACCATATGGTGAATTTACCATATCCTTCAGTCTGACCACAGCTGGAATCACCAAAGACTACCTTTGGTCCCAACTTGGCTTTGAAGCTTGAAAGGTTCTCTTTGTTTCCAGTAATATGCTTGGAGAATCCACTATCAGAATACCACTTGTCCTGAGTGATAGGATAGGTCTTCACCTGCAATAAGATAAATTAAACATTGTGGACCTAGGTAACCTTGGGTCCATTGTTCTTCACATAGGAAAAACTAGAAATGAAAGAGTATGCAAGTTGAGGGTGATATCCTAAGGGATGAGATCTCCTAGGTTGGATAATCTAATTAGCAGACCTAGGGTTGCTATTAAACTTATTGTTTCTGTGAGCATTGTTGTGATTCTGGAAATTTAGTTCTGATCGTTGATCGATGTTCGACGATCGGTACCCAGATCGTCAATCTTGGTTCACAGAAAATGATTCTGGATTCCACGATCGTCGATCTCTGTTCGACGACTCAGGCTGAGATCGTCGATCACTCATTGCTAAGTAGTTATACCCAGCAGGTGAGTTCAGAGATCGTCGATTGTCATTCGACGATGGGTGAAACGATCGTCGATAGGCGTTCGACGGTTTTTGTAATTCTATGAATTTCTTTTTCCTTTTGTCTCTCTTAATCTTATTTAAAGCTTTCTTAGCCTTTTGAATAACCTCAGTATTGTGTATTCCCTTTTCAGAAACAAACTTTACTGGAGTAGAAAGAATGTATTCAAGGAGCAATGGGGGTTCACTAGGGGAGGCACCTAAGCCTAACTTATTTTTGCCTGTCCTAGTGTTGGCAGTGCTTGTGATTTCTAGCAACTTAAGGCTTCTGCCATTAAGTGAATCTTCTAACCTCTTAGCTTTAGCTAGTTCTAATTTAAGAAATTTAATTTCTTCAGATGATCTAGTGAGTTCAGATTCTAACCTAATATTTTCACTAGATAGAGATTCTGATCCAGCTAGTTTATCTCTAAGCAACATAATCTCCTTTTCTGAGCTAAGTAAGTTTAGGCAAAGAGTTTTAAATTCATGCTTAAATTCATCAGAGGTGAAATCATAAGATGCAATTACCTGGTCTTTATCAGATAATTCATCCTCCTCATCTTCAGTCATCTCTGCAGCTGAGTTACTGCTGCAGGCATTGATTGCCATAAGGCAAATCTCCTTAGATTTCTTCTCTTCTTCATCATCTTCACTGGAGCTGGAGGAAGAGGAGTCTTCCTCAGTATCACTCCAGGTCTTTGCAATAAAACCTTTCTCTTTCTTCTTATATTTGTGAGAAGATGTCTTGGAATAGTGCATCTCATGTTCCTTCTCTTTTCTCCTTTCCTTATGCTTTGTCTCTGGATACTCAAGGAGAATGTGTCCAGGCTTCCCGCATCCATAACAAACAATATCTTTAGATGGGTTTTTATCATACCATGGCTTGTCATCATATTTTAATGACTTTCTTCTGTTATCCTTTCTGCCCATCTTGTAGAACCTCTTGGTAAAGAGTTCCATCAGTTCTTCAGTTGATTGAGTCACTTTGGACTCATCATCAGCCTTAAGAGCAAGGGTTTGCTCTTTCCTTGTTGGAGTAGATGCTTTGGCTTCAGCTTCAGCTTCCCTGGTCTTCAGTACTTGCTCAAATGATTTGAGCTTACCAAGGAGAGCTTCAGTTGAAATCTCTGTTGTACTTCTGGACTCCTTGATGGGCCAGATTCTGAGATCCCATGTGCTGGGGAAGCACATCTGTATTTTATCATTGACTTATGTCAATTTTATCTCCTTTTCAAGTGTCCTCAGCTCATTGATAATGGAGCTGAGCCTTGTGTACATAGCTTCTACTACCTCAGCTTCTTCCTTCTTGAAGTTCTCATATTGGGATATGAGGTTGGACCTTCTGTACTTCCTCTCATCAGTTGAACTAGCTACAATCTGATTCAGTGAGTCCCACATGGCAGGGCTCGAGGCTTTTTCAAAAGTAGAGAAGTTTCTATATTATCAGACCAGTCGGCTGAAGATCAGAACACACAACAAACAGAGAACCAGAAATCTCAAGAGAAAGAAAAGTTGTTCTTCTTACTGAGTTCATCCTATCTTCAGGAAAATCAATACTCAGAATTCAAGCCTTCAAGAAGAAGAACCTTCAAGATTGCTGAACATTCATTGTTGCAAACTCTCCCAGATTGTAAAAGCTGCTGAAGAAGAACATTCATTCAAAATCTAGAGTCTTCTTCAAGGCTGCATCAGAAAGTCATCTCAAGCAATTTGGAGATCCTACACCCTGAAGCAAAGCTTATTCCTGGACATTCTCTAAGCCAGAGGGAGCTTTGATATATTCAGAGCTATCCACTAGCTTCTCTGAACACAGAGAAGACATCTTTCATTCTTTCTTTTAACCTCCTGTAAAAGGGTTATTACTCCCTTCAAAAGTGAACTATTGGTGGCAGGGCACCTGATCAAAAACCTGTTTGTTTGGTTTTTAGGCACCTGATCAAAAGCCTGAAGGGTCTTTAGATCTACCTGAAGCAGATCTACTGGTGGCAGGGCACCTAATCAAAAACCTGTAGTGGATTCCTACAAGGGTGGTAGAAGAGTTGATGTACCCAATTGGGGAACCGCTATAAAGCTCTTGTGTTGTCTGGCTGCTTATTTTAATCAATGCTCTGTGGCTGTGATAGTTTTAACTAGGTTGCTAATTACTGTGTTAGGATAAAAGCTCAACTGAAACTTCAGTGAGCTTCTCCTTTATTCACTACACTCTATTAGGCTAGGTTTAAAGCTTTTATATTTCTATTCCACAAACAGCTCGAAGATAAGTGTTTAGAGTCTCCTTCTTTTTGAATACTCTATTCACCCCACCCCCCCCCCCCCTCCTCTAGAGTAGTAAGTATCTTATCCCCTCACTTTGAATTAGTATCAGAGGAGGTCACGGGTTCAAGACCGAGGGGAGGGCGCTATTAAATCCTGATTTTTCCCTTCTACCTGTGTGGGTCCGGCGGGTCAAGCAAATCGTGGACATGTGGTAACCCCACCTCTGAGCAATGTGGGCCATGTGGTAACCCCACATCTGAGCCGACGGGTTGTGCTGGACGCCGGGGGGGAGGGGGATTGTTGGGTTCGGCGTTCCTTCACTTGACCCGTGGCGCTTTGCTACTTATTTAAGAAATTAAGTAGCGCCCTCTCCAACAGTCCGGGCTTTTGGTGCAGTTGGGTATGCGCTTGATCCTTCACGCCGAGGCTCCAATATCGCTCGGAACGCGACGAAACTTGACGAGCAAGTCAAAAATTAATTGATTTAATTTCGTAATGCAAAATTTCCAATTTCGACAAGAATCCCAAGATTTGGTCGGCTCGACCCAACAAACGCAAATACGCATTAACGACAACGCGTCGACATTTCACGCTAACGTAATGCCCTGACGTCATAATGACGTCACTATGAGGATTAAAAATTAATAGAAAAACTAGGGCGTTACAGGTGGGGTCCTGGAGTCAAGTTGAAGCCCTAAAATCAAACCATATGGTGCGTAATTGAAAATTACTCTTTGCAGCCAAAAGTGGTTTTCACCTTCATGCCTAAGTTCATTTGGTCTTCTTGGGCTTCCTAGGGTTTTGTCATGACCTAGTCATGATAAAACCACTCTTAGAGGTCTAGTAGTCTGAGGGATGTTACAGTGGACACTGCAGATACCGCCATCATTCTCCAACATCCTGCGTACACTGCTCCATTCCGCACACCATAGCCCGAGACTTGCACAATCCCGCTAAGACGAACTGCTGGATAGACAGGTAGTCCGCACACTCGGAGCTCGCAGCTAGAGCACAAACCAGGCTCAGCCAAGCTGCCTAACTCCGCGGATAGAAAAGCAGACTGCACAACCCAATGAACTCTGTGGACTGAGCACAACCAGACTTGGTACAATTCAAGACCAAGTCCACACCACCAAGATTCCAAAGCACGGACTCCAAACCGACGAACTCAAGAACCAATCCGTACAATTTGGCGGACACCAACACCAGTCCGCACTAACCGACGAACTCCGCAGTTACACCAAACCGCTCTACCAAAGCAAGTACAAGGGAACAAGTACATGCCGAAGTCACGAGCTCCAAAAGGGTCCGCAATAACGCCGGACTCGGCGAACTCTAGATGAGTCCGCACTCCCGCGGATAAACATCCTATCCGCCCGGTTACAACCTGGGAACAACCTGACACTGATCCTTGCCGACCTGGCTAGTCATCACTCTTGTCCGACAGTTCGCGCGGACAGTCCGCCCAGACCGTCACTTTTGTCCACCCAGTCCACACGGACAATCCGCCCAGACCGCCACTTTCACTTCAAAAATTTCAACAGTATGAATGTTGCTTGGTGAATTTTCATATATCCTGATCATGCCTACAAGAAAGTAAACGATGAACTAAGGAGCAATGCCTGAATGGCTGTGCATGGCTAAATGGCTGAATGGTTGAATGATTGAATGATGTGGCTGTAATTATCTCCCAAATAGCCAAATACATAGTAGCTGAAAATGTGTCCTCTATGTACGTACTTGAGATCTGAAGTAATATAGAGAGAAAACACCCTGACACTTATCTAAAATTCAACCTTTGCTCAATTCCTCTCAATTTATAGATGAAGTGAGTGTCGGTCGTGAATCTCCAAAGTCGAAGAGTACAACACTGCGAAAGCCTCCGGATTTGAAAAACTAGAGAAGCTTCTCCGTTTTTTCCTCCAAAAATCAAAACCAGAAATTAGAAAACGGAGGACGTACGGGCCGCCACCGGATGGCACAAGCAATGAAGTGAAAAATAAGAAAATACAAACCTAGAACTCGGAAGGGAGATGCTAATGTCGTCTCCAGCCGCACTTCGCAGAAGGAGATTCGTGACACTCGCCGACCTCGTGACTCGCCATCTTGGACTATCGAGCGGCACAAGCGGGAAAATGAGTGAAATTTTTTTCTCCAGGGGCTCACGCGAAGAAGGAATGGCAATGCTCTTGCGCTATAAAATGAAAAACCCGCTTGGGCACTTGCCCATGCTTGTCTAGCAGTGGGTCCGCCCATGCCTGCCCTCCCTAACATGGGTGAAGGTCGTTCGCTAGCATAGGTTCATCCATTTACATGTCGGTACAATCAGGGACTGAGCCAAAAACTATTTTTTTTTTGGGGGGGGGCACAAAATTTTAATTCAATGCAATCAAATCAATAGTTGTTGTCAATCGGGTTCTATAATCCCTTTTATTTTGATCTGTTTGTCTTTTGAAAACTGACTGCAAGCATCCTAATTTCTTGTGAACTCACTTAATTATACCAATATGCAATAATCTATCTTATAACCATAAACAATTTAATAGGGAATGTTTAAGTGCGAAATGATTCCTAAAAGTCATGACTATTTATAAATCTAAAATATGAAACAGTGAGAATTCTTTAATTTGGATATCCTAGTAGTTTTGGCAAAGTTTCATTCAAGTTTCATTCAAAACTCTTAAAATTCATTGAAACTTAAGTGAAATTCCTCATTATGGCTTATATAATGTATATAGATTTAATGAAGTGATTTGGTAAAAAAAATATATACTAACTAGAAAATCATAAACCTGATAACAAAATAGAAAATTGCAAATTGATAACAAACTTGAAAATCAAAAAATATAGAATGTCATAACATCAGGGATGAAGAAGGGAAAAGAGAGACCTGAGCGGGGCTGCTACTCTGCGAGGGGGTTTTAGGGCACAGGCGACCAGCGGAAGACGAGAGTATTAGGGCACAGAAATGGGCCGCGGGACGGGCAGTCGGCGTGAGTCAAGAAGATTGGATTGCATAAAGAAGCGGGGCTGCAACTCTGCGAGGGTGTCGCGGGACTATTAGGGGCTAGGCATTATGGCACAAAGGGTATCTCGTGCGCAGTGCATGAAGGAGAAGGAGAAGCGCGTGCGAATGAAGAGAGTGGGGATGGTTGTAATCGGGAGAGTGGAGACGGGAGACGGGAGTGAATGAATCGAACGGGAGCAGCAACCGGCCCGTTTTTTCCCTTAATATATTACTAAAAAAACTAAATGAATTTTTTTAAATTTTCAGGGGGCACGTGCCCCCCTGACCCTTACTTAAATCTGTCCATGGGTACAACCGCAAGAGAGCATCAAGCACGACGCGTAGCTCATTCATATGCGGGTGTAGCCCACCTAACTTGCGTGCGAACACGGCCCGCAAGAGAGCATCGAGCACGTTCACAACACATAGATGAGTGAAGCCCGTGCGCAACCAATGAAGACCCACTGAAGGGTTGAGCCCGTTTGCAAACAAATGCATTGAGGAAAGTCGTTAGCCTGTGCGCGCTCATGCAAGGCATGCAACACACTGATGGGAGAAGCCCACTTGCATGGGGGCACTGTTGGTTTTATTGGCTCCTACCCGGTTCAAGTGAACCGGGCCACTTTATATATATATATATACAAAAGCATGCGGAACATGCTTTGTATATATATATATATATATTATAATATATATATTATATATATATAAATTAATGAAAGCATGCTCCGCATGCTTTCATTAATCTATATATATATATAGGACTTCAGACGAATGGTAAGAGAAGCCAGAACCCCGCCTGTGTGGAGTAAGCCATCCCCCTCTCTCTCTCTCTCCTCTCTCTCGCGCTCGTTGAGAGAGGTGTTGTCGTCGGGCTTGGTGGAGTTTCTCGCCGGCGTTGTAGTTGAGAGGTCTAAGTTGTTAGCCTAAATCACCTAGAGGGGGGGTGAATAGGTGAGATGCGTGTCAAATGCGGAATTAAAAAAACTAACACAGCAAATATCAAGCAATCACAGAAGACAAGAGATTTATAGTGGTTCCCCAATCTTGGGTACGTCCACTTTCCTCACCGATCTAGCAAATTACTAGACTCGGCTACTCCACTATCTCGGATTGAAAACAATCCTACACCTCGGAACCACGTTCCTACAAATCTCGATCCCAAAACGGATCTACAAAAACTCGGAAGACAAAACTTCCTACAAGTCTCGGAGAAGAATCTCCTACAATGAAATTTGGTTTGAAAACAAAAATCAAAACAACAATCTCAGATCTGGATCTGTCTTCTTCTTTAGGAACTTCGGCTTGATCAGAAAATGTAGAAGACGACTAGAGAAATATCCACGAATCTGAGATCTAGAACCACCTCGATCAAGAAAGTAGATCTGGAATCTTCAAGGCTTGGCAAGATCGAGTGATTCTCTTTCTTCTGGATCGCTGGAGAAAAGATCGATGAAAACGAAGGTGGCGATCCAAACTTTTCTTCTTCTTCCGTGAACGGCAATGGCGGCGGCGTGAGATTAGGGTTCACGGAATTTCTCTTTCTTAAAAAGAATATTTCTGTAATAACCAGTGAAAAGTCATTTCTGAAAAGACCTATTTATAGGTGGGTTCCAACGATCATAACGTTGATTAATGATGACACGTGGACCAATCAGAATTGACAGATTCAAAGTACTTGTGATGAGAATGGACTTAGAATAATTCTGGAGAAGTTGACTGCGATACTCGAGTAATGAAGGATATACACGAGTATGGAGAGATGGATTACTCGAGTAGCAAGAAGCAGTATACTCGAGTATAGAAAGAGAGAATTACAGGAGAGAAGAATGTATTACTCGAGTATCAAAAATGGTATACTCGAGTATCAGAAGTGTATACTCGAGTAATAGAAAAGTATACTCGAGTATCAAGACGATATACTCGAGTATCAAAAGGCTAAACTCGAGTATCAGAAAATATAACTGAGAAACGTTTATATCAGAGTCAATTACTCGAGTATGGAAGAATTTACTCGAGTATCAAAAATCAATTACTCGAGTATGAGCATACTTACTCGAGTATCAGAAGATATACTCGAGTATCAGAAAGCACTTACTCGAGTATAAACATACTTACTCGAGTATCAGAAGATATACTCGAGTATCAGAGTATATACTCGAGTATCTGGAAACACTTACTCGAGTATAAACATGCTTACTCGAGTATCAGAAGATATACTCGAGTATCAGAGTATATACTCGAGTATCTGGAAACACTTACTCGAGTATAAACATGCTTACTCGAGTATCAGAAGATATACTCGAGTATCAGAGTATATACTCGAGTATCAGGAAACACTTACTCGTGTATTACAAGGAAATACTCGAGTATAAAGGACTTAGGAAAATTCTAAGAGGAATTTGCTCCAATACTTCTGTCCATCAATCCAAGTGCATGAAGGAAGTGTATCCCAATAGAGAGGCTATACATGGGCCAACACTTTGGATCACACAATGAGGGATTACATTGTATGGTCCTGTGTTTGGTGACCCATTATAGACTGACATTGGTCTACACTTGGCAATTAGAACCTGCACACATACAACTTAAACACAGCATCAAATACACCTTAATTCATCTTAGTTCAAGGTCTGACCTCCTACAAATCTGAGGCATTGTGGAGACAAATCCCAACAATCTCCCCCTATTTGTAGATGTCAGCACTCTCTATACTAAGGTGAATTGCTTAAGAGTAAAAGAACAGCAAGCATATAACAGGAGAATAAGCTTAACTAAAGCAGAGTAAACAAAATATGGCCATAATCAGAATTAAATATATATATATATATGAGGAAATGTTTTTAAAGCACATAAACAAAATAGTCCAATTCCACTTTCTCAGATCCACTCATGAAGGAGCATCCTTGTGCATCCTTTCCCTTTTGAGCTGTTGCCTCTCCAGGTAGCTGTAAGGCTTTGGGAAATAGGTCCTGGGCCTGGGAGGAGCAGCAGGGTTGTTGTGTCCCCAGTTTCTGTCATGGAGTCTGATTTTAATCTGTGAAGCTTCATATGCTTTCCACTCTGAGTAGCTGTAATGATTGTCTCTGTTTTCCCCATGATCTGTCACTAATTTCAGGGTATCAAGAATAAGGGATTTTGAGGTTGGACTCCAAATCTCTGAGTGAACAATTGCTGGATCTCTTCTGGGTTCAGAACGACTTGCAGAGGCACCTTCACCATACTTTCTTTTCCTTTTAGATGGACCTTGAGAACTGGAAACAAAATCATCTTGCCACAAGTCAGAGTAGTTGAGAGGAGGCTCAGTCTGATCACCCTCAGGTCTAGGAGAAAAGACTGGCACACCACTTTCTGGAATGGTAGCTTGGACAGGGGCATTTGCAGAGGGTTGCTCTTCAAGAGGATTGAGGTGCTGAGGAATGATGGCTGGGTTGAGCTGAGCATTGGGGAAGTTCATGTTATGCAGCCACACAGCAGTATCATATGTATAAAACTTTACAGATTGAAGTTGAGAGAGAGTGTCTGCTTTCATTTCCTTTACAATTTCATCCACTGTAGTTTGAGCCTGTTTAGAGAGAGTTTCAACTTGTTCTTTTGCAACTGCTTGGGCTTGCTCATAAAGTTTTTCCACTTGTTCTTTTACAACTTTCTCCCCCTTGCTGATATCTATGTTTAGCTTTGCAATGGCTTCATCTTTGAAGGTGCTCACTTCATTACACACTTTAACAACATTCAGTTCAGCTCTCTCATCTAGCTTAAGCTGGTTGTGAGCTACTGTCTCAGCCTGATTTCTTAGTTCACCAATGCTTGTAATGGTGTGGTCTATGGCTTTGCCTCCAAGTTGGAACAACCTTTTTAGTTCATCAGTATTTGCTTGGATTTCTGCAAAGCCTCTGCTCATCTCTGTTTCAAGAGCAGAGACCTTGGATGTTACTGATTGCAGAGAGGCATCAAAGTATTCTCTCTGTTCTTTTAGCATAAGCTCTATCTTGCTGATAAAATCTGAGGATGAAGAGGAGGGAGCTGAGGTTGGTTCAGGAGCTGAAGCAGCAGGAGCAAGAGCAGAAGTAGAAGCAGAAGCAGTCCAAGGAGGGATTTCTGAGATCACCACAGAGCTGACTGCTCTCTTGAATGGAACTGTTTCAACATCTTCTTCTGAGGGTAGGAGAGAGGGCATGGAGAAATCCAAATTCTTCAGAGGTGCCTCCACAGGATCTGGAGACATCTCATCATCAGACAGGAGAATATGAGCTGATGTACTAGGCTCACTCTCAGGAGAATGGACTGGAGATCTTTCAGGAGTTGGAGCTGGGGTTCTTGCAGGAGACTGAACTGGAGACTTAGCAGCTGAGTCATTCTGGAAGAGAGGGGCATCTGAGCTGAGCTCATCAATGAGTTTGTTGATATCCTCATCTGTAGACAGAAGGGCTGCTGAGTCTGGAATCTCTGAGTCTGGATTTGCTGATTGAATATCTGCTGGATGAGGAGAGATTGGAGGAGTAGGAATTCTTACTTCTTCTGTTTCTGGAATTACTGATTGTGAAGAGACCTGATTCTGAGGAAGAGAAGAGGCAGGCTCCCCCTCAATTGCTGCACCCAGAGTGTCAGCAATTTGATGTTGAGGAGGAGATGGGGTCCTGATGACAGCTTGCTGTCTGGAGGTTTGGGCAGGGTTCATGATCTTGAGGTCATACCTCTGAATGGATGATATTGAGACTTTCTTCATGTGGTGAAGAGGAGTCCCTTTAGAGAAGTCAAACACTGTAGGATTTATCTCATGGAGGAGGAGGGAGATAATCCTGGCAAAGCTGGGATGTTTGACGCTTTCTTTGATCTTATCTAGAATCATCATTCCAAACTGAAACTTCTTCCTACAGACAATAGCTTGCATAACATCAAAAAGATTTTGTGATACATCTCGAATGGAGTAAGTCTTGCACCAGAGGATCTTGGCAATGATGTCAACTAGAAACTTCCCTTCCGGATTGAACAGAGAGCGGTTCAGGGTTTCACCTCCACCTTCTGGATCTCGACCACAGAATAAGGAGGTGCGGTCGGCATCTGCCTTGTCTAAATCATCTTCTTCGTCGACCACTGGCATCCGAAGCAGAGTGGCGACAGAGGTTTTATCTAACCGAACATCAACTCCCCTTACCTTTGATTTCAGAACTGTACCATTGTGCCTAATCTTCAAGTTTTTGTAGAACTCTTCAACATCAGAAAGCAAAAGGCGGCAAGGTTCTTGAAGAACGAAGGTTAATCCGGCCGTGTCGAGGAGAATCAGAAGGTTCTTGAAATCATCGGAGATATCTTCTATGCCATCAGTCACTAATTCCGAGCCGATTCCAAACTTGGAGGAGGGAGGAGCCATCAGCGATTCTTCAATGAGGAAGACAGGAATCTGCGGCGACGGAAGACGAAGAACAGGGTTCCGGGAATACGAACAGCCGGCGGCTACTCGAGTGAATGAGAAGTGGAAAGGACTTTGTCGTTTTGAATATATATATATAAATAATTCTAATTAGGTTTAAAACGAATTAAGTATAAAGACATACCTGAAGAGGCGGCAATTTAGTTGTGCGATTAGAGAGTTTGAAAAATTCCAGAGAAATCCGATTACACGAGAGAAGTTTACGGCATACACGAGTAATCCTTAACATATACTCGAGTATGGACTGAGTATACACGAGTATTAAGTCTAGACGGATTTTTTTCATACTCGAGTATAAGAAATTCATACTCGAGTATCAATCTGATTACTCGAGTATATGAAGTTCAATACACGAGTATTAAATTCTGAAGACTTTTCATACTCGAGTATAAGGAGTGCATACACGAGTATTGATTTGATTACTCGAGTATATTTGACTTGTTACTCGAGTATTCACTATTTCACTCGTGTAACTGTAACTATTCTCGAGTCTCAAATTTCTTGAAGGAATTTTCACTAAACTAAAAGAAATGTACCTCAGAGTATCCAACATTTCTGACCTCTTCTAAATTTCTGAGTCCATCATTGATCTTCTTTGTTAAGCAGTCCAAGCTCAGTTTTGAAGAATGAAAACTTGGACTCATCCAGCGGCTTGGTGAAGATGTCTGCAACTTGCCTGTCTGTGGAGACATACTGTAGATCTATATCTCCATTTTCCACATGCTCCCGAATGAAATGGTAGCGAAGCTCTATGTGCTTGGTCCTGCTGTGGGAGACCGGGTTGTTGGCTATTGCAATTGCGCTGGAAGAATCACAGAACAGTGGAATGTTCTGGAACTTCATGTTGTAATCTTCGAACTGATTCTTGATCCACAAAAGCTGTGCACAACAGCCCCCTGCAGAGATGTACTCTGATTCAGCCGTTGAGATGGCTACACAGTTTTGCTTCTTACTGCTCCAGGAAATGAGTCTCCTTCCGAGGAATTGGCAAGTCCCGGAGGTGCTTTTCCTGTCGTCTTTGCTTCCTGCAAAATCTGCATCTGAAAATCCAATTAGTTCACTATCATTACTTCTTGGGTACCATAAGCCAAGATTTGGTGTTCCTTTGAGGTATCTCAAGATTCGCTTTGCAGCGATGTAGTGAGATTCCTTAGAGTTCACCTGAAATCTAGCACACACACATGTCGAGAACATTATATCTGGTCTACTCGCAGTAAGGTAGAGCAAGGACCCAATTATGCTTCTGTACTTGGTTTCATCAAAAGGTTTCCCTTTCTCGTCCTTGTCTAGAGACATAGCTGAGGCCATTGGAGTCCTCATAGAGGTTGCATTCTCCATTCCGAATTTCTTAAGCAGCTCTTTGGTGAACTTGGTCTGAGAGATGAAAATTCCATCCTCAGATTGTTTCACTTGTAGCCCTAAGAAATACTTCAGCTCTCCCATACTGCTCATTTCAAACTTCCCTTGCATAAGTTTAGAAAACTTCTTGCAGAGGTTGTTGTCTGTAGAGCCAAAAATGATGTCGTCGACATAGATTTGCACTAGCAAAATCTTGCCTTTTATTTCCCTAAGAAATAATGTCTTATCTATCTTTCCTCTCGTGAACTTGTTCTCAAGAAGAAAGGTAGATAGCGTCTCATACCAAGCCCGAGGGGCTTGCTTGAGACCATATAGTGCTTTTTGTAATAAATACACATAGTTAGGAAGGGTTGGATCAACAAAACCTGGGGGTTGCTCTACGTACACTTCTTCCTTAATGTTACCATTTAGGAAGGCGGACTTCACGTCCATTTGATAGACGGTAAAGCCCTTAAGTGCAGCGTAGGCAAGAAATAACCTGATTGCCTCCAGTCTTGCTACTGGAGCATAAGTTTGGTCGAAGTCGATCCCTTCCTCTTGACGATATCCCTTGGCGACAAGTCTGGCTTTATTCTTTATAATTGTTCCGTCTTCATCCATCTTGTTCCGGTAGACCCATTTTGTCCCGATGACGTTCTTATGCTTGGGTCTAGGAACAAGTGTCCAGACTTTGCATCTTTTAAACTGGTTTAATTCTTCTTCCATGGCTAGAATCCAGGATGCGTCGGAGTTGGCTTCCTCAAATTTCTTTGGTTCAACCTGTGAGAGAAAGCTTAAGTGTAAATTCTCGTTAGTTGTACCTCGACGAGTTCTGACACCATCCCGAGGATCTCCTATGATTTGGTCAACAGGATGATCCTTCAAGTGTCTGAACTCTAAAGTCCTTGCATCTGGGATCTCTTCAGCCACTGGAGTTATATCTTCAGCTGGGATGTCTTCTTCATCTTGATCATCTCCCTCTCCAAAGGTGGTTGTAGAGGGGATCTTGATGAACGTCTCATCTTTATCTTTAATAGGTTCATCCAAGCTGAGTTCTTTCAACTTTGAACCTGCATCTACAATAGGCACACTAGACGAGTTGCTTTGCAACAGACTCGTCTCATCAAATACAAGATGTATCGACTCTTCCACAACCAGAGTTTTTCTATTGAAAACTCTATAGGCCTTACTATGGCTACTATAACCTACGAAAATACCTTCAAAGCTTTTCTCGCTAAACTTTGTAGTGTGATACTTGCCATTGTTAAGTACGAAGCACTTACAACCAAAGATTCTAAAGTATGAAATGGTTGGTTGCCTGCCTTTTAGAAGTTCGTAAGGAGTCTTATCATGGTCTTTGTTGATGAGTGCTCGATTTTGCACGTGACAAGCGGTGTTGACGGCTTCAGCCCAGAAATACTCCGGAAGTGAGGCATCACTCAACATGGTCCGACAAGCCTCTATGAGTGTTCTGTTCCTTCTCTCAGCCACTCCATTTTGCTGTGGTGTGCGGGGAGAGGAAAACTCATGAAAGATACCTTGACTTTCACAAAATTCTGTCATGGCTCTAGACTTGAATTCCGTTCCATTGTCACTTCTGATTTTGACTACGGAACAGTTGTATTCATTCTGGATTTGCCTGACAAAGTTAGTGAGAATACTGAAGGTATCTGACTTGTGTTTCAGAAAGAACACCCACGCAAAGCGCGAGTAATCATCCACAATAACCAACGTATATTCCTTACCTCCCAAACTTCTAACCTGCAGTGGACCAAACAAGTCCATATGAAGAAGCTGTAAACTTCTATTGGAGTCCTTGCCTATTATGCTTTTGAACGAGCTTCTTGTTTGCTTGCCTTTGATACAAGCGTGACAAGGACTGTCCGTAACGCACTTGACCTTGGGTGCATCACGCACTAAGTTTTGAGAGAATAATTTATTAATAGTTTTGAAATTAATATGTGCTAGTCTCTTGTGCCATTGGTCAGCAAGAGATGCACTACTTTTTGCCAAAAGACACACTGGTGTCGAAGAGTCTATACAAATAAAATTCAAACAGAAAATATTTCTGCTTCGAGTGCCTGATAAGATAGTTTCCATATTGTTAACCGACTTTATCAAACACTTGTCAGCATGAAATTCAACTACGTATCCTTTGTCGCACAGTTGGCTTATGCTGATGAGATTGTGTTCCAATCCTTCAACATAGGCTACATTCGAGAAGGATACGCTACCGTTAGAAATCATACCATAGCCTTTAGTGATTTCTCGATCTGAACCTCCAAAGATGACCTTTGGTCCGTCGCAGACCGAGGTGTAGTTTAGTAGTAGGCTCCTTGTCCCGGTCATATGCCGAGAACATCCACTGTCCAAGTACCAGATTGGCATTTTGGTGGCCTTTGGACATACCTGCAATTACAATCATTTAGCCTTAGGAACCCAAACAAGTTTGGGTCCTTGGTCTCGAGTTAGAATACTCCCCCTGCGAGTATTAGCCTTATGAGTGGTCACTCTCACGTTGCTAACCTTAGGGGTTGCAGCATTTTCAGGATTGAACCAACAATCACTGGCAAAATGACCAATTCTGCCACAGCACCAACAGTTGAACCTGTTGTATCTTTGCCTTGTGTAGTCCTGCTTGACTTTCTGGAATGATGGTCTGGCAGGAGCTTTACTCTTGGAGGAGGAGACTTCATGATGATGGCAGTTACATGAGGTCGTCTCCTTCATAGGCTTTTCTACAATGGGTTTTACTTTTGGTGTCTTTTTGAGATTATGACCATGAGCATAAGGTCCATAGCTTTGAAGCTGAATCTCCTCATAAGGTGCCTTGAAGACACTCTCGCCAAAGTTACGAGGACGAGTCCAACCTTGGTATCTTGACTTAGGCTTCTCAGGGATCGGCCTAGAAAAGTGTCCATAGGTGGACTCATAATCGAGTTCGTTCGTGGGAAAGATAACTTTCTTGAACACAACAGGTTCCAAGGGAGCTTTCCCTTTTTCCTCAGCTAGAGCCTTCCGGGCAGCCTTATTCTTCCTCTTGGCCTTGTTTCTCCTAGAGGATTTACTAGAAGATCCAATGTGGCCTAAACCAGCACCCTTGGCCTTAGCAGAGAATTCAGCAACGATTGGAAGAACTGTCTTAGGCTTAGAGAAACTCTCAACAAGCTTCTTTTCAGCCTCGAGTTGTTTTTCCAGTTCTTTGATGATTTCCTCTTTAAGGTCGAGGTGCTTGAGAGCTTTATTGTATTCCTCCATAGCTTCATTTAGGTTCTCTTGAAGAGAGTTAGTCCTATTGACTTCTTCTCTCAAGTTGCTCTCACTAGCCTGTAGAGAATTGATCTCTTTGGCTTGACTTCTCACCATTCTACGACATTTCTCGTAAGCGGTGAGTAGTTCCTTATACTGTCCCATGAGTTCAGATTCATCTTCAGAGGAATATCCCTCTTGCTCATTGTCATTTTCAGAATCAGAGAGAGGAGTGTGAGATTTTACCTCCCCAGTAAACTGGGGGACTTGTTCATCATCCGAATGAGCCATGAGCCCAAAGTAAGCTTCCTCTTCTTCACTCGACTCAGATGAGTCAGAGTCGCTGAGAGTTTTGCTCTTCTTGGCTACTAGGCTTCTCTCTGTCCTCTTCTTGGAGTGTGAGGATTTCTTTTCCTCTCTTCTTCCACCCTCTTTCTTTTTGTGAGGGCAATCGGCGATGACGTGACCTGGCTTGTTGCAACAATAACAAATGATGTCAGTAGAAATCTGTTTGTTCGGTTTAGGATTATACCTGTCATGGCTACTTGAGCCTTTCTTCCGATGATCACTGTCATGTCGTGATCTTCTATATGAGGCATCCTTGCCTCTCCATTGCTTCTTCTTGTTCAAGAATTTCTTGAACTGCCTTGAGAGTAGGGAGAACTCTCCATCAGATAGTTCTGAGCCAGATGAGCTAGGCTCAGATGATTCTTCTTCATCAGCCTCAGGAACTGGGGCAGGAGAGCTAGCTTTTATCTTCCTTGAGCTATCTGCCTTTAGAGCGACAGATTTCTCCTTGGATGCAGACCTGCTTGTCTCTTCTTCAGCTTTTCTTGAGTTGATTTGCAGCTCGTAAGACATAAGCTTTCCGAACAGATTCTGCGGGTCCGTCTCAGCTAACCTTCCAAACTCCCGAATGGCACATACCTTATTATCCCATTCCTTGGTTAGGGATCTTAAGAATTTGTCATTGAGTTCCCCGTTGGTGAAGACACGGCCATACACTCTTAGGCCATTTACTATCTTGAAGAAGTTCTCAAAGGTGTCAGCTATGGCTTCCTTATGACCTTGCCGGAAGGCTTCATACTTTTGATTCAGAAGGGATCTCCGATCATCCCTCACTTCTTCAGTGCCTTCCATCAGAGTCACCAGGGATTGCCACATCTCCTTGGCAGACTGGCAATGAATTAGATTCTGCAGCATTGAGTCGTCGACTGCACTTGCTATAATATTTTTAGCCTTCTTGTCCAGAGATACAAGTGCAATCTCATCCTTGTCTAGATCCATCAACTTCTTGGGAACTTGCTTGGTGGGATCTATGGTGGATGCAGTCATAGGAATGTGGGGACCTTCTTCAACAATCATGAAGATCCGGGGATCTACTGCTTCCATGAAGAACTTTACTCTTTCCTTCCACATAGGAAAGTTGTTCTTGGTGCAGATAGGGAGTTTAGCAAAATCCTTGGTCTTACTCATGCTTGATACTTTTCAGAAAACAACTTAGAAGGATAAGATCAAGGTGTTAACCTTTTAACGATCAACCTCCCTCTGATACCAATTGAGAGGTCTAAGTTGTTAGCCTAAATCACCTAGAGGGGGGGTGAATAGGTGAGATGCGTGTCAAATGCGGAATTAAAAAAACTAACACAGCAAATATCAAGCAATCACAGAAGACAAGAGATTTATAGTGGTTCCCCAATCTTGGGTACGTCCACTTTCCTCACCGATCTAGCAAATTACTAGACTCGGCTACTCCACTATCTCAGATTGAAAACAATCCTACACCTCGGAACCACGTTCCTACAAATCTCGATCCCAAAACGGATCTACAAAAACTCGGAAGACAAAACTTCCTACAAGTCTCGGAGAAGAATCTCCTACAATGAAATTTGGTTTGAAAACAAAAATCAAAACAACAATCTCAGATCTGGATCTGTCTTCTTCTTTAGGAACTTCGGCTTGATCAGAAAATGTAGAAGACGACTAGAGAAATATCCACGAATCTGAGATCTAGAACCACCTCGATCAAGAAAGTAGATCTGGAATCTTCAAGGCTTGGCAAGATCGAGTGATTCTCTTTCTTCTGGATCGCTGGAGAAAAGATCGATGAAAACGAAGGTGGCGATCCAAACTTTTCTTCTTCTTCCGTGAACGGCAATGGCGGCGGCGTGAGATTAGGGTTCACGGAATTTCTCTTTCTTAAAAAGAATATTTCTGTAATAACCAGTGAAAAGTCATTTCTGAAAAGACCTATTTATAGGTGGGTTCCAACGGTCATAACGTTGATTAATGATGACACGTGGACCAATCAGAATTGACAGATTCAAAGTACTTGTGATGAGAATGGACTTAGAATAATTCTGGAGAAGTTGACTGCGATAC
This sequence comes from Platanthera zijinensis, assembly GCA_039513925.1. Lineage (NCBI taxonomy): Eukaryota > Viridiplantae > Streptophyta > Magnoliopsida > Asparagales > Orchidaceae > Platanthera > Platanthera zijinensis. The sequence goes on along the minus strand of CM077095.1, from coordinate 109,726,899 downwards.
TCGAGTAATGAAGGATATACACGAGTATGGAGAGATGGATTACTCGAGTAGCAAGAAGCAGTATACTCGAGTATAGAAAGAGAGAATTACAGGAGAGAAGAATGTATTACTCGAGTATCAAAAATGGTATACTCGAGTATCAGAAGTGTATACTCGAGTAATAGAAAAGTATACTCGAGTATCAAGACGATATACTCGAGTATCAAAAGGCTAAACTCGAGTATCAGAAAATATAACTGAGAAACGTTTATATCAGAGTCAATTACTCGAGTATGGAAGAATTTACTCGAGTATCAAAAATCAATTACTCGAGTATGAGCATACTTACTCGAGTATCAGAAGATATACTCGAGTATCAGAAAGCACTTACTCGAGTATAAACATACTTACTCGAGTATCAGAAGATATACTCGAGTATCAGAGTATATACTCGAGTATCTGGAAACACTTACTCGAGTATAAACATGCTTACTCGAGTATCAGAAGATATACTCGAGTATCAGAGTATATACTCGAGTATCTGGAAACACTTACTCGAGTATAAACATGCTTACTCGAGTATCAGAAGATATACTCGAGTATCAGAGTATATACTCGAGTATCGGGAAACACTTACTCGTGTATTACAAGGAAATACTCGAGTATAAAGGACTTAGGAAAATTCTAAGAGGAATTTGCTCCAATACTTCTGTCCATCAATCCAAGTGCATGAAGGAAGTGTATCCCAATAGAGAGGCTATACATGGGCCAACACTTTGGATCACACAATGAGGGATTACATTGTATGGTCCTGTGTTTGGTGACCCATTATAGACTGACATTGGTCTACACTTGGCAATTAGAACCTGCACACATACAACTTAAACACAGCATCAAATACACCTTAATTCATCTTAGTTCAAGGTCTGACCTCCTACAAATCTGAGGCATTGTGGAGACAAATCCCAACAGTAGTGGATCTTCTAGGGAGTGGAGAGACGCAGTGTTGATGGCGTGCGCGTGTGCAGTTAGCCTCGACAGAGGTTTCTCTCCGGTGGCGGCGTTGTTCTCTGGTCGTGGCGGTGGTTGCGGTTGAACGTCGGACCTCGACGTTGAAGGTTCGGTGAACCTTGTGCGTCCGTTGTGCTAGCGGATTGCAGTCAAGATTGTTCTCTCTCCCGCGGACCGAGCGTGTCCAGCTTCTCCGCGGCATTTCTGTATCGGACATTGATCGTTATTTTGATAATCTTGTTATAAAATATTGACGCTATTTTTCTTGTATTTTTGACTGTCCTGGGGAATTCTAGATCTCATTTCCTAACAAGTGGTATCCGAGCCAGGTTCGGTAGACGACTGTGATTGGACGTTCTAGGAAGAGTTTGACTGCGGTGTTGAACGACTAAGTCCTCTTCCCACTCTTTCAGATCCGACCTTTGAACAAATCAGGTCTTCTAGTTTGTCGGGGACAGTCATGGCAGGAAAGAACGCAATTTTGGACAGATTTTCCGTAGAGAAGTTCGATGACAGTGGGAATTTTAGATTATGGCAGATTCGAGTTAAGGATATGTTGGTTCAACAAGGTTTGATTCGAGTCTAGCGGGGGCGCGACAAATTAACCACGGCAGTAAAAGATGAGGAATGGAAGGATCTTGATGAAAAAGCCACGAGCACAATCAGGATGTGTGTTGCTGACCAGGTGCTCTTCAACATCGGGACTGAAGAGACGGCAGTCGAGCTTTGGGAGAAGCTGGAGCGACTGTACTTGGCAAAATCCGTGACGACAAGATGTTGTTGAAGCAGCGCCTCTATGCGCTGAAGATGCAGGAAGGTGGCAACCTGCAGGAACACTTTAATGTGTTCAACGGTCTTCTGAGCCAATTGCATGTGGTTGGCTTGAAGGTAGAGGAAGAAGACAAAGCCCTCTTGCTTCTTACCTCACTCCAAGCATCATACAAGCACATGGTGACTACGCTCCTGTATGGGAAGGATACGGTGGGGCTGGAAGAAGTCACGTCGGCGCTGTTATCCAGTCAGATGCTAAAGGACCCCACTCCTAGGGGTGATCAAATCTTGGTAGCGCATGAACGCGGGAGGAGTTTTAACAAAGGATCGAGCAGTGCACGAGCTCGGTCGACGTCGAAGAAGGCAGTGACGTGTTACCACTGCAGACAGGTTGGTCATATTAGGAGAAATTGTCCGCAGCGTGCAGGAAGTTCTGGAACTTCGAAGGATGTCCAAGATGCGGGCATGGTGACACTCGAACTGGAAGGAAATGATGGATTTTATTGCGTCACTGAGAGTCAGAATGACTCTGGTAGCTGGATTTTGGATTCTGGTGCTTCGCATCACATTTGCTCAGCATGTAAGGTCACAGGGATTGGGACAGTAAACTTACGGACGCATGACGGAGCTATGCGTAGACTTGATCAGGTACATCTGGTACCTAAGATGCGCAGGAATCTGATATCGTTGGGCAGATTGGATTCCAGTGGTTGTAGTTTTGCAGCGAGAGATGGAGTTCTGACGGTGAGGCGAGGGCGCACCATGCTCATGCGAGCTTTGCAGCACGGTAGTTTGTACCGGCTGTTGGGGACCACGATGCGAGGTGGTGTGCCCATGATTTCTGCGGCCGACAGAGGTGATAGTCGAGGTGGTGCAGTGGATCGCCTTCCAGGGACTCGGGTTCGACGAGTCAATTTTTGCGATCCGGTTGCAACGACGTTCAGAGGTTGAGCCGAGCAGGGATGAGTCGACTGGAGCAGGTCGGCTGACGCCTCAAATCGTTGAGGTGATGCTTCGCGCAGTTGTGTGCTTCGTGCAAGTGGTGGTAGTGGAACAAGGGTATGAGCCAAGGTGGTGTTTGTTGGTTTTATTGGCTCTTACCCGGTTCAAGTGAATCGGGCCACTTTATATATATATATATATACAAAAGCATGTGGAACATGCTTTGTATATATATATATAAATATATATATATATATATATATATATATATATATTATAATATATATATTTTATATATATATATATAAAAATTAATGAAAGCATGCTCCGCATGCTTTCATAAATCTATATATATATTTATATATATATATATAGGACTTCAGACGAATGGTAAGAGAAGCCAGAACCCCGCCTGTGTGGAGTAAGTCATCCCCCTCTCTCTCTCTCCTCTCTCTCGCGCTCGTTGAGAGAGGTGTTGTCGTCGGGCTTGGTGGAGTTTCTCGCCGGCGTTGCAAAGGACCTTCTAGGGAGTGGAGAGACACAGTGTTGACGGCATGCGCGTGTGCAGTTAGCCTTGACAGAGGTTTCTCTCCGGTGGCGGCGTTGTTCTCCGGTGGTGGCGGTGGTTGCGGTTGAACGTCGGACCTCGACGTTGAAGGTTCGGTGAACCTTGTGCGTCCGTTGTGCTAGCGGATTGCAGTCAAGATTGTTCTCTCTCCCGCGGACCGAGCGTGTACAGCTTCTCCGCGGCGTTTCTGTATCGGGCATTGATCGTTATTTTGATAATCTTGTTATAAAATATTGACGCTATTTTTCTTGTATTTTTGACTGTTCTGGGAAATTCTAGATCTCATTTCCTAAAAGGCACGACCAATTTCCATGTGGGTGCAGCCCGCTTACATGCCGATACAACCCGCATGAGAGCATCAAGCACGACGCGTGGCCCATTCATATGCGGGCGTAGCCCACCTAACTTGTGTGCGAACGCGCCCCGCAAGAGAGCATTAAGCACGTTCACAATACATAGATGAGTGAAGCCCGTGCGCACCCAATGACAACCCAAGGAAGGGTTGAGCCCGTTCGCAAACAAATGCATTGAGGACAGTCGTTAGCCTGTGCGCGCTCATGCAAGGAATGCAACACATTGATGGGCGAAGCCCACTTGCCTGGGAGCACGACCAATTTGCATGTGGGTGCAGCCCGCAAGAGATTATCGAGCACAGGGATAGACTAGTCGCATGCATTTGGTCCATCTAAAATCTCCCTACATGAATTCTTCCCTTTTGTTAAGCTGATCTAGGAAATACACTACAAGAAAAATGCCTATTAGTAATGAGAAAAATTCCTTGCTACATAATAAAATCACATCATAATTAGAATTAAAAATGAATTCATCAACAAAATATTTCCTAGCATGGGTGAAGGTCGTTCACAAGCATAGGCAAAGCCACTTACATGCCGGTACTGTAAGACCCCCTTTTTTTTCTTTTTCAACCACCGGGGTCTTAGCCCAGAATTGCCGCTTTGCGGTGGCACCGACTCACGGGAAGGCAACCACTACAAAACGCCAATTCTGCCGGCCCTTTTCGATCACAAGAGAGAGAAGTATTTATACAAAAATGTAAACAAGTCCACAGAAACATGTAAATAAAAGAGAATCATATCCAGTCCATCAATACATAACAACAGGAAAATAGATAAATGGGCTCGAGCCCAGTACATCAGAGTCCTCACTACAAGTCGCTCATCGCAGAATCTAAGAAAATACTAATCACTCACGGAGCTGGTCGCAGGTGCACCGGTGCTAGACTGTCCCACCTCCATGCGCACCGTACTTCGCTGGTGCTGGTCCCTGTCTCCCATCCGGAGCTCCTGTAATGTTTGGTTCGAAAACCATTAGTCATAAAGACTAAGCTCTATCATCCCCTACCCCTCCCACCACGGCTCCTAAGCACCGGGCGGAGATGAGGAAAGGGAAGCTACAAGAGTGGAGAATAATCAAGTAGGTGACGGTGGACCTAACTAGCAAGTTATAACAGGTGAACAGTGTAAATGTTGTAATAGGTAGAACAATTAATAAGTAGCAAGTTGTATGAAAGGCAGCTAGAGAACAGTAAATAAACAAACAAATAAGTAAGTATGTAACCTTAACTTATATGAATGCCCATACAAACTTATAAGTTAAGGGATCTTCTGCAAGGCTCCCATCGTATAAAAAGTCCCATACCGATTTATACGTTGGGGTGTCGGTTGTATGCAATTATGAGTGTAGTGATATGCTATGTCATGATTCATGCAAGTGCAACACACGCACACGACTCTATGCACACAGACCTTAGTTCCCCCTGTTCGGGCAACTAGCTTCACTCCCAGGAACCTCCATAGTGGCAAACGGAGACAGTGGGTCGGGCCCCCCACTCCTAGGCGGGCATCCACACTACCAGGCCTAGCCCTCCCGTACGCCCCTAGAAGAACACAACCTAGAGTGTCCACATACTGCTGCTGGATGTACCCTCCAGACTTTCTTTGGCTAAGTGTCCCACACCGCCGAGTCAGCGTACCGATGTCGGTGTGAACGACGATCAGGTATCGAAGACCCACCACCTTTATTCTGCACTCCAACCCTCGAGCCCTCGGCCCCCCGGACAGTCCTGTCCGTGCATCTACCTTCAGAGTTACTGTCTGAATGGCAACAAGTCCTATTATTCTACTTTCCTAGCTATCGGGGAGTGAGTGTGTGCAACCCTAGTTATACTAGTTGCTCTTTTAATTTATTATTCCTATGGTTTACGTTATCCCAGGACTGCCCCCGGCATACCCCGTGAAGGGCTCGAACCAAGACGGCGGCATTACGGCCCGAAGTTCCCTTTCGCAAGGCACTTATTATTATTGGTTGATCTCCCTTAACCCGATCCTCTTTTAGTTACTTTAGTTCTAACCCTAGAGTATTAAGACTCTTCCTCTTCTTCCCGGGATGGACGATCTTTCGTCGTTCACGTACTCCCTTATCCTAACCAGTCCCACACTCTACTTATTCTGACTTCTAATGATGAACTCAATCTTAACTTGCCCTACCAACCATCAATTACCAGAATTCCGTGGCTTTACTATATGCAGACCATCCTAAACTATATGAGGTACCCAAGGGGAGGTACACCAAGTTGTCATCCAAATCTCCTATAATATTTACTGGAGGTCTACCATATCATACTTTGCCTAAAACCAGAAACTTATAATTTTCCTAATTAATCTGATATTTATTTAATTTTCCCAAAGGACGTGCCACGGGTCATTTTAAACATGAACTACATGATCTTCCTAAGTAATGGCTACTCAAAAATCATGATCATTAAATAACAGCAGGATAACCTCAAATACAAATTCTCAGAATTTTATAGAAAGTATTTAACCTCTAAATATTTTATTCAGTATAATCACGTTAATTCTACGTAATGAAGGAAGTACTGAAATTATTCATCTAAAAATTATAGAAAAATCACTAGTCAGTAGTATGATATATAAAAGATCTTTGTGCAGAGAATCATAATTTTACTAGCTTGCTAATCACCACTAAAGATTTAATCAAATAATCAAGGTAAAACATACTTAATGAAGCAAGCCTTTGAATTAATCTTCCAAAAATCCCATAAAAATTCACAGAGATTTAAAATCATAATAAACGTTCTCTGCTTAAATTTCATCACTTTCCAGAGAGTGTGTATTCCCTAATAAATTTTCTAAGCAAATCATACAACTACTAAATCATTAAAGGAAGTATCCAAAATAATGATCATAAAATTCATAGAAAAATATCCAGAGCTTGTACCATCCCTATAATTCACTCTACCCAAATCTCTCCACTTTTCTATGTGATTTAGTATCATTTCCTGTCTCTACAAGTTTTGCTCCCTAAACTAGGGTTAGATTTTTAGGTATCCCAACGGTCTCCAAATTTACTACGATTTCATCCAGAGAACTATATTGGCCCTATGGTTCTCTTCACCCAATTTCGGGTCAATCCATGGTCATTTGACCACATGACCTTCACAAACCACCAAGATCCATCCTTAGGGTTTGGCCTTGGTCCTTAGGGCAAACTTACCCCAATCTACCTCAAACTCCATGAGGGGGTGCTAGAGAATATTACTAGCCAGTGGTAAAAATCTCAGCCTCTGTTGAGGTGTTCTGACCACTCAAATTTCAAAAGTGCACTTTTAACCTAAGACCCCTTATTAGGGCAAAACTTAGGGTTGATCATTTCTAATCCAAACCATCTACAAATGAGATGAAAAATTATACTGAACCTTATGGTGACCCCAGGGACCACTCACCAGAATTTGGGAGGGTTTGGAAATTATTTAACTATCTAATTAAATTCGGCTAGGATTATTGAATTTTCCTAAAAACTATAGAAAACTATTCTCCAAAAATTCTCATTTTTGGATAGCACCTAGATATATGTAAGATTAGACCACACCCCAAATTTCAAGTCATTTGGATGACTGGATTGGAGTGGGGAATTTTTCTAAGGTCAAGGCATCCCTCTGAATAGACCTCACCAAAAAGGGTGCTGTGGTCTAACCAGGATTCTAAATTGAGTGAAATTAATTTTGAATTAAAGTAGACTTCAAGGGCTACATTTTCTATGTTGATCATTTTTCCTGTAGGAGCCTCTAGGTATTTTTCCCAACTTATTTAACATGACAGATATTTCATTCAGAAATTGTTTTAAAAAAATAAAATCTAATTTGACGGCACTGTTCATCTTCTTCTACAGCCCGAACCAGAGGCCTGTAAACCTAATTTCCTGTAGCTTTTCCAAGCTATTTCCCGGCCATCCAGCCATCTCCCTGGCCGGCCACCACCACCACCACCTCCGTTGAGGCGAGGGCTATCGTCGGGCGGCGGCACGGCCGCCAGAGAGGCGGTTTCCGGCGAACCCGCCACCATGAAATTTTCGGAAAACCACGAATACGCTCACCCGATCTGGCTCTTTTGAGCCCGATATCTCTCCTAACGATTCCTAAGATCTATCCGCAGAAGAAGAGGGAGGGGAGGACCTTGTTCGCGGGTTGGAGGCGTGCAGAGCGTCGCGAAGCCATTTGCGCGGTGGTGGCGTCGCCGGAAATTCTTCAACAGCAAGGGGGAAGCCTGAAACAGTTTGAGGGAGTGTAACCTTTTCCTCTTGCTCTTAGGAGTCTTTTATAGATCAGCAAATGGGGAGGGGAAAGGATGAAACGTTGGAGATGAAACGTTCGCGGCCATTAATAATTCCCTTATGACGTTTCGGTTATGGCGAATGGCAGTTGAAACGCTGGAGATGAAGAGGTGCTCGCCAGGTGGCGATTTCCTATTGGACCAACATTTCCTTAATTATTTAAATAATTAAAGTAGGAAACGGCCCATAAATACTCTTGGTTTTCATTCCCTTAATCGGATTTTATTACGACATCAGTTACCGAAATTTCCAACCTGGCTGTCGTTTCGGCCTTGGTCACGGGCGTGACACATAGGTCACGGGCGTGACAGGCCCGGTTAGCCAGTTCTGGGTTCGACGATCGTCGAACTGAGATCGACGATCGTCGAAGGGTGGTCACGGGCGTGACGCCTGGGTCACGGGCGTGACAGGCCTGTGCGGCCAATTCTGGTTCGACGACGTCGAACTGAAATCGACGATCATCGAGCGTGTCACGCCCTATGTCACGGGCGTGAAATTGTGGGTCACGGGCGTGACATGCCTGGTGACTAACTCTGGTTCGACGACGTCGAACTGAAATCGACGATCGTCGAGCGTATCACGCCCTATGTCATGGGCGTGACATGGCGGGTCACGGGCGTGACATTCCCGTGGGGCCAATTTTGGGTCGACGACCGTCGACCTGGAATCGACGATCATGGTTACGCCCTATGTCACGGGCGTGACGGGTCGGTCACGGGCGTGACCAACCCGTGACCCGATTTCTTGGTCGATTTATTTCAAGTTTTGGGCTCCCTAGGGTTCTACCACAACCAACTGACTCCTAGGGGTCTAGCCGGAAATGGGATGTTACAAATCCCAATAAACAAAACAAAGATTTCGTCCCCGAAATCAAGGTTAAGCCTACGGGACTCTAATCGGGAAAAATAAGCTTGTAACATCCCATGAGAACTGAAAGATTACCTCTCTACGTTATGTTTGTTTGTGCGGTTTCGAATCTAAGATTAATTCGTCCACTTAACTAGGTATATACACCCCAATAAACAAAAGATTAGCCCCTATTCTTGAAATTTCAGTTCCATTGGTTTAAAACAGGAAGGCAAATTGATTGTCCAGAGGGGTTGTAAGGTATACCTGACGAAAAAAGTTCCGGGTATTTTTGCCGCATCAAGTCCTGTGGCTCCCATGTATGCTCCTCCTGCCCATGATTGTTCCACAGAACCTTGACTAATGGGACCTTCTTCCGTCGCAAGACCCACACTACTGTATCGTCAATCCTGATAGGCTCCAAATTGACTGACCGATCCGAGGCCACTGGGCCATCTGCCGAGGAAATCAGCTGCTCAGGGCGTAGCAGAGCCCTCCGAAGTGAGGAGACGTGGAAGACGTCATGCAATCCCGCTAACTCCGGCGGTAGCTCCAGTCTATAGGCTAAGGGGCCGATCCACTCCGAAATCCTATAAGGCCCCATATATCTTGGACTGAGCTTCTTCCGCCCACGCACCCGCGAGACTCCGTGCATCGGCCGTATCTTCAAGAAAACTCGGTCCCCCACCTAGAACTCCACTTGACGATGCCTCGCATCGTATTATTTCGCTTGTCTACTCTGGGCTTCCAACATCCTGTCTCGGATCAATCTAATCTGAGCATCTGTATCTCCCACAAACTCCGAGCCCAGTGCCTGCGGATCCTCGTCCTGAACCCATGATAGTGGGGTTCTGCACCTCCTTCTGTACAACGCTTCGTATGGAGCCATGCCTATGCTGGACTGATGAGCGTTGTTGTATGAAAACTCGACCAGTGGCAACAATCTCTCCCAAGGCTCGCCACGGTCCAAAATACACAGTCGTAACAGATCTTCCAGTGTACGGTTTGTGCGCTCTGTTTGTCCGTCGGTCTGAGGGTGGAAAGCTGTGCTGAATGTCAACCGAGAACCCAGATGGGCCTGGACTGACCTCCATTCCCTGGATGTAAACCGCCCATCCCGATCCGAAACGATAGTCTTGGGCACCCCATGATAACGCACAAACTGCTCAATGAACCTCCGTACTAATACACTGACTGGTGTGTCCTTTGTCGCTGGGATGAATCTGGCCACCTTTGTCAGCCTGTCCACTATCACCCAGATCGAGTCGTTCCCCGCACGGGATCTAGGTAGCCCATGTATGAAGTCCATGGCTATATCCTCAAACTTCCACTCCGGCACTGGAAGCGGCTGCAACAAGCCTGCCGGGTTCCTACACTCCGCCTTCACGAGCTGGCAGGCCTCACAATGCGTCACAAAATACGTAATATCTTTCTTCATACCCGGCCAATACATCGTCCTCTTTAAATCCTTTACCATCTTGGTGATCCCCGGGTGTACCGAATACCGGCTGTAGTGAGCCTCCGTCAAAATATCCTCCCGGATCCGTCCTCCTGCTGGTATGTAGACTCTGCCCCGGAAACACAGGAGCCCATCCCTTAAAGAGTAATCTCCTGTCGTGCCTTCCTCCAAGGCTCGGAATATCGGCTTAGCTCTCTTGTCCAGCATCTGCCCATCTCTGATGCGGTCTCGAATGTCATCAGTAGTAGCCATCGACCCCAGGTACTCCATGTACAGCTCCGGGTCATCCTCAGACACTAGCGAAATCTGCATCTCCTCGAATGATCTAATCAACTCCAAAGCCATGAGCGCCTACTCCAGTCGTACTCGCTCTTCGGCTCAGAGCATCCGCAACCACGTTCGCCTTCCCCGGATGGCAGTGCATGGTATACTGGTAGTCCGAAAGAAACTCCACCCAGCGTCTCTGCCTGATGTTTAACTCCTTCTGGGTGTCGACGTACTTCAGATTCTTGTGGTCGGAGAAGATATCACAATGTACCCCGTAGAGATAGTGCCGCCAGATCTTAAGAGGAAAAATGACTGCCCCTATCTCTAAATCGTGCACGGGGTAGTTCTGCTCGTGCTGCTTCAACTGACGGGAGGCGTAAGCTATTACGTGCCCGTTCTGCATCAGAACGGCACCCATCCCCTGATAGGAAGCATCTGCATACACCTGAAATCCCTCCTTCCCTGATGGAAGAGCAAGGATGGGAGCCGAGGTGAGACGATCCATCAGCTCCTGGAAGGCAGATTCGCATCGCGGCGTGCAAATAAAAGGGGACTCCTTCTTCGTCAGAGACGTAAGAGGGAGGGCAATCTGAGAGAACCCCTTTACGAACTTCCGGTAGTAACCGGCAAGTCCCAAGAAACTTCGAACATCCGTGGCCGACTTTAGTGGTGGCCAATCCCGTACTGCCTGGATCTTTGCCGGATCCACTGCCAGACCTGCTCCACTGATGACATGGCCCAGAAAGGCCACCTCCTTTAGCCAGAACTGGCACTTGCTGTACTTGGCATACATCTCGTGCTCACGCAGCTTCTCCAAGGTCAAGGCTAGATGTCTCGCGTGCTCCTCCTCCGTCCTTGAATAGATGAGGATGTCGTCGATGAATACAATGACGAAGACATCCAGATACTCCTCGAACACCCGATTCATCAAAGTCATGAATGCGGAGGGTGCATTCGTGAGCCCGAACGGCATCACGGTAAACTCGTACAAGCCGTATCTGCTGCTGAAGGCCGTCTTCGGGATGTCCTCCTCCCGAATACGAAGCTGGTAGTATCCTGACCTCAGATCCAGCTTTGAGAACCAATGAGCTCCCTCCAGCTGGTCAAATAGCTCGTCTATCCGTGGTAAGGGATAAGTATTCCGGACTGTCAACCTGTTCAGAGCCCGGTAATCGATGCACAGTCGAAGGGTCCCGTCCTTCTTCTTAACGAACAGCACCGGAGCTCCCCATGGTGAAGAGCTAGGCCGAACGAACCCGGCCCCCACTAACTCCTGAAGCTGGCTCCGGAATTCCACCAACTACTTTGGGGCCATTCGATAAGGAGCTCTGGATACCGGCTTAGCCCCCGGTACGAGCTGAATCTGAAAGTCCTTCTCTCGGTGCGGGGGTAACCCTGGTAGCTTCTCTGGAAACACGTGGGCGAAGTCCCGCACCACTGGAATATCCGCAATGGAGTCCTTGGCTACGACAGCCTCAAAGAGGACCTGATAAACCTCTTCCCCCTGTAGGTGGACCTTAACGACCTGCATAGACGATAGTAAGGTACAGGGTGCTGGTATAATACCTTCGATGATGATGATGGAGTCGCCGTGCCTCACGGTGATCCTCTTCGCCACGCAATCGATTTGGGCATGGCTCCAGTACAGCCAGGTCATGCCCAGAATCAGATCGTAATCTGGCATCCTCAAAACCGTCGCTGGTGCCTCAAACGCCTTTCCGCCGATCCTCGCTTCCATATCACAATGAGTAGAGGTCAATATCTCTGATCCATCGGGTAGGCGCACCCTCAGCATCTTCCCGGTGCTTAGCTCCACTCCTGCCAGTCCTTTCACGAAATCCTCCGACACGAATGATTGTGACGCACCAGTGTCGAAGAGGGTGTGAGCGGGCTTACCGCTAACGAAGACTATGCCTGGGGTGATTAAGTGTCTTAGTATTCTTGTTGCAGTTTATCTTCTCTTAATTTCTAACCAGGTTACGTCTAAAATAGTAGTTTATATGAAGAAAATTTAAAAATGCTTCCATACCTGTGATAACCTGCTCCGGGTTCCGAGGCTGTGTCAGGTCTAGAGCATACACCTGCTCTCTCTGGCCTACGACCTCGATCCTGAAATCCTCGTCCTCGGTCCTGTCCTCGTCCGCCAAACTGTCGGGGAGGTGGAGCGCCCTGATGTGCTGGTGGGGGTGCTCGCCCCACAGGGCAGTTCCGCTTGATATGCCCCGGCTGGTTGCACTGATAGCATACCGGTGGCTGCCCTGCCGTCCTTGGCATTTCCAGCATCTGTATAGGCTGGGGAGCCAATACCCCCTGAGTCCTCTGCTCCTGCCCAAACTCCTGACGAGGCTGATCCACGTTCCTTCTCTCCCCGATAACCTGGCCTCGAGGACGGTCTCTACGACCTCCAATCACTAAATCATCTGCCGGTCTCTTCCGATTCTTCACTGTAAGCTGATCCGCCTCTCTCTTCTTAGCCATCTCCAGAATCCTGGCCAGACTCCCCTCTGAAACAAAAAGGAGGGCCTGCCTCATGTCATCCTGCAGCCCCTTATAAAACCTCCGGGCGTAGCCAGCATCGTCTAACTGATAAGCGTCCGCATAACGGGCCAGCTGAGTGAACTCCTGATAGTACTCCACCACAGTCCTGTTCCCCTGCCTCAACCGCAGGAACCTATCCTCCAGGTCATCTCTCACCGACTGAGGTACAAAGTGTCCCAAGAGCACTGCTCTGAACTCCTCCCAAGTAATATCAGCACAGTCCATCCCTGCAAAGGTGGTGTCCAGCTGAGATTTCCACCATCTCTTTCTGTGTGACTCTAAGCAGGAGACTGTCAAAGCGACTGCCTCCTCTGTGGGGCATCGAATCCCTGCCAGCATCTCGTAAATGGTGTCCAACCACTCCTCCGTACGTACTGCAGACTCCGTCCCCTGGTAGGATGGAGGGGAAAGTCCTCGGAAGACCGTCATCCAATTGGCCCCGGGGTTTGGCTGTGGGGCCGGGGCTTGCTGAGCTCTGAAGGCCTCCAAGATGGTCGTCAGTGTTTGCCCCATCTCCGTCTGCTGGAACAGAACTGGTGCTGGCGGAGTCGGGACCACATTCGGAGCCTGAGGTGTCCCCTGCTGCGATGTATGGTTCGTCGCAGGCTACAAGCAAAAATTCCATTTGTTAGAGAGCGAATGAATGGAATTTAAGAAGAGTTATGATGGACTTTCACATGTGATTTCCCTTATGGGCACACCACTGCTTCCGCTGCTAGTTTGTCCGCAAACTAAGCTCGCGCGGGGGTGACCCAAGATTTTGTGGACTGCTTCTCTTCGATCGAGGTTTCCTCTGATACCACTTGTAAGACCCCCTTTTTTTTCTTTTTCAACCACCAGGGTCTTAGCCCAGAATTGCCGCTTTGCGGTGGCACCGACTCACGGGAAGGCAACCACTACAAAACGCCAATTCTGCCGGCCCTTTTCGATCACAAGAGAGAGAAGTATTTATCAAAAATGTAAACAAGTCCACAGAAACATGTAAATAAAAGAGAATCATATCCAGTCCATCAATACATAACAACAGGAAAATAGATAAATGGGCTCGAGCCCAGTACATCAGAGTCCTCACTACAAGTCGCTCACCGCGGAAGCTAAGAAAATACTAATCACTCACGGAGCTGGTCGCAGGTGTATCGGTGCTAGACTGTCCCATCTCCATGCGCACCGTACTCCGCTGGTGCTGGTCCCTGTCTCCCATCCGGAGCTCCTGTAATGTTTGGTTCGAAAACCATTAGTCATAAAGACTATGCCCTATCATCCCCTACCCCTCCCACCACGGCTCCTAAGCACCGGGCGGAGAGGAGGAAAGGGAAGCTACAAGAGTGGAGAATAATCAAGCAGGTGACGGTGGACCTAACTAGCAAGTTATAACAGGTGAATAGTGTAAATGTTGTAATAGGTAGAACAATTAATAAGTAGCAAGTTGTATGAAAGGCAGCTAGAGAACAGTAAATAAACAAACAAATAAGTAAGTATGTAACCTTAACTTATATGAATGCCCATACAAACTTATAAGTTAAGGGATCTTCTGCAAGGCTCCCATCGTATAAAAAGTCCCATACCGATTTATACGTTGGGGTGTCGGTTGTATGCAATTATGAGTGTAGTGATATGCTATGCCATGATTCATGCAAGTGCAATACACGCACACGACTCTATGCGCACAGACCTTACTTCCCCCTGTTCGGGTAGCTAGCTTCACTCCCAGGAACCTCCGTAGTGGCAAACGGAGACAGTGGGTCGGGCCCCCCACTCCTAGGCGGGCATCCACACTACCAGGCCTAGCCCTCCCGTACGCCCCTAGAAGAACACAACCTAGAGTGTTCGCGTACTGCTGCTGGATGTACCCTCCAGACTTTCTTTGGCTAAGTGTCCCATACCGCCGAGTCAGCGTACCGATGTCGGTGTGAACGACGATCAGGTACCGTAGACCCACCACCTTTATTCTGCACTCCAACCCTCGAGCCCTCGGCCCCCCGGACAGTCCTGTCCGTGCATCTACCTTCAGAGCTACTGTCTGAATGGCAACAAGTCCTATTATTCTACTTTCCTAGCTATCAGGGAGTGAGTGTGTGCAACCCTTGTTATACTAGTTGCTCTTTTAATTTATTATTCCTATGGTTTACGTTATCCCAGGACTGCCCCCGGCATACCCCGTGAAGGGCTCTCAAGGGGCACTAGGAACCAAGACGGCGGCATTACGGCCCGAAGTTCCCTTTCGCAAGACACTTATTATTATTGGTTGATCTCCCTTAACCCGATCCTCTTTTAGTTACTTTAGTTCTAACCCTAGAGTATTAAGACTCTTCATCTTCTTCCCGGGATGGACGATCTTTCGTCGTTCACGTACTCCCTTATCCTAACCAGTCCCACACTCTACTTATCCTGACTTCTAATGATGAACTCAATCTTAACTTGCCCTACCAACCATCAATTACCAGAATTCCGTGGCTTTACTATATGCAGACCATCCTAAACTATATGAGGTACCCAAGGGGAGGTACACCAAGTTGTCTTCCAAATCTCCTATAATATTTACTGGAGGTCTACCATATCATACTTTGCCTAAAACCAGAAACTTATAATTTTCCTAATTAATCTGATATTTATTTAATTTTCCCAAAGGACGTGCCACGGGTCATTTTAAACATGAACTACATGATCTTCCTAAGTAATGGCTACTCAAAAATCATGATCATTAAATAACAGTAGGATAACCTCAAATACAAATTCTCAGAATTTTATAGAAAGTATTTAACCTCTAAATATTTTATTCAGTATAATCACGTTAATTCTACGTAATGAAGGAAGTACTGAAATTATTCATCTAAAAATTATAGAAAAATCACTAGTCAGTAGTATGATATATAAAAGATCTTTGTGCAGAGAATCATAATTTTACTAGCTTGCTAATCACCACTAAAGATTTAATCAAATAATCAAGGTAAAACATACTTAATGAAGCAAGCCTTTGAATTAATCTTCCAAAAATCCCATAAAAATTCACAGAGATTTAAAATCATAATAGACATTCTCTGCTTAAATTTCATCACTTTCCAAAGAGTTTGTATTCCCTAATAAATTTTCTAAGCAAATCATACAACTACTAAATCATTAAAGGAAGTATCCAAAATAATGATCATAAAATTCATAGAAAAATATCCAGAGCTTGTACCATTCCTATAATTCACTCTACCCAAATCTCTCCACTTTTCTATGTGATTTAGTATCATTTCCTGTCTCTATAAGTTTTGCGCCCTAAACTAGGGTTAGATTTTTAGGTATCCCAACGGTCTCCAAATTTACTACGATTTCATCCAAAGAACTATATTGGCCCTATGGTTCTCTTCACCCAATTTCGGTTCAATCCATGGTCATTTGACCACATGACCTTCACAAACCACCAAGATCCATCCTTAGGGTTTGGCCTTGGTCCTTAGGGCAAACTTACCCCAATCCACCTCAAACTCCATGAGGGGGTGCTAGAGAATATTACTAGCCAGTGGTAAAAATCTCAGCCTCTGTTGAGGTGTTCTGACCACTCAAATTTCAAAAGTGCACTTTTAACCTAAGACCCCTTATTAGGGCAAAACTTAGGGTTGATCATTTCTAATCCAAACCATCTACAAATGAGATGAAAAATTATACTGAACCTTATGGTTACCCCAGGGACCACTCACCAGAATTTGGGAGGGTTTGGAAATTATTTAACTATCTAATTAAATTCGGCTAGGATTATTGAATTTTCCTAAAACCTATAGAAAAATATTCTCCAAAAATTCTCATTTTTGGATAGCACCTAGATATATTTAAGATTAGACCACACCCCAAATTTCAAGTCATTTGGATGATTGGATTGGAGTGGGGAATTTTTCTAAGGTCAAGGCAGCCCTCTGGATAGACCTCACCAAAAAGGGTGCTGTGGTCTAACCAGGATTTCAAATCGAGTGAAATTAATTTTGAATTAAAGTAGACTTCAAGGGCTACATTTTCTATGTTGATCATTTTTCCTGTAGGAGCCTTTAGGTATTTTTCCCAACTTATTTAACATGACAGATATTTCATTCAGAAATTGTTTTAAAAAAATAAAATCTAATTTGACGGCACTGTTCATCTTCTTCTACAGCCCGAACCAGAGGCCTGTAAACCTAATTTCCTGTAGCTTTTCCAAGCTATTTCCCGGCCATCCAGCCATCTCCCTGGCCGGCCACCACCACCACCACCTCCGTTGAGGCGAGGGCTATCGTCGGGCGGCGGCACGGCCGCCGAAGAGGCGGTTTCCGGCGAACCCGCCACCATGAAATTTTCGGAAAACCACGAATACGCTCACCCGATCTGGCTCTTTTGAGCTCGATATCTCTCCTAGCGATTCCTAAGATCTATCCGCAGAAGAAGAGGGAGGGGAGGACCTTGTTCGCGGGTTGGAGGCGTGCAGAGCGTCGGGAAGCCATTTGCGCGGTGGTGGCGTCGCCGGAAATTCTTCAACAGCAAGGGGGAAGCCTGAAACAGTTTGAGGGAGTGTAACCTTTTCCTCTTGCTCTTAGGAGTCTTTTATAGATCAGCAAATGGGGAGGGGAAAGGATGAAACGTTGGAGATGAAACGTTCGCGGCCATTAATAATTCCCTTATGACGTTTCGGTTATGGCGAATGGCAGTTGAAACGCTGGAGATGAAGAGGTGCTCGCCAGGTGGCGATTTCCTATTGGACCAACATTTCCTTAATTATTTAAATAATTAAAGTAGGAAACGGCCCATAAATACTCTTGGTTTTCATTCCCTTAATCGGATTTTATTACGACGTCAGTTACCGAAATTTCCAACCTGGCTGTCGTTTCGGCCTTGGTCACGGGCGTGACACATAGGTCACGGGCGTGACAGGCCCGGTTAGCCAGTTCTAGGTTCGACGATCGTCGAACTGAGATCGACGATCGTCGAAGGGTGGTCACGGGCGTGACGCCTGGGTCACGGGCGTGACAGGCCTGTGCGGCCAATTCTGGTTCGACGACGTCGAACTGAAATCGACGATCGTCGAGCGTGTCACGCCCTATGTCACGGGCGTGACATTGTGGGTCACGGGCGTGGCATTGTGGGTCACGGGCGTGACATGCCTGGTGACTAACTCTGGTTCGACGACGTCGAACTGAAATCGACGATCGTCGAGCGTGTCACGCCCTATGTCACGGGCGTGACATGGCGGGTCACGGGCGTGACATGCCCGTGGGGCCAATTTTGGGTCGACGACCGTCGACCTGGAATCGACGATCATGGTCACGCCCTATGTCACGGGCGTGACGGGTCGGTCACGGGCGTGACCAACCCGTGACCCGATTTCTTGGTCGATTTATTTCAAGTTTTGGGCTCCCTAGGGTTCTACCACAACCAACTGACTCCTAGGGGTCTAGCCAGAAATGGGATGTTACAGGTACAACCCGCAAAAGAGCACAAAGCACTACGCGTAGCTCATTCATATGCGGGCATAGCCCACCTAAATTGCGTGCGAACGCGGCCCGCAAGAGAGCATCGAGTACGAGCACGCTCACAACAAATAGATGATTGAAGCCCGTGCGCACCCAAAGAAAACCCACGAAAGGGCTGAGCGCGTTCGCAAACAAATGCATTGAGGACAGTCGTTAGCTTGTGCGCACACATGCAAGGCATGCAGCACACTGATGGGCAAAGCCCACTTGCATGCGGGCGCGACCAATTTGCATGTGGGTGCAGCCCGCAAGAGATTTCAAACACGGGGCAGACTAGTCTCATGCATTTGGTCCATCTAAAATCTCCCTACATAAATTCTTCGCTATTGTTAAGTTGATCTAGGAATTACACTATAAGAAAAATGTCTATTAGCAAGGAGAGAAATTACATGCTAAATAATAAAATCCCTTCCGAATTAGAATTAAAAACGAATTCATCAACAAAGAAATTTCATAGCAAAAATGGCCCTAGTTAAATTTAAGAAGAAGAAATTTCCTTGTTAATTTGCAATCAATTTTTAGCAAGGAGAATTAACATTTTTATTTTATGATGATTTTTTAGGAAGAGAAATTTTTCCTTGCTAAATTGTTTATTTAAATGAGATAAATATGTATTAAAGAATTAAAAAAAAAACAAAAAAAATATAAAACTTTTTTGGTTGTGACTCGAATAAATA
This sequence comes from Platanthera zijinensis, assembly GCA_039513925.1. NCBI lineage: Eukaryota > Viridiplantae > Streptophyta > Magnoliopsida > Asparagales > Orchidaceae > Platanthera > Platanthera zijinensis. Next base: position 109,707,711 of record CM077095.1, on the reverse strand, counting down.
AAGAATTGTTTATTTAAATCAGAATAAATAAATATTAAAGAATTAAAAAAAAAACCTAAAAATTTTCATAGCAAAAATGGCCCTAGTTAAATTTAGGAAGAAGAATTTTTCTTGTTAATTTGCAACCAATTTTTAGGAAGAAGAATTTTCCTTGTTAATTTGCAAAAATGGCCCTAATTAAATTTAGGAAGAAAAATTTTCCTTATTAATTTGCAACTAATTTTTTACCAGAAAAATAAATATTTTTATTTTATTATGGATTTTTATGGGGAGAATTTTTTCCTTGCTAAATTCTATATTTAAATCAGAATAAATAAGTATTAAAGAATTAAAAAACAAAACCTAAAAAAAACAAAACTGCTTTTGTTGTGACTGGAATAAATAAAGAATTGTGTATTTAAATCAAAGTAAATAAGTATTAAAGAATTTAAAAACAAAACCTAAAAATACTGCTTTTGTTGTCACTAGATTACTAGAACCTCTACACACCTACTATCAATCTTTATCTATAAGAAAGAAGGACCTTACCACGCAACAAATCATATTCTTCTATTAATGTTTGAACACAATGACACAATTATATATATTATACAAAAACATATATTAAGTTATAGCAAATACTATAATTTATAAAATAAAAAATAAAAAAATATTATACTTGTGGCGGCCAAACTCGACGCCTCGGTCGGACCGGATTAACTTGAACAGTCTTATTCCATGGAGCGGTCGAGCGCACACGTAGTCAATGAGAGAGGGAGATTATCCACACGATGTTTTTTTACGTAGAAAATCTCTCAACTGCATAAAAACCACGCGACCGGGTCTGTGCCGGTCGAATTGCACTATTTGTTTGCGGTTACAACTTTCACGGAGAATCGAGGTCGACAGACCGTTCTTTGTTACACTTTGGAGGTGATAGAGAGATAGAGAGTTGAAGACTTGTGGCGGGCAACAGGCAGCTCCGCGCGAGACTGTTTTCCGTGGAATTGTGGAAGAACGGGATGCTTGATGTAGTAAAAATCTCCTTCTCCCTGTACGTCGCGGATTTGAGCGGATTTCGGTGGAGATGAGGTGCCTCGATGGTGGCTTGAAGTTGGCTTGAAGATGCCTTGTATGTGGCTTGAATGTGACACGTAGGAGGAATCTGGCAGAGCTCTGACCAGAGGAAGAAGAAAGTTGTGGAGCGAAAATGTGAGAAATGAGGAGGCAAGCGAGTCTTTTTATAGCCTCCAAGAGGTGGTTACGGTGGTTATGCGGCTATCCGCACACCGTAACCACCCAAATTAATATTTTTGCCATGACTTTGGAGCGTATAATTGCCGCTATATGCAAGCCGCCATCATGACCATGATGCCTCCCACTATCGGCGGAAGTTATGCGAGCGGTTTTTCCAGGGGACCAAACAGTCGTGATTACAACGAACTAATTGGACGGAGGAGGAGGGTGGTGGGGCCTCGGCCGACGAGAGAAGTGGCGCTCCCAGCGAGGGAGGCGGTCGGCCCCGACGTCGTCCACCTCCGGACGGCAAGGTGTCGGCCGACCACGGGAGCGGCTATCCGGAGATGGCGGAGACGGGCGCACCGACAAGCCAATGCGTCTGGTCGGAGGGCCGGACGCAGCCAAGAGGCCTGGTATGGCCGGCGGGTTGGCCATGCCATATGGCCGCAAAGGCGCGACCGCGAGGCGGGGCCTCCTCGCCGGCCGGAGGCCGAACATGGCCGGGAGCGGCCAGGGGGCGACCGGCGGGATGACTGCTTCGTGCGGCTGCAAGGGGGCGGCCGGGAGACACGAATTCCCCGCCGGCCGGAGGCCGAGCCAGGTCGGACGCGACCAGGGGGACCGCGCGGCGCGGCACAAAGTCACGGTCGCGAGGGGCGGCCCCCTCCTTGGTCAGAGGTCGAGCGCGCTCAGGCCGGCCAGCCGGCGGGAAGAAGAGGGAGAGGGGTCGGCAGCTTGGACGGCTCTGGTCGACCACCGGAAGCGTGATCCCGCGCGTGATCACATGTGTGGATCGTGCGCGGCGGTCAAACCCATGATCCTACTAATGTGGTGGGGATCATTGGGGGAGTAGGCTAAGTGCACACTCATTCTCCATAAAAGGGGGTTCATCACCATCAATTGTCACCTGAAATCCTCGGTATTGGAAACCAGCATGGGAGAAAAGCGAGGATTTCTTCCCTCGGGAGCTTTTGGCAACAGTGACGACGATGGCGAATGGAGAAAAACCGACGAAAGAGGACGACGCCGCCCTGCAAGTGTAAGTAAGATATTAGAACGGGCGAAAAATGACGAGGACAAACGTCGGAGTGTGCACCCGGAGGCGGGCGCAAAAAAGCCCGCGGGTGAGACTGCAGGTGCGCGCAGTTGAGTCTGTGTGTGCACCTAGTCGCGCCCGCATGCGCACTCTGGTGTGCACACGCACTTGGGCGCGCGTGTACCTGGGCGTGTGTGAGCGCGCAAGCACTTGGACGTACGCGCACCTGGACGTGTGGCGCATGTTGACTTGGGAGCGCACACGCACCTAGGCATGCGCATGCCAAGACACGCGCACGCGGACTCGAGTGCACGTGCAGACTTGGGCGCGTGTGCACCTGGGCGCGCGAGCACCTAGGCGCGCACGCTCCTGGGAACGCACGCACCTGGGCGCGTGAGCACCTGGGCGCACGCGCGCACACCTTGTTGCGTGCACGCGTACTTGGGTGCACACTTGCGCGAACTTGGGTGTGTGCGCACACACCTGGTCGCGTGTGTGTGTTCCTGAGCGCATGCGATCACGCGCATGCTCATGAAGGTGTGCGTGACCACGTTTGCGTGCGCACTAGATGGTGCGCGTAGCCATGCACATCTATGCATGTGCTTATGCTTTTGACGCGTGAGGCTTCTGCGCACGAGTTCGTTGCCGCGCAAAATCTCCATTATTGAGTAGGCTTTGCCTTTATCATCAAATGTCAACTTTTGCTTTTATTTTATTTCAGGCCTCAAACTGTTCCGCGAGACCGATGCATCTACATTCATCGCTCACCAATGATCAAATTGCGATCTGTAGAAAGAGATATGGTTTACCTACCGATCTTGAGGTTAGGATACTGCGTACCGAGGAGAGGGTCTAAAATCCTCCAAGAGGCTGGTTGACGATTTGTGAGATCACTCTGAGATCTGGCTTCCAACTTCCACCGTACGAGGAGGTGATCGACATTCTGAAGTTTTGTGGCATTCTGATGTCCCAGTTTATTCCGCTTGGGATGATGCGCCTAATGGAGCTGGTCGCATTCTTCAAAGAGCATGGCTTGAGATTCTCCTTGGACCTCTTTAAATAATTGTGCGATGTTCGTGTTGATGGTGGTGGTCGTGTTGAAATTTTCAGCAATAAAAGCTGGCTTGATTTCAAGACCCGGACAGACCATCGTCAAAGGAATACATTGTTTGGTTATGTTAAGAACTCATGGGGCTTGCCGGAACTGTGGAATGCGTTGTCAAACAGTTGTCATCGCCAGAAGGGGAGAGAGCGGGAGTTTTCCACGATGCTTGGATTCACAAAGCCCCACGAGTTAGCCAATAATCTCTTTAGTATCTCCTTTTTTGTAGAGGAAAAATGTTTGTTGCAGTACGGGATATACTCTGATTCAGTGCAGACTATCGGGACGTCTCCAGCTCGTGATCGAAAGAGGAATGCTATCATATCCTATTGTTGTGACGAGGGTATAGAGCCTTGCATGGTTTCTCAGGATGAGACAGTTCCTCCTGGTTGTCGAGGCGAGATTACTTCTATGGACGTTGATGTGCAGGTGTTGGGATTCTCTGCCCCCCCCCCCGGATCCTCTTCCAGAGGCCACTATTCCAAGGATGTCTTCTTCTCTAAAGGCGATGAATGGTGTAGTAAGTGAGCTTGCTAGTTTTGGGTTTTTCCTTTTTTTTCTTTTGCTACTTTTTGTATTATATTGACTCTTCTCTTTCTCCTCATATATTGAGACCCCAACTCATATTCATGTCTCTTGGAACAATCATTACGTGAGCTTAAAAGCTGGATATTTGGCTTTCCAGGAAAAGTTTAGAACAACAGAGAGCTCGTTTGCCTCTTTGAGATATGATTATGATCGGGATGTTTCCCGATTTTGCCGAATTGGGTCGGAGCTGAAGACATAATTTGAGGAGGCTCGAGCATCACTAGAGGTGGAATGGTCTCTGGTAGAGAGAACATCACAGATGTTGAAGAACGCCCAAGGGGAGATTTCCCATTTAAAGACAGAGCTTGGGGCGTCAAAGGCCCAAGTGGAGACACTTTCTTTCGAAAATCGCTTGTCAAAATTGAAAGTCGTCGGTCTTACTGAGTACATGGATTAGTTGGATTACTTGTGTGATCATTGCTGATTGGCGAGGAGGTTCGCGAAGAGATTTGGACTAGAGTGGTGGAGCCTTAGATTGAAGATGTTCGCAAACTCGCACTTAGGCGCGGAGTATCAAAGGATTTTCGTTTGGTTAGTAAAAGTTTGGGGTACGATGTGTCCAGCCTCAGCTTTGATGATATCTCAGCTGACGAGAGTTCTCGACTTAGTTCTGATACTGATGTGGTTGATATATAGTGGTGTGATTTCTTTATGCTCGTATGCTTGTATTTTTTTTGATTGAGTCTGTTGTATGTTTGCCATTATTTTTGAAAGTTATTGACAATGCGTTTTTTGTATATTCTGGTATGTTATTATTGTAACAGTGTTGTTTTCCCCTTTTGCACAAATGCTGGTAATTGGCAAAATGTAGGATTGATGTAACCGAAGATGGTGTAATTATTTCATCTGAGTGCTAGCAAATGATATGATTTGCTCCGGGCGTAAGACGTTGTCTGCTTTGCGCGAGTCAGACTCAGGGCTTTTTTGGAGTAGATCGCGAGGGGGCAGGCCCGGGCCATGACCTTGTTTGCTTTGCACGGGTCAGGCTCGCGGCTTTGTTTGGGGTCAATCGAGAGGGGGGAAGGCTCGGGCGACGACATTGTTTTCTTTGCGCGAGTCAGACTCGTGACTTTGTTTGGGGCTGATCGCGAGGGGCGCAGGCCCGAGTGACGACCTTGCTTACTCTGCACAAGTCAGGCTCGCAGCTTTATTTGGGGTCGATCGCGAGGGGGCAGGCTCGGGTGATGACCTTGCTTGCTTTACGTGAGTCAAACTCGCGTCTTTGTTTAGGGTCGATCGCGAGGGGGGAGGCCCGGGCGATGATGAGGCGTAGAAAGGCGGGATAGGTGAAAAACATGTTTATTCAAACCACATGCACAGTCTTACTTAATTTAGAAACATCACTTGAAGGAAAAACTATGTGATATTCAAAATAAAAGATAATTTGCACGAGTCTTGGCTCGCGGCTTTTTACAACTCAAATGATAGAATTTAAACAAGGAGTAAGAATTCACCGACAAATTTGAAATACACAATAACGGAAGAAACAAGAAATCATTGGTAAAATCGATGCAGGTTCTGTGTGTTCCATGTGCGGGGAAGAGTCTTCCCTTCCACCGTTCTCAGCTTGAAAGTTCCTGGTTTGATGGATGTAGTGACAACGAACAGTCCCTCCAAAGAAGGTGAGAGATTTTATCCCTACAGTCCATTGCCAGATGCTTCTATGCTTCGTAAGACTAGGTCCCCAAGTTGATAGGTCTGGGCTTTACTCTTCGATTATAAAGACGTGTCACGCTTCCCTGATAGGCGGTGGCACGAAGTACTGCGTCTCTAACTTCTGGGATTAGGACAAGATTTTCACGAAGCGCTTCATCATTCTTTTCCAGGCTGAAGTTCAAGACTCTAGAACTTGGGACGCCGATATCAACAGGGATAATGGCTTCAGTTCCGTAGCAGAGATTAAATGGAGTTTCTCCATTATGGGTCCTCTTCGTGGTTCGGTAAGCCCACAATACATTGGGGAGTGCATCAACCCATTACCCCCAGCCTCTTGTAGTCATGTCTTTAGGCCCTTAAGGATGGTACGATTTGTTACTTCTATCTATCTGTTGGTCTGGGGATGTGCCACAGTAGTATGTCGGAGATTGATTTTCAGATCTTCGCACATCTTTGTAAAGGATTTTCCTGTGAATTGTGTTATATTGTCAGTGAAGATGGATCCAGGGATGCCGAAGCGACATATAATGTTCTTCCAAACAAACTAATTAACATTTTCTTCTATAATTTTGGCTAAGGGCTCCGCCTCAACCCACTTGGTGAAGTAATCAGTGGTCATTATGATGAATTTTCTTAGCCTTGAAGCTTTGGGAAGGGGACCAAGAAGGTCGATTCTCCATTGTGCGAATGGTCATGCTCCTTGCAGTGTTATTAGAGTGAATGGAGGCTGCGGGGGAATGTTCGAGTGCATTTGGCAACTCTTGCATTTTTGAACGAATTCGGTCGCATCTTTCTTTATTGTAGGCCAATAGAAGCCTTGGCGTAAAATCGTCTGAGCCAATGCCTTGCCTCCCAAATGTCCTCCACAAACCCCTCCATGGACTTCTCGAAACATATATTCTGCATTTGACTCTGATAAACACTTCAAGTAGGTCATGGAGAAGGACCACTTGTATAACTCTCCATTGATGATGGTAAAGGTTGGTTCTCGCAACCTAAAACACTGTGCTTCCCATGGGTCTTCTGGCAGCTATTGATGTTCCAGGTAGGCTTGTAGTGGGCTGATCGACGATGACTCTGGTTAGTTAATTTTTATGATTTCCAAGGCCCTTGAATACTGGGGATTACGTTCACTTCCACTTGGCGCTTCCTTGATTGATATTGGGAGGGAGACGTGACCAGTTTGGAGAGTGCGTCAGCCCTAGAATTCTATTCACTGGGAATATGAACAATCTGGTATTGCGGCACCTTGGTTAGAAGAGATTTCACAAGTGCGAGGTACTTAGCAAGATGGTCATTTTTTGCCTCATAATCGCCCTCGATATGTGAGACTACAAGCTGGGAATCTGCATAAATTATCAGGTTTTTTACTTTACAATCGATGACGAGTCCGAGTCCTGCTATTAGGGCTTCATATTTGGCAACATTGTTGGTAGCTGAAAACTTCAACCTGAGTCTGTACTCTAGAGTGATAGCTTCTGGGCTTATCAAAAGCAACCCCGCCCCTTCTCCCTCGATGCCTGACGTGCTTTCAACATAAAGACCCTATCAAGGTACAAGGGTGCTTTATGCAAGGGCAGGATCCTGAGGAATGGTGCTTTCGATAATAAAATCTGCAAATACTTGGGACTTGATATCTGACTGGGGTAGGAAATGAATATCGAATTCTCCTTGTTTGACCGCCCACTTTACCAATCTACCAGATGTTTATGGTTTCTGGAGGATTGTATGAAGTTGGAGTTCGGTCAATACTATCACTAAAAAATGTTTAAGTTGTCTACCTAAATCACCTAGAGGGGGTGACTAGGTGAGTTGTGCGTCTTTTTGCGGAATAAAAATTTAGCGAGCTATGCATAGAAAAATAACCAAGAAATCACAGACGACACCAAGAATTATAGTGGTTCCCCAACCTTGGGTACGTCCACTTTCCACTCACCGATCTAGCAATGCACTAGACTCGGCTACTCAACTAATCTCGGATTGAAAACAATCCTACTACTTGGAACAACATTCCTACAACTCAATCCACAAAACGGATCTACACTCGGAAGATAAAAACTTCCTACAACAACTCGGAGAATAAAGCTCCTACACTCGGAGAATAATCTCCTACAAGAATAAATTGAAATAAGAAATACAAACAGTAATATCTCTCAGATCTGGAAACTTTTTCCTAGGTCTTCTTTCTTGAACTTTGCAGCTCTGTCAGAAAGATTGAAGAATACACGGCAAGATCTCTGATCTGAAATATCTGGACTCACAAGATCAAGAATAGGATCTGTCGATTGTAGAATATCTTGTCTTGTGAATCAACTATTCTGAATCTTTTGGATCGAGACGATCAGAGTCGAAGAAGACGAAGAACAACGGCCGATCTTCCCGAAATGGAATGAAAATACGGATTCAGAAAGTTACGATTTCTCTCTATTATTCTTCCTTAGGGTTAGTCAAAAAAATTATACCTTTTATAGGAGTTTAAATAACTACCATAATCATAAATGACTTGGACACGTGGATCAATAATTATGGAAATCATTTTGAAAAATGCGTCCTGATACTTAGCGATTTTCAAAGAGAAACTAACTGCATTACTCGACTGAAGAGATGATTACTCGAGTACTACTTAAGGTTCTCGAGAAGACAACTTCAAGCTTCTCAAGAAGAAGAACTTAAGGGAAATTCAGGAAAGAATACATCATTACTCGAGTAGAATGAGGATTACTCGAGTACTAAATATGTTACTCGAGAAATGGAAGTAATCTTCTCGAGTAAACGACTTAGAGAAAATTCTGAGAAGAAATCTAGCTACTCGAGTATTGGAGTTTGACTTCTCGAGAAGTAGATAGACTTCTAGAGTACAGGTACTTCACTACTCGAGTAAGATAGATACTTCTCGAGTACTTGTCTTATGTCACTCGAGACAAAGTACTCAGCTACTCGAGTAATAAACTTAACTACTCGAGTATAGGACTTAGAAAATTCTAAGATAGGAATTCTGTTAACTCAAGAATAAGAAAGGATCTACTTGAGTAATGGAACTGGCTTCTTGAGAAATGGAAGTAATCTTCTCAAGAACTATTTCCCTTACTCGAAATCCAGACTTAACTTACTCGAGTACTATCAAAGAATCTACTCGAGTAGTTGAGTTCTTCTCGAGTAAAATACTTAGAAAAATTTTGTTTCCTGAAAAGTTTTCTTTCTTCAATGAAATCAGCAACATGTTTTTCTCCAATAAGTATAGTGATTGAAAATTAAGTTTATCCCAATAGATAGGCTACACATGAATCAACACCATGGATCACACAATGAGGAATTACATTATATGATCTTGTGTTTGGTGATCCACTGTAGATTGACATTGGTCTACACTTGGCAATTAAGTCCTACAAACACATAACTCAAACAAGACATCTAATACAACTTAATTCATCTTAGTTTAAGGGTGACTTCATACAAATCTAGGTTATTGTGGATACAATATCAAACAATCTCCCCCTATTTGTAGAAGTCAGAACCCTCTATACTTAGGTGAATTATATCAACATAAACAAATAATAAGGACTAGATATCAAAGAGAAAATCAGAGTAACATGCTAAGAATTAAGACAAAGATAAGATCATCAAAATTAAAGATATATATATATATAATTGTCCAAAAATTTCATTTCCACAAAATTTCAATCCACAATCTAAATCTTTGTTCATTCCTTGGCTTGATGTTTATGTTGATGTTGTTGTTTATCTTGCTTATCTTGTTGCCTTATTTGATAGCTGAAAGGTTTTGGGTAGTACTTTGGAAGTCTTGGAGGTGCATTAGGATTATTCCTTCCATACTCTCGATCATAGATTCTTCTTTTATTACTAGAATTCTCATACAAGTCCCACTCATGGGAGTTGTAATGATCATGTCTATTCTCATTATAGTCCATAACTAATTTGAGAGTATCAAGGATTAAGGACTTGAAAGTAGGGCTCCAGATCTCTTCAAATTCTCGAGCTTTTCTCTTTTCTGCTTCTGGGTTTGGAATGGACCTGCTAGCAGAAGCTCCATCACCATACTTTCTTTTTTGGGGGATATCAGCTTCAGGTTTTTCTTGATGTATATCAATTTCCCAAACCTGAGCATAGGTTTCTAGAGGAGGAGCTTCTGACCCTTTAGGCCTTGGAGAAAATATAGGCTGTTGACCATGCATTTGAACTGGCTGATGCTGTGTAGTGGGATTTAGATGATGAGGAATTATATTTGGGTTTGTCTGAAAGTCAGGGAAAATCTGATTGTGCATCAGTACTGTAGTGTCATAAGTATGGAACTTCACAGAATTTATCTGATTCTATACATCATCAAGAATCTCATTCATCTTAGCTGTCCAAATAGTTTTCATATTTGCATCTGATTTCTCTAAATACTCTTTTACTAGACCCTCCCCCTTTCTGACTTCTACAGAGAGGGTTAATATATCATCATCTTTGAATGTGCCCACCTCTTCACAAATCTTGAGGTTGTGTTCTTGGGTCTTCTTTTCTAAATAAATCTGATTGCTTACCAGAGTTACTGAGTGGTCCATCACCTGACCAATACTAGTAATGGTGTGGTCCAGAGCTTTTCCACCTATTTGGAACAGGTGTTTCAGTTCATCAGTATTGTGTTGGATTTCAGCAAAACCCTTGCTCATTTCTTTCTCAAGAGCAGTAACCTTTTCTGTGACAGCTTTTAAAGAATCATCAATGTACTTTCTCTGTTCTATAAGCATCAGTTCTATCTTACCGATAATGTCATTTGCAGCAGGTATTGGAGTGACAGCTTGAGAAACTGGAGGAGGAGGAGGAGCATCCCAAGGAGCAATCTTTTCAATAACCACTGAACTTTGAGCCCTTGTAGTGTGAATGACAATATCTCCTTCCTCACCAAGGATGGTGGGAAGAGTCAAATCAAAGATCTTGAGGGGAGCTTCAGCTGGTTATGGATATTGGTCTTTCTCATCAGACATCAAAATAGTTTCTTCTTGTTCTATGTCAATTGCAGGAGAATGGTGAACAGGGGATTCTGGTTCAGAGTGAATAGGAGAAGGTGATGGTGCTGGAGTTTGTTCTTTGGATGGTTCTGGAGATTTTTCTTGTTGGAGGGAAGGAAGAGGCTCTTTAGAACTCAGTTCTTCTATCATCTGATTGATGTCCTCTTCAGTAAAGAGAATGTTCTCTTGAATTTGAGCATCTGATAGTGCCTCATCAGGAGTGGCTGGGTGGAGAGCAGCAGTAGCAGGGGTAGGAATCCTTTCCTCTTGAATTGAAGGAATAGGTTCCCCCTTAGTAGCTGCACCAGATGTGATAGCAACATGAGGTAGAGAGGGAGATGGAGTCCTTTCCTCAATGACTGGATGGTCATGAGCCTTGGAAGCTTGGGCTGGATTCTACAGTTTGAGTTCCCATCTCTGAATGGAAGAAATAGATACCTTCTTCATATGATGAAGTGTTGTCCCTTTGGAGAAGTCAAAAACATCTGGATTCAACTCATGCAGAATAAGAGAAATAATCCTAGACTAGTTGGGAGCCTTGATGATTTCTATTATCTTGTCGATAATCATCATACCAAACTGAAACTTCTTCCTGCATATAATAACTATCATCATATAAAAGAAATCGACAAAGATGAAGCTTATTGAAGTTGTCTTGCATAGAAGAACTTTGCCCAGAATATCCACCAGAAGTTTGCCCTCTACATTGAGGTCTGGTCAACGAATGTTATTTATAACAATAGAAATTCCACAAAAACTGTAGGCTCTATCAAAATCTTCAGAGGTTATGTCATCTTCCTCTTCAACCAAGGGTAGCCGAAGAAGGGTAGAGACATTGGACTTGGTAAGCTTGATATTAATTCCCTTAACTTTGGACTTAAGAACTTTACCGTTCCTTCTCACTTTGGCATTTTGAAAGAACTCTTCTACCTCATGAAAGAGAATTTTGTAGGGTTGCTGTAGAATAAAATATAATCTGGCGGTGTCCAGGAGAATAAGAAGGTTTTTGAAATCTTCGGAAATTTCTGCAATCCCAGTAACAACAAGATCACTCCCAATCCCAATCTTTGAAGTCGGTACCATTTGTTTAGAGAAAATTGAGAAATTGACTGGGGGAATGACGAGGGCGTCGTGCTCTGTGACGATGGTGAAAGACGAACAGACTCTTCTCTCTTGTCAAGAAAGGGATTTTGAAATCGTGTGGAACGGAAATTCCGGAGTTTCTATTTATACAACCCTAATTATTGATGATTAAGGAAGTAAATAACGTAACATACCTTAGAATATGGCGCTATAAACTTCTGGCAGCGAATATAGAGATTTGAACTGAAGTCCAGAAAATTTCTTCTTATTTCTCGGGTGGACCAGCATTACTCGAGTGAGAGAATGATAGAACTCGAGTGACCTCTTGGCACTTCTCGAGAAGAGTCTCATTACTCGAGTGGTATGAATCGTGTGATTTACTGAGTTCTCGAGTAGTGCAAGGAAGTACTCGAGTAGTTACATTCTTACTCGAGAAATGAGGTCTGGACTTGAGAAATTCTTGACTTTTTGATGTGTTCCTTGATCTCTGAGCTATGTTATGAGTCCTCCTTCTCTATTCTTCTTTATTGAGCATTCCAAGTTCTGTTTTGAAGAAAGAGAACTTGGTCTCGTCCAGCGGCTTCGTGAATATATCTGCAATCTGCCTGTTAGTTGGGACATATTGTAGATTTATGTCCCCATGCTCCACATATTCCCGGATGAAGTGGTATCGCAGCTCTATGTGCTTTGTCCGGCTATGAGAGACTGCGTTGTTGTCTATTGCAATCACACTAGAGGAGTCGCAAAACAAAGGAATGTCTTTTACTTTCATATTGTAATCTTCTGTTGGTTCTTTAACCATAACAATTGTGCACAGCAACTGCCGGCAGAAATGTATTCTGACTCGGCCGTTGAAATTGCGACACAATTCTGCTTTTTGCTGCTCCAAGAAATGAGTCTTCTTCCAAGGAATTGGCAAGTCCTGTAAGTGCTCTTTCTATCATCCTTACTTCCTGCAAAATCTGCATCTGAGAAATCAATTAGTTCGTTGTCATTACCTATTGGGTACCATAAGCCAAGATTTGGTATACCTTTAAGGTATCTAAAAATCCGCTTTGCAGCAGCATAGTGAGATTCCTTACAGTTCACTTGGAATCTAACACATACACATGTGGAGAACATTATGTCTTGTCTACTGGCAGTAAGGTAGAGCATGGATCCAATTATGCTTCTGTACTTGATTTCATCAAAAGGTTTCCCTTTCTCATCCTTGTTTAGAGACACAGATGAACCCATTGGAGTCCTCATAGAGGTTGCATTCTCCATTCCGAATTTCTTAATTAACTCCTCGGTGAACTTTGTCTGCAAGATGAAAATTCCATCTTCAGATTATTTCACCTGAAGCCCTAAGAAATACTTCAGCTCTCCCATACCGCTCATTTCAAACTTCACTTGCATAAGTTTTGAAAACTTCTTGCAGAGGTTGTCATTAGTAGAGCCAAAAATAATATCGTCGACATAGATGTGTACTAGCAAAATCTTGCCTTTTATTTCCCTAAGAAATAATGTCTTATCTATCTTTCCCTTTGTGAACTTATTCTCGAGAAGAAAGCTAGACAGCGTCTCATACCAAGCTCTAGAAGCTTGTTTCAAACAATATAAAGCTTTAGATAACAGATAAACATACTCAGGAAAGTTAGAATCAACGAAACCTGGAGGTTGTTCCACATATACCTCTTCCTTTATGTCACCATTAAGGAAGACAGACTTCACATCCATCTGATAGATGGTGAAGCCCTTAAGTGCAGCATAGGCTAGGAACAACCTGATTGCCTCCAGTCTTGCCACTAGAGCATATGTTTGGTCGAATTCGATTCTTTCTTCATGTCCGTATCCTTTGGCGACGAGTCTGGCCTTGTTCTTTATGATTATCCCATCCTCGTCCATCTTGTTCATGTAGACCCACTTTGTTTCGATAACATTCTTTCCTTTGGGTCTTGGAACAAGCTTCCAAACTTGATAGCGCTTGAACTGATTTAGCTCTTCTTCAATAGCCATTATCCATGATGCGTCTGAGTTTGCTTCCTGAAACTTCTTTGGTTCAACCTGTGAGAGAAAACTCAAATATAAATTCTCATTAGTTGTACCTCTACGAGTCCTGACACCATCCCGTGGATCTCCTATGATTTGGTCCATTGGGTGATCCTTCAGATGTCTGAGCTATAGAGTCCTTTCATCTGGAGTGTCTTCAACCATAGGAGTGACTTCATCAACTTGGATGGTTTATTCATCTTAATCATCAACCTCTCCAATCAGGGTTTGAGTGGTGACCTTGATGAACTTTTCACCTTTTTCTTCAGTCGTTTCACCCAAGTTAAGTTCTTTCATCTTTGAACATGCATCTTCAACAAGCACACTAGAAGAGTTGTCTTGCAGTAAGCTCGTCTCATCAAATACAACATGAATAGATTCTTCTACAACTAGGGGTTTTCTTATTAAATATCCTATATGCCTTATTATGGCTACTATGCCCTACGAAAATTCCTTCAAAGCTCTTTTCACTAAATTTAGTAGTGTGATACTTGTCATTGTTAAGGACGAAGCACTTACAACCAAAGATTCTAAAATATAAAATAGTTGGCTTTCTGCCCTTTAGTAGTTCGTAAGGTGTCTTATTGTGGTTCTTGTTTATGGGTGCTCGATTTTGCACGTGACATGCAGTGTTGATGGCTTCAGCCCAGAAATATTCAGTTAGTGAGGCATCACTCAACATGGTTCTGTATGCCTCTATAAGTGTTTTATTCCTTCTCTCAGCTACTCCATTTTGTTGAGGAGTACGAGGAGAGGAAAACTCATGAAAGATACATAGGCTTTCACAAAATTCTATCATGGCCCCAGACTTGAACTCAGTTTCATTGTCACTTCTGATTTTGACTACGGAACAGTTGTATTCATTCTGGATCTGCCTGACAAAATTTATAAATATGTCAAAAGTATCTGACTTGTGTTATAGAAAGAACACCCACGCAAAGCGGGAGTAATCATCAACAATAACCAATGTATAATCCTTACCTCCCAAACTTCTAACTTGCAGTGGACCGAACAAGTCCATATAAAGTAGGTGTAAGCACCTATTAGAGTCTTTGACAATAATGCTTTTGAAGGTAGCCCTTGTTTGCTTGCTTTTTATACATGCATGATAAGGTCTATCTTTAGCGCACTTGACATTTGGGGAATAACGTATTAAATTAAGAGAAAATAATTTATTAATAGTTTTGAAATTAATATGTGTTAATCTCTTGTGTCATTGTTCACCAAGAAACACACTATCTTTTGCCAAAAGACACACTGGTGTAGAAGAGTATATGCAAATAAAATTCAAACAAAAGATATTCCTACTACGAGTGCCAGATAAAATCATTTCTAAGTTATCAACCGATTTTATCATACACTTGTCTGCATGAAATTCAACTATGTATCCTTTATCACAGAGCTGGCTTATGCTTATAAGATTGTGTTCCAATCCTTCAACAAAAGCCACATCTGAGAAGGATATACTACCATTGATAATCATACTGTAGCCTTTAGTAATTCCTCTGCCAGAACCTCCAAAGATGACCTTTGGCCTGTTCATGACTGGTGAGTAATTCTTGAGAAGGCTTCTTGTCCCGATCATATGCCGAGAGCATCCACTGTCCAAATACCATATAGGAGTTTTGGTGGTCTTTGGACATACCTGCAATCACAAATAAGTTTGCCTTAGGAACCCAAACTAGTTTGGGTCCTTGGTCTCTAGTTAGAATACCCCCTACATGTATTAACATTATGAGTGGTCTTTCTCACATTATTAACCTGAGGAGTTACATAATTTCTGGAGTTAAACCACCAATCAATGGCAAAGTGACCAATTTTGCCACAGCACCAACAGTCAAACCTGTTATATCTTTGCCTAAATTTCTCCTGCTTGACCTCTTGAGAGTGTGGTCTAGCAGGGGCAGCAGTCTTGGAGGTAGAAGCTTCATGGTGATGGCATTCACATGGCTTCTTCTCCTTAAGAAACTTTTCCACAACGGGCTTTACTTTTGGTGCCTTCTTGATATTATGACCATGATTATTAGGGCCATAGCTCTAAAGAGTGATCTCCTCATAAGGTGCCTTGAAGACACTCTCACCAAAGTCCCGGGGACGGGTCAATCCTTGGTAACGAGACTTTGGCTCTACATAAGTAGGCCTAGCAAAGTGACCATAGGACGAATCAAGATCAAAATCATTGGCTTGAAAGATAACCTTTTAGAATGACGTATGATCTTGAGGAGCTTTCCCCTTTTCCTTGGCCAGAGCCTTCTTGGCTGCCTTATTCTTTCTTCAAGCCTTATTTCTCCTAGAGGATTTACTAGGAGTAGCAATATGGCCTAAGCCAGCACCTTTGGCTTGAGTTGAGAATTCAGCAACTAAAGGAAGGACAGTCTTGGGCTGGGAGAAACTTTCAACAAGTTTCTTTTCCACTTCAAGTTGTTCTTCCAATTCTTTGATGATCTTCTCCTTTAGATCTAGATGCTCGAGAGTCTTATTATACTCTTCAACAACAACATTTAAGTCTTCTCATAGTGAGTCCATCTTGATGACTTCCTCTCTCAGAGTGCTCTCTTCATCCTTGAGAGATTTAATCTCCATGGCCTGAGTTTTCACGACTTTTCGACATTTGTCGTAAGCCTTGATTAACTCCTTATATTGAGCCATGAGTTCAGACTCATTGTCAGAAGAGCTGTCCTTATGATCATGATCAGAAACATCTGATTCAGAAAGAGGAGTATGAGAGTTTACCTTTCCAGTGAACTAGGGTTCTTCTTCTTCATCATTTTGTGCCATTAGCCCAAAGTAGGCTTCCTCTTCTTCACTTGAATCAGATGAGTCAGAGTCGCTGAGAGTCTTGCCCTTTTTGGCTACTAGGCTTCTTTTAGTTCTCTTCTTGTGGTAAGAAGATTTCTTCTCCTCTCTTTTTTAACCCTCCTTCTTCTTGTGAGGGAAATCAGCAATAACGTGACCTAACTTATTACAACAATAACAAATGATGTCAGCAGAAATATGTTTGTTCTGTTTAGTATGATACCTCTCTTGGCTACTGGAGTATTTCTTGTGTCGATCACCATCATGGCGTGATCTTCTGTACGAGGCATCTTCGTCTCACCATTGTTTCTTCTTGTTCAAGAATTTCTTGAACTGTCTTGAAAGAAGAGAAAACTCCTCTTTAGATAACTTTGAGCCTGAGGTACTTAACTCTGAAGTTTTTTCTTCACTATCTTCCTATGCAGGAGCAGGTGATGCAGCTTTGGATTTCCTTGAGTTGTCTGCCTTCAGTGCGACAGACTTCTCCTTGGATGAGAACCGGCTCTTCTCTTCTTTAGCTTTTCTTGAGTTGATTTGCAGCTCAAATGACATTAGCTTTCTGAAGAGATTCTGAGGGTCAGTCTCTGTCAGCTTGCCAAACTCCCGGATAGCACAAACTTTGTTGTCCCACTCCTTAGTCAGGGACCTTAGAAATTTATCATTCAGCTCTCCATTAGTGAATATCCGACCATATACTCTTAGGCCATTAACAATTTTGAAGAAACTTTCAAATGTATCTGCAATTGAATCCTTGGGTCCTTGTCAGAAAGCTTCATATTTCTGGTTTAGAAGGGATCTCCTGTCATCCCTAACTAATTCAGTGCCTTCCATCAAGGTGATGAGAGACTGCCACATTTCCTTAGCGGATTGACAGTGAATCAGGTTCTGCAGCATAGAATCATGGATTGTACTTGAGATGATATTTTTGGTCTTCTTGTCTAAAGAGACAAGTGCAATATCATCCTTGTCAAGATCCATCAACTTCTTGGGAACTTTCTTGGTAGGATCAATAGTGGAGACGGTCATGGGAACATGAGGAACTTCTTCAACAATCATGAAGATCCTTGGATCCACAGCTTCCATGAAAAATTTAATCCTTTCTTTCCACATAGGAAAGTTGGTCTTTTTGCACAAGGGAAGCTTAGTAAAATCCTTGGCTTTGTCCATGCTTGGATAACTCAATAGATAACTTGGGGATGATCTGATCAAGGTGTTAACCTTTTAATGATTAACCTCCCTCTGGTACCAATTGAAAAATGTTTAAGTTGTCTACCTAAATCACTTAGAGGGGGGTGAATAGGTGAGTTGTGCGTCTTTTTACGGAATAAAAATTTAGCAAGCTATGCACAAAAAAATAACCAAGCAATCACAGACGACACCAAGAATTATAGTGGTTCCCCAACCTTGGGTATATTCACTTTCCACTCACCGATCTAGCAATGCACTAGACTCGGTAACTCCACTAATCTCAGATTGAAAACAATCCTACTGTAATATCCCATGTTATATCTAGGCCCCTTAACTTAGATTGGGTTAGGCATGTGGTGGGTGATAGGGGTAATTAGCTAGGTTGACACTAGTAGGTGAGTAAAACCATGAGGGGCCCACCATAGGGCCCAAGTCAACCTAAGTCAAATTAGCCTAAATAGGGACCCTAGCCACACCATGACCCCACCACATTTCCCTAACCCTAAGAACAATCTAAGTGGACCCTAGGGCATGTCACTAGGTCAACCCTTTGACCCTAGTTGACCTAAGTCAACCCTAGCCCTATTTGGGCCAAACATATACCTATAGGCCCAATTAGCCTAAGTAGGGATTCACCTTGACCCAACCCAAGTTGGGTAGTGCCATTGGGGTCATTACCTTGAAGTGGGGTCAGCCCACTCACCATGTTGACCAAGTCAACTCAAAAGTCAACAAGTTAACATTGTGACCTAAAAGGGGGGAAAATGAACCCAAGCCACACCCTTTTGGGCTAAGCCAAACCATCATGGCCCATTAGCAGCCCAAGGCATCAATGACCAACCCTACCCCTCTGGTTGTGGAGAGAGAGTGCATGCAAGGGGGCATTTTGGAGATTTCATCCAAAAGAGGAGAGAGAAAGAGAAGAGAGGAGAGGTGAGGCCACTTGGCTTTGGCTCCTTCTTCCCAAAGCCTGCTGGCTGACTTTCCAGAGGCATTTCAGAGTAATTTGGGGCATGGTGGCCACTTGGCACCATGGGTGAAGCATCCAAAGCTCCAACCCGAGCTCACCTTGGAGTTATCTCCCCATATACCCCACCTCAGTCCAAACCAGCCTCACTATCAGATTCACTGAGTGGAAATGAGTGGAGAACGAGTCCTGGAGCAAAGATTTTGGTGAAGAATCAAGAATTCGGGTAGGAGATCGCCGGAGCAGCTCAGCCATGGCCAACCTCCACCATAGTCGCCGCCAGCCACCAACTCAGGTTCATTTTGCCGCCCCTCTACATGTACTAGATATCTAGATCGAATAGGGGAGATATCGGGCTCAATTGAGCCCGATGCCATGAGAGCAAAGTGTTAAAATTCCGAGTTTTACTTCTTGCTCGGGTTCGCCAGAGGAGCAAACTCCTGCGGCCTCACCGCCGGGAAACGCAAGCCCCTACCTCAGTGAAGGTGGTGGCGACATCTGCCGGCAGTGGTGGTGGCTTAGCTGGCCGGAAACTGCCAGCAAAGTAGGCCTAGGAAAACTTCATCTGGGCCGTTGATTGATTTGGGACGATGAACTGATTCCCTTCATCTGGCTTTAATATTCGTGCTGTTATAATATTAATATGATATAATATTAAAAGATATGAATAGTATATTTCTGTCACATTTATACAGTCACTTTGCATGTTAATTTTAGGGCACTTATGGGCATTGCCAGAACATGAACCCTGAATAAAAATTATAGCCTATGTTGTTAAACTTATTTTGACACCTTAATCATCACTTTTGGTACAGTAGAATGGGCTGTAGGGCTGTTTTCCTAGGATCGGTCCTGGGCTAGGGCAGAAACTAAAACCTAAGCCCATGCCAAACCAAAAGTCCACATGTCCCAAATATTTGGGCATGTTTATTACTAGGGCATATCTAGCCCCTGCCAAAAATTGAGAATTTTTGGGACAACTTTTTCCATAGTATTTGTCATAATATCAAAAATCAAATAAATGATATATTTGGAGGAATATGTCTCCAAATGGCCCCAACTTTTGGTGGCAGGTCCTTGGAGACATCATATGTGCATGACAAAAATTTAAGCACATTTGAATTATTGCATGTTGGGTTAATCCACTTGCAAGTGTTGGCTATATATAGCCTTGGGGTGCAAATAACAATAAATGAAATGTTGTACATCCAGCCTATTTGAGGAATCCAAAAATCATGGAATTGATTACAGAGGTTCATTAGGGTAAAATTCACCCATCAAATTAATTATGGGATTTTTGAGATCAAAAATCCCATTATTTGGAATTTTAAAAATATAGGCATCTTTGGAAAATAATTTGAAAAAATAGGTTTTGATCAAGGAAAATCCCCAAAGTCTATCAAGTCAAAAAGGTGGTTATAATTGACTTATGAAAATTTTATCTTTCTGTTTGAGAACTTTTGGAGTAAAATGCATTGAAATTACCATTTTACCTTTATTGCAATTATTCATGAATTGATGGAAATACATATCAGAAAATTTTGGAATTATTTCTAGCATTGTATATTTGTATGATTAGCCTTGTATATTTATCTCAAAATTTTTGGATATACTGATAATGTTTATATTAGCATAATGGCATTTTGGTAAATACTTAAGAATGGAATTTGATAGGCCATTACACTATAGAGGGTAAAGAAACTCTGTCATTAGTCCTAAATTAATGATATATATGCTCTGTAATGTTCCTGGAATTTTGTCTTATGTATTCCATATACTTCATTTGGAAAATGGTAATTATGTTGATTTTGTATTAATTAAGGAATAAATATAAATAATCAAAGGAAAATTATGAAACTCTGTAGAAAGCAATATTTTATCAATATACAACCCACGAAAAATTCCTTAGGTCAGTGGATTATAAATTGTACTACTTCATGTGTAAAGTGACCTAGGGAATTAATTTAAATGATTTAATTAGAAGGCTTAATGACCTAGGAAAGTTATGAAAATCAACATGCTCATTTCATTAGTCCATACCACCCTAGAATAAATAATTAAGGGTTGGTGGCCAAAGGAATTGGAAGTTCAACTTCGGGGTGGTATTAGGTCATGGGCTGCGCATAGTAAAAATAGGTTATACCATAAGGCCCACCAAGGGATAAATCGACAATTGAGCTAGAGATTACGATTGGAAGGATAACCCTGGTGGGTAGTGTTGTCTTAGTGACGAGAGTAAAGTGCAAGTCATTGGGTAACAAATGGAGTGGAGGTCGACAGAAGACCGTCGCCCTCCCCGATAACATCTTAAGTCATTAGGATCGCCCAAGAGTAATAAGGAGAGTTGAGTGTTAATCATGGGTAGACATCAACTAAAAGTAATTATCCTTGCGAAAGGGAACTTTGGGCTTGTCATCCCATCTTGGTTTCTAGTGCCTTCGATACCCCTTTATTGGCATACCTTGGGCAGTCCTGGGATTAACCCTAAACTACTAAGTTTAATAATCGGTAGACAATAGTAGTATATTAGGCTAAGGAAAATTGTACACATGCTCACCCGTGATGAGTTGGAGGTAACTGAACTTGATGTGTATTTTCATCTGTGATGGGTTGGAGGGAACTGAACTTGATGTGTATTCTCACCCGTGATGGGTTGGAGAGATTTATGCCAGGACAGGTTGGTCCTGCGAGTCGGGGGCTCGGGTTAAATCATTGCATGTGAGTAATCAAATTGTGGTGGGTCATGCGGTACTGGCCAATCGTCACACCGATGGTAGTATGGTGACTCGGGTGAGGTGTACGGGTGAAAGGGCCAGTATGTTGTTATTACTATGGTCAGGTAGACAATCCCCGAAGACGTATACCCGACCTAAAAGTCTAGCAGGTAGCTAACAATTAGTACGCAGAGACTCTAGAGTGCACTTGGTACGTGTACAGAGGCGTACAAGAGCGGTCTAGGTCTGGTAATGTGTATACCCGCCTAGAAAGCGGAGAAGCCCGATCCGCTACTGCCGTAGCCACAACGGTGGTACCTGAGAGTGATGCTAGCTCTCAAAATGTGGGAACTAAAGGTTTGGGATCTCAGAGTCGCGTGTGTGTGTTGCACTTGCATGTTGCATAACCATAGCATAATCATTCATACTCATTAGGTCATACACAACATGGATCCTTATCATATAAACTAGTATGGGCTCTTTTATATGATAAGTTACAATTCCCGGAAACCTTAACTTATAAATTTGTATGGGCATTTTTATAAGTTAAGGTACGCTCTATGATGATTGTGTAGTGGTAGTGTAGCTTTATTTTACTGCTTTACTTTCAGTTCTTTTACTTACTTGTACCGAACTTTACTTCTTATACCTTGTGCTTAGAACTGATAGATGTAGAATTATATTATACACTTGCTAGTTAGCTTCTATCACCTGCTTCCCTTTTTCTACCCCTTGTTGTCCTCCGCTTTGTACTCCCGCTCAGTGCCTAGGAGTTGCGGGGCAAGGTGCGGAGGAAACGACTTAGTATTTTTGACTAATAGTCGATGACCATATCATTTTAGGAGCTCGAGGAGATGGACCAGCACGTCGAGGAGGCAGGACTTGAGGAGCAGATACCATTACCACCGGCTACTACTACTACTGCGCGTCCTCAGGTAGGACGAGACCAGATGATGATATAGATAGCTTCCGCTTTTGGATTTGAGAGAGTGAGAGATTTGATTTGATGTACTGGGCATAAGCCCTTATTACTCTCTTTTATTATTGTACTCATCATTGGACTACATATTATTGTACTTTTCATTTGATATATATATGATTAGTACTGTGGCTGTGGACTATGATGTTTTACTCTTTTGTTTACTTCTGTTTCTCATATTGGCCAAACAGGTTTATGATCGTACTAGCCGGCAGAATCGGCGACTTGCGGTGTCGACTAACCCGTGTGTTAGTGTCACCGTAAGGCGGTGGTTCTGGGCATAAGATTTAGGTTAACTCCTCGGAAGGGGGAGATGGATCTTACACCTACTTCTCGGAACAACTTTCTTATAACTCGATCCACAAAACGGATCTACACTCGGAAGAAAAAAACTTCCTACAACAACTCGGAGAACAACGCTCCTACACTCGGAGAATAATCTCCTACAAGAATAAATTGAAATAAGAAATACAAACAATAATATCTCTCAGATCTGGAAACTTCTGCCTAGATCTTCTTTCTTGAACTTTGCGGCTCTGTCAGAAAAATTGAAGAAGACACGACAAGATCACTGATATGAAATATTTGGACTCACAAGATAAAGAATAGGATTTGTCGATTTTAGAATATCTTATCCTGTGAATCAACTGCTCTGAATCTTTTGGATCAAGATGATCAGAGTCGAAGAAGACGAAGAACAGAGGTCGATCTTCCCGAAATGGAATGAAAATACGGATTCAGAAAGTTATGATTTCTCTCTGTTATTCTTCTTTAGGGTTAGTCAAAAATGATTAGACCTTTTATAGGAGTTTAACTAACGGTCATAATCATAAATGACTTGGACACATGGATCAATAATTAAGGAAATCATTTTGAAAAATGCGTCTTGATACTTAGCGATTTTCAGAGAGAAACTAACTGCATTACTCGAGTGAAGAGATGATTACTCGAGTATTACTTAAGGTTCTCGAGAAGACAACTTCAAGCTTCTAGAGAAGAAGCACTTAAGGAAACTTCAGGAAAGAATACATCATTACTCGAGCAGAATGAGGATTACTCGAGTACTAAATATGTTACTCGAGAAATGGAAGTAATCTTCTCGAGTAGAGGACTTAGAGAAAATTCTGAGAAGAAATCTGGCTACCCGAGTACTGGTGTTTAACTTCTCGAGAAGTAGATAGACTTATCGAGTACAGGTACTTCACTACTCGAGTAAGATAGACACTTCTTGAGTACTTGTCCTCTGTTACTCGAGACAATGTACTCAACTACTCGAGTAATAAACTTAACTACTCGAGTATAGGACAAAGAAAATTTTGAGATAGGAATTCTGTTAACTCGAGAATAAGAAAGGATCTACTTGACTAATGGAACCGGCTTCTCGAGAAATGGAACTAATCTTCTCGAGAACTATTTCCCTTACTCGAAATCCAGACTTAACTTACTCGAGTACTATCAGAATCTACTCGAGTACTTAAGTTCTTCTCGAGTAAAAAACTTAGAATTTTTTTTTCTTGAAAAGTTTTCTTTCTTCAATGAAATCAACATGTCTTTCTCCAATAAGTATAGTGCTTTAAAATGAAGTGTATCCCAATAGAGAGGCTACACATGAGTCAATATCATGGATCACACAATGAGGGATTACATTGTATGGTCCTGTGTTTGGTGATCCACTGTAGACTGACATTGGTCTACACTTGGCAATTAAGTCCTGCATACACATAACTCAAACAAGACATCAAATACAACTTAATTTATCTTAATTTAAGGGTGACTTCATACAAATCTAGGTTATTATGGATACAATACCCAACAATCACCGTGTGAGCTTGGAAGTAGGGTCAAAGTTTTCATGTTGAGAAGACAAGGGCTAAGGATGTTTTATCTATCATAGGATATCGAGTCTCCGTATCCGAGAGTACTTTGCTAAGATAGTAGACTAGGCGCTTGATTTCTCCTTCATATTTAACCAATACTGAACTTAATGCAGCTGGTGATATGGACAAGTATTGATAGAGTGTTTCTCCAGGGATCAGGTTTTAGAGAAGCAGAGACGAGGCCAAATATTGCTTTAGGGATTTGAAAGTGACTTGGCATTCGTCTGTCCATTGGAACCCTGTGCTCCGCGCTCCTCTATGGATTTTGAAAAATGGAAGATACTTGTCTCCGGTCTGTGGCAAGAAGCATGAGAGTGCGGTGATCTTTCTATTCAGTTGATGTACTTCTTTTAGGGAATGAGGGGTGTCATATCTACAATTGCTTTGATCTTTTTCGGGTTCGCCTCTATTCCTCAATATGCCACCATAAATCCCAAAAATTTGCCTGATGTAGCCCCAAATGCACATTTGCTTGGATTGAGTCTCATGTCTAGAGCTGTCACTTAAAACCGAAAACCAAAAAACGAACTGGAACTGAATCGGAACTGCAAAGAACCGAACTAAACCGTTCACGAATTATTTAGGTTCTGGTTTGAATTTTGGAACCGTGAACATCATTGGTCAGGGTGTGGTTCTTTCATTTTATTATCCGGACCGAACCGGAACCGAAACCCCAACATACAAGTCTCAAGCGGTTCCAAGATTTTTAGACCCGATCTGAACCGGAGCGAAACAGAACCGAACCGCAACCCGTTTATTATTATAATTTATTAATAATAATAATTTTATTATATTGTTATTTTTTATAATCCATCTATAATATCTTTACTTACTAGTATGAGTAAAACTGACGCAATTTGATCTAAACCATAATCATACTAAAAAAGGTTGGTTTTGGACTAAACAAAATCGCATCATACCAAAGCTGTGCAGTGTGGTTTGACATTGGTGCGGTTTGGAGTCGGTTTTTGCAGTACAATTTCGGTTTTACACTATTATATAATGTATTTTCAATTTACTCATACATTTTCCTGAAATAATTAAAGTAACTTGTACTTATTGGCGATGATTGGAAAATCATAACCTCTCAAAGAAAATAATGCGGCACAATTTTGTCGATTTTACGCCGCCAATAAATGCACTGCAAACTATGTTATTTTGCAACCAACGAAGTCACTCTACAAACAAACCATTTAGTACGGTTTAAAATCGGCGCGGTTTAAGATTTGTGCGTTATGGTGCAATTTTGTGATTTCAGTTTTTAACTTTCAGTGCTACTTACTATATTACACAGAAAAGTTATCTCACTTGGAGTAATACAAAATTCCTACGCCCGGGTCTCGGACTATGAAGTCCTTGCAAAAAAACCGAACGGATTTACATTTCTTCTCCAATTTTTTATTTTTGACCTCCCCAATTCATTTCACCAAATTTAGTTTTGGTTCTACATCGAATCGATTGGAACCAGACCGAACTGCATAGAACCGGACCGAACCGTTAGTGGCCGGTTTGGTTTTAGTTCTTGTTAAACCGTAACCGGAACCATTGACATGACGGTTCTAAAAACTATTCTGGATCCGAAACCAGAACCGGAACCGGTCAAACCAAATAAGGTTTTGGTTCTAATTTAAAGAACTGTTACCTTAGTGGTTCGGTTCATGGTTTTAGTAGAACCGGAATCAAACCGGAACCGTGATAGCTCTACTCATGTCATATCGGCGAAAGAGCTCAAAACATTTCTCCAGGTCCTTCAGATGATCACCTCGATGGATGATTTTTACCAACATGTCGTCTACATATACCTCCATAGTTTTCTCGATGAGATATTTGAACACTTTGTTCATCAATCGCTGGTAGGTGGTTCCGGAATTCTTAAGACCGAAAGGCATCACTTTGTAATAACAGATTCCCTTATCATTCCTAAATGCAGTGTTCTCTTTATCTACAAGATTTATCTTGATCTGATTGTAGCCAAAATACGCATCCATGAAACTGAGAAGTTGGTGTCCGACGGTTGAATCAATGAGTTGGTCAATTTCAGGAGGGGAAAGTTGTCTTTTGGGAAGGCTTGGTTGAGGTTGGTTTAATCTATGCACATCATCCACTTCCCAGAGGACTTCTTGACCATGACCACGTTAGCCAGCCAAGTGGGGTATTCCACCTCCCGAATGAACTGTGCTTCAAGAAGCTTTCCTACTACGTAAATTGTTTGTAGTTGCTAAAGAGAAAAATTTCCCTTCTTCTGAATGACTGGCTTACACACATGGTTGATGTTTAAAGAATGTTGAAATACTTGTGGATCCACACCTGGCATATCCTTGAGGCTCCAAGCGAAAACGTCTTTGTTTGCCTGGAGATACACTATTAATTCTTCCTTTTCTTATTATGGAAGAAGGGATCCTAATTGAACGGTGCGGGTCGGATTTGAATCGTAAAGAGGTACTTCGAACAATACTTCTATAGGTACTCCTCACTGCATAGTTGTCTCATCACGCAAATAAAAATCGTCAATGTCAAGAGCAGTAGCTTTTGCTGGCTGGGCTTTCTTGGAGTAGTAAGTCTGTGTTGCTTCCTAATTTCCTCGGACAACTCCTATTCCGGCGGTGGTGGGGAACTTCATTGCAAGGTGTGGAATTGACTGATTTGCTTTGAAGATGGGCTGGAGTGGCCTTCCGAAAATAGCATTGTAAGCTGAACCCGAATCTACAACGACAAAATGAACATCATGTGTGGCTTGTCTCGAGAACTCTCACATGGTAAATGGCAAAGTTATCATTCCTAGTAACGGAACTGGGTGGTTATGAAGCCATAAATAGGTCCTGTAGCCGGAGAGAGGCACTGATTGGCGAGTTTATACTCTTGAGAGCTAACAGGAATAAAACATCGACCGAGATTCCGTTGTCGATAAGTATTCTTTTGACATTGTAGCAGGGGTCACCAATTTCCGCATTGATGACAAGTGGGTCTTTGTGAGATGATTGCAATCCCTCAAGGTCCACTTCTCTAAATGTAATGGTAGAATCTTGCATGTAATTTTTTATCTTCATGGATGCCCTCCTGGACATCGATAATGAGTATCTGGGTAGAGAGGAATTGACGTACGATGATAGTTTCAATATTACCCACCATTTGCCTGCCTCTGGGTCCCCCCTACGGAGCAGTCTACTTCTCCCTTGCTTTCTTGGGGGGCCTGATGATCCTACACGCGTCCTTATAAAAATTTGCCAAGAAGCCATTGTAGGATTAGGCGCTCAATCTCGTCCTTTAACCTCGTACATTCCTCGGAGTATGTCTGGTCCCGCGATGGAACTCACAGTACTTTGACTAGTCGTTCCTTGGATTTGGAATCGTCACCTTAGGTCGATGAAGGGTTGTGTCATTTTGAATTGCATAAAGTACATTAGTTCGTGCAGTATTTAGTGCGGTATATTCTCGGGGTGGAAGCTCTCTCTAGAAGTCACGCAGATGCTGACCATTTCGACGTTCTTCTTTGTATCTTTCTTCCCGAGTCTTAGAAGTCTTCTCTAGACCTTTACTTATCTTTTGAATGCCTTCGAACTGTTGATGATGCGCCTCGATAACTTTGTCTGCGGCAATTTATGTCTCCATGCGATACACAAGATCTGGATAACTAGGTGTTGGGTCCATTGCCCACAATGTCCCAGATTTGAAGAAGTCAATCATGTCAATGATATACATGAAGTTGTATTTGATGTATGCTTAAGTTCATGCATGCGGGTTAGTCCTTGAAACAATGATAGGACAGGTATTCCAAGTAATGTGACAGGTGGTCACAAAGTAAAGATGTGGAGGGACAAAAATCTGTCTAAGTCCACAGGCGTTGAGTGAAGCCAGTTCACTCAACGACAGATGCAAGGGTAGATGTTGGATAGACTAGAAATCTCCCAAGTCCACAGGCGTTGAGTGAAGTTTATTCACTCAATGCCAAGTGAGTAAAAGCATTGAGTATAGCTTGGATAGTCTCATCTTAAGAAGAAATAGATAGAAATATGGCTAAGTCCATAGGCGTTGAGTGAAGTCTACTCACTCAATGCCATATAGCAAAAAGTTGTGAAATAGGCTAAGACAGTGAAAGCCTAAGAAGAAATAAGCAGAAATATGGCTAAGTCCACTGGCATTGAGTGAAGTCTACTCACTCAATGCTATACAACATAAATCGTTGAGTATAGCTCAGACAATCAACGCCACAAAAAATCTATGTAGATATTTGAATAAGTCCACAGGCGTTGAGTGAAGCTTACTCACTCAACGCTATGTGAAAAAGCGTTGACTGAACCTTAGTCAGTCAGAGACTGTGATTTCAAAGAAATTTGGCTAAGTCTAAATGCATTGAGTGAAGCTTACTCACTCAACGCCAAGTGATAGAAAAAACTATCTAAGTGTTTTGGCGTTGAGTGAAACTTACTCACTCAATGCCTAGAGACAGAAAACCTTTCTAAGTGTTTTAGTGTTGAGTGAAGGTTACTCACTCAACGCCCGATGACAGAAAACTTTTCTAAGTGTTTTGGCATTAAGTGAAGGTTGGTCACTCAACGCCTAATGGCGGAAAATTTTTTCTAAGTGTTTTGGCATTGAGTGAAGGTTGCTCACTCAACGCTTAGTGATAGAAAATCTGTCTAAGTGTTTTAGCATTGAGTGAAGCTTACTCACTCAACACCTATACTAAAGATGTTTGATTTTGGCTAAGTCCATATATGGTGATGTCAGCAAAGTCAATAAGTCAACAGAGTTCAAATTAAGTGTTGGAAAGCTACAGAACACGACAAATACTGTCGGAGGTCTACTGTATGTCTTCTTCTGTTAAAGCAAGATGCAGCTTTCTGCTGCAGATGGTCCCCATAGCTTCTTGGAGCCGTTAATCGGCGGAAGATAAAAGGGACAGCTTATGGATGTTGAAAAAAACTTTTAGGGTTTGACTCAAAGTGAGAAAAGAGCGGCTGGACTTCATCTTCCTCGCCATTACTGCCAAGAAAAAGCTTGAAGTCGACCAGCAGAATGAAAAAGTTCAGTTAGCTGTAACATTCTATTTTGTTACAGCAAGTTCGAAAATACTTATGGTAAAGAAAGAGAGCAGAGCCTTCAGTCTTCTGCAGGTTCAGTTAGCTGTTTGAAGAACTCAAGATCTAGCAAATCTCCAGTCTTCTACAATAAGTTCAGAAACAACATTTTGAGTTACTTCCAGCAGAGGCAGGCTTTTATTGAAAAAAATCTTCCTACTGTTGTGAAGACAGATAGAGCTGAGATAACTCAGCTCCAGTAGTTAACATAGAGAAATTTCTCTGTGTCAAATTAATCAAAACCACTGTATTTCTATAGGATCCTTTTGGATATGAGCTGTAGGGATATTGAGCCTGAGATAAGGCAAATTTGTCTGAGCTGTAGGAGAGTTATACTCTCTGAGTGTAGGAACCAGCTTGGATCTGAGGTAGGTGATCATTTGATCACTGAGCTGTAGAGCTTTTGGGCCTTAAGTAGGAGAGTCATTATCTCTGAGTTGTATGACACTTGTGCCTGAGCTGTAGTATCCTTTGGATTTGAGATGTAGGGACTTTGTGCCTAAGCTGTAGGAGAGTAATTCTCTCAGAGGTAGGAATAAGTTTGCTCTGAGGTAGGGCTATCCTCCCAGCCTAAGTGGTAGGGCCTTTAGCCTGAGATAGGTGATCAGTTGATCACTGAGTTTTAGGGTTAAGTGCCTTCGTTATAAGTCTTAGAGGAGACTGAGAGATCCTGAGGGATCTAAGGTGTAAGCTCTTTGAGCTGAGTTTTGGAGAAGTGTCTTGTCTAACTAAAAGTTATAAAGGTGAGAGGAGAGTGGATGTACCCATAATCTGGGGATCCACTATATATTCTATGTGCACTTTTCTGTGTTGTTTCTTTATTGTAGGTTCTTGAAAGCTGATAACTGCTAACACACTAAGCACTTAAAGAAAAAATTAAAGAAAGTCATAAGATACCAACAAACCTATTCACCCCCTCTAGGTTACAAGCTACCTTGAAAACAAAGACTTTCATATGGTATCAGAGGGAGGTTTCTCAAAAAGGATTTAACAATCTGAGTGATCTCCAAGGGTAGCTACAACTCCATACTTATGGGTTCTAGAGAAAGAGCCATAAGGAGCTAGGTTCCATGAAACTCCCCATCTGTATAAAGGAGAATTTTGGAATCTGGAAAGAGAGGGTTAGGCTGTTTATGGAAGCCTCTGACCCAAGAATCTTTATGACAGTCAGAGAGGGACACTTCTTCCCCATAAAGGTCTCAGTTCTGGATGCCAATGTCCAGACACCCAAGACTTATTCAGAAATGACCAAGGATGAGGTCATGTTCGCTGCCTTGGATAAGAGAGACCAGAAAAATATAGTCAGTGATATTGATGATTCAATCTTCAGAATTTAGTCCACTGACAGACCTACAAAGAGATATGGGACACCCTTGTGGTCTACATGGAGGGTACTGAAGAGGTAAGAGATGATAGAAAGTCCATGCTCAGGCAGGAGTATCTGGCTTTCAGGCAATCCCTGAAAGAGAACATAGCTACTTTCTATAAAAGATTTTTCATGATCATTAATGAACTGAGTACCTATAGGAGGGTCTTCAGTAATTATGAAATAAATGACAAGTTCCTAAGATCTCTCACTAGAGACTGGGATACTAAGATTTGTGCCATAAGAGAGGTTTCCAAGCTTACTGAGACTCCTCCCCAAATATTATTTGGAAAGCTACTCTCTTATGAGATGTAGCTAGCTTTTAGAAAGGAGGAAGAGGCCACCAGAAGATCCCAAGCCAAGGAGAAGTCCTTAGCATTCAAGGCAGACAGCATCAGGAAGAGTAAGGTGAGGATTCCCTCTCCTCTAGGAAGACTGGCTGATTCAAATAGCTAAGAGTCAGATGCATCAGAATGCAACATGTCAGATAAGGACTTTGCTTCCTTCTCCAGGCACTTTCAGAAGCTGATGAAGAAGAAACAGTGGAAGGGCAGACCTTCCACCTCTTCTCATCACAGGAGGAATCATTCCAAGGCTAACAGGTATAATTCTAAATCCAGTAAATACAATTCCTCTAAAGTTTCTACTACTATTGCAGCAAACCAGGGCATGTGATAGCTAACTGCCCTATGAAGAGGCCGGAAGCTGTTGAGAAGAAACAACACCAACACAAGGGCAAGAAGGAGAAGTCCTTCATTGCTAAGAAATAGAAGAGCTGGACAGACTTATCTTCATCTGAGTATGAAGAAGAAAAAGCCTATATTGGGCTAGTTGTTGCTGCTGCTGAACAAGAAGCTATAGCAGCAGATGAAGACTATCCTGCTGCTAGGATAGGTATCAGGACCCCTCAATCACATTCATATAGTGATTCAAAGGTGGATGGGTAAGATGAAGAAGATGCCTACAGCTGCTATGAGCTGATGACAATGACTGATGATGAAACAAGCCAGGATCAGCCTGGTCAAAGCAAGGTAAAATATCTATCAAACACTTCTTTCACTACTAGAAATATGAGTTTTTGCTACACTTATTTTTGCCAGGGTCCAAAAATCATGGCTAATGCATTGGTATTAGCCACAATTGCAAAATACAAGGCTAATAGTTATGTTTTAGCCATGGTTACAAAAATATGTAGCTAAAACTAATGTATTGGCTATGAAAAATTATAGTCACGAAAATTTTTATTTCCCGCTCACAAAACCCGCTCAACACGATTGCTTTTTATTTTTTTTATTTTTCCATTTTCTCCCTTTCCCGGTCCCAATCGAAACCCTTTCTCTTCTCCATCGTCTGCTCGGTGTTTCTCCTTTCCCTTCCTGATCTCGATTGAGTGTTTAAGGCAAGGGCGCCACCAGATCACGCGCTTACAGTCGGCTCTGTCTCCGTTGCTTCGGTTACGCAGGTGAAGTAGTGTCACATGCAGCCATTATTTCTCCTCTCCTCAGAGCCGATGATGCTCACTGATTTCTTTGATTTTTCTCTGGCCTGTTGATTTCTCTTAACATCCCGCTACTATCTCTATTTTATAAGATCTCTTCTCCATGCCGCTGCCATTCATGCCAGCTCCTGTACCTCCTCCCGTGACTCTAACTTTCTCTACCATTATATATTAAGCCTTTAGTTCTTCAACAGGTATCTGGAAGCTATTCCCCTGTGGTTTTCTTCTCCACTATCTCAACTGGTATGTCTTCCTCTCCCATAATTCTTCTCGGCTTTACAAATCTTAGGGTGGTTTTCAGATTTTTGATTTTAGTAAACCAAGTTTTTGAGATTTTCACTAAACCCTTTGTGATATCTGCCGATATGGTACAAATTATCAAATTGATGTTATTGTTAGATTCTTGTATAAATAGGTTTTGCTTTGTTGTTGAATAAAAATGATGTTATCCATGTTAGTAAAATTGTTGTTATTGCTCTTCTTGAATCAAATTGATGTTATTGCAGTAGAAATTGGTTTTTGTTCTTCTACCTAAAACTTTTTGTGCGTTTTTAGGCTCATTCGAGATTAAGGTTCAGGTATAGCTATGAATTCTGAAGATGTTCTTATTTGAGATCCTTCTCATCATTGTAGAAATTGTTAGAATATTTTTAGACATGTACTTTCTTTCCTTATGTTTTTCAACATTTAACAGGCTGGTTATACATGATTTTGCTAGTGTTATCTATTTTTTGTTTATCTAACTATTTTAATTCGAATTTATCTGACTATCAATTATTTCCATTATTTTTCAAAGAGAGATTTGAAGATTTCTTTTTCATATAATTATTTGGTCTCTTATGATGTAATTAATTGCCTTCGCTCCCCCCGTCTCCCCGATACCCTACCCCGATCGAAGGCGGAGGCACGCGGTAGACATCTCCAGACCTCGCACAAATCTTGGTAGAAATTTTGATAAGGCTATGGGTATAATCTATATATTTTTAAAATGACAATTATTTTGGTACAAGTCGTATGCATGATAGAAGTGCCCTGAGCAAATTTTCTTTCACAATCTTGAGCAGAGGCCAGAGGGTATATTGTTGCTTTAGAATTAAAATTAGAGATCTAATTTCATTCTAATTCTGGAGTTTCAATTTTGTCCGGATTTATCTTGTTTACATTTGTATGGGCTTATGATCTTTGTTCTTAAGTAAAATCTTCACATTTGTGCACAACTGAATGCTAAAAGAAGGGGGCATTGCTCAAATCATCTTTGACAGATAAGGAACTCTGATTCCTAATTGAGTGAAACTCGGATGCAATCTATTATTTTTATAAAAAATCTCTCTTTGCTGTCAATATTTTGCATAACCACCTAGGAGTCGATAGAGCTGGGTGCAAGAGGCAGCAGCCATTGCTTGACATGATAGAAG
Organism: Platanthera zijinensis; assembly: GCA_039513925.1. Taxonomy (NCBI): domain Eukaryota; kingdom Viridiplantae; phylum Streptophyta; class Magnoliopsida; order Asparagales; family Orchidaceae; genus Platanthera; species Platanthera zijinensis. The sequence continues at coordinate 109,674,107 of CM077095.1, read as the reverse complement.
CTCATTTTACACAACTATAACTCATTTCTTATTTTAAATTTATGGCTTAAGCTAGAATTTGATATTTATGAGTTGGCCCTATTTTTAAACTACGAGTTTACAACATCTGGGATTACATCTCTCCTCAATTTATTTTGTCCTGAAGCTTTATTTTTCTCTTTTTTGCAATATTAAAGAAAAATGTTTTAATAGATTTTAGTTTTCATTAAACGTTATAGTTTTAAGTTAAGTGCTAGTTATTAATGTTCTAAGTTAATGTTGATTATTAATGTAAACGTTTTAAAGGCTATGGAGAGAATTATAAAGAAGATTTCATTTTGAGAAAAAAATAATCACGTGAAGAGCTGATGGTTCTTGCTTGTTGTTCATAAATTTGTAGAATGACTGCTACAATTTTATCATATTTGATCTTTGCACATGATTTGTGTAGTTATGATTAAGACATATTGTTCATAATCTTTTTCATTATTTTTTACTTGTCAAACATTATTTAAACTCAAAATAATATATTTCCATTGTCCGACCTCTATTTGTATAACCCTATTTTTTTTAATTTATGTAGATTTCTCTGGCATTAAATATGGATAAAAGTTGGATTGATTTGCAAAATAGAGCTTCATCTGAATACATCCATGGTGTTGACAAGTTTCTAGATTATGCATATCAAAATAAAATAGATAGTTTTGAGACTCGGATTTATTGCCCTTGCAAAAAATGTTGTAATACTTATTTGATGGAGAGGGTCATTGCTCGTGAACATATAATTATAAATGGGTTTTTATCCAAGTACAAGATATGGACCCTTCACGGGGAATTATATTCTTCTATATCTTGCAGTGGGGATGAACAACATTCTGATTTTAGAGATGATATGATGGAGATGATACATGAAGCAATTGGAATTCCACCTATTGCTGCTAGTTTGTATGAGAATCCATCATCATTAGGCAGTCCAAGAATAGATGGTCCTAGGGAAGATGATGCCAAATTTATAAAACTTGTTGAGGACGCAGAGTGTCCATTGTACCCTAATTATGTCAAGTATACATCATTGTTTTTCATAGTGAGATTACTGCAAGGTAAAGTCATGCATGGATGGACAAATATCTCGTTCACATGGCTATTAGAGTTCCTTATTGATGCTTTTTCGAACATAAAAATACCTAAGTCGTATTATGAATCTCAAAAGATTACAAAAGATTTGGGATTTTCTTACGAGACTTGGGATGCATTCCCCAATAATTGCTTGATTTTTAAAGGAAATGATATTACACTTGAAAAATGTGAGATTTGCGGCGAGTCACGATACAAACAACTCAATGACAATGAAAATAACATGCAAAATACAATTTCAAAAATTCCAGCAAAATAAGTAAGATATTTTCCTTTGACACCGAGATTGAAAAGGTTATTAATGTCATCAAAAACTGCAAGTTATATGCGATGGCATGCTGAGGAACGTACTAAAGATGACACTATGAGGCACCCAGCTGACTCTCCAACTTGGAAAAAGTTTGATAAAGATTATCCTCAATTTGCTACAGAGTGTCGTAATATTAGACTTGGTTTGGCCTCTAATGGGTTTAATCCATATAGAACCATGTCCATTACTCATAGCACATGGCTAATTGTTTTAATTCCTTATAATTTGCCGCCATGGATGTGCATGACACAATCTTTTCTCATTCTTACTGTACTAATTGATGGACCAAAGGGGCCTGGTAATAAAATTGATGTTTACCTTCAACCATTGATTGAAGAGTTAAAAGAATTATGGAATGATGGTGTGGCTATATATGATGCATCAAAAAATCAGATGTTCACTCTACGTGCCGCATTGTTTTGGACAATTAATGACTACCCGGCATATGCAAACTTATCAGGATGGAGTACAAAAGGCCAGTATGCTTGTGCAAATTGTAATTTGCAAACTAAATCACAATGGCTAAGAAATTGTAGAAAATTTTGCTATTTGGGGCATCGTTGATGGTTACCCAGTGGGCATAGGTTTCGAAGAGATAAGGCAGCTTTTAATGGATGTCGTGAATTTAAAGCTAAACCTCTAATGTTAAATGGAAGTAATATCACAACACAACTGAATGATGTACTTACTGAATACAAAAAGATGATCTTAAAAAGAGGAAGAGAGAAGATAATTGTAGGGTTAAGAATATTGGTCAAAAACATGGTTGGAAGAAAAAAAGCATCTTCTTTGAGTTGCCATATTGGGAGTATTTTCAAACACGTCATTTCATTGATGTAATGCACCAAGAGAAGAATATGGGTGAAAATTTGCTTTATACAATATTGGCGTAATAGGAAAAACAAAAGATGGCTTAAAAGCAAGATGAGATTTAAAAGAAATGGGTATTTGAACAAAATTACACCCACAACAACTTACATTCGGTAAAGCCTTCTTATCTCTAGCCCATTTTTCAATGAAGAAAGTTCATCAAGATGTTTTCCTACAAGTGTTAAAAAATATCAAAGTGTTGGATGGTTATGCATCTAATATTTCTCGTTGTGTACATTTGAAAGAGAGAAATATTTGGGGTCTTAAGAGTCATGATATGCACATTCTTATGCAACAATTCCTTCCAATAGCCATAAGGAACGTATTGCCACTAGATGTGCTGAAAGTTTTTATAGAGTTATCTAATTTCTATAAACAATTGTGCTCAAAGTCTATTAAGCATGTGGACTTGAAGATTATGCAAGAATGCATAGTTTTAACACTATGTCATCTTGAAAAGATATTTCCACCTTCTTTTTTTGATATTATGGAGCATCTAACAATACATTTAGCTGAAGAGGCCTCCGTTGGTGGTCCGGTGCAATTTTGATGGATGTTTCCTATTGAAAGGTAATGAACATTTCATATATTTGAGTTTATATGTTTATTTATATAATATTGTTTGTATCAACTTATTATATATATTGAAATTAGGTATCTACTTACCTTGAAGAGATATGTTCGTAATCGTGCGCATCCGGAAGGTTCTATTGCAAAAGGATATCTAATGGAGGAATGCATGAACTTTTGCGAACGATATCTTGTTGGCATTGAAACAAAATATAATCGACAAAATAGAAATTATGATGGAGGACATGACATTGGTCGCCCATTTAAAAAGGGCAAAAAGATACAATTTGATGAGGTTTCTTGGATACAAATGCATCGTCATGTTCTTTTCAACACAGATGCAATCACACCATTTCTAACGTAAGTTGTCTTATTTTTTCCCATCAATTTAATTTGGTGTTACTTTTTACAATATCAAAATGTGTTCTTATGTAGGAAGCACATCGAAGAACTCAAAAATTCAATCCCTCGTATGACCGAACATCAAATTGATAAAGCTCATAATGAATCCTTTCATTTATGGTTTAAACATTATGTAAGTTATTCAATATACTAATGAAGATCAAATTTTTAATAAATCATTTCATTAATTTCATCCATGGTTTGACTATCTCTACAGGTTAGATCTACTGATAACAATCTATCCAAAGAAGTTAAGCATCTCAGTGAAGGTCCGGATAATTGGGCATGGAGATATGATGGATATTTTATTAATGGATTTCGTTATCGCACAAAATACAAAGATCAAAAAAGAACTACCCAAAATAGTGGCGTGCTGCTCAAAGCAAGTACAACTAGTTATGCTAGCTCCAAATATAAAAACCCACGTGTAGGGGGTGTCACGTACTATGGAAGGTTAAGGGACATTTTTGAGATTCACTGTGGTAAAGATTTTAAATTCATCCTATTTAAGTGTGATTGGGTTGACCCTCAAGTTTGAAAAAAACTGGATGAATTTAGTTTCACTATTGTGAACTTCAATCATTTGTTGTATAGACAAAATAAAATGACAGATGAGCCTTTTATATTAGCCACTCAAGCAGAGCAGGTTTGTTACGTCAAAGATCCTCTAGATCCAGATTGGGAAGTTGTTATGAAGTTGACAACTCAGGATTCGTTTGATGTTGAACCTGAACTTGAACCACTCAATCAACAACATTTGGATGAAACAATATGTGTACGTGATGATGATATTAATTAGGTTAGGGAAGGAGTTGATGGTGATGTTGTTGATGATATTCTTTTAGATGTTGACGACGAAATAACTAATGAAGAGTAATATTGTATGTAATCATAATTTTTAGCTTGCCAAATTGCTATATTTTCTCCATCTTAAATTAATATAGTTTGATTTATAATATAGTTGTGATGTGTTTTGAATCAATATAGTTTGTTCTATGATCTTCTTACAGACATGGGGAAGAAAAATACTCGAGGGCAAACAATGATTGAAAAGTTGCAACTCTCTCAATCCGTTGTCGCACATTCAATCTCCCAGCCTAATATAAATCCTTCACCAATATCTCAACCCATCACCACTCTACATTCAGTTTCCCAAGCTACTGCACATGATACATCAATCTCCCAACCCATTGATACATCACATTCACTTAACAATGCAGGTATATGGAATCATAATTTTCTTATTTGACAAATTACTATATTTTGTCATTTTAAATTACATTAGATGGATTAATATAGTTTGTTCTATGATCTTCTTACAGGCATGGGGAAGAAAAATACTCGAGGACAAACAATGATTGAAAAGTTGCAACTCTCTCAATCCGTTGCCGCACAATCGATCTCCCAACCTAATATAAATCCTTCACCAATATCTCAACCCATCACCACTCTACATTCAGTTTCCCAAGCTACTACACATGCTACACCAATCTCCCAACCCATTGACACATCACATTCACTTGACAATGCAGGTATTTGGAATCATAATTTTTTTGTTTGACCAATTACTATATTTGGTCATTTTAAATTACATTTGATGGACTAATATAGTTTGTTCTATGATCTTCTTGCAGGCATGAGGAAGAAAAATACTCGAGGACAAACTATGATTAAAAAGTTGCAACTCTCTCAATCCGTCGCTGCACATTCAATCCCGCACCATAATATAAATCCTTCACCAATATCCCAACCCATCACCACTCTACATTCAGTTTCGCAAGCTATTGCACATGCTACACCAATCTCCCAACCCATTGACATATCACATTCACTTAACAATGCAGGTATTTGGAATCATAATATTTTTGCTCATGCACTATAACAACATATATAAGTTATTGACATTTTTAATGCAGATTTTTCAAACGAACGTGAAAGTATTAATAAAAAGAGAGGTCGAGGCCCTGCACAAGGCATCCCAACGTGGGGGACAGGTGAGCGATTTCATGTTGATTTTGATAAATATGGGTACCCTACAGGTAAGTGTGAGCAACCATTTGTTAGCCAACTTGGTGTTCTAGCTAGAAATGGGTTTAAACTACCACTCACATATCCTCGATGGATGAATATACCCAATGACATGCTTGAGGCGATATGGAGAGAGGTGCAGGTATGTTACTTTCTTCTTTTGTTACATTAACGAACACCACACTTTAAATGAACTCAATTTTATTTCATTGAATAATTGTAGGAGAATACAGATGTCCCTCTAAATTATCAAAGTAGATGCTTGCATTCAGTTGGATTGCGGTTTAGGGAATGGAAATATCATGTTAAGAATGATAATTATGATATATATACAACTGTTGAGGAGCGCCTTGCCATTGTCCCAGATCGTGTTAATGTCGGGCAATGGAGAACTCTAGTCCAATATTGGGGGCAAGAAGATGTTAAAGCAGTATCAAAGCAAAACTCAATCAACCGTGAACTTCTTGGAGGAAACCATAAAATGGGGAGGTCCTCATTTCGCTCTGTTCGATCGAAGGTAAAATATCCAACATCTTTATATAATACATATATGCAATGCCAATTTATTTTTTGTTGTGGTTTTAGATGGAGAAAGAAGGTAACGATAAGGTAGATAGAATAAATGTTTTTATAAGAACACGGACAGATAAGAAGGGCAGAATTGATTTTGAAGCTCAGGAGGCCATTGTATGTTTTTATTTATTTCTCCCATAACTAATTTCAAAATAATACATATAATATTGGCAACGTTTCTTATTTTTATATCTTCATATCACAGGAAGATATGAACATTCTTCTTGAAAATGTGCCTGAGGAGGAGCGAACCGTAGAATATAGAGATTCTTGCTTCTCTCGGGTAATAGGAGAGGATGGACATGGACGTTTGCGTACATGGGCCTTAATGAGGAAAAAAGATCTTAATTTACAACCTAGTCAAGATGCAGTTGAGTCAATCCGTACTCAACTTCGAGAAGAAATGCAATCGCAGTTTGATATTCAAATTGCTGAAATGAAGGCACAAATGGAGGCACAAATGGAAGAAAAGATGGAATGCCTACAACAAGAGGTTCAAGCTCATTTGGAGCGTGTCAGCTGCCCATTGACACCAACAACAACAACTTCTAGAATTCGGGTGAATCCTTCAATACCTTCTAGCACTGGTCAAGTAAGTAGTATTGTTTATTACTCAATTATAAACATGTTTAACATATCCGTAATGTATAATTTTTTTAGGTTGGTGATGAAAATAGCGCTCAAGAAGATGCAGAATTTCAACAGATGATGCACTACCCAAATTAAAAGCTCTAGTGTTGATCTGCCAATATGGAAAAAAATCATATCAACTCGATGTTTTGATCTATTTTTAACTTCCTTATTGAACTGGTTTTTTCTATTTATTTCCATGATGTTTTGAGATAGATTTTGGGAACGTGTTCTTATTGAAAATAGCAAGGAAATTGATGATGCTTTTTGTGGAATTCATATCATATTAATCCGTTAAATGATCAGTTAAATTATTTTGCATAGTTCAAGGTGTGTTGTTATTTCTTTTATCATTGGATCTTATGATGAGTTTGTCTTGCCTAGTCTAATGTTGCTCATAGTAGTCAGTTTCTTGAAGGATGAGTTCGTCGCCATGAAATTCTATAAGTCAAAGCATACAATTCGATCTTCCAGAACTGTTTATAAGCATAGAATGCATATTTATAATAGATAAATGATCTCGACATTTCATTGTTAAATGATTTTGCCTTTATATTTTATACTCAATTTTGCTTCTGATCAAGCATTTCTGATTTTATATTCATCTTTCTGCAGAAAAAATGGATAATAATAGGATGTAAACTGCAGCCTACATGTTTTGAAATTAACACTCTATCAGTTTGTATTGATGTCCAAAATTTGAATTTTATTTTCAAGATGATTAAATTGATATCAGTTTGTATTGGTGTCCGATAGTTTATAAATCTGGGTATATATTGACTGCATGCATATTGACTGTCTTCAGTCTGAATGCATGGTGAAATCTAGTTGGTGGATTCATGTTCAGAGCACATCAGAGACCATCCCCGCAACACTAACACCTCCTTGACTTTCTCTTATGTTCAAGAGAATAAAAAGTGATGGCCAGTTAATACTCCTAACTAGTAGCACGACGCTTAGAATCAAGGCAATGGCTGAGGAACCTAGAAGTGTATAATTCCTTTTTTTTATATAGAAAAGTGTATAATTCATTCTTTGTTGATATTCAAAAAGACTTGTCTATGGTTGTTTTTACAGGTTTAGGAATATGTTGAAGCTGCAATATTTTGTAGATTCTACAGGAAGACCGAATGGGTCTCTTTTGGGTCTCAATGAGATAACTTGTGGACCTTTGTATATATATATATATATATTGTTCTGATTAAACGTTATCTTCCGAGATATATAATTTCTCAAATTTTCCCTACTTTACTTTTAATCTCAAGAGCTTTAGGAAGAGCAGCTTCATCTTTAGGAAGAGCAGCTTCATCTTTAGTATTGTAGACTGTGTTTACAAGAGGTGGATATGTTGAGGTTTCCAAGAGGCTTTCCTTGCCATTGGGATCCAACCTTGATAGGTACAGACTCCATGACGTAGTATATCATCTGATTTGTGATGGTCTACATTTAAATGTTAATTTTATCAGGCTAGAAGATTTATATTTATCTCTTATTTTCATGTAGATAATCTTGCTATTGTCTTCTATTAATAACACCTTATTTTATGTATGAATCATGAATGAAGATGATGAATGGAGTACTTTTATTTGTGTTATTTTTTGGAGATTTCATTCACAATGTTCATTATGCATATTTCAATTTATCGCCTTCCACTCTGTAAGATATACTTTTTAAAAAATCATTTGTTATGTATTATTTGTCTTATCAGGTGGAAAGCGGCCTATTTTTCATGCAAATTATAAAATTTTGTTGGTCCTTATGGTCATGGATAATAAATTTGTAGATATAATGGCCTGCTTCTCTCTATTGGTGGAAATGGAAGATCATATGTTGTTATTCTTGAGGCTGGCCCATTGGCTTCTGCAGGGTCAGTACCACACTCTACTTCCTAGTTTTGATAACCAATTTAATCCATCTTCTTTGTTTCTAACATCATATCTGCTAGAGTAATTGTACTTTCTTTTGCATGTTAGATTACCCTTTTTATCTTTTCTTTTGGTTAAACCTGAAGATCCTCCACTAGATCCCTTTCTAGTGCATACTTTAACAATTCGATTTGAACCATTTTCTGTCAATACAAATTTGTGACTACCCATTTTCCATTATAATAATTACAGTTGCAAATTTTTCTACTCTTATAATATTCTCTATTCAGACCACTTTCTGAAGGACCTGCATGATTGGCACAGGATCCAAGGAGCTTCAAAATGATTTTGGAATATATAAAGGCTTTATCGGTATGTTGCTCTTGATTCCTCCAAGTTTTCTGAGCTTATCTTCTGATAATGATTTTAGATTTTTTTTTCACAGGATCCAAGGAGCTTCAAAATGATTTTGGAATCTTTTGTGAAGTGCCTGCTCAAAACTTGTGTATATTCTGAATATTAATTGGATTGCAAGATAGTTGATTTATACAACTTTAAAATTGCCATTAGTTTTCTTCACCTTTGTTTGTTTATAATTATTAATTAATATTTGTATCTTTACATTTCTTTCTATTATATTTTTGTATGATTATGTAAACTGCATGTTCTTTTATATCTATCTTTCGGAGAATTTTTTTATTTCATACTTGTCTTGTCATATATGATGCAAGATAGGGTGCCAACATTCTCACCTGAAAAAGCAAAATCTTTCATAGAGAATGAATTGGGTTCACCAGTTAATGTATTATTTAGGGACTTCAAAGATCGACCCATAGTTGCAGCCAGTCTTGGTCAGGTGTGCATATATTTTAATCTTGCTTTATCTATCCTCTTATCTACCAAATAAAAATACGCTAATTTATTATAGAGTAAATTCTGTGTATCTTTTTGATGGGAGACTTAACAAGTGAAAACATGTTTCATTGTATGCTGGCTTGCTTTGTGACCATGATTATGATCGTATTCCATATCTGTAGATCTTACAACTAAAGACTAGTTATGAAAAATCATGAACTATCCGGAAAGGGTATTTTGTGTGACTTGTAAATCAGTTGTCTTTTCTCTAGCTTCAGTATTGGATATGAAAGTGAAGGGATAGATACTACTCTAGAGGGGGGGTGAATAGAGTTATCAAATTTTGCACAGACAAAACTTAATATTCTACCCAACTCCCTTGGAGTGAAGTGCGGAATGAAAAGATTATAGATATTGATTTAACCTTAAAGCCTAACACAAGTGATGTGTACAAACACAAGCTAACTGTAATTACAGTTAAGCTTGGAAAAAACTAATCAGCAACTAGCAACCTAGTTATATCTAATCACAGCCACAATGCAGGAATTAAACAATGGAATCCAGACGACACAAGGAAATTTATAGTGGTTCCCCAAACAACTTGGGTACGTCCACTCTTCTACCCACACGGTAGGAATCCACTCAGGTTTTTGATCAGGTGCCCTGCCACCAACAGGATCTGTTTCAGGTAGATCCAAAAACCCTTTAGACTTTTGATCAGGTGTCTAAAAACCAAGCACAGGTTTTTGATCAGGTGCCCTGCCACCAAGGGATACTTTTGAAGGGAGTAATAACCCTGTATAGGAGGGGGAAGAAGGTTAAGATGTCTTCTCTATTTTATAATAGATTAGAGAAGCACAAAAACTTGCACTGAGCTAGAATGCTCTAAAGAATCAAGGCTCCCCCTGGCTCAAGAATGTCCAGGTGAAGTCTTGCTTCAGTGCAGAGAAACTCTTCAGAAAGTTCTGAAGGAAAGAGATACAGGAAGAAAGTAAATAATAAAATCAAAGTTCTTCAAGCAGCTATCTTCTTCTTCTTCTTCTAAGGAACTCTGAACTTCCTGAAAGCAGGAGAACTCAGGTGAAGAAGAGATGAAGATCTTAACACTTCTCAGTTAGATGGAGATTGCTGAGAGCAGGAAGTTTGAACTAGATGAAGGCTTGAGAGCTTGAGAATATGTGTAACTCTGGTTAGCTATTAGCTAGCTTGAATCTTTTTTCAAAGGGTCCTTTTTATAATCATCAGCAAGCAACGGCTCTCTTCCATTTGAATTATTTGTCTTCTTCTAAGCCTTGAGACCTGGGCTGTAAATATCAAGAAGACAGAAATATCTTTGCAGCAAAACATTCTATAAAGGGAATAAACCACTTTCTAAGAAGCTGCAGGCTTAAATCAGATAACAGAAGGACTAAATAAAGTCATATCAGAAATAATCTCTTTATAGCAAAAGAAGACTTTTCAGTCTAACGGCTATAAAGGGCTGACAATAGATAAAGTAAATTAAAATGACAGCTAATAAGACAAACAACTTTATCTTAAAAAGATTTGACTCAGGCAAAAGAGATGGAGCAAATATTGCCTGGTTATTTTATCATACAGCTTAAAATACTGTGCCAGAAAATGTATTAATTAATTAAATATAATAAATAAATACAAAATACAAAGGCAGACAGAAAACGTCGAACGACCTTCGAAGATCGTCGAACGACGCACGGAGATCGTCGAGCTATCGGGCAGATAGTCGAACGATCCAGATAGTCGACCTATCGAAGAAGATAGTCGAGCTACCCCGGCAGATAGTCGAACTATCAGAACAGATAGTCGAACTATCAGATAGTCGATCTATCAAGGACAGATAGTCGAACTATCAAGCGCACAGAGATAGTCGACCTATCAAGCAGATAGTCGACCTACCTCAGAAAACAGATAGTCGGTCTATCAAAAGATAGTCGAACTATCAAAACAAACTAGATAGTCGATCTATCAGCAGATAGTCGAACTATCAGATAGTCGACCTATCAGGACAGATAGTCGAACTATCAAAGGCAACAAATAGTCGAACTATCAACAGATAGTCGAACTATCAAGACGAAACAGATAGTCGATCTATCAACAGATAGTCGAACTATCAAGGCGGAACAGATAGTCGACCTATCAACAGATAGTTGAACTATCAGATAGTCGATCTATCAGGACAGATAGTCGAACTACCTCGCCAAGCAGATAGTCGAACTATCAACAGATAGTCGAACTATCAACGCAAAACAGATAGTCGATCTATCAACAGATAGTCGAACTATCAACGCAGATAAAGCGTCGACCAACTGATAGACGATCGTCGATCAGTCGATAGACGATAGTCGAGCGGCGTTCGACTATCGTCGAACGAAAAACTTACTTAACCAAATTCTCAATCTGGAAAAGTGAGGACTCTGCAGCTAGACTCCTAACCATTGACCATAAGTATTTCTTGGGTCAAGGGGCACAAAGGAGAGGACTAAACTCAAATCAAAACTAGGGTACCAACAATCTCCCCCTATTTGAGTTAAGTCTCTCAACATCTAAAACATAAAGCTAGCTAAAGAGCAATAAAATAATACAGGAAAGATTTAAGAATTAACTAGCAGATTATCAAACAGATAAACACATATAGCACAGCAGTTAATCAAATTATTAAGAATCTTTAGAGTCTGGTAAAGGATCAGAAGAACTAGAGACAAAAGAAATTTTTCTTAGAGGGTCATCTGATTCTTTCTTTGACATTTTCAGGTCCTGCGCACCAATGATCTTCAGCTCTGTAGCTCTGGGGACAACAGCTTCAGGATACTTTTCCATGTACTTTGATGGATCAAAAATCTCAGGATTGACCTGGAACTTTTCAAATTCTTTCTTTCTATAAGCTGACATGGTAGTAAGACCAGTCGTATCTTTACCTTCGGCTCTTGCTTTTCTTATTTGGGCTGCTCCAACTAGCTCTTGAAAGCGAGCCATCCTAAAGTTAGGATCGAGCTCAGGATTTTCATACACAGGCTCAGGAGAAGCAGCATCAGCTATTTTATCTTGAATAACTAGATAAGACATTAGAAGCAAACTTAGCAGAGAGGTTCTTGCTAGATATTTTAAAGCAAAGTGAACTATTTACCTTTTGAAACAATTTCCTCAGTCTGAACTGGTGTTGGAGATGTAATTCTCTTCTTTGGAGAAGGAGGTGGGGAAAAGGTTGGTCTTTGAACCACAGTCTCCTTCATTTGTCTTTGAGAGCCAGAAAATGATTTGCCTTGAGAGCTTTGATAACCTTGTCTTGGCTGGGGCTGAAACGACGCAGATCTTCCAGAAGAGGCACCAGGATTGACTGATAGGTTCCCAGAGGCTCCTGCACCTGGAGGAGGAGGAGGACCTCTGGGAGTCCATCTTGAGACAGGACTATCATACCTCTTGGTCCTTTTTCTTTCTTTTTGCTGATTCTTTGAAAACCTCATCCAGTGCTGAAAATCCTTGGATTTAGGGTCAATGCCCTTCAAAATGTAATAGGGAATATCATTATCTTTACTGGGAGGTGGAGGAGGAGCAGCTTTTCTTTTCTTTGAGGCAGCTTTCTTTCTCTTTGACTTCTCAGAAATGTCAGAATCATCATCATCATCAGAATGAGATGAGGGAGGATTTAAGGATCATAGGCTTCTGAAACAGCCTTTTCTTTAAGCTTTGAAGCAGATTTCTCCCTTTCCTCTTCCATGGCATCCAGAGCCAGAAGGGAATCTAAGTCCAACCCTGGAGAGTCATCCCAGATGGTTGACTTTTCAATTTGCAAATCTTTCTCTTTTTCTTTTAAAGATTGAACTCTTAAATCCTAGGCTGCTCTTGCTTGAGCTTCTTCCAAACTCAGAACAGAGTCAACTTTGACTTCATCTTTCTCAGACTCATCTTCTTTATTATCTAAAAAGAATTCTAATTCAGGATCTACTTGAGTATCAGAAATGCTTGGATCAGCTTCAGAAACAACTGCTACAATCTGAGTAGCTAGATCTTCTTTAATAATATCTGTAAAATTATGAATACATATCTGCTAAATAAGCGATAATCATTCCCTCAAGGTATTCACAAACTATCAAATTAATCGACTCATCAACAAAACGAATGAAAGAGTTACCTTCATACTTAACCATCTCCCATGATTCATTCAGATATGAAGTTATAATTCCTTCCAGGAATCTAGCAATCATAGGAGTGGTAAGATCTTCTAAGCAGACTTTAACTGCAATCTCAGATAGCAGGATTCCATCTGCTATTTCCTTCTCAGACAAAACTGGAGCTATAACTTTCTCAGCAGGAGCTATTTCTTCCTGGGCTGGAGCTATTTCTTCCTCAGCTGGATCTATCACTTCCTGGGCAGTCATGACTGAATCTTTTATAGCTGGAGGGGAGGCAGGATGGTCTGAGGCATCTTCATTGAACATCTCCCCCTGCCTGATTTCAGTGGATACTGAAACCAGGCCCCTTGAGGAAGATGACTCAGCTGATTTTGAAAGGGATTTGATGGAGGCAGATAAGAGATCAATGGAGGCAGCAAGGGGAGCGATTGCCTCTTCAATCATGGTTTTGATTGATGGGGTAATCAGCTCCACAATGCGGGAGATAAGCTCAGGAGAGATCTCAATAGATGAAGGATGTGAGGTGGATGGAGCTGCAGCAGATATGGTAGTGGTGCTGGGATGAGAAATGGTGTGGACAGGGGATCGAGCAGGAGATGGAGTAGGTGATGGAGCAGGAGAGTTTATTGGGGAATGAATTGGGGAATGAGCGGGAGATATAGGAGGAGTAGGAATTCTCTCTGATCCTAACAAATCAAAGCTAGGAGCAGATATCCTAGCCAGATGAGCAGGTAGAGGAGAAGCTGGAGGAGACAGAGGAACAACCGTAGTTGTTTCAGGAGCAGCAGAGGAAGAAGGTCGTACCTCAACTGAAGTTGATGGTACTTCAACTGAGGCAGACAGCAATGCAGAGGAGGAGGAAGGAAGAGCTGAGCCAGCTTCAACATGGTGAGGAGCGACTGATTCAGTCCTTGTGTCCTCAGATGTTGCTGGAGCAGGTTTCACAAATGTTCTCTTCCACTTAGAGAACAAGTTGGGGTCCATCTTCTTGCTCGCATTGATTGTTGTTGCAGTTGAACTTAGCAACTGGGGGTATTTTTCTTTAAGGAAGATTCCAATGACCCTTCCTAGGGTGACTTCCTTCTTACCAGTCTTCTTCCTGATTAAATCGAACACAACTGCTGCCCAATCAATCCTTTTTCGATTAACAATTGCACACATGAGTGCGAATTGCTGCCTTGTTATATTGTCGTGGGCAGAGTGCTTACCTAGGAGCACTTTTCCTACTAACTCAGCCAAAAACTTGATCTTGAAAGGAAAATTCACTTTGAGCAGCTTCGTGGGAATGCCCTCAGCATGTCCCAGCTCAACCAGCATTCTTCCAAATTCCTGAGCGTCTTGCTCATAATCCTCATCACCAATAACTAATTCAAAAACATCAGATAAAACGGCCAGAGTCAGGATTACCTCTTCTCCGCCGATGGTACTGATCATCGATTCGTCTGTGGAAGACGACGTGAAAGCCCATTCTTTGATTTCTGGAATGTTGATCTTAATCCTTTCAGACATCAACTTTTCTAATCCCTGATCCCTGCAAAGCTGTAGAACTTCTACTATTCCTGCATCGCAGTTGCTGAATGCGTCGAAATTCACGCTGAATCCTGCATCAAACTTCACGATGGCTAAAACTGCTGGAGAGATCGCCATGGATTCGCCGGAGAAAGCACGAGAAAGCTGCAGAGAACGAAGAAGACGAAACGCCCGGAAATCACAAGCGGGAAAGCAGAATGCGAAAGGGCACGCTCCGTCGACGATAAGACACAAGATCTTTTAACCTAGGTCGACTATCGGCTTTATATTGGACCGGAAATAGTCGATCTATTAAAAAGATACTTGACCCGATAGTCGAACGGCCGTTTGACGATCGGCTCAGAAGCAGAGTAGTCGAACCATCGTTCGGCTATTTCTGGCTTCACACGCAACAAGCTGTCGTCGTTCAGAGATCGACGATGAGCTCAACCTGTTCGACGATGGTCGAACGTCGATCGACGATCTTCAAACAGATAAGCTATCATTAACCAGAGGTCGACGATAGGCTTAATCCGTTCGACGATCTTCGATCATCGTTCGACGATCTTCAAGCAGATTTCAACATAGGCAGATATAGTCACACTTAGTCTCGTCCATTAATCATGCCTAGTTGGACTAAAAAGAACAGATGCTTCTGTTCATCTAAAGGCTTGGTGAATATATCACCTCTCTGAAACTCAGTGGATATGAACTCAAGACAGATCTTGTTCTTTTCCACACAATCTCTCAGGAAATGGTGCCTAATCTCAATGTGCTTGGTTCTAGAGTGGTGCACTGGATTTTGTGCAATAGAAATGGCACTGGTACTATCACACATGATCTTGGTGTTCTTGTGTGAGTAACCATAATCCACAAGCTGGTTTTGAATCCACAGGATCTATGAACAACAACTAGCAGCTGCTATGTATTCAGCCTCTGCAGTTGAAGTTGAGACAGAAGTCTGCTTCTTACAGAACCAAGAGACCAATCTCTCTCCCAGGAACTGGCAAGTTCCTGAGGTGCTCTTCCTGTCAACTCTGCAGCCAGCATAATCAGAATCAGAATATCCAATTAATTCAAACTCTGACTCAGCTGGGTACCAAAGTCCTAGATCTGGACATCCTTTCAGGTATCTCAGGATTCTCTTTAGAAGAATCAGATGAGATTCCTTGGGGTTGACCTGGAATCTAGCACAAAGGCATGTAGCAAACATTATATCTGGCCTAATTGCAGTTAGATATAATAGGGAACCAACAGGATATATGTTTTGTTGACTAGTAAAATCAGTTGGAATGGAATACACGTTCAACATACCCAGGTTATTGTAATTTTGCATGATTTTTTTGTTATTCTCTTTGGTATTTCAGATTTTGTTTGGAAAGTTGGTTTTTTGGAAAATTAATTAAAATCCATTAAATTTAGATTAAATTGAAGGGTTCAGGTGCTAAAAACCAAGAAGGTAGTCTGTACTTGCTCCTAAGACTTGTGGGATTCTTATTCTTACTGGTTGCCACATTGGAAGCATAAACATTTATGTTGTCTGTACTTGCTCCTCAGACTTCTGGCAACACACTTGTCATTTTTCTGTTAGCTCTCTATATGTTTGACCCATTGACATGAAGTTTCACTATAAACTCTCTCTATATGTTTGACCCATTGACTTATGGCATTACCTACTAGTTTTGATGGTATCATTAATGCTAGATATTTATGAGCAGGCTTTCATTACCAATCTAGAAAAGTGTATAATTCATTCTTTGTTGATATTCACAATGACTTGTTTAATTGTACTAGCAAAATAAGAGCGTTGGTTATTTAGGATCAAGTTCCTGTTATTTATCCCCCTCAATATTTTATTTATTGTAAGCTGTGTTAACAAGAGGTGGATATTTTGAATGTGTTTTAAAAAAAAAACATTAATTAGTATTTTCCATGGCTTGTAACCGTGACAAATAGTTTTAAAAAAATGATGAGTTCACTTTTAGCCAGGGTTTCATACCATGGCTAATAGTTATCTTTAGCCACGGCAGTTATTTTTCATGGCTAATACTATTTACTACGGCCAATCTGTGGCTTAAAATTTTTAGCCACGCCGACTTTAGCCACCGCATTTTCCCGTGGCAAGATAGTGGCTAAAGCTTTTTAGCCACGGTTTTTGACTTTTTGCCAGGGAAATTTGCCCTGGCCAAAAGTCTGTTTTCTAGTAGTGTTTTGAGTCTGGATATGATAGTAGTCCCTGTTCAGAAGCCTCTTCATCAAGTGGTCAAGATAATTCTGAAGAAGATGTCAATCAATTGATTGACAGGTATGGAGAACTTTTGGATACCTTCAAGAAGTGCAAGAAGTTGTCTAAGAAGCAAGCTGTGGAGATTGTCTCTCTACAGCTGGCTGCTTCCCAGCTGACTGAAACAACATCTTTGCTAGATCAGAAGGACAGGGAACTTAGCCAAATTAGGGTCCTGAATCACATCCAGATAGGCTCCATCAAGTACAAGAATTGTATCATAAGGGACCTTGAGGAAAGGCTAGGGAGGGAAAAAATAATAGTGGTTAGATATTCTAAGACAAGTACAGTGTCACCCTTGATAGACTCCTCCTCTCAGAAGGGTAAGAAGGGGTTGGGATTTAAGGGAAGAATAAGAGTTGCTCCTTCCAAAGGGAAGGGCAAAACTCTAGCTCCAACTCAGCCTCTTGCTTCCAAGCCTCCCATTTCTTTTAGGAATGTTCAGTTGCCTTCAAACATGTATGACCAAGAAAACATATTTTGTCACTGGATGAATGGCAGATCCACTGGTTTGAACAAAATGTTCACAGCCATGGTGGAAGGTTCAACAGGGTTAGTGCCTCTAAGGCTGCCCATAAAGAAATTCAAATGGCCCATCCTGGACCATTTGTCTTTGGTGCTCCAGCCCCCACTCTCAAGAATGTGGCTGCAGCAAAGGTTCGGGATCATTCAGCAAAGACTCGGACAAAGGGTCAGTCATC
This sequence comes from Platanthera zijinensis, assembly GCA_039513925.1. Classification (NCBI taxonomy): domain Eukaryota; kingdom Viridiplantae; phylum Streptophyta; class Magnoliopsida; order Asparagales; family Orchidaceae; genus Platanthera; species Platanthera zijinensis. The sequence continues at coordinate 109,656,249 of CM077095.1, read as the reverse complement.
CTGTAACCCTAGTTTGGATGTGTCTGATGCCATCAAGAGCATGCTTTCTAAAAAGAAACTTGCTGATGCTGGCACTCAGAGCAGGCCAAACAAGCCAGCTAGAAGACTTACCTTTAGTCAAATCTTTACTGAAAGGAATCTGAAGAAGGTTGTTGCTCTTCTTCCTACTATTCATCCAGTAGTTAACCAAACTGCTAGGCTTGCACAGAAAAGAATATACAACATTCATAAATGTTGGTGTTGTGGCAAAGTGGGCCACTTTACTATAGACTGCTGACATTATCCAAGTGTGCCAAGAGCAGCTGTTAGTCCACTAGTCTGAAATGCTACTGGTAGAAAAGTCATTATAAGACTAATATGCACCTAATACCCAATAGAAATTGGGGTCCTAAGGTAAAGTAAATTATGTGATGCAGGTTAGTCCAAGTGCCCATACCCCTATATGGTACTTGTACAGTGGTTGTTCCAAGCACATGATTGGGACAAGAAGAAACTTAAAGGAGTACACTCCAGTGAAAGATGGACTCAAGGTTATCTTTGGTGGGTCACATAAAGGGGTGACTAGAGGTTATGTTAAGATTACCAATGGTATAGTTACCATCACAAAAGTGACTTATGTTGAAGGATTGTAACATAACCTTATAAGCATAAGCCAACTCTCTGATCTTGGCTATATTATTGTCTTCCACAAGGATGAGTGCCAGATTTAGATGTCAAGTGACTAAGATGTCATCTTGATGGGCACTAGGAGTGGAAATGTTTATTGCTTAAACTTTTTTTGTTTAGATACAGACTCTCTTGTTTGTCTAGTGCCAAATGAGAAAGTCTCATATTGTGTCTAATGGCACAAGAGGCTAGCTCATTTGAATTACAAGACTATTGGCAAGCTCTTTAATCAAGAGCTAGTTAGGAATAGTCCTAATGTGAAGTTCACCAAGGAGGGAATTTGCTCTGCATGAAAAAAGGGCAAGCAGAACAAAAGCCTCCTTTAAGGTCATTGAGACCAAAGACTCTGTGAGCTGTTTGTATCTTTTGTATATGGACTTGTTTGGACCTATGCCAATTCATAGTCTTGGTAGGAAATTCTACACCCTTGTGGTGGTTGATGACTATTCCAGGTTTGCTTGGGTGTTTTTTCTCAAGAAAAAGAAATAAACCCTTGACATCTTCATCAAGTTTGTCGAGCAAATTAAGAATGAGTTTAGCGGTCACATGGGATATAATAGAAGGTCCGGTTGGGGCCCCACGCCATATTCCACGGACTGTCAGCGGAGTTATATATTAATACCAAATTAATATGAGACGATATCAAAACCTAACACAGAGCATTCTAGCGGAAGAATAAAAACAAGTTAGAAGAACCCATCACAATACATGAATGTCCACTAAAACCAAAAGCAGGAATGAAAGTACAAATACACATAGAGTCTTGTCCTTATGACCTTACAACATTCAACTTGAATTAAAGTGTTTTACATACTTCGACACGAAGGCCGGCCATACATGAAAATAATAAGAGTAAACACTTTGCTTTAACCTTTAAGGGCCAGCACAGCATCAAGGGCTTTAGCCCGCTACTTTCCACTTTGCTCACCTGTTCTAACATAAGAATAATCCACCAAACGGTGGCAAAATAAGGCAATAGTTAGCTAAAGCTGACAAATTTATAACGACCCAGCCCCTTACTTGGGGCGGCTGAGCTCCTTCCCTGCAAAGTATTAGCAAAACCAAACATAGTAATGAACGTGCAATTTAAGCACCCTTCACCACAGGCATAGGCACGAACGACCACACACCCCGTGCATTTAGGGCACATTCTCGGTGTCCGGATAAAAGACAGGTCCCACCACTGTTCATAAGACAGCAATAAACATGAGCAATTTGGAAGTCTTTACGGCCCGCGCAAGGCCTAAGACCCATAACTATGTCTGCGACAGTCATCACTACCCACGAACGCACCACATAGCTACTGGGTAGGTTCAGCCCTTTCCCATTGCTCACATCGCCGGGCAAAAACTACCGTGATGTGGGTCAACATCCCCATTCCCACTCCTCTAGTCAAAACATAACCCTGTTATGCTACATGGGTGGCTCGCAGGCCACTTGGCTGGGATCCTATAGCTCTCAGCCCCACATCTCAAGCCCCAGATCTCCACGACATAGGACACAAACAAAGCTCTCAAGGAGCTACCACCTGCGGTAGCACTACCATCGCACGGTATCTGGAAGAAATGCGATTCTACCCAATTTTTTGGGTGCTCCTTGGAGTTAGTCCCCAAGGTTCCCTACTGCAATCTACCATGTAGAAACCCGAAAAAGAAACATCACGGAGTATTCTCTGGCAAATACAATCATAATGAAAACATCACCAATCCAGACCAACCTATCTAGATGGGCTTCACACACCATGCCTATAGTCGTACTTCGATTCCAAACTCTATATGCAAAACTACGGGGATATACCGTATCTACCTGAGGGAAAACCTCACGCTCACCGCACACTCGCGGGAGAGGGTTTCCTATACAAAAGGAAGAGGAATTCACATGTCCAAGTTAGGAATCATTACCCTTTGCACTCTCTTCGGTGCCATGCCAAAGATCCAGACGGATGAACGCGACTGCAACGATCTTGCCTCCACATATCCGGACTCGGCTTGCGAATCGGAACTCCGGAACTTCAACAGCGGCAAGATTTACCCTCCGATGCCACTGCTCCTCCTCCAGGAAAACTAGTCCAAATCCAAATCCAGAAGAAATGAAGTGAAAACGGCCAAATTCAGGCATATAAATAAAGCTACTGCCACGGCGTAACTAGCTACCACCGTGTGATACATTAATACAATGCCTCGTTTCGAGCGCAACTGCCCAAACCCTCCAATCACAGGCCGACACGTGGCCAATGCCGTTACGGTTTCACTACCACCACACGATAGGATGCTAACGCCGTGCGGTAGAGGACGTCAGTTACGACACGACACCAGCCGTTGCCGCCGCACGCTAACTTCTACCACCGCGCGGTATGATACTGAGAACGATATCAATTAAATTGACCCGGCTATTGCCAACGGTAACCCTGTCGTCGGGCGATAGATTCCCAAGAGGTCTGGCAGATTAATTCCCCTGCTACCGCCGCGCGGTAACAATCTTCCGCCACACGGTAACAACCTTCCGCCATGCGGTAACATCTTTCTCGAGAACTCGGCACTTTCTCGGGAACTTGACGCCCTCGACGCAAACTGTGGAGCTACCGCCGTGCGGTAACTATTTGCCGTTGGGTGGTAACCCCCAGAGAAGCATCTTATGCCTCAAGAAATTTTGGGCATTACAAATCTCCCCCACTTAAAGCAATTTCGTCCCAAAATTTGACGTTATGGGAAAAGATAAAAGTAAACAGTGCACTTGATTACCTTAGAGAAATAGCTCAGGGAACTCCTCCCTCATCGTTTGCTCGGGCTCTCAAGGCAGCTCTTCACTGCCACAGTTGTCCCAATGGACCTTGACAATTCTAATCGACTTGTTCCGCAGCTGCTTGACTTTTATGACCTTGATCCTAATGGGCTTGACCTTCATCGTCAACCCACTATCGAACAACACTTGACTCGCAATAATCACTTGAGTAGGCTCTTGAATGACCTTCCGCAGCACTGAGATGTGAAATACATCGTGCAAACCGCTCAACTCCACTGAAAGAGACAAATGATAGACGGCTTCACCAATCCGCTCCAAGATCTCAAAAGGCCCAACTACCTTGGACAAAGCTTATTTAAGCGAAGAATTCTTGATACACCCTTAAATGGTTTTATCTTGAGGTATACCCAATTGCCCACCGCAAACTCCACATTCTGATGCTTGACATTGTAGTACTCGGCAAGCCCCACAAAACTCCGGACTTCCGACACAGGCCATTCCCGTATCGCAGCTACCTTCACTGGATTCAATCCCTCACCAATAATCACATGACCAAGGAACACTACCGAGGACAACCAAAACTCACATTTGGAGAACAAAATATGCAAGTTCTCCACATGATCATCCTCGGATAGGGAGTACACCAGGATATCATCGATGAACACAGTCACACACCGATCCAAATACCCCTTAAATACCCTGTTCATTAGATCCATAATGACTGATGGCGCATTCGTTTGCCCGAAAGGCATGACAGTAAACTCATAATGCTCATACCGTGTACCGAACGCCGTCTTGAGAATATCAACCTCCCCGATTCTTTGCTGAAAGTAACCAGACTTCAAATCCAGCTTCGAATACACAGTCGATCCAAACTAGTTGATCGAACAAATCATCGATCCTCGGAATCGGGTACTTATTCTTCTCTGTTAGCTTATCCAGTTCCCGTTAATCGATACAAAGCCGTAGACTTCTGACCTTCTTTACCACGAAGAGAACCGGGGCGTTTCAAGGTGACGAACTTGTACGCACAAACCCGTGCTCTATCAAATCTTGAAGTTGTGCCTTCAATTCCGCCATCTCTCTCGGTGCTAAGCGGTAACGAGACCGCGACACCCGCTTGGCACTATAATTCAACTCAATTATGAACTCGATCTCTCTCCGGTGTGGGGCTCCAGGGACACTTTCAGGGAAAATGTCGGCAAGCTCTGACACCAACGAAACACCGACCAACCCAGACTTGGGATTCGTAGTCTCTAGTTAAGAACAACCCCGCCCCCTCAAGAACTGCTAACTTAGTCTCTCTTTCGGTGTTTAGCCCTAGTCCTTAGGGTTACACCACCTACAATATTTAACGACCATGTTTCTATTTGGTTTGTATATCCATAATCGATACATCAGAAAGAAATAATACGAACCACAAGTAAACCTTGGGTGCTAAGGAGAGAGAAGTCCCATAATGAACAGTACTCTCCCCCAAGAGTGGGACAAAGCCTACTTACACAAATCATAAGTCAATAACTAATCATGTCGTAGGTATCAAAGCTTTAAGCTAAACCGTACCTGTCATCTCGTACCTTTGCTTATGTCCTTCTATCTTTTCCTTTGTCTTCAGAAACCTACCCCAACAGGCACGGGCTTAATGTCCTGGCTTGCCATAATTATAATAGTGGATTGGGCCTCGCCCTGTAGTTTCTCCTAACTTAGCTTTCTTTGTCTTTAGGGCATCAACACGACAATCGCGGGTAAGGTGTCCTGACTTGCCACAAGTATGGCAAGAATAAGGGACTTGACCAGTAGAGGTTCTAGACCTCTTATGCCAACTCATGTGGTGTTCAGACTTTGCAGAAACTGCGGAGTTTGATACCCTGCATACTGGCGTCTAGTGGACTTTTCCAAATCTACTTCCAATGACCTAACTGACTCCACCAATGCTCGGAATCCCAATAACTTCGGTCCTACCAATAGAAGTCGTAACTCATCACACAAGTCGTTATAAAACCTGTTTAACATAGTATGCTCGTCCTCCAACTCAAACTCTGAGTAGCGCCTTATCGTGACAAACCCATGCAAATACACGTCAACAGAGTGCGTCCCTTACGTCAAAAGTATGTTCAACTGCTTATCCGATGATCTTCTAATTTCTACTTACTCCAGATCACCAACCGGTATTGAATCCATCCCAGGGATAGGGGGTTGCACATGCCTTCCATGTTGGGCATTGATCATAGAGAGCACTACTTCCGATATCATTCAGATGGTTACAGCAGAAGGAGGGGTCATTGTCATGTCATTAAGCGTACTTCTCTCCACAGAGTGATGACATTGTGACTATACTGTACCACTCCTAATCACCTATAATAGAGAAGCACTCAATTAGGTGACAAACAATTGACAAAAAGCAATCATAGAACACTCAGGTTCCTCAAACATGTGTATTTTCATTCCTAAGTGGACATTCATGGGTTTTTTCATGTTATAATGATGATGCACATACATGTGCTTGCCACACCTTAAAAAGAATCTGTCCACGAATTCTCCTAAGAAAGATCAACACCGTAGTCTGATACCAAATTATAACACCCTCGTCCGTCATATGGGATATAACAGAAGGTTCGGCCGGGGCCCCACGCCATATTACACGGACAGTCAACGAAGTTACATATTAATACCAAATTACTATGAGACAATATCGAAACCTAACACAGAGCATTCTAGTGGAAGCTTTTAAGAAAGTTAGAAGAACCCATCACAACACATGAATGTCCACTAAAACCCAAAGCAGGAATGAAAGTACAAATACACATAGAGTCTTGACCTCATGACCTTACAACATTCAACTTGAATTAAAGTGTTTTACATACTCCGGCACGCAGGCCGGCCATACATGAAAACAGTAAAAGTAAACACTTCGCTTTGGCCTTCAAGGGCAAGCAAAACTTCAAGGGCTTTAGCCCGCTACTTACCACTTGGCTCACTTGTTCCTGCATAAGAACAATCCACCGTATAACGACTCCATCTATTAAATGACATATAATAGAAGGTCCAGCTGGTGGCCCACACTATATGCCAAAAACAGACAGCTAGGTTACAAGTTAATATCAAAAACTCATACACGCATCCTAACTCAGAGTATGCTAACAGAAGCTTTAAGGTTATTTGAACTCAACTCATTTGAATGCCCACAATATATATATAAAACACAAATTATATATATAATAACACAGGAATTTCTCTTTATACAAAAGTTATGGCCTCAAGGCCTTATAGTTACATTTCATCATTGTGGATTAAAAACATCGGCACGCAGGCCGACCACTCATGAAAATAGTAAAATTTTACATTCGGCCGTTGAGGGCCAGAAGCAGTAGCAAGGGCTTCAGTCCGCTATTTCCTGCTAACTCTCCAGCACCTGCACAAGGACAGTCCAGTGCAACGGTGGCAAACAAGGCAACGGTCAGCATTCAGCTGACCAATTTATAATGACCCTACCCCTTTCCCGGGGCAGTGATATTTCTTCCCTGTAGGCATAGCATTTTTCACAAAGATATATCTCAAGATGTGCTCTCACACACAATCAATATATCACAAACGTCGACCACACGGTCCAGCACTCTGTGCTCTCAGGGCACATTATCGGTGTACCGGAAAACCAGGGTCCCACCACCATTCAAGGGTCCAAAACCCAACGGTAAACATTGAGCATTCATGCTCCACGACCCACGGCCGGAGACTTTAGCCTTGATTTCGAACAGCCCAAGACTCTAATTATGTTATCCTAACTAAGCCAATAACTTAGGCACTCAAGTTAGACAACCAAAATGCGGATACAGTTCAGCCCTTGCTCGTTGCTCAAATCGCCAGTTCAATGTTTAGACTGACACAGGTCAGCTTCCCCTTGTCTGTTCGGATCACCAGCCTTAAGAGTGCATAGCTCACAATAGCCAAAATGTCCCCGAAGGACTGGCTTTACAATCAAAGCGGGATTCAATGCCAGCGTTCATCACGATTGCTTGGCGGGGTCAACAGAAACTCTCCATCTGTGCCAAAACTCAACCAAAACCCTATACATCCTGCAGTGCCAACATATACCACAAAAACTTCAAGGGTATTTTTCCTGGAACTCCATTCCAGTACTTCCTGTTACTCCACTTCACAGGCACAACCCACCGACTCCACAAAATACTCATTTATACGCGGAGTCTTCTCCGGTGCACAAAATAAAGCATCACCAATCCAGACCAACTTGTCCAGATGGGCTTCACACAACATGCATATTCTGTACTACATATTTTCGGATCTATATGTAAGACTTCTTGGGGATTTCAAGAATCAACCTAACAGAAATCCCTCAACATTATACCTTTTGGTGGGGGAAATCCATGCACATGCCAAAATAAGGACTTCATATGTCCAAGGAGAAAGATCATTACCCTTGATGTTCTCTTTGGAGCCATGACAAAGCGTTTCTACGAGGATGGAAATGAGCGCCTCACTTCCCTTTTCGCGAATCTAGCTTCAGATCTTATTTTCAGCCACAAGATCTTCTCCAGCAACCTCAGCAAGCCCTAGCTCCAGCCGAGAGTTTTCTGCTCTAGAACTTGAAATAGACAGAAGAGAAAAGGAAAAAATGATTTCCTCCTTCCTATCCTTCTGCATAAGTGGCCTCGGACTACATCCCAGCCACCCGATAAAATCAATAAAACCAAGCAACGGCTCGAGTTGAAGTTGAAAAATTCAATCACCGCTCAGTGGCCGCACATCATCCACCTGATAAGTTTCTCTCAAAAATCGTCAAGCTCTGCTCGACGCTCTTCGTCAAGCTCCGCTAGACGACCTTCGTCGAGCTCAGCTCGACGCTCTTCGTCGAGCTCAGCTCGACTAACTTTGTCGAGCTTAGCTCGATGACCTTAGTCGAGCTCCGCTAGATGACCTTCGTCGAGCCCAAGTCGACTATTTTCTGTAAATTTTAGGGTGTTACAATCCTCCCGTCCTTACAAAAATTTCATCCCAAAACTTGCATACAGCACTAGAATACAACAACAAAGATGTTATAACATACATTTTCTTCAACAAATAAATGTTACAACATTTTACATAAACAATTCGGGAAATTCAGCACGCATGGTTTGCTCCTGCTCCCATGTTAGCTCCTCACGGCCATAGTTGTCCCACCGGACCTTGACCATCCTGATTGTCTTGTTCCGCAGTTTCTTAACTGTCGTATCCTCAATCCGGATGGGCCTAACCTTCGTTGTTAGCCCAAATTCGACCGGTACGCGATCATTTGAAATTACCTGAGCTAGATCTTTCACGGTTTTCCAAAGCACGAATATGTGAACACATCATGAAATCCACTCACTTCTGCCAAAAGAGCTAGCCGATAGGCAGCTTCCCCAAATCGTTCCACTACTACGAACGTACCAAGATACCTCGGACTTAACTTTTTCAAGCGCTGGATCCTGGACACGCCCTTGAATGGCTTGATTTTCAATTATACCCAATCGCCAACCGTAAACTCTATGTTTCAATGCTTGGCATTATAGTATTTTGCTTGCCTATCTTGGGATATTAGTAGCCTCTCCAGGATAGAGGGTATCGTCGAATTAGCCTCTTCGACTTTCTTACGCTTATATAATTTAGATTCGCTTGTTTCTGCCCAAGCTAATAGTGTATGACAATTTTGACCATACAAAACTACAAACGGTGCCATATTTATGCTAGCTTGATAGCTATTATTGTATGCGAACTCTACCATATAGAGATGATCTTCCCATCTCTTCCTTAAATCCAAGGTGCACATTCGGAGCATGTCCTCTATCGTTCTATTGGTCCTCTTAGTCTGTACATCCATTTGTGGATGAAAGGTCGTACTGAATGTTAACTTTGTCCCCAACAACTGATCGATTAGCCTCCAATCAATCGTAGTGAAGTGCCCGTCTCGATCACTTACGATGCTATGGGGAACACTGTGCAATCATACGATTTGCTCAACATAAAGCTTAGCCAAGACTTCCACTGAATCGTCCCTCTTGTTCGAAATAAAGCGAGCCACTTTATTCAACCGGTCTACGAACACCCAAACCGAATCGTTACCGTGTTGAGATCTCGGCAAACCGTGCACGAAATCCATCGAAATATCATCAAACTTCCATTCCGGAATAGGTAGCGACTTCAGGAAACCTCCAGGCTTCTAGCATTCCGCTTTCACTAAGGCACAAGTCTTACATTTAGCCACGTAATGTGCTATGTCTTTCTTTAAAGCCGTCCACCAAAACAGCTTTTTGATGTCTTTGTACATCTTTGTGCTCCCTGGGTGAATTGAGTATTTCGTAAAGTGGGCCTCATACATCAATTCTTCTCTTAGCTTACCCATACTTGGGACGCACAAACGACCATCTTTCCGTAAAAGTCCATCATCCCAGCAAAATTGGCCATTTGACCCATCCACTACATAGCGTTGCAAGCTTTCATCAAGTTTCATTACTCGTTGAACCTTGTCCACAAGGTCATACTATACCTCCATCCAGTTCAAACATGCATTTACTATGGAATTCTTGTCAACACAAGAAATCTCTAACGCTTCCAACTCCTGGATCAGACGCTCATCATGCATCTGCAACCAATTTGCCCTTATCGGAGTCCTACGACTCAAGGCATGTGCGATAATGTTTCCCTTACAAGGAGTGTAATGAATATCAAAGGTGTAGTCCCCGAGTAACTCCATCCACCTTCATTGTCGCATATTGATATCCTTCTGATCCAATAGGTACTTTAGGCTCTTATAGTCCGTGAATATATCCACTTTCACGCCATATAAATAGTGATGTCCATAATTTAAATGCAAAAATCACCGCCACCAACTCCAAGTCATGGACAGGATAGTTCTGCTCATGCACTTTCAACTGGCGTGAGCCATAAGCTATCACTTTTCCAAACTGAAGAAGAACGCAGCCTAAGCCGCTCCCTGATGCAACACTATAGATTTCAAAGTCCGTCTGACCCACATGACGACATCAAGATTGGCATCGTGGTCAAGTGACTTTTCAGCTCTTCAAAAGCTCGCGCACACTCCGGCGTCCAGAAGAACTTCTGATGCTTCCTTGTTAATGTGGTAAGAGGCAAAACAATTCGTGAGAAGTTTTCTTAAAAAAACGTCTATAGTAGCCCGCCAGTCCAAGGAAACTCCTGACTTCGACCACCGAAGACAACACCGACCACTCCCGTATGGCTCTTATCTTTGACGGATCCACCGCAATGCCCTCTCCACTCACCACATGGCCAATAAAAGCCACTAACGACAGCCAGAACTCACACTTTGAGAACTTAGCATAGAGCTTGTTTCACCTCAAGGTGTGCAACACCATTCGTAAATGGTTCGCATGGTCTTATTCAAACTGAGAGTACACTAATATGTCATCAATAAAGACAATCACAACAAGTCCAAGTACTCTCGGAACGTTCGGTGCATTAGATCCATGAACACTGATGGTGCATTATATAACCCAAATGGCATTACAGTGAACTCATAATGACTGTAGCGTGTTCCAAACGCTATCTTAGGAATGTCACAATCCTGAATCCTCAAATGGTAGTAACCAGATTTTAAGTCAAGTTTAGAATAGACGGTTGATCCCACTAGTTGATCAAACAAGTCATCTATCCGTGGAATAAGATACTTTTTTTCTCTCCGTCAGCTTGTTCAATTCACGATAGTCGATACACAACCGCAGACTACCATCTTTTTTTCATAAAGAGAAAATGGTGCTCTCTAAGGTGACATACTTGGGCATATATAACCCTGTTCCAGCAACTCGTGAAGTTGAACCTTCAGTTCTGCCATTTCCTTTGGCGCTACACGATATGGCGAGCAGGCCACAGGTTTTGCACCTGACACAAGCTTAATAACAAGTCAATCTCCCGCTGGGCGGTAACCTAGGAAGATCTTTAGGAAACACATCAGCAAACTCCGATACAATCGGAATGTCACTCACATTGTCTTTTGGCTCAACAGCCCGAATAAGCGTGAAGAATAACTTCGCGCCTTTCGAACAGCATTGATGACTTGGAGAGCAGACATTAAGATCCTGCTCGCTCCTCACATACCAGCGAATTTAGTCTCAAGCGCGATATTCTGACCCAGTGTGACTTCCTTTGAGTTGCAATCAATATAGGCACGCTGCTTCGAAAGCCAGTCCATACCAAAGATCACATCAAACTTAGATATCGGCAATAAGGATGCATCCAACCCAAAATCCTTACTTCCTATCCACACCTTCACGTAGCAAGCCCTAACAGCACACATTACACATCTGTTAGGCAACTGTTGGAACACCCTATTACTAATTTGGGTAAGGATCACTATGTTTGTCTTAGGAAACCAGTTTGACCTAGTTGTATAGTTTTAAAGGTCAACATTAGAATGTGTCTAGGGCTTAGAATTTAGGTTTGAGCTACCCCCAGGATCATTCAAGGAATCAGACTTCAAGCTGAGGCAAAGACAATTATCATCGAGCTTAGGTCGACGGAACATCGAACTCCGTTCGACGCTCTCTGAGCTCAACTTTGCTAAAATCGCTGAGCTTCGGTCGACGTTCTTCGAGCTCAGGTCGACGATCTCTCCTCAGTTTATTCTTCAGATCGCTGAGCTCTGGTCGACGATCTCTCCTCAGTTTATTCTTCAGATCGCTGAGCTTCGGTCGACGTTCTTCGAGCTCAGGTCGACGATCTCTCCTCAGTTTATTCTTCAGATCGCTGACCTCTGGTCGACGATCTTCGAGCTCAGGTCGACGTTTTTCCTAAGAGATTGACGACTTTGAGGATTCAAATTTAGTCAGCTTTTGGAATGATTTTCAAATTCTCTCAGCTTTTATTTCAAGAGATCTGCCAGCCGTTTTTCTTTATTCTGGAGCAAGTTTCAAGGAATTCTTTTTGGAATGTTATATGGGACTTTCCTCTAGAAGACAAGACTTTTATAGAAGACATTTATGACTGCCAATGGCTATCTTTGACAAGGAATTTTTCAGAGAATAAGATCCTCCTTTTTGTCTTCAGTCAACAAGATAGAAAAAATAGCACAACAATAAAAAATTAACAGTGACAGACAACAAGTGATCATTTTTCTGAAGAATTAGTAGAACAATCCTTTTGGCTTACTGAAAAGTGATCATAGCTTCAACATCAAGAACTCCAGACACCAAATATTTCAGCATCTGCTGGAATCATCTTCTGCTGGAGATCTGAAGCTTCTGAAGACCTATCACCCTGAAGCAAAGCTCTCACTCCTGAACCATTCTACATCTCAGGGGGAGCTTTGACATCATCAACAATCCACTAGTCTTCTCTCATTTGATTTGAGAACAGAGAAGACAACTTCACCTCTTTACTTTTTCTTTTCCTGCTGTAAAAGGGTTATCAAAACTCCCTTCAAAAGTTCTGAATTTGGTTCTGAGAGCCTTGTCAAAACTCAGTGGTGGCAAGACACCTGATCAAAAAATCTAGTTTGGTTTTTGAGCACCTTATCAAAAGCTCATTGGTGTCAGGACACCTGATCAACTCATCCTGAGTGGATTCCTACCAAGGGTGGTAGAAGAGTGGATGTACCCAGGTTTTTGGAGAAACACTATAGTTCCTTGTGTCTTCTGGTTGCTTGAGTATTTTCTTTATTGTGTGATGTGATTCTTCTTTTTGTTGTCTTAGTTTTGATTTATCTAGTAAGACACCTTACACTTATACATAAATTAAATCTTAATTGTTTTATTTGTTTAAATTGTAAAGCTATTTTAAAAATACTCTATTCACCCCCCCCCCCCCCCTCTAGAGTTTAGATAGATCTTTATCTCACTTTCAATTGGTATCAGAGGCAGGTTGGTTGCTCATACAGGCTAACACCTGAACCAAAAGATCCTTGATAAGATCAATCTCTTAAGAGGGTTATTTTCACTATATTTATCTATTTATATAGACATGGCACAGAACAAAGATTATGCAAGCACCAGACCTCCAGTGTGCAACCTTTCCAAGTTTGCACTCTAGAAGGCAAGGATTAAACTTTATATGAATTCTATTGATGAGGATATATTTAATTCTGTTTTGACAGTGTGCCCAACACCTCCAGAGACCACAAGTACAAGTACTGTTCCACCTCCCTCAGGAACAGATGCAGATATAAAGAAATGGAAAACTACAGATGCAAAGGCCATGAACATCTTAGCTCAGACAATGTCTGATGAGATATTTCAGAAGGTAGCTGACTGCAACTCAACCAAAGGAATTTGGGACAAGCTCTCTGAAATTATCTCAGGATCAGCTGATGAAAGGAAAGACAGGAGATCCCATCTGATAAGCCAATATGAGAACTTCAAAAAGGGAGAAGCTGAATCAGTGGCTGACATGTACAATAGACTAAGTCTGATTGTCAATGAGTTAAAGACTTTGGATAAAGAAATCTCATTGACTGAGCTGAATGACAAAATCTTAATGTGCTTCCCCAGCACTTGGGATTCAAGAATATGGCCAATCAAAGATGCCAGAAGTCTAAATGAGATTACCACTGAAGCTCTCCTGGGCAAGCTCAAATCCTATGAGCTGCTCATTAAAAATAGAGAAGAAGAACAAAAGGCTACTTCTCCAGTCACAAGGAAAGAAAAGACCATAGCCTTCAAAGCTGCAGAAGAGGAGCCTGAAGATAAAGCTACAGGAAATGATGAGCTCCTAAGTCTACTGGCCAAAAGATTCTACAAGATGGCCAGAAAAGACTTCAGAAAGAGATCATACAAGGGTCATGATAAACTAAGGTATGATAAATCAAATAACAATAAAGAAATTATATGTTTTGGTTGCAGGAAACCAGGCCATATTGTGCCTGACTGTCCAGAAAATAAGAACAAGGACAAGAAAGATAGAAGAGAAAGAAGAAAGGAAAAAGACTTCAGAAAGAACAGCTCAGACAAACCCTCCTTCAGCAAGAACAAACATACAAGGAAGGGATTTGTTGCTGAGACATGGAGTGAAACTGAAGAGGACTCTGAAGCCTCATCCAGCTCCAGTGATGATGAGGATGATGCTGATGAAAAGAAATTCTGCATGATGGCTATCAATGCCTCTCAAACAGACTCAGAAGCAGAAGAGTCAGAATCAGATTCAGAAGCTCAACTAGAAGAAGATCAGGTAATCAATTCATTTGATTTCAGTTCTGAGGATTTTAAACATGAGTTTAAAGTACTATGCCTAGATCTGTTGGAGTCTTAGAAGGAAATCACTTCCCTCAGAAAACAACTATCTGAGTATAGCACTGTAAAATTAGAGAACCTCAAACTCTCTGAAGAGTTAGAATGCTATAGGGAGCAGATAGCTTCACTAAAAAGTGAACTATCCAAGGCCAAGCAATTTGAAGAATCCCTTAATGGGAGAAGTATCAAATTAATGGACATCACAAGCACAGTGAACTCAAGATTAAACAGTACACTGGGCTTGGGTGCCTCATCTAGACAACCCATAGTATTAACAACCCCAATCAAATTTATTTCTGATAAAGGAAAGGGTGTTGTAGAGGTAGCTTGGAAAAATTCTGATCTACCTAATAAAAATAAAGCTCAACAGAAAACGTCATGCAGAGGTCGACGATCGTCGAACAGAGGTCGACGATCTCAGGCTGAAACGTCGAACTCAGCTCAACATTTCCTGAACTCTGAACTCCCTCATAGTCGATCTTCGAATGGAGCTCGACGATTTTACCCAAGATCGTCGAACCCAGCTCGACGATCGTCGAACGAAGTTCAGAGCTTTGAACCTTCTCTCAGAGGCAAATCTCAATTCAATCCTAGAAGTACTTCATCCCAATGCTTTAATCCCTATACTGAATGGATAGTACCTCCTAGGAGATACCATCCTGAAGGCTATAATGATCAACCTGGGATGTCTTTTATTTCTGAATTTAAGGGTTATCAACCTAGGCCCAAGGTTAACTGGGTCAAAAACATATAAGCTGATCATGTGCAGGTGAAGACCTATCCAACATCAAAATAGCTATGGTATCTGGATAGTGGGTGCTCAAAGCACATGACAGGGAATAAGGACAACTTCACATCCTTTAAAGCCAACCTTGGACCCAAAGTAATTTTTGGTGATTCAAACTTTGGAACTACAAAAGGATATGGTGCAGTCCAAATTGGGACAGTCACCTTCAAGAAGGTAGCCTATATTGAAGGACTCAAGTACAACCTGATAAGCATTAGTCAGCTATGTGATTAAGGATATCAAGTGACTTTCAACAAAGAAATATGCAAGGTCAAGTCAGAAGACAACACAACTGTGTTGACAGGTAACAGGAAAGGTAATATTTACTTAGTAGACTTTCATTCATCTAAGGTAGATATTTGCCTGTTTAATTCCATATCTAGACCTAATATTCTATGGCATAAGAGACTAGGACATGTTAACCTTAGAACCATTGCTAGGCTATCCAAGGACAACCTTGTCAGAGGACTGCCTTCTGGCCCCTACAAGAAGGAAGGACTCTGCAAGGCTTGTTAATTAGGCAAGCAAACTAAAAGTAGTTTTAAATCAATTAATAAGAGTGATTCACCTAAGATTTTGTATCTGTTACACATGGATCTTTTTGGACCCATTACAGTACAAAGCTTAGGAGGGAAGTCCTATACTTTAGTAGTTGTAGATGAATTCTCAAGATTCACATGGGTATTCTTTCTGAGGAAGAAGTCTGATAACTTTAAGTGTTTGACAGATTTTCTCAAATGCATTCAGATTGAGTTCAACACTCACATTGCCCTGATCAGAAGTGATCATGGGACAGAGTTTGATTCTCTTCTCATGCAAGAGTTCTGTCAAAGTGAAGGGATCATGCATACTTTCTCAGCTCCTAGAACTCCTCAACAAAATGGGGTAGCTGAAAGGAAAAATAGAACACTCATTGAATCTGCAACTACATTATTGGCAGATGCTCACCTACCTCTATCCTTTTGGGTTAAGGCAGTGAACACCTCCAACTATGTGTTGAATAGAAGCCTGATACATAAACTAAAGGGCAAGACTCCCTATGAATTGCTCAAAGGGAAGAAACCTAAAATAGGCTATTTTAAAGTTTTTGGTTGCACTTGTTTTATCCATAATAATGACAAGAAATATCTAGCAAAATTTCAAGCTAAAGCTGATGAAGGAGTGTTTCTGGGATACTCCATGATCAGTAAAGCTTATAGGGTTTATAATAAAACTACTCAAAAAATAGAAGAATCTGTCCATATTACTTTTGATGAAGCTAACATGTCTTTCAAGGAGAAGAATGCATCTACCATAGAACATTTGCAGGTGCACTCTCTAGCTGAAGACATGAATAGATTATAAGTTACACAAAAGGATGACAGTAGTGAAGATGAAGAAGCTGCTCACCATCAGAAAGAAAATCTTCTTGAAGAACCAGTTGTTGTTCCACAAGAGGACACAACAACACAGGTTGGTGAACCATCAACACCCCTTGTTGATCTAGTAACAACAAGAGATCATCCAATTTCTCAAGTAATTGGAGACATCTCAGCTGGTGTGTAAACTAGAAATCAGGTCAACCAGAACCTGATGCACACTTGCTTCCTCTCTCAAATTGAACCTCAAACCATTCAAGATGTAGAACAAGATCCACACTAGATTATTGCAATGCAAGAGGAGTTGCATCAATTTGAAAGAAATAAAGTTTGGGAACTAGTGCGTAAGCTAAAAGATCATCCCATTGTTGGAACCAAATGGGTGTTCAGAAATAAGCTTGATGATCAAGGAATCATTGTAAGGAAAAAAGCAAGGCTAGTTGCTCAAGGGTACTCTCAGGAAGAAGGGATAGACTATGACCAGACCTTTGCACCTGTTGTAAGATTAGAAGCCATAAGAATCTTTCTGGCTTATGCTGCTCACAAGGGATTCAAAGTCTATCAAATGGATGTCAAGAGTGCTTTTCTCAATAGGGAGATCAAAGAAGAAGTCTATATCAGACAACCTCCAAGTTTTATCTCTCTAACCCATCCTGATTATGTTTTTAAACTACACAAAGCATTATATGGTCTCAAACAAGCTCCTAGAGCATGGTATGAGACCCTAGCATGTTTTCTGCTGAAAAATGATTTTGTTAGGGGGAGAGTAGACCAAACTCTTTTTATTAGAACCAATAAGTCCCATACCCTACTAGTACAAATCTATGTAGATGATATTATATTTGGTTCTACTGATTCAAACTTATGCAAAAAGTTTTCCAAGCTTATGCACTCTAAATTTGAAATGAGTAGCATGGGTGAGCTATCCTTCTTCTTAGGATTACAAGTCAAACAACATGCTGAAGGCATATTTATTTCTCAAACCAAGTATGCAAAAGAGCTGGTTAAGAAATTTGGTATGTCTGATGCATCATGTATGAAAACACCCATGCCTACCAATGCTGTACTGGATGCTGATGAACATGGGAAACCAGTTGATCAGACAACATATAGAGCAATGATTGGCTCTCTATTGTACCTTACAGCCAGTAGGCCTGACATAATGTTTGCTACATGTATATGTGCTAGATTTCAAGTTAGCCCTAGAGAGTCACACTTAACCTTAGTTAAGAGGATTCTTAGGTATGTTAAAAGCTGTCCAAATCTAGGACTCTGGTATCCAAAAGACTCAGCATTTGACTTAACTGGATTCTCAGATGTTGATTATGCTGGATGCAGAATAGACAGGAAAAGCACCAGTGGAACTTGTCAGTTCCTTGGTGATAGATTTGTCTCTTGGTATTGTAAGAAACAAACATCTGTGTCAACCTCAACTGCTGAAGCTGAATATATGACTGCAGGCAGTTGTTGTTCACAAATATTGTGGATACAAAACCAACTCCTAGACTATGGTTACAACTTAGAGAAGTCTAAAATATTTTGCAACAACACTAGTGTTATTTCCATTGCACAAAATCCAGTCCTCCATAGTAGGACAAAACACATAGAGATTAGACATCATTTTCTAAGGGATAATGTAGAGAAGAACAAAATTGAACTTCAATATATCCCTACTGATTTGCAAAGGGGAGATATTTTCACCAAGCCTCTGGATGAAAAGAAACACAATTTCTTCCTAAATCAGTTAGGCATGTTAGATGGAGGAAGCCTAAACTAAATTACAAGATTTTGAAAAGCTAAAAACAGACCAAGATTAGGCTAAAAAATCATCTCCTTTTGTGTCTGTAGGATAGTTTCTGTCTCTGAACTGAGCTCGACGTTTTTCCCAGAAATCGTCGAACGGAGTTCGACGTTTTCACTGAACGTCGACCTAAGTTCAGAGCTTGCCAGATAGTTGTATACTATCTCTTTCAGGTCTTTGATCGTCGACCTGAGCTCGACGCTCTCTAGATCGTCGAACTGAGATCTACGATGTTGAAGACCTTTCAGCTTCCCTTAGGAGTCCTGATCGTCGATCTGAGGTCGACGATCCTTCCTTTTTCGCGTCGAACTCTAATATAAAATCATTATTCGGCCGCCGCTCGTCGTTTACGCCTTCATACTCTCTGCAATTTTTTTTCCCTCCAAACCTTCTACACTTGGTCGTGTTTGTTCAATCTTTGCAGGTACAGATGGCTCTGACTGTTGCTGCCCATTCAAAAATGAAATTTGACACAGGATTCGACATCGACATGAACTCTTTCGATGGAAGAGACCAAAGATTCAAGGACAATTTAAATCTGCTTCGAGAACTACAGTTAGTTCAGATAATGTCCATCAGGATGAAGATCGCCGCAGACGAGATAAAGGAATGGTGTTTTTTTGCCTCAACTGAGAATGAGAATTCTGTAGTCGGCTCTATCAAAGGGACTCAGGTACCATTATCCCCCGCCCTACTAACAGAAGTGTTCAACCTCAGTACTGGAAATGACTTTATTGAATTATCTGAAGAAGAGTCTAATGCAATGCTAGATAGAATGGGTCACTCTGCTGAGAACCCTAAAAAATTGCTGAAAAAGAATTTGTCGATTGAATATCAATTTCTGGCTGATGTTGTGGGAAAGGTGCTTCTGGCAAAGCACTCAGCCCATGACACCATTTCCAGACATCAGTTCTGTCTAATGGGAGATGTGGTTGACAAGAAACATCTGGACTGAGGGTCCATCTTCTTCAATTTGATCAAAAAGAAGCTGAGCAAAAGCTGTGTAAGCTTTGGGAGGATCTTGGGGGTTTACATGCACTCCAGGTGCCCTGAGCTGCTGACCTCAAGTGGGATGCACATCAATGCATCCAAGAGACTTACCTGTGCCCTCTTCAGCAGGTGGGACAGGCAGATTATTAACCCCAACAGGGCTGCTGCATCAACTCCTGCTTCAGGCACAAGGACTGCCTTAGTCACTCCTCCTCAGGTCTCTGCCCCTGCAGAAGTTTTGCCTGCTTCTTCTCCTCCTCCAGCTGTCTCTACCCCAGCCATCTCATCCTCACCACCAATTACCACCATAGCCATCTCATTCCCCATTACAATCTCATCACCAATCTCACCTCCTCCAGCATCTACCTCAGAGCAATTCCATCCCTTATACTACTATCCTCCTGCCACCACTTCATCATATTCTCTCTTAGATGACTCCTTTATGGATGATCCTCCTTCAACTCCTCCTGAGCTTCCCTCTACTTCCTCATTCCAACAAATTCTTCAAGACATCCTCTCTCAACCATCTTTTTCCCTTACCATCTCATCCTTCCCCAACCAAATTACATCAATCTCAACACTTCCTACCCCTAGACCATCCATTCCTTCACCTCCTACCTCCACATTCTCCATTCCATCAGCTCCAGTCAACATCATTCCAGCAACTTTCTCTCCTACCTCTACTCAAGCCCCTCTTGAGCATGTAGATCTCTCAGCCCTGGCAGACAGGTTATATGAGCTGCTAGCTCCCAAGCTAACCTCATTACTAGAGACCACCCTGGCTCCACTCCTGACACATGTTCAGGAGCTGTCTACCAAGCTCTCCTCCTTCATCTCCTCTCAGGCAATTACTTCTTCTGGGTGCCTTGATCCAGCTGCCACTGAATCCAGGCAGGGGGAGATGCCTTATGAAGCAGTTCCTGCTCCAACATTTGCAGTGGATCTCCAGAAATTGCTTTCAGTTTTTGATCTTGCTTTCTTCAGTTCTCTGCCAGTTGAACAAGTTGAAGATTTGACTAAGTCCATTATGCCTATCTCTGTTTGTGATCCCAGCCTAATTGCCTCATATGTAAATTCTTTCAAAGCTGTGGATGTTGCTGCTTCCATCTCTACTGCTACTGCTGTTTCTATAAGTGTATCAGAAGATAATGACATGATTTCTGTTATTGAGGTTACTGCTGCTCAAGAACTTGCTACTTATCTGGAAGAACCTGCTACTGTTTCTTCTCCAACTCCTGATGCTGCTTCTGCTCAAATTTCTGATGTTGCTGCTCCTACCCTGACTCCAGATCAGTTGAAATTACAAGAGAAATATATTAAGAGCATTGATGATTTATATGATAGACCCCAAAGCTCAGAAAGTGATCAGTTTCACACTGAATCTGATGACTCTTCTGGTACCATTGCCAAGAAAAGGAAGGCCAGAAGCAAGGCCATGATGAAAGTTCCTCCTGCTCAAGCCAAAGATGCAAATGATATTCCATATTATATTTTACATGATTGCCCAATCTCTGAGCCATGGATGCAATTCTCTAAAAAATCAATTGAAAGTTATGAAGAGAAGAAGAAAATTGGCTAGATATGAAAAAGGATCTTCTAAATTTCAACCTCCTCCTCCTCCTCCTCCAGATTCAGGATCTGGTGGAGGCTCAGCTCTTCCATCCTCTGCTTCAAAGCAAAGCTCTTCCCAACCTTCTCAGGAACATCAACCAAGAGAACAATTTCAAAGAGGATATCAATCTAAGAGATATCAGTCTAGAGGAAGGCAAAGAGATTACAGAACATATTCTAGACAACAAAGGGAAGGACAAGGTCATATTGAATCTACTTCAGGTCCTTTCCCTTATAGGCTAAAAGATACAGTTGTCTCCAGGACTCCTCATACTGATTCTGAGTCTATCAATATATATGAACCTCCTGTTCCATTTGAGGATCCTGAGAACAACCCTTTGTCATGGACTGCCAGAATGAAAGAGCTTGCTACTCTAAATCAAATGAAAAAGGCCAGAGAGCAAGGCAAAGATATTTCCAACATTACAACCCTATCAGATCAAAGAAAGAAAGAACTAGAGAGATATGCTTCAAGGAAATTCTTTAATCCAGAAGATTATATGAAGCTGCATCCTGAGGCTATAGTTCCAAGGCCTAGATCTCAAACTTCCTTAGGTGCAGAAGATGACAGAAGATCAAAGAAAGAAGCCCTCAATCCTAACAGGGAAATTTTGTTTAAAAGGGGAACTGAGAAGAAGTGATTTGTGTAAGCTGAACAAACATCCACCTCTGAATATTTGCTGATATTTTATCTGTGATTTGCAATGCTGCTATGACATTTTCTTGCATTGATTGGTTTAGCTTTTATTTTGTCTGTATGCTTATTTATTTCCTATTTTTGTCTGTAAATAGTAATCCTAACCCAAATAGGGGGAGATTGTTGGAACACCCTATTACTAATTTGGGTAAGGATCACTATGTTTGTCTTAGGAAACCAGTTTGACCTAGTTGTATAGTTTTAAAGGTCAACATTAGAATGTGTCTAGGGCTTAGAATTTAGGTTTGAGCTGCCCCCAGGATCATTCAAGGAATCAGACTTCAAGCTGAGGCAAAGACAATTATCGTCGAGCTTAGGTCGACGGAACGTCGAACTCCGTTCGACGCTCTCTGAGCTCAACTTTGCTAAAATCGCTGAGCTTCGGTCGACGTTCTTCGAGCTCAGGTCGACGATCTCTCCTCAGTTTATTCTTCAGATCACTGAGCTCTGGTCGACGATCTCTCCTCAGTTTATTCTTCAGATCGCTGAGCTTCGGTCGACGTTCTTCGAGCTCAGGTCGACGATCTCTCCTCAGTTTATTCTTCAGATCGCTGAGCTCTGGTCGACGATCTTCGAGCTCAGGTCGATGTTTTTCCTGAGAGATTGATGACTTATAGGATTCAAATTTAGTCAGCTTTTTGAATGATTTTCAAATTCTCTCAGCTTTTATTTCAAGAGATCTGCCAGCCGTTTTTCTTTATTCTGGAGCAAGTTTCAAGGAATTCTTTTTGGAATGTTATATGGGACTTTCCTCTAGAAGACAAGACTTTTATAGAAGACATTTATGATTGCCAACGGCTATCTTTGACAAGGAATTTTTCAGAGAATAAGATCCTCCTTTTTGTCTTCAGTCAACAAGATAAAAAAAATAGCACAACAACAAAAAATTAACAGTGACAGACAACAAGTGATCATTTTTCTAAAGAATTAGTAGAACAATCCTTTTGGCTTACTGAAAAGTGATCATAGCTTCAACATCAAGAACTCCAGACACCAAATATTTCAGCATCTGCTGGAATCATCTTCTGCTGGAGATCTGAAGCTTCTGAAGACCTATCACCCTGAAGCAAAGCTCTCACTCCTGAACCATTCTACATCTCAGGGGGAGCTTTGACATCATCAACAATTCACTAGTCTTCTCTCATTTGATTTGAGAACAGAGAAGACAACTTCACCTCTTTACTTTTTCTTTTCCTGCTGTAAAAGGGTTATCAAAACTCCCTTCAAAAGTTCTGAGTTTGGTTCTGAGAGCCTTGTCAAAACTCAGTGGTGGAAAGACACCTGATCAAAAAATCTAGTTTGGTTTTTGAGCACCTTATCAAAAGCTCATTGGTGTCAGGACACATGATCAACTCATCCTTAGTGGATTCCTACCAAGGGTGGTAGAAGAGTGGATGTACCCAGGTTTTTGGGGAACCACTATAGTTCCTTGTGTCTTCTGGTTGCTTGAGTATTTTCTTTATTGTGTGTTGTGATTCTTCTTTTTGCTGTCTTAGTTTTGATTTATCTAGTAAGACACCTTACACCTATACATAAATTAAATCTTAATTATTTTATTTGTTTAAATTGTAAAGCTATTTTAAAAATACTCTATTCACCCCCCTCTAGAGTTTAGATAGATCTTTATCTCACTTTCAGCAACAATACTTTCATACTATCTGCCGTCATACGACTAGGTACTCCGATTCGTGCTACGAAGTCATCAGATAGAATTTAATGTGAAGCACACATATCAAATAATGCTCTTGTCGGGCAGTCCCGAATCAGGACAAAGCCTAAGAAAAACACATCATACACAAGCTACACACAAGGTATGAAGTACGAAAAGTAATAAACCAAAATCTTAGTTCATACCTGTGACGACGTCACTTTGCTTTATGGACTCCTATTGGATAAGATTATACACTCGGGATTGCGCCTGAGATGCAGAGGACTCCACCATTGCCTTTCCCTTCTCCGTATATGACACTCCTGTCTTCTTTTCAACCTTTGGCGGACCAACCCGACAGTCACGGGATGGATGCCCCACTCTACCACATGTATAACAGGTACGAGACTCTTGCCTCGAAGTTTCTCCCGACATAATTGTAGAAGGAGCCTATACAGAGGACTTGGATCTCTTACACCATTTCCTTCGATAGTTCGATGTTTCGGGACGCGGCGCTTTGAACTCGGACTTTGTCACAGCCAAGTCCCTTTTTCCCTATACCCGCTTCATATCTTTTTCCAACGCACATGCCGTATCCACCAATGCCTGAAACCCTTGGTTCACCCAACTTGAGAGCAGGAGTCTCAACTCATCCCATATCCCTTCATAGAACCGATTTGTTTTACACTGTTCATTGGCAAAGATAGACCCCGCATAGCTTCCCAACCGTATAAACTCATGTAAGTAGGTATCCACACTACTTTCTCCCTGAGTTAGATGTTGGAACTCATTTTCCATAGCGATGCGCTGTGTTAATGGCAAGTGCTTAGCCAAGAATAGTCTCGAAAACTCCTCGATCGAGACTTTTGTTAGTTGTCTGCCCGCTAAGTGGTGCAACTCTATCTCGTCCCACCATAGCCGAGCCTCTCCTTTCAGCAAGAAGGTGGCCAAGGTGACTTTCTGTTCTTTCTCCATCCTTATCGCCATCAATATTTGCTTGACGCGCGACAACCAATCCTCTCCTGCGTTGGGGATTCAACACCTAAAAATGTAGGAGGATTGAAGCTCATAAACTGCTTCAGCTGCAGTTCAGCTGCTCGAGGATGAACAACAGCCTCAACTGGTTCTGGCCTCACACCAACCTATTCTGGCACCATTGCAGGTTGTGCCTGCCCAGTAGGTTGTGCATGAATCATTGCAAATAGCGCCTCAGCAACTAAACGTACTGTCTCTATAGGAGGAGGTGTAGGCACCTCAACTGGTGCCGCACTCTCATAGAAATGCTGAGGCTCAGACTGCCCAACACCACTTTAGTAGGCTCTTGAATGTCCTTCCGTAGCACTGAGATGTGAAATACATCGTGCAAACCGCTAAACTCCACCGAAAGAGCCAAACGATAGGCGGCTTCACCAATCCGCTCCAAGATCTCAAAAGGCCCAACATACCTCGGACTAAGCTTCTTTAAGCGTCGAATTCTTGATACACCCTTAAATGGTTTTATCTTGAGGTATACCCAATTGCCCACCATAAACTCCACGTTCCGAAGCTTGGCATTGTAGTACTTGGCAAGCCCTAGAAAACTCCGGACTTCCGACACAGGCCATTCCCGTATCGCAGCTACCTTCACTGGATTTACTGCAATTCCCTCACCACTAATCACATGACCAAGGAACACTACCGAGGACAACCAAAACACACATTTGGAGGACAAAATATGCAAGTGCTCCACATGATCATCCTCGGATAGGGAGTACACCAGGATATCATCGAAGAACATAGTCATGCACCGATCCAAATACCCCTTAAACGTCCTGTTCATTAGATCCATAATGACTGATGGCACATTCATCAGCCCGAAATGCATAACAGTAAACTCATAATGCCCATACCGTGTACCGAACGCCATCTTGAGAATATCACTCCCTGATTATTTGCAAAAAGTAACCAGACTTCAAATCTAGCTTCGAATACACAGTCGATCCAAACTAGCTGATCGAACAAATCATCGATCCTCGGAATCGAGTACTTATTCTTCTCTGTTAGCTTATCCAGTTCCCGTTAATCGATACAAAGCCGTAGACTTCTGTCCATCTTTACAACGAAAAGAACCTGGGCGTTTCAAGGTGATGAACTTGGATGCACAAACCCTTGCTCTATCAAATCTTGAAGTTGTGCCTTCAATTCCACCATCTCTCTCGGTGCTAAGCAGTAAGGAGACCGCGACACCGGCTTGGCACTAGAATTAAACTCAATGGTGAAATCGATCTCTCTCTAGTGTGGGGCTCCAGGAACACTCTCGGGGAAAATATCGGCAAGCTCCGACACCAACGAAACACCGACCAACCCAGACTTGGGATTCGTAGTCTCTAGTTAAGAACAACTCCCCCCCCCCAAGAACTTCTAACTTAGTCTCGCTTTCGGTGTTTAGCCCTAGTCCTTAGGGTTACATCACCTACAATCTTTAACGACCATGTTTTTGTTTGGTTTGTATATCCATAATCGATACATCAGAAAGCAATAATACGGACCACAAGAAAACCTTGGATGCTAAGGAGCGAGAAGTCCCACAATGAACAATACTCTCCACCAAGAGTGGGAAAAAGCCCACTTACACAAATCATAAGTCAATAACTAATCATGTCGTAGGTATTAAATCTATAAGCTAAACCATACCTGTCATCTCGTACCTTTGCTTATGTCCTTCTACCTTTTCCTTTGTCTTCAGAAACCTACCCCAAAAGTCACAGGCTAAATGTCCTGGCTTGCCATAGTTATAACAGTGGATTGGGCCTCGCCCTGCAGTTTCTCCTAACTTAGCTTTCTTTGTCTTTAGGTCATTAACACGATAATTGCGGGTATGGTGTCCTGACTTGCCACAAGTATGGCAAGCATAAGGGACTTGACCAGTAGAGGTTCTAGACCTCTTATGACAACTCTTGTGGTGTTCAGACTTTGCAGAAACCGCGGAGTTCGATACCCTGCACACTGGAGTCTAGTGGACTTCCCCGAATCTACTTCCAATGAACTAGCTGACTCCACCAACGCTCAGAATCCCAATAACTTCAGTCCTACCAATAGAAGTCGTAACTCATCACGTAGGTCATTATAAAACATGTTTTCCATAGTCTGCTCATCCTCCAACTCAAACTCTGAGTAGCGCCTTATCGTTATAGATGCATGCAAATACTCGTCAACAGAGTGCGTCCCTTACGTTAAAAGTTTGTTCAACTGCTGATCTGATGATCTTCTAATTTCTACTTGCTCCAGAGTACCAACCGGTATTGAATCCATACTAGGGACAGGGGGTTGCACATGCCTTCTGATAAGTCACTAATTATAGTTATTTTCATATAGTTTTTATTTAATTAATAATAAGATTATAGTTATATTTTAGTAATTATGATTATAATTGCTTTATTTTCATATTTTAGGTCAATCTGGGCTGTGAATAGCAATTTGGAGGTTGCAGGACTGATCAGAAGTTGAAGCGGTGAAAATGAACATTTTTTGTATCGGATAGCTGAACTTCAAATGGTCATAACTTTCAAACCAGGAAGAGTTACCGGACGTGCAACCAGGCAACGAAAAGAGGACGACGTCCTCTACAAATCTGGAGAGTTTCAAAAGTACACGCCCCGAGACACGGGCGTGTCGAGGGCGTGAACACGGGCGTGTCTAGTTCAAAAAATATTTTTCTCCAGAAATCATCCCGGGACAATTCTGCACCATTTCTCAAGTACACGCCCACCTGTCACGGGTGTGACCTAGGGCGTGACCTACCCGAAACTGCCAGATTAATCCCAGATTGCGCTGTTTCCAACCGTTTTGCTGACCCAGTCAGACACGCCCTAGGTCACGGGCGTGACCAAGGGCGTGACCACTTCAGAAACGCCAAAATTATTTCGCGCTGTTTCCCCTTCCCGCCGTTTCCTATAACAGACTAGACACGCCCTAGGTCACGGGCGTGACCTAGGGGCGTGACCCGCAAAACGGCGATTTTTGGCGGTTTTTCTCCAACGTTCCCGGGCTTTCAAGACTGCAGTTTCCGAGCCTGACACGCCCCATGTCACGGGCGTGACCAATGGGCGTGACTCCCAAGCAGAAAAATCTATAAATTCCAGATGTGTTTAGAAGATCAGGAGAAAGAGGAGAAACAGTTTTAGGAGTATTTTGTAGCTTAGTTTACTATTTTTCAGCATTTCCTTTTATGTAATTTCAAATTCATAGTTTAGATTTCAATTCAAGCATTTCCTTTTTGCAAACATGTTCTTCTTTCCCTTCTTTTTATGTATTTCCTTTATCATGTCATGTAGCTAATTTACATTAGCACTTGATCATGATGAACTTTGAAATTAAATAAAACTATTTTGTCAAACACTTTTACCGCTTTGATCTAACTTTGATTTTATCTGTTTAGAATTCGTAATTCATGAATGCGTTTTCTACCATAGATCCGTATCTTAAATGACCGAGAGATTGCGGATACGAGTAGATCACTCAAAGATAGAAGGAGCCGCATGCACTCCTCGAGAGAGGATGACATGGATCTTCCGGATTGGAGTCAAATCCAATAGCAGGGTTAACCGCGTAAAGCAAACTTAGGGGTTTCGACTAGCCGAGAGGTCTTAATCGATCAACCTAAGTTTAGTCAAAAGCATGAGCTCGAGAGAGATGCTTTTGTACCTTGGGAACCTCCACGGTCAAAGTAGGTAATTAAAAGTTTGCATTTTATAAGTTTATTTGATTTCAAAGGGAGTCTTGATCAAATGCTTATTTATTTTCATTTTCTTCATTTATTTTTAATTAACCTTCAATTTATATTTCGATAAAATAATATTAATTTGCGTGAGTAGAAGTACTCAACAGGCCCCGAGTCTAATACGACATTTCTATACTATATTTCGATTGGTACACTTGCCTATTTGGGATATTAGTTTGAAATATATATTTAAAACTATAAAATATCATCATCAAGTTTTTGGCGCCATTGCTGGGGAACTTTTGTTGATATTTTGAAAGCGCAAATTTTATTACTTTTATCATTCTCTTTCTCCACCTCCTTTTCTACTCTTCCTTTTCTTTTTCAAATTCATTTCAATTAGCTAACGGTTGTTTTAATTTTCTTTTATAAAAAAAAAAATATTATCACAATTGGCCGCTAAAATTGCCGAGCTTACACACAAAGTAAATCTTTTGAAAGCCGCAAGACAACGCCAAATTGTTTGTTATTATTGTGGTGGTTCTCATCAAAATGAATATTGTTATCATTATAATTTTTATAAAAATCTTTCTTATGAAAATAATTTCTATAATAATTATGAAAATAACTATTCTCACTTTTATGATAATTCTTTTTCTAATTTTCATGAAAATAATTTTTCCTATTCTTCTAATTTTCATGAAAATACTTTTTCAAATTTAAATATGAATAATTATTTTGATTTAAATAATTCTTCTTCCACCTCGGCTACTGGTTTTTCTTGTTCGCAAGATCAACCGGAAAATATTTTGAGTTATGAGAACAATTATTTAGATCCTAATTCTTGTTCTTCTTTTATCACACCACCCACTTCTTCTAATCTTTGGGACTTTACACAAATTCAAGTTGATCCTCCCAAAACTTTAGAAGAAATTATTGCTTGTCCTAAGAATTTTTCTCCTTCTTTAAAACTTTTACCTTTGGCGGAACATGACTCTTCATGTACCCCCATAGTTGTTTATACCAAAGAAGAGGAAAAACTCTTATTTCAAGAGTTTGTTAGGTGTATGGACGCTATGGACGAAGTAGAAGAAGAACATGTGTCTCCTCCTACGACTTCCACTTTTTCTCCTCCATGCACAATTTATGACTTTTTAGGAGCAAAAATTTTTGATCCTGATGCGTCCAATGATTTTATTTCCAGTAAAATTTTGGATAAAAAATTAATTTTAGAAAATAAACAACCGGAGCCTAATCTTATACCTTTGCAAGAGCCTCCTCCTTGCGAAGATTTTTCTGAAATGCTTACTTTTGATTTTCCGTATACTAACGATTTTCCTATAGAAGAGGAGCTGTTGCAATTAAACGTCATCCACGATCCATTTGCCGCTCCTCTACAAAAATTCAAATCACCTCAGGTATGGATAGGTGATTTGAATTTACATTTTCAAGTCAACTGCTACAACAAGAAAAATCAAGAAGACAGCGGAGGAGTAGTCGGGCGAGCGACTTTTGCTTCTTCGCCAAAGCGGGAATTAAGGGAGTTGCCCTTACACTTCAATTTTTATTTCCCTTTTTCCTAACCCAAACCGTCTAGCTTAAAGACGGGAAATAGAAAAGCGCTCTTGGGAGACACCCCTTGATTATCTTTAAATTATTGCAATTTTTTTTATTGCATTTTTTCCCCTCCTACTTGGCTTGAAAACATTGGGGACAATGTTTATTTTTAAGTATGGGGGTGGAATCCATTTTAGGCTTTTATTTCAAAAAAAACAATTGAAGAAAATCTTTAAAAATACAAAAAAAATTGTTTTCTTTTTATTATCAAAAATACAAAAAAATAGAAAATCGAAAATTAATTTCTTGGAAAGGGCCATGTTGGGCTTTCATCCCACAAAATCGCCTAGTACCTTGCGAACCCGTCACTGGGTAGCCCTTGGGAAGTCCAAGAAATAACAAAAAAAATTAGGATTTTAATTTATCTTTTCTTTGTTTTAGTATTGTTATCTTTAAAAAAAATTCAAAAAATATAAATAAACCCATACTTAATTTTATGTGAATTTCATCAATTTAATTGAGTTTATTTATAGAATTTTTATAATTTTTAAATTGCTAGTCTTTTATTTTATCATAGTTAGTTAAATTAATTTTTAGCGATTTAATTTTGAAAAATAAACTTATGAATTAATTTTGTTTAGAGAACCTTATTTACTTCTTTTTCTCTTAATTCTAATTAGTTTCAATTTTATAGTGTTTAGTTTAATAATCTTTTGATTTTAATTATAATCATTTATGCTTAAAGATTCTTAGGAAATTCTAAATTTACTATAGTTGCTCTCTAATTATTTTAATTTAATCTAAATTTTGTGTAACCTTCCCTTTGTTTTAAATTTTCTTGTTAGATCATATGTCATAGGGATGAGAGGATAAAATTCATCATCCCTTGGTACACATATGCAATTTTTTATTTTGGTTAGATCATATTTTATGGGACTTATAAATTCCTTGGTACACATATGCAATCCCCAAATAAAAAAATAGGAGTAAGAGAATAAAATTCATTACTCCCATTTAATTTTTGTTTTGATTTGAAGAGAAAAAATATTTGTTCATATGTCAGGGAAAATGAGAGGATAAAATCCATCATTTTCTTGGTAAACATATGCAAATATCAAAAGAAAAAAAAATGTGTGGGGTGAGAGGATAAAATTCATCACCCCAAATCCAAAAACTCTTCATTTTCCTTTTCCCCAAATCCTAAAAAAATGGTTTTAGAAGTAAATTAAAATACTAAGAGAGCATAAGTAGTAGTTAAAAATTTCTTACAAGTATCTTTTTAGTAATAATGTGAATAATTCTAATCTAATTTTGTTTGCTAAATTACTTAATTTTGAATTCTAATTAATTTATATGAGAAATTTTTGCTAAATACCATTCTCTGTACATTTTAATTTCATAGTTTAGGATTTAATATTTAAATCGCTAAATTTTATTTTTAACTTTCTTTTGATTTAATGAATTTTTAGTTTAAATTAAAAAAATATAAATTTCTTGTAAGTACTTCTCATAGTTTTGCTCTGGAATAGCAAAAGATTAAGTATGGGGGTATTTGATAAGTCACTAATTATAGTTATTTTCATATAGTTTTTATTTAATTAATAATAAGATTATAGTTATATTTTAGTAATTATGATTATAATTGCTTTATTTTCATATTTTAGGTCAATCTGGGCTGTGAATAGCAATTTGGAGGTTGCAGGACTGATCAGAAGTTGAAGCGGTGAAAATGAACATTTTTTGTATCGGATAGCTGAACTTCAAATGGTCATAACTTTCAAACCAGGAAGAGTTACCGGACGTGCAACCAGGCAACGAAAAGAGGACAACGTCCTCTACAAATCTGGAGAGTTTCAAAAGTACACGCCTCGAGACACGGGCGTGTCGAGGGCATGAACACGGGCGTGTCTAGTTCAAAAAAATATTTTTCTCCAGAAATCATCCCGGGACAATTCTGCACGATTTCTCAAGTACACGCCCACCTGTCACGGGTGTGACCTAGGGCGTGACCTACCCGAAACTGCCAGATTAATCCCAGATTGCGCTGTTTCCAACCGTTTTGCTGACCCAGTCAGACACGCCCTAGGTCACGGGCGTGACCAAGGGCGTGACCACTTCAGAAACGCCAAAATTATTTCGCGCTGTTTCCCCTTCCCGCCGTTTCCTATAATAGACTAGACACGCCCTAGGTCACGGGCGTGACCTAGGGGCGTGACCCGCAAAACGGCGATTTTTGGCGGTTTTTCTCCAACGTTCCCGGGCTTTCAAGACTGCAGTTTCCGAGCCTGACACGCCCCATGTCACGGGCGTGACCAATGGGCGTGACTCCCAAGCAGAAAAATCTATAAATTCCAGATGTGTTTAGAAGATCAGGAGAAAGAGGAGGAACAGTTTTAGGAGTATTTTGTAGCTTAGTTTACTATTTTTCAGCATTTCCTTTTATGTAATTTCAAATTCATAGTTTAGATTTCAATTCAAGCATTTCCTTTTTGCAAACATGTTCTTCTTTCCCTTCTTTTTATGTATTTCCTTTATCATGTCATGTAGCTAATTTACATTAGCACTTGATCATGATGAACTTTGAAATTAAATAAAACTATTTTGTCAAACACTTTTACCGCTTTGATCTAACTTTGATTTTATCTGTTTAGAATTCGTAATTCATGAATGCGTTTTCTACCATAGATCCGTATCTTAAATGACCGAGAGATTGCGGATACGAGTAGATCACTCAAAGATAGAAGGAGCCGCATGCACTCCTCGAGAGAGGATGACATGGATCTTCCGGATTGGAGTCAAATCCAATAGCAGGGTTAACCGCGTAAAGCAAACTTAGGGGTTTCGACTAGCCGAGAGGTCTTAATCGATCAACCTAAGTTTAGTCAAAAGCATGAGCTCGAGAGAGACGCTTTTGTACCTTGGGAACCTCCACGGTCAAAGTAGGTAATTAAAAGTTTGCATTTTATAAGTTTATTTGATTTCAAAGGGAGTCTTGATCAAATGCTTATTTATTTTCATTTTCTTCATTTATTTTTAATTAACCTTCAATTTATATTTCGATAAAATAATATTAATTTGCGTGAGTAGAAGTACTCAACAGGCCCCGAGTCTAATATGACATTTCTATACTATATTTCGATTGGTACACTTGCCTATTTGGGATATTAGTTTGAAATATATATTTAAAACTATAAAATATCATCATCAAGTTTTTGGCGCCGTTGCCGGGGAACTTTTGTTGATATTTTGAAAGCGCAAATTTTATTACTTTTATCATTCTCTTTCTCCACCTCCTTTTCTACTCTTCCTTTTCTTTTTCAAATTCATTTCAATTAGCTAACGGTTGTTTTAATTTTCTTTTATAAAAAAAAAATATTATCACAATTGGCCGCTAAAATTGTCGAGCTTACACACAAAGCAAATCTTTTGAAAGCCGCAAGACAACGCCAAATTGTTTGTTATTATTGTGGTGGTTCTCATCAAAGTGAATATTGTTATCATTATAATTTTTATAAAAATCTTTCTTATGAAAATAATTTCTATAATAATTATGAAAATAACTATTCTCATTTTTATGATAATTCTTTTTCTAATTTTCATGAAAATAATTTTTCCTATTCTTCTAATTTTCATGAAAATACTTTTTCAAATTTAAATATGAATAATTATTTTGATTTAAATAATTCTTCTTCCACCTCGGCTACTGGTTTTTCTTGTTCGCAAGATCAACCGGAAAATATTTCGAGTTAAGAGAACAATTATTTAGATCCTAATTCTTGTTCTTCTTTTATCACACCACCCACTTCTTCTAATCTTTGGGACTTTACACAAATTCAAGTTGATCCTCCCAAAACTTTAGAAGAAATTATTGCTTGTCCTAAGAATTTTTCTCCTTCTTTAAAACTTTTACCTTTGGCGGAACATGACTCTTCATGTACCCCCGTAGTTGTTTATACCAAAGAAGAGGAAAAACTCTTATTTCAAGAGTTTGTTAGGTGTATGGACGCTATGGACGAAGTAGAAGAAGAACATGTGTCTCCTCCTACGACTTCCACTTTTTCTCCTTCATGCACAATTTATGACTTTTTAGGAGCAAAAATTTTTGATCCTGATGCGTCCAATGATTTTATTTCCAGTAAAATTTTGGATAAAAAATTAATTTTAGAAAATAAACAACCGGAGCCTAATCTTATACCTTTGCAAGAGCCTCCTCCTTGCGAAGATTTTTCTGAAATGCTTACTTTTGATTTTCCGTATACTAACGATTTTCCTATAAAAGAGGAGCTGTTGCAATTAAACGTCATCCACGATCCATTTGTCGCTCCTCTACAAAAATTCAAATCACCTCAGGTATGGATAGGTGATTTGAATTTATATTTTCAAGTCAACTGCTACAACAAGAAAAATCAAGAAGACAGCGGAGGAGTAGTCGGGCGAGCGACTTTTGCTTCTTCGCCAAAGCGGGAATTAAGGGAGTTGCCCTTACACTTCAATTTTTATTTCCCTTTTTCCTAACCCAAACCGTCTAGCTTAAAGACGGGAAATAGAAAAGCGCTCTTGGGAGACACCCCTTGATTATCTTTAAATTATTGCAATTTTTTTATTGCATTTTTCCCCCTCCTACTTGGCTTGAAAACATTGGGGACAATGTTTATTTTTAAGTATGGGGGTGGAATCCATTTTAGGCTTTTATTTCAAAAAAAAACAATTGAAGAAAATCTTTAAAAATACAAAAAAAATTGTTTTCTTTTTATTATCAAAAATACAAAAAAATAGAAAATCAAAAATTAATTTCTTGGAAAGGGCCATGTTGGGCTTTCATCCCACAAAATCGCCTAGTACCTTGCGAACCCGTCACTGGGTAGCCCTTGGGAAGTCCAAGAAATAACAAAAAAAATTAGGATTTTAATTTATCTTTTCTTTGTTTTAGTATTGTTATCTTTAAAAAAAATTCAAAAAATATAAATAAACCCATACTTAATTTTATGTGAATTTCATCAATTTAATTGAGTTTATTTATAGAATTTTTATAATTTTTAAATTGCTAGTCTTTTATTTTATCATAGTTAGTTAAATTAATTTTTAGCGATTTAATTTTGAAAAATAAACTTATGAATTAATTTTGTTTAGAGAACCTTATTTACTTCTTTTTCTCTTAATTCTAATTAGTTTCAATTTTATAGTGTTTAGTTTAACAATCTTTTGATTTTAATTATAATCATTTATGCTTAAAGATTCTTAAGAAATTCTAAATTTACTATAGTTGCTCTCTAATTATTTTAATTTAATCTAAATTTTGTGTAACCTTCCCTTTGTTTTAAATTTTCTTGTTAGATCATATGTCATAGGGATGAGAGGATAAAATTCATCATCCCTTGGTACACATATGCAATTTTTTATTTTGGTTAGATCATATTTTATGGGACTTATAAATTCCTTGGTACACATATGCAATCCCCAAATAAAAAAATAGGAGTAAGAGAATAAAATTCATTACTCCCATTTAATTTTTGTTTTGATTTGAAGAGAAAAAATATTTGTTCATATGTCAGGGAAAATGAGAGGATAAAATCCATCATTTTCTTGGTAAACATATGCAAATATCAAAAGAAAAAAAAATGTGTGGGGTGAGAGGATAAAATTCATCACCCCAAATCCAAAAACTCTTCATTTTCCTTTTCCCCAAATCCTAAAAAAATGGTTTTAGAAGTAAATTAAAATACTAAGAGAGCATAAGTAGTAGTTAAAAATTTCTTACAAGTATCTTTTTAGTAATAATGTGAATAATTCTAATCTAATTTTGTTTGCTAAATTACTTAATTTTGAATTCTAATTAATTTATATGAGAAATTTTTGCTAAATACCATTCTCTGTACATTTTAATTTCATAGTTTAGGATTTAATATTTAAATCGCTAAATTTTATTTTTAACTTTCTTTTGATTTAATGAATTTTTAGTTTAAATTAAAAAAATATAAATTTCTTATAAGTACTTCTCATAGTTTTGCTCTGGAATAGCAAAAGATTAAGTATGGGGGTATTTGATAAGTCACTAATTATAGTTATTTTCATATAGTTTTTATTTAATTAATAATAAGATTATAGTTATATTTTAGTAATTATGATTATAATTGCTTTATTTTCATATTTTAGGTCAATCTGGGCTGTGAATAGCAATTTGGAGGTTGCAGGACTGATCAGAAGTTGAAGCGGTGAAAATGAACATTTTTTGTATCGGATAGCTGAACTTCAAAGGGTCATAACTTTCAAACCAGGAAGAGTTACGGGACGTGCAACCAGGCAACGGAAAGAGGACGACGTCCTCTACAAATCTGGAGAGTTTCAAAAGTACACGCCCCCGAGACACGGGCGTGTCGAGGGCGTGAACACGGGCGTGTCTAGTTCAAAAAAATATTTTTCTCCAGAAATCATCCCGGGACAATTCTGCACCATTTCTCAAGTACACGCCCACCTGTCACGGGCGTGACCTACTCGAAACTACCAGATTAATCCCAGATTGCGCCGTTTCCAACCATTTTGCTGACCGAGTCAGACACGCCCTAGGTCACGGGCGTGATAAAGGGCGTGACCACTTCAGAAACGCCAAAATTATTTCGCGCCGTTTCCCCTTCCCGCCGTTTCCTATAACAGACTAGACACGCCCTAGGTCACGGGCGTGACCTAGTGGCGTGACCCGTAAAACGGCGATTTTTGGCGGTTTTTCTCCAACGTTCCCGGGCTTTCAAGACTGCGGTTTCCGAGCCTGACACGCCCCATGTCACGGGCGTGACCAATGGGCGTGACTCCCAAGCAGAAAAATCTATAAATTCCAGATGTGTTTAGAAGATCAGGAGAAAGAGGAGGAACAGTTTTAGGAGTATTTTGTAGCTTAGTTTACCATTTTTCAGCATTTCCTTTTATGTAATTTCAAATTCATAGTTTAGATTTCAATTCAAGCATTTCCTTTTTGCAAACATGTTCTTCTTTCCCTTCTTTTTATGTATTTCCTTTATCATGTCATGTAGCTAATTTACATTAGCACTTGATCATGATGAACTTTGAAATTAAATAAAACTATTTTGTCAAACACTTTTACCGCTTTGATCTAACTTTGATTTTATCTGTTTAGAATTCGTAATTCATGAATGCGTTTTCTACCCTAGATCCGTATCTTAAATGACCTAGAGGTTGCGGATACGAGTAGATCACTCAAAGATAGAAGGAGCCGCATGCACTCCTCGAGAGAGGATGACATGGATCTTCCAGATTGGAGTCAAATCCAATAGCGGGGTTCACCGCGTAAAGCAAACTTAGGGGTTTCGACTGGCCGAGAGGTCTTAATCGATCAACCTAAGTTTAGTCAAAAGCATGAGCTCGAGAGAGACGCTTTTGTACCTTGGGAACCTCCACGGTCAAGTAGGTAATTAAAAGTTTGCATTTTATAAGTTTATTTGATTTCAAAGGGAGTCTTGATCAAATGCTTATTTATTTTCATTTTCTTCATTTATTTTTAATTAACCTTCAATTTATATTTCGATAAAATAATATTAATTTGCGTGAGTAGAAGTACTCAACAGGCCCCGAGTCTAATACGACATTTCTATACTATATTTCGATTGGTACACTTGCCTATTTGGGATATTAGTTTGAAATATATATTTAAAACTATAGAATATCATCATCACCTTCCATATTGGGCATTGATCATAGAGAGCACTACTTCCGATATCATTCAGATGGTTTCAGCAGAAGGAGGTGAAAGACTTGATTTCAAGAGCCTAGCTACCTAGAGGGGGGGGGGTGAATTGGTTCTAATTTTCTTTAATAATTTTAGGCAAGTAACTAGATCTATCACAGCATAGAATATACAATCCACAGCATAACATTCACAGCACAGCACAGTACACCAGATTTATAGTGGTTCCCCAAGTTATGGGTACATCCACTTTCCCCCTACGCCTATCTAGTAGAGAACTAGATTCAGCCCAACTTCCTTCCACTAACTCAGATCCACAGATCTTACAACTCAGAACCTGATAGGTTCCTACAACTCAGACTTATACAAGTCCTACCTCAGACTCTTACAAAGAACCCTACCCCAGGCAATAGCCCTACCTCAGCCTTTATCACCAGGCTTACAACTCAGACTTTCACAAGTCCTACACCTCAGGCTCTCAGCCCTACCTCAGCCTTTATAAACACAGGTTTACAACTCAGATCTATAAAATATCTTAAGAAGAAAAAGAATATTTAGTTGTATAGAAATTTCACCCAGATAGAACTCTCAATTGGTGTGAGCTTCTTGATAAGTTCTTGAATAAACTATATACTTCAGATTCAACCTGACTTAGCTTTTTCAAAGCTTCTTGACTGAACAAAATGAGGTTGATCTTCACATGGTGTTGAAGTTGATTTTCAGAAAGCTCCCTTCTTGAATTCAGAATTAGATCTGAATCTTTCTTGCAGACTATTCAAGATCTGCCTTCTTAAAGATTCCCCTTTTCTTGAATTCTCTCTCTGGTTCTGTATTGGTATTTTTCCCTTCTTAATTGCTTGTCTTGGTTGTCATGGATCAGTCCTTTATATAGAGTTTCTCAATGATTACCGGCTGATTCAGTTTGTAACAACCTTCTGATAATTCTGACAAAGGTGTCAGACTTGTTGTTTATGACAACTGTCAAGTCTTCAGCCATGACAGCTGATTCTGCAATGACTTTATATCTCAATAGGGAACACTCAGCAAATTACTTCACATGTGTCGACACAAACAGACTAAGTGTCGACACAAGTCTTGATGATGTCGACACAGCTTCCAATGTGTCGACACAGTCATTCTTTATCTTCTCGACACAACTTCTATTGTATGTGTCGACACAAGTCCTGTGTGTTGACACATCTGCTACTGGTCTTGACTTAGCTGTTGCTAAAAAATGGCGTTAATTATATGTCTAGACTTCGTTGAGTGTGTGTCGACACAAGTCCTGTGTGTCGACACAAGCCCTTCAGACTCAGTATAGATGTTGTTGATAGATGGCATTGAGTGTGTGTCGACACAAGTCCTGTGTGTCGACACAAGCCTTTCAGACTCAGTATAGCTGTCATTGATAGACGGCGTTGAGTGTGTGTCGACATAAGTCCTGTGTGTCGACACAAGCCTTTTAGACTCAATACAGCTATTGATGATAGATGGCGTTGAGTGTGTGTCGACACAAGTCCTATGTGTCGACACAAGCCTTCTTTAGGTGTTGACACAATTCCTGGGTGTCGACACATGCCTTGCTTCTAGTGTCGACATAACTCCTGGGTGTCGACACAGCTCCTGCTTTAGGTGTCGACATAATTCCTTACAAGTGTCGACACTTGTACATAGAAATTTTCCTGCATTTCTTAAACCTGCACACTGATACTCAACATCCCATCAAATACAAATTGATGTATATCTTTTAGTACAAAGAGGATTTTCCAAATCTGGTACACAATTTCCAGTGTACCCAACAATCTCCCCCTATTTGGAGAAGTCATAACCCTTAGTCAATGATATACACCATATATGATAAAACAAAGAAAAAATATGTGTACATCCATTTCATAGTAGGTTAACATATAAACATAGATAATAGCTAAACTCAATACTGAAAATGATGTCATTCATTAATCAAAAAATTGTTTAGGTTTACATGTTTCTTAATAGAACAGAAAGATTACATTATTCTACAAACTATCCTATCTATCCCAAGATTGACTAGGCTCCTTGATTACTTTTCCTTTGCCAGACTTGATTTTAGCATGCACATTAGGTTCAGTATCATCAGCTGGTTTTTTTCCTTTCAGGTCTTTCTTCTTCAGTTCTTTAGCCTTGATCCTTTTCCTTTCAAAATAGTGAAAAGGATTTGGAAAGTACTTGCTAGGCTCCACAGAGTTAGCAGGGAACTTCCTAGCTTTAACGCTCCTCCTATACTAAAGTATAGCCTCTTGTCTTGCCTGATACTTGTTCCACTCTTGCTCAGAGTACCATTTTTCTCTATCATGTGTCTTGTCCTTTACAGCTTTCCTGGCAGTTAAAATAATGTTCCTGGAGGTAGGACTTCACTGCTCAAAATCAGGCTTCAGTTCTGCCTATTCTCTAAACCTTTTCTTGGAAAGTTGTGCCTCCCTCTGAGCTTCCTTTACAGCCTCTGACATTTCTACCTTTTCAATAATAATATTTTGTGCCTCCTGTGGAGGGCTATACATTTTCTGAACTTCTTGCTGGACTATGTCAAAATCAGCTGGAGGATAAATGACCTGTGCAACCTCTGGATGATCCCCTTCAATATAGGCAGGTTGAACACCAGACTCAGTAGTATCATCATCCTCACATAGGGGTGGAAATCTAAGTGTAGCTCTGAAGGTATTAGATACCCATTTTGCATGATCAGAGTTGGCTTTGACTAATATTCTCTCCCCCTTTATGAATTCTCTAGCTATATGATCTCTCAGATCATTCTTCTGAAACCTTACTTGATCAGCCAGATATTCTATACCTTCTTTGTAGTAGGCTCTGAATTGGTTCAGATGATCAGAAATAGCCGTTTGAGATTCCTTAATGGTTGTTTGGACAGCAGCTAGATCTGCCTGTATTTACTTGGATACTTCAGTTTTCAAATCAGTAGCAATACTTCCCAGTTTTTTGAGAATTTCATCATGTGAGTCCTTGAGATTTTCATTTGACCTGAATTGATATATCCTTTCTTGACTGCAATGTCCTCAACTTCAATCTTTATCAGCTGTTGTTGCTTAGCCAAATATACTATAACATTACCTCCCTTATGAAAGTAATCTATCATCTCTTTCTTATTCAAATTGACTTCAAATTTGATGGATTTAATGTCTTGAGCTAGCTGGAACTGCAGTTCTTTATGTGACTCATCCACATATTTCTCCAAAGACTGCCTTTGCTCATCCAACTTGACTTGCAGTTGGACCAGTAGTGAACTGAAGTACATGCTTTGAGCAGGTGGTGGATTGACTATTTGAACGGCTTTCTTATTGCTTGTGCTCCTTTTTCTGATTGCAACTAATTTTCTCTTTTTAGCCATGGAAGCTTCTTCATCATTAGAAGATTGAGATGAGATTTCTATATCTAAAGTTTCTTTATTAACTGGGGCATCCAGTAGCTCCTCCCCCTCAGTTCCTGGTAGTTCCTTTTCTACTTTGTGTTGCTCCCCCTCAGTCCTTGCTGTAGATAAATCAGGGAACAGTTCCTCCAAAGTTATCTCCTGTTACATCTGAATAGGAGGAACAATGTTGGTTTGTGAAGCAAAAGGTTCTCCCTGGACATCCAGATATTTATCCAGGGCCTTCTCTATACAGGAGATGCTCACTTGCTCATCTTGAGTTGTATCTGTCATCTGCACATCTGGTGCTTCATTATCAGCAGTGATCAGTGCTTCTTTGTTTATGTCTGATACAATGTCCATCACTATATCAGCAGCATACTCACTCTCTAGAGTAGCTTCAGCAATGCCTCCCCCTTGGTCAGGTAGCTCAGATTGTTCAGTGTCTTGTATTATTAATTCAGTGTTCTCTCCCCCTGGAGTGGAGGCCATCTGATGCTCTGGTTGCTGTCTGCTCTCCACTTGAGCTTGGGCTTCTTTTTCCTGTTGGTCATCATCTGAATTGAAGACTTCTTCTTCATAATCACTGGAGGATTCTGCTTCCTGAACAATTCTTTCTTCTTCCTATCCTTCTTGACCTGTTTCTGTGGAGTAGAAACCTCTTTGGTCAAGACTCTATCCCATCTGGATAGAATTCTCATGTTCATCCTCCTCATATGATTGATCTTGGATCCTGGCAGTTGATTCATAATATCTGGGAAAGTTGAAGCTAAACACAAGCTTAGGATTCTACCCAGATTTGGCTTCTTAATTCCTTCTTGGATCTTGTCAAACACTACTGATGACCAGTCTGTTTTTATATTGTATATGACTCTGGTCATTAGGTTGAACATGAAGACAGATATCCTATCATGTCCACCAGTCTTGCAGAGA
This sequence comes from Platanthera zijinensis, assembly GCA_039513925.1. Classification (NCBI taxonomy): domain Eukaryota; kingdom Viridiplantae; phylum Streptophyta; class Magnoliopsida; order Asparagales; family Orchidaceae; genus Platanthera; species Platanthera zijinensis. Next base: position 109,614,433 of record CM077095.1, on the reverse strand, counting down.
ATCACCTTGCCTATGATTTCTGAAAGAAACTTACCTTGGGAATTCATCCCCTTCCTTGTAATTAACGATCCTACCTTGGTATTTGGATTCAATCCACACCAATTTAGTGCATCTTTTATCATAGATGGAACAATGTCATCATCTTCTTTAACTCTGGGGAGTTGAAGCGACTTTCTGATCGTCTTAAATGTGAGTTTCACTCTTGAATGCTGAACTGTGGCTTTGATCTTCTTTCCTTCACAATCCACAGTTGCAGACGAGTAGAATTCAAGCACTTCCTTCTTCCAAATTCTTGTAGGTTCAGAGACCAAAAACTCCAAACCATTTTCGGAAATTAGGGTAATCAAACCCTTGATGTCCTGTGAAGCTGTCTCAAATCCCCCGCGAACCAGCTCGTATCCTTCATTCACCTTGTCTTCCTGGTGTGGCGCCATTAACGAGAGAGAGAAGAGAGTCGACAGGAGAATTTATTTGTCAACACAAGGTCTAGGGTCGAGAATTCTGATAGCATAGTCGACCAGATTTTGTCTTCTTCTATTTATAAAGTACTGGTAAAGGGTAGGTCAAAAGACACGCCTTACTTAGTAATAATACTAGTTGACAAAAGATATACATGTGTCGATAGTAATGACTTAGGTCACGACAAAACTTTGTTTTATTCGACATGTCTATGTGTCGACATACTTATGCCAGTGTCGACACAGACAATCAAAGTCTCGATAGAGAGTGTTGACACTAATTTTTGTGTGTCGACACAAAAAAAATACACGAATACAAGGTCTCGACAGAGTTGTGTCGACTCCAACTTTTCTATCGACACAGATACTATTTCTGTTTCGAAACAATTCTTTTCTTTATCGACACAACTAAATGATAGTGTCGACAAAGTTAACATGAGTCGACACAATTTTCTAACTTACAGATACTACTTGAAAATTTTTATGTTGACCTATCACCTTATTCTTGGTTCAACATACTTAATTCAATTTTAAAATAATTGAATTTAATTTCATCCAGAGGTTTTGTAAAAATATCAGCAATTTGATTATTTGTGTCATAAATTCTAGACTAATATCTTCCTTCTCCACATGTTCTCTAATGAAATGAAACTTAATTTCTATATGCTTAGTTCTATTGTGTGAAACAGGGTTTTTAGCAATAGAAATAGCACTAGTAGAATTACAAAATAGTGGAATTCTACTTACCTTTATGTCATAGTCTTCAAGTTAATGCTTTATCCACATCAACTGTGCACAACAGCTGCCTGCAGCTATATATTCTGATTCAGTAGTTGAGATAGCTACACATGTTTGCTTCTTGCTACTCCATGACACCAGCCTTCCACCTAGGAATTGATAAGTTCCTGTGGTACTTTTCCTATCATTTTTGCATCCTGCAAAGTCTGCATCTTAGAAGCCTGTTAGTAAGAAATATCTATTCTAAGGGTACCAAAGACCTAGATTAGGTGTGCCCTTAAGATATCTCAAAATTCCCTTGACAGCAGTGTAATGATATTCCTTTGGGCATGCTTGGTACCTAGCACAGACATATGTTGCATACAATCATGCAAACCGCTCAACTCCACCGAAAGAGCCAAATGATAGGTGGCTTAACCAATCCGCTCCAAGATCTCAAAATGCCCAACATACCTCGGACTAAGCTTCTTTAAGCGTCGAATTCTTGTACACCCTTAAATGGTTTTATCTTGAGGTATACCCAATTACCCACCGCAAACTCCACGTTCCGATGCTTGGCATTGTAGTACTTGGCAAGCCCTAGAAAACTCCGAACTTCTGACACAGGCCATTCCCGTATCGCAGCTACCTTCACTGGATTTACTGCAATTCCCTCACCACTAATCACATGACCAAGGAACACTACCGAGGATAGCCAAAACACACATTTGGAGAACAAAATATGCAAGTGCTCTACATGATCATCCTCGGATAGGGAGTACACTAGGATATCATTGATGAACACAGTCACGCACCGATCCAAATACCCCTTAAAGGCCCTGTTCATTAGATCCATAATGACTGATGGTACATTCGTTAGCCAAAAAGGCATGACAGTAAACACATAATGACAGTAAACTCACCTATAATCGGGAACACTCAATTAGGTGACAAACAATTGCCAAAAAGCAATCATAGAACACTCAGGTTCCTCAAACATGTGTATTTTCATTCCTAAGTAGACATTCATGGGTTTTTTTTCATTTTATAACGATGATGCACATACATGTGCTCATCACATCTTAAAAAAAATCCATCCACGAATTCTCCTAAGAAAGATCAACACTGTAGTCTGATACCAAATTGTAACACCCTTGTCCGTCATATGGGATATAACAGAAGGTTCGACTGGGGCCCACACCATATTCCATGGACAGTCAACGAAGTTACATATTAATACCAAATTACTATGAGACAATATCGAAACCTAACACAGAGTATTCTAGCGGAAGCTTTTAAGCAAGTTAGAATAACCCATCACAGCACATGAATGTCCACTAAAACCCAAAGCAGGAATGAAAGTACAAATACACAGAGTCTTGGCCTTATGACCTTACAGCATTCAACTTTAATTAAAGTGTTTTACATACTCCGGCACGCAGGCTGGGAATACATGAAAACAGTAAAAGTAAACACTTCTCTTTGGCCTTCAAGGGCAAGCAAAGCTTCAAGGGATTTAGCCCGCTACTTGCCACTTGGCTCACTTGTTACTACATAAGAACAATCCACCGTGTAACGACTCCATCCGTTAAATGACATATAATAGAAGGTCCAGCCGGGGCCCCACACTATATGCCACAAACAGGCGGTTAGGTTATAGGTTAATATAAAAAACTCATACACGCATCCTAACTCAGAGCATGCTAACATAAGTTTTAAGGTTATTTGAACTCAACTCATTTGAATGCCCACAATATATATAAAACACCAATTATATATATAATAACACAAGAATGTCTCTTTATACAAAAGTTATGGCCTAAAGGCCTTACAGTTACATTTCATCATTGTGGATTACAAACATCGGCACACAGGCCGACCACTCATGAAAATAGTAAAATTCTACATTCGGCCGTCGAGGGCCAGAAGTAGTAGCAAGGGCTTCAGGCTGCTATTTCCTGCTCAACTCTCCAGCACCTGCACAAGGATAGTCCAGCGCAACGGTGGAAAACAAGGCAACAGTCAGCATTCAGCTGACCAATTTATAATGACCCTACCCCTTTCCCGGGGCAGTGATATTTATTCCATGTAGGCTTAACATTTTTCACAAAGATATATCTCAAGATGTATTGTCACGCAAAATCAATATATCACAAACGTCAACCACACGGCCCGACACTCCGTGCTCTCAGGGCACATTATCGGCGTACCGAAAAACCAGGATCCCACCACCGTTCAAGGGTCCAAAACCCAATGGTAAACATTGAGCATTCATGCTCCACGGCACACGGCCGGAGACTTTAGTTTTGATTGCGGACAACCCAAGACTCTCATTATGTGATCCTAACGAAACCAATAACTTAGGCACTCGAGTAAGACAACCATAACACGGATACAATTCAGCCCTTGCCCGTTGCTCAAATCGCCAGTTCAATGTCTAGACTGACGCAGGTTAGCTTCCCCTTATCCGTTCGGATCACCGTCCTTAAGAGCGCATAGCTCATAATAGCCAAAACGTCCCCGAAGGACTGGCTTTACAATCAAAGCGGGATTCAATGTCAGCGTTCGTCACAATTTCTTGGCGGGGTCAACAGAAACTCTCCATCTGTACCCAAACTCAACCAAAACCCTATAGCATCCTGCAGTGCCAGCATATTACACAAAAACTTCAACGGTATTTTTCCTGGAACTTCATTCCAGTACTTCATGTTACTCCACTTCACAGGCACAACCCACCGACTCCACAAAATACTCGTTTATACGCAGAGACTTCTCCGGTGCACAAAGTAAAGCATCACTAATCCAGACCAACCTGTCCAGATGGGCTTCACACAACATGCATATTCTGTACTACACATTTCCGGATCTATATGTAAGACTTCTTGGGGATTTCAAAAATCAACCTAACGGAAATCCCTCAACATTACACCTTTTGGTGGGGGAAATCCATGCACATGCAAAAATAAGGACTTCATATGTCCAATGAGAAAGATCATTACCCTTGACTTTCTCTTTGGATCCATGGAAAAGCGTTTCTTCGAGGATGGAAATGAGCGCCTCACTTTCCCTATTCATGAATCTAGCTTCAGATCTTATTTTCGGCCACAAGATCTTCTCCAGTAACCTCAGCAAGCCTTAGCTCCAGCCGAGAGTTTTCTACTCTAGAACTGGAAATAGAGAGAAGAGAAAAGGAAATAATGATTTCCTCCTTCCTATCTGTCTGCATAAGTGGCCTCGGACTACATCCCAGCCACACGATAAAATCAACAAAATCAAGCAATGACTCGGGTTGAAGTTGAAAAATTCACACCGCTCAGTGGCCGCACATCATCCACCTGACACGAGTCGCTCCAAAATCGCCGATCTCCGCTCGACGCTCTTCTTCAAGCTCCGGTAGACGACCTTAGTCGAGCTCTGCTCGACAACCTTCGTCGAGCTCAGCTCGACGCTCTTCATCGAGCTCAGATCGACGACCTTCGTCGAGCTCCGCTCGATGACCTTCGTCGAGCCCAAGTCGACTATTTCCTGTAAATTTCGGGGTGTTACAATCCTCCCCTCCTTACAATAATTTCATCACGAAACTTGCATACAGCACCAGAATACAACAACAAATATGTTATAATATACATTTTCTTCAACAAAGAAATGTTACAACATTTTACACAAATAATTCGGGAAATTCAGCACGCATGGTTTGCTCCTGCTCCTATGTTAGCTACTCACGGCCATAGTTGACCCACCGAACCTTGACCATCCTGATTGTCTTATTCCGCAGGTTCTTAACTGTCGTATCCTCAATCCGGATGGGTCAAACCTTCGTTGTTAGCCCAAATTCGACCAGTACGCGATCATTTGAAATTACCTGAGTTGGATCTTTCACGCTTTCCGAAGCACGGATATGTGGAACACATCATGCAATCCACTCAATTATGCCAAAAGAGCTAGCCGATAGGCAGCTTCCCCAACTCGTTCCACTACTTCGAACGAACCAAGATACCTCGGACTTAACTTTTTCAAGCGCTGAATCCTGGACACGCACTTGAATGGCTTGATTTTCAACTATACCTAATCGCCAACCGCAAACTCTATATTTCGGTGCTTGGCGTTGTAGTATTTTGCTTGCCTATCTTGGGCTATTAGTAGCCTCTCCTGGATAGAGCGTATCATCGAATTAGCCACTTCGACTTTCTTACGCTTATATAATTTAGATTCGTTTGTTTCTGTCCAAGCCAATAGTGTACAGCAATTTTGACCATACAAAACTACAAACGGTGTCAAATTTATGCTAGTTTGATAGCTATTATTGTAGGCAAACTCTACCATATAGAGATGATCTTCACTTCTCTTCCCGAAATCCAAGGTGCACATTCAGAGCATGCCCTCTATCGTATTGTTGGTCCTCTCAGTCTGGACATCCATTTGTGGATGAAAGGTCGTACTGAATGTTAACTTTGTCCCCAATAACTAATGGATTAGCCTCCATTCAATCGAAGTGAAGCGCCTGTCTCGATCACTTACAATGCTACGGGGAACACTGTGTAATCATACGATTTGCTCAATATAAAGCTTAGCCAAGACTTCCATTGAATCGTCCCTCTTGTTCGAAATGAAGTGAGCCACTTTAGTCAACCGGTCTACGATCTCCCAAACCGAATCGTTACCGTGTTGAGATCTCGGCAAACCGTGCACAAAATCCATCAAAATATCATCAAACTTCCATTCCGGAATAGGTAGCGACTTCAGGAAACCTCCAGGCTTCTAGCATTCCGCTTTCACTAAGGCACAAGTCTTACATTTAGCCACGTAATGTGCTATGTCTTTCTTTAAAGCCGTCCACCAGAACAGCTTTTTCATGTCTTTGTACATCTTTGTGCTCCCTGGGTGAATTGAGTATTTCGTAAAGTGGGCCTCATACATCAATTCTTTTCTTAGCTTACCCATACTTGGGACGCACAAACGACCATATTTCCGCAAAAGGCCGTCATCCCAGGAGAATTGGCCATTTGACCCATCCACTGCATAGCGTTGCAATCTTTCATCAAGTTCCATTGCTCGCCGAACCTTGTCCACAAGGTCATACTGTACCTCCGTCCAGTCCAAGAATGCATTTACTGTGGAATTCCTGTCAACACAAGAAATCTCTAACGCTTCCAACTCCTGGATGAGACGCTCATCATGCATCTGCAACCAATTTGCCCTTGTCGGAGTCCTGCGACTCAAGGCATCTGCAACAATGTTTCCCTTACCAAGAGTGTAATAAATATCAAAGGTGCAGTCTCCGAGGAACTCCATCCACCTTCATTGTCGCATATTGAGATCCTTCTGATCCAATAGATACTTTAGGCTCTTATGGTCCATGAATATATCCACTTTCACGCCATATAAATAGTGACGCAACAATTTAAGTGCAAAAATCACCGCCGCAAACTCCAAGTCATGGACGGGATAGTTTCGCTCATGCACTTTCAACTGGCGTGAGCCATAAACTATCACTTTTCCAAACTGAAGAAGAACGCAGCCTAAGCCGCTCCCTAATGGATCACTATAGATTTCAAAGCCATCTGACCCACATGGCGACATCAAGATTGGCGTCGTGGTCAAGCAACTTTTCATCTCTTCAAAAGCTCGCGCACACTCCGACGTCCAGATGAACTTCTGATCCTTCCTTGTTAATGTGGTAAGAGGCAAAGCAATTCGTGAGAAGTTTTCTACAAAATGTCTGTAGTAGCCTGCCAGTCCAAGGAAACTCCTGACTAAGGCCACCGAAGACAACATCGGTTACTCCCTTATGGCTCTTATCTTTGACGGATCTACCGCAATGCCCTCTCCACTCACCACATGGACAATAAAATCCACTGACGATAGCGAGAACTCACACTTTGAGAACTTGGAGTAGAGCTTATTTCGCCTCAGGGTGTGCAACACCATCCGTAAATGGTTTGCATGGTCTTCTTCAAACTGAGAGTACACTAATATGTCATCAATAAAGACGATCACAAACAAGTCCGAGTACTCTCGGAATGTTTGGTGCATTAGATCCATGAACACTGATGGTGCATTACATAGCCCAAACGGCATTACAGTGAACTCATAATGACTGTAGCATATTCCAAACGTTGTCTTAGGAATGTCACCTTCCTGAATCCTCAAATGGTAGTAACCAGATTTTAAGTCCAGTTTAGAATAGACGGTTGATCTCACTAGCTGATCAAACAAGTCATCTATCCGTGGAATCAGACACTTATTTTTCTCCATCAGCTTGTTCAATTCACAATAGTCGATACACAATCGCAGATTACCTTCCTTTTTTCACAAAGAGAACAAGTGTGCTCCAAGGTGACATACTTGGGCGTATATAACCCTGTTCCAGCAACTCCTGTAGTTGAACTTTCAGTTCTGCCATTTCCTTTGCCGCTACACGATTTAGCAAGTCGCAGCCTGCTCCAGAAGGTCGCGTCCTATCGGCCTTTTCTTCTAAGGGTGGGTGGACTGACCTCTCAGTTCGCTCAGTCCACGCGGCTAGAAGGTCTCTCTAGCGAGACCGCCCAGGTAGCGCAGCTCCTGATCAGTCCGCACGACTAGAGCGATCCCCTAGTCTGACTGCCCAGGTCGCGCAGCAGCCGCTCGTTCTGTAGGGGCTGCGGACTGCTTCTCTGTCCGCTCCTGCAGGATGCGCGGTTAGATCGGTTAACTGTGTGGTGGTTCATTCTTCCTCAGGTGCAAACTGCCCAATAATGTGGCGGACTCGCATTCCTATCCGCCTAGACCGCTCGATAGCGACGTTCTCAGCATCTGGCAGACACATCTTTAGTCCTCCAGGTCGCCAGCCCGTCGCCAAGTGCGACAAGCCTCCAGCAGGAGGCGGCCTGCTCAACCTGTCCGCCGCAAGTTGGACGGACTCGTTCCGCAGTCCGCCAGGGTTGATTCAGCTCGGCAATCAATCGGGTACATCCCGGTCTCCGTGGGCAGGGCAGACTCATTATCAAGTCTGCCTTCATTTATAAAGCCTAGCTCGATAGCCACTCACCCTCATCTGCAGCGGGCTAGGCAAACTCTCTCAGCAGTCCGCCAGCAGAAGGACCGTCCCAGACCGCCAACACGAGCTCACTCAACAGCAGAGGCGGACTCGTCCCAGTCTACCAGCGGCAAGACCGTCCCATACTGCGCGGCCTAGCGCAGACTCTACGGACTCAGTATTTGTACTCGCACGACCCAGCGCGAGCCCACCCAGCAGCAGCCATATCCAGCTCCAAGTCCCTAACCGCGCGGCCTGGCGCGGACTCTGCGGACTCAGCATTGTACTCGCACAGCTCACCGCCTCGCCGGGGGTGATGTTACCAAGACCGTTACCTCCTCGGGCCTATAAATAGGCCCCAAACCTCTCATTCAAGACATGATAGAGAGGCGTCAAGGTCCCAGCATTAGCTCCTGCGGACTCGAATCCTTAGTCCGCGCGACCTGCCCCCTTCGCTCTGCTTGATCAAGCAGTCCGCCATGCTTAGTCTAGCGAGCTGCCCGATCATTAACCGCGCGGTCTGCCGACCTCCCTTGGTCAAACCGCGCGGCCTCCGTCATTCTTCTTCCTTAGCCGTCGGCTTCCCCCTTTGTACCCTTTACTGCTTTCTCCTGCTAAGGATCAATAGCAAGCTGTAATATTGTTTCTTGGTAAAAGGAAAAGCCCGCCGCAAGAGTGACATTCAAGTCGTGGCGGGCGAATTCTGTTGTTGTCGCTGCTAGCGGCCCCCTCTCTTCTTTTCTCCTCTCTCACCATCAACCTGCAAAGCTAACCGCCAAAGTAACCGTCTTCTCGATAGTGCCCGATCAACCTTCCCAGTGGCTACCGCCAAACCTCTTCTCTATCCCCGCAACCCGCTTCTTCACCTAGCTTGTGAGATCGAACAACCCGTTAACTAAAAGGCACATTTCTTGCATCGATAGTTAACACGCGACCTTCAGATCTTGATCAGACATTGAAATCAGCAGTTACACATAGTAGACCATCAACCAGCCGAAAACCTTGCTCAAAGTTCCAGTGAGGATTCTCTTTGGGAGGCCTTGGAGCAATCTCGTTGAGAGACTGCACAACAGTTTCAAGCGATCAACCGTACTCCAGCTGCTATCGCTCAACGATTGGAAACACAATCTTCAGCGGCACCAGCTCCTCCAATCAATCCAACCCCAGCATTTGAGACTCCTCAAGTCTATCCACCGGCCTATCCGTCAGTCTATCCTCCTCTTTACACTCCAACCTTTCTGCAAGGGCCTGCAACCCCTTTGCGGTCTCAGAATGACGAATTTGCAGCTCGTCAGAACTTCTTCCGAGAAGCTGACCGAGGAAGTCTGGCAAGATTCCTAAATTTTAAGGGAAGTTATCCCTACTCTTCAGCTCCTACCTTTGCTCCTTCCGCAGTAGCTTTTCCCTTCTATCATCTAGCTCCTTGTGTAGCTGCAACTTATGCTCTCTTTTTTCCTTATGCTGTAGGAGAGCAAGAAGAGCATGTTGGGTACTGTATCCACAATTACCTGGATTTGAGGAAGCCACCTGTCAAGCTAAGATGAATCCACAATGTATTTGATGAATTATTCTCTAGTTGTACTTGCAGATATTCCATGCTAAGTACACACCAATGTCAGGGTGCAGTGGGTCAATATACGCGGATCTGTGCAATGTAATCCCTCGTTGAGCAAATCAGTGTGTTGGCCTACGTGTACTCTCTCTATTGAGGTGTACTTAATTTCAAGTACAGGGCTATGATAAAGCAAGAGCAGACAAGGAGCAAGGATGGGCCAAAGACCAGCTCAAGGGGAGAAAGAGGAGAAACAGCCTAAGTACAAATCGTCGAGAATCACTAGGGATTCTCGCCGAGTCGTCGAGAATCACTAGCTGATTCTCGCCGGTTGAAGCCGGCAGCTTCGACTCAGACAGGGAAATTTTCTAAGGCAGAATCGTCGAGAATTACTTATGATTCTCGCCGATTCGTCGAGAATGACCTTGCATTCTCGACGATTCGGTGAGAATCAAAAGTGACTCCCGCCGATTCTCCCCGGCTTCTGTATTTGTGCAGTCAGATTTCGGCTAAGTAGAAGTCGGCGAGAATCATAAGTGATTCTCGCCGATTCGGCGAGAATCACCTATAATTCTCGCCGAATTTGACTTGGCAATTTTTCTGAAAGTTCTGGACCGGTCCAAGTTACCTGCAGCTATTTGAACCGGACTTTGGTCCTTACTTTGGTGGGACCCACAACGGTCATCTTCTTGACCTAAGGTATATATACATTGTATTTGTGAACAGTAAACATACACACATGGGATTTCAAAAAGGACAGTCGCCGTCTTGACCTAGCGGATCGCAGATTGTCGTCCGCCGCCGTCGCCGCTCATGAAGGTGGTCACCGCCGCTGATCGTGGATTCTTCCTGATCTCCCGGTGACAGAAGCTTAGGCTAGCATAGCATCTCACGCGTCTAACGAGAGATCCCTTGTCTCTTGATTCGTTGATCGGGAAAATCTTTCCCCTTCCGAATCGATCGAGACGATCGATCCTTGTGTGACCGTTGGAAGATCTTGCTTCCTTCGCTACGAAGTTTGAATCAAGTTGGCACTGCTGCTGCTCTCCGTCGCCGCTGTTGATTCCGAGAACCTTGCCGCCGCCTCAAGCCGCAGCCGGTCTCGGGAAAGATTCACTCCAAGTGAGATCTAGGGCTGTGCACTCTTCGTTGACTTCAAGAGCACGTCGTCAAACGAAGAGGGTCACCTTCTCTCCGAACGTCGTTTGTATTTCTTACAAGCTAGTTTTTAATTTCCTTGTAACGGACCGATTGGTCCCTAGTTGTAAGGGTTGAGTGCAACCCGGATTGTGGGAGTGTTGACTCCTACGTGTGGAAGGGTTCCTTCCGTGAGTGCAAGGATTGGATTTCAATCCTGTTGGTGAAGTGACCGAGTCGTCCCGTGTTGGGAGATAGGTCGAAGGGGGAAAGTGGACGTACCCAAATCGGGGAACCACTATAATTTGCCTGTGTACTGTGTGTGCTTGGTTGTTTTGTTTTATTGTGCAGGTAAATTTCTAATTCCGCAAGTACGCTGCAAAGACACCTATTCCCCCCCCCATAGGTGAACATAGTTGACACTAGGTGGACTTTCAAGTGGTATCAGAGGGAGGTTGCTCATCAAAGGGGTTAACACCTCGAGTAAGCTCCTGCATCTAGTGTCAACTAGAAGATTAGACTCACGCATGGAGTTGGACTATGATGTCCATCCTCTAAGACTCCCCTCATGTACAAAGGAGTATTATCCTATCTGGAAGATGAGAGTTATGTTTCATCTGGAGGCAATCGACCCTCGGGTGTCAATCATCTTGGAAGAGGGTCCCTTCATTCCCATGAAGGCTTCTGAGTCTGGAGAGGATATCCTTATCCCCAAGAGTCCCGAAGAGATGTCTGAGACCGAGCTCTCACTGTACAACTTGGATAAGTTAATACGTCAGATCATCACTGACGTCTGGTCTGGTGTATCTCGTTCAAGAGTGGACAAGTGTAGAACAGCCAAGTCCATGTGGCAAACCATCTCAGACCTCATGGAGGGATCATAGAAAGCTGGTACCGGTTGTCAGCAAGAGGATGAAGCCTATGTAGGAGTCCTTATTTCTGAAGATGAAGGGCATGACCAATATGTCAATATCAGGGCTCCTGTGTCCTTGTCAGAGACTGAAGAAGAAGCTGAGGAAAGCAGTTCTGATGAAGCTAACATAACAGTTTCTGCCAATCTGGATGGTAACCTTGAACAACAAAGTCTGACGCAGGTAACTTCTTCCTCATGCCCCTCTCCTCTTGAAGTTCCTGAAGACAGGAATAGTTTTGAGAGTAGTCCTTCCAATGATGCATGGGATACACATAGCTTCACTCAACCGATCGATAATCGTGATTCCCTTGAGAGTGCCCTTCAGACGAGCAACTTACTTGTTGAGGAACAAGCTAAGGAGATTGCTCAGCTGAAGATTTTGATGAATCTCCAATTGGAATCTATCAAAGTAAAGGACTCTCAGATCTCGGATCTAGAAAATCGTCTAGAGACCGAGAAGAGGATAGTTTCCAATTTTTCTAAGATTGATGCTATCAAGAGGAAGGCAGAAAATGGGTGGATCTCCCAAATCATTAAGTCATGGAGAAATGGGGAAACGGTGTTCAGACCCCCCACCCCGAGTAGGAAGGACACTCACCATGCCTTCAGGTATGACCATACGAATAACCATGGTCACTGCAAGAATGATCAGTCCTCTTGTGGGAGCACTCAGAATGCAAGGGCTGTCATGGCCACCCAGAAGAGAATACCTCCGGCTTCCACCAAGCCCTTTGTATTCTCGGCCACAGCCCCTACTCGTCATGAATCTGCCTGCATCAGCTCACAATGCGCCTCTCACCTCCCTAGGACTCTGGAAAGGAGGGATAGAAATCATGTTGTTAGGACTCATGAGGTCCTTGGAAGGGGGCTGACTGAAAGGAAGGCACCACCTCCCAGGCCTCATGACGCCTGCCATATGCATTCTTTCCACCCCTCCAATAGTCACGGTGAAAGAGACAATTCTGTGAGCATATCTGGCTCTATTCCGTTTAGACCCAGAACTATGACTATCTCTGTCATGGGTTCAGGTCACATGCGGCGATACAACATTCATGAGTGTTGGTGTTGTGGCAAAGTGGGTCATTATGCCATAGACTGTTGGCACAACCAATCTGCATCAATGGCAAGGGGACTTCCACATCCTCGGGGCAATGTTAGTCTTCCCACCAGGATTCCTGAGGGGAGGCACTCAAATTATTATGCTAACAGGAACCTAGGACCCAATACATATTGGGCTCCTAAGGTAAGGTAATATTCTTTGGTGCAGGGTAGTCTAGACTTCCGAGTCATGATGGGAGCTAGACAGAAGATGTTCCTAGAATAATCTGGAACAAGCATCTGGAACGCAAGAAGTACTATCCTCAAAATTGAACACCTGGTATGCTCATCAAAGGATCTCAATGATGAATCTTACAATCTCAGGTATCATTGATCAGCCTAAATAATTGAGTCATATTGTGACGTCATATACATATATATATATATATATATATATATATATATATATATATATATATACAAATATACTTTTACACATCTATGTATGTTCTCCTAAGGGCAGATCAAAGCTGTATAATTAACCCTTAGATATATTACTAACGATGTGTCAGTAAATCTCTGAAAAATTCGAGAAGGCACATCAATAAGCATATATTACAAGTTGAAAATTAAAGTCGACACGTCATTAGGAGTCACTTAGAATGACAACTAACTTCATGAATATCGCATGTATCGATCTCGACTCAAGTTATGAAATCTGCCAGCCTATGTTAGTAAGTTAGAAATGTCAAAGTGGCTATGACTCCTAAGCTGTGTGGTATGGTAAAACACACCTGGAGTAATAAATGATCTTCTCGATCTCGTTACAACCTGTGACAAAAACGTTATGGTGGAATATAGGTGGACTTTTAAGTGGTATCCTTGACAACCCCGGACAAATAAAATTGAAATTCCGGCAATTCTCATCGAACCGAAGCTCTTAAACCCGGTTATAGCTCAATTCCCGCCTACCCAGCGAATCTCGCCGACCCAGTAAATCCCGCCGACCCTTCGACTTCCCAGCATCCCTTCTACTTCCCGTCATCCCGCCGACCTGGTTTCAAAGCTCTCCCGAAGCAGTGTCCCAGCACCTCCCAATACTCGCCGAAGCTCGTCACTTCCCGATTCCAAGTTCCCTTCCGACTCTTCGTTTCCCGAAGCTCTCCCGCTACTAGGTTCTTCGACTTCGGCTTCATCGTGACATAACAACCCTCCGAAAGACCTCTTACAGCCGGAGTCACGCCCTCGCTTGGCCTCGACTCGGCTCGCCGCATCTTACGCAACGTGGTGCCGGAACCCTCACTGCGTCTCCTCCTAAGGTAATGCCTCTCTTATCCCAACCGTGCCTTGCGCATTAGTATAGACATTACTCTCAACCTCTTAGTTTCGTCGATCCTTAGAATTGGAACTTGATATTCCCCTTCTTCCTAGTTTGCTATGGCTCCAAGGACCACCGCTGGGCTGGTCACTGGCTGTGAATTAGTTCGAACCGGGTTCTCACACGCCTCGGATGAGTTCAGAAACATCATCATCATGCTGGAAGAGGCTGGACTCACGTTTGTACTGGAGCATCCCTGCAAAATTCTGGATAAAGAAGTGATGGAGTTCTTTGCAACCGCCAAACTTCGGAATGAAGACTCTATCATCAAGAGTAAGGTTGCCGGTGCACGGATCAAGATGTCTGCCAGGACACTGACTCAATGCTTGCAGCTTTCCAGTTCTGAGCACGAGGATTATCTGGAGGAACATGATAGAGCCAGGACCCTATTATTCTGTGGGCTAGCAAGGGGCACCAGATCTATAAAAAGAAAAGAAATGAATGAGGAGGGGAAACTCTTGTCCGACATCATTGGGAAGGTACTGATATGCAAACCATGCTCACACGACCACATTTCAGCCGACATGTTCAAGATTCTTGTGGTGATTGTCTGTCGAAAGAGATTCAACTGGGGGGCCATGCTTTTCGAGAAGATCAAGGACACCCTCAGATCTCCAAGCTTTGGACGAATCATAAGTCTATTTCTCAATCAGTTGAACGGAGATAAGTTCGACATGAGCAAAGGAGTTACCTTGCATTATTTGAAGAAAATGGACTCCAGCGTCTTTGACAGATGGGAGCGAGTCATAGGGCGAGCTGCAGTGGTAGTTGAACAAGAAGAATCTCCTGCCGAGGACAACAGAACTTCAGCAGATTTCTTGGCAGCCCCCAGTAAAGTTCCTGACGCCCTGATTGCAGGAACTGAGGGGGAGCCTGTAACCGATTCTGCAAACATTCTGTCTGATATTTCTCTGATAGCTCAAGATGCTGTGAAAATGGTGGCAAAAGAAGTGGCAGATGATGCGGAGGCTGAGGATGATGAGGAGGAAGAGGAAGAAGCAGAAGAAGTGGCAGATGGTGAGGAGGCTGAAACTGATGAGGAGGAAGAGGAAGAAGTAGAAAAAGATGTGCACATCTCTGATGATAATGGTGATCATTTGGAGACAGAGATAGAGGAAGAAGTACCTGAGAACGAGAAAGCAGCAGATTCTCAGGAGGATGCTGAGGTTCCGTCTGAGGAACAAGCTCCTAAGCAATTAGATGCAAGAATGGAGGGGGAGCAATCCTTTGTTCCCCCTGTGGAGTCCATCCTACTATCCAGCTCTCCCAGTGCTTCTGAGGGGGAGGCTAACCAAGGTATGCCTGCAGCTCCTCCACTTCAAGATAACTTAGCAAATCACACTGTAAATATTGTCCAAGGGATCCTAGATGAGGTCAAGAGATCGTTTAAGAAGTCCCACAAATCGGTGCTAAAGAGACTACAAGAATCTGAGGACCTCATGCTCAAGAACATTGTGCAGATCAACCATAAGTTAGATGAGATGGAGAAGAAATTTGATGACAAGTATACAGAGGCAGGCACAGCAGTAACTCTTCTCATGCAAGGACTCAAAAAGAATACTGATGACCTGGGAGTGGTCAATAGTAATGCACATGTTGTGGCAAATAGCATACAGAAATTTGATGCCAACATGGTGCTCCTCAATCAAAATCAACAAGCCCTGCTGACTGAATTCTCCAAATCTCTGAAGCATATAGATGAGTCCCTGCACTCCTATGCAAACTCCATAGCACTCGAAGCCAAAAAGGGGGAGCAGGAATATACTACTAAGATGGAAGGGCTTCAGCACATCATCATTGAAAACTTCGATCAGTCAAATGTTTTTGTATATGACAGTTGTCAGTGGTTGCTTAACCAAGCTTTAGGCAATAATATACCTGAGGTTAATCCTGTACATGAAACCACTGAGCACAATACTGTGGATGACGAAGGGGCAAGTGCAGAGGCTGTTCCGTTGAGCGAAGCTGAGATGAAGAAAGCTGCTGAAAGGGCTGAACGCAGAACTTGGTTTGATCAAGATGCCTTAGCTAAAGCCAAAGGAAAAAGGCAGATCCAAGAGGGAACCTCAAGAGAAACACCAGCTGAAAAGAGGACCCGATTGACGGAGGAGGATGTGAGAAATGAAAAATGGAGTCCTGTATCAAAAAATATCATCTTGGACACATTCTTGTTACAGCAGAAGGGGCACATAAAACGAAGTGAGGTATACAGTCAATACGAATGGGAGAGGCACAAAGAATTTGAAGCCAAACGCAACTTATTTTTCAGAAATAATACAGTGACAGATAAAGTTCCTCCTCCCAGATATCATCCTAAGCCCAAAGAATATTTCGAAAGACAGAGCAAGAAATTCCTGGCCCAGAAGCTCAAGGATGATCTTGCTAAGGAAAAATAGGCTTAGGACCTTTTTGTCCCTCACTGCACATCTTTGTTTTTATATTGTCTTACGAACAAGTATTGTGGTTTTATATAAATATATATATGTGATGACATGTTGTAACTCAAGTATTATTTTGTCTGTTCTTATTGTCTTAAAGTTTTAATTATTCTGTGGGTGGTGGTATTCATCTTAGCTAGTAGGATTTTTGCTTCGTCAAATAGGGGGAGATTGTTGGGTACTGTATCCACAATTACCTGGATTTGAGGAAGCCACCTGTCAAGCTAAGATGAATCCACAATGTATTTGATGAATTATTCTCTAGTTGTACTTGCAGATATTCCATGCTAAGTACACACCAATGTCAGGGTGCAGTGGGTCAATATACGCGGATCTGTGCAACGTAATCCCTCGTTGAGCAGATCAGTGTGTTGGCCTACGTGTACTCTCTCTATTGAGGTGTACTTAATTTCAAGTACAGGGCTATGATAAAGCAAGAGCAGACAAGGAGCAAGGATGGGCCAAAGACCAGCTCAAGGGGAGAAAGAGGAGAAACAGCCTAAGTACAAATCGTCGAGAATCACTAAGTGATTCTCGCCGATTCGGCGAGAATCACTAGGGATTCTCGCCGAGTCGTCGAGAATCACTAGCTGATTCTTGCCGGTTGAAGCCAGCAGCTTCGACTCAGACAGGGAAATTTTCTAAGGCAGAATCGTCGAGAATTACTTATGATTCTCGCCGATTCGTCGAGAATGACCTTGCATTCTCGACGATTCGGTGAGAATCAAAAGTGACTCCCGCCGATTCTCCCCGGCTTCTGTATCTGTGCAGTCAGATTTCGGCTAAGTAGAAGTCGGCGAGAATCATAAGTGATTCTCGCCGATTCGGCGAGAATCACCTATGATTCTCGCCGAATTTGACTTGGCAATTTTTCTGAAAGTTCTGGACCGATCCAAGTTACCTGCAGCTGTTTGAACCGGACTTTGGTCCTTACTTTGGTGGGACCCACAACGGTCATCTTCTTGACCTAAGGTATATATACACTGTATTTGTGAACAGTAAACATAAACACACGGGATTTCAAAAAGGACAGCCGCCGTCTTGACCTAGCGGATCGCAGATTGTTGTCCGCCGCCGTCGCCGCTCGTGAAGGTGGTCACCGCCGCTGATCGTGGATTCTTCCTGATCTCCCGGTGACAGAAGCTTAGGCTAGCATAGCATCTCACGCGTCTAACGAGAGATCCCTTGTCTCTTGATTCGTTGATCGGGAAAATCTTTCCCCTTCCGAATCGATCGAGACGATCGATCCTTGTGTGACCGTTGGAAGATCTTGCTTCCTTCGCTACGAAGTTTGAATCAAGTTGGCACTGCTGCTGCTCTCCGTCGACGCTGCTAATTCCGAGAACCTTGCCGCCGCCTCAAGCCGCAGCCGGTCTCGGGAAAGATTCACTCCAAGTGAGATCTAGGGCTGTGCACTCTTCGTTGACTTCAAGAGCACGTCGTCAAACGAAGAGGGTCACCTTCTCTCCGAACGTCGTTTGTATTTCTTACAAGCTAGTTTTTAATTTCCTTGTAACGGACCGATTGGTCCCTAGTTGTAAGGGTTGGGTGCAACCCGGATTGTGGGAGTGTTGACTCCTACGTGTGGAAGGGTTCCTTCCGTGAGTGCAAGGATTGGATTTCAATCCTGTTGGTGAAGTGATCGAGTCGTCCCGTGTTGGGAGATAGGTCGAAGGGGGAAAGTGGACGTACCCAAATCGGGGAACCACTATAATTTGCCTGTGTACTGTGTGTGCTTGGTTGTTTTGTTTTATTGTGCAGGTAAATTTCTAATTCCGCAAGTACGCTGCAAAGACACCTATTCCCCCCCCCCCATAGGTGAACATAGTTGACACTAGGTGGACTTTCAGAGCAGTCACCATTTACAGAGAATATTCAGCATTAACTAACTCCAGTTAACTTCAGAGAGCCACGGTTGCCCATTTACACTGGGGAGACTTGATGAGTATAAAAATATACAATTTTATTTCATATTAAATATACATATTTATAAATAAAAACCTTAGTTTTTATTATATAAAACTAACTATTTTTATTATATTGTATTTTTCTGTTTTAAAATTAAATTCTAAGTTTTTTCTGAAATTTTGTATTTTTTTTCTTAGGTCACGCCCCTAGGTCACGCCCGTGACCGAGGGCGTGACAGCTCTTTTTAAATTTCGTTTTCTGCTATTTTGCTGGACAGCTCAAACTCAGGAAATCGTTGGTCACGCCTGCTGAACACGCCCGTGCCAAAGGCGACACGCCCGTGACCTAACCAAATTCTATCCAGAAGTCCAGCAAGCTGCCGCGCTGTCGCCACGCCCCGTGCCGCCTGTTGAATTACATGCATGACACGCCCGTGACCCATTTCGACACGCCCGTGACTAGTTCAAGTTTATCCAAATCTCCAGCTGGCTTGCCACCTGTCCCGACAGCCTGTATGTCACGCCCGTGACCTTGTCACGCCCTACCCGACACGCCCGTGTCAGGGGGCGTGTCACCTGAAAATTTTTTCTATAAATAGGCCGGCAGGGATTTGTAAATTCAATTGAACTCCAGCAGATTCCTTAAGAACTGTTAGGACTCCCCAGCTCTCTGACAAGGAACTGGTAGTAGCTTTCAAGTATTCTAAAGTTCTGTAAGTTGTAATTTTTTCAGCTTTATTTTCAGCTTTTTAGAAAGTTGTAATATTTTCGGACTTTATAAAATAGGCTCTTTCAATTTCAATTCTGAGTACTTTACTGCTTTCTTTTTTTTATTTTCTTTATACTATCCCGAATGAAAGGCGAAGCTCTGCTTATGTCCTGGATTAAGATAGTGTAAAACTGCTTTCAAATCTATTTTCAAAACCCTATTCTTTCATACTATTCCGAATGAAAGGCGAGGCGAAAGCCTAAGTCCTGAATTCAGATAGTGCGGAAGCGCTGCAAAATTTTACTACCCTATCTCAACAACAAAGGTGAAGCGAAAGCTTAAATCCTGGATTGAGATAGATAGGTAGATATTATTTTCTGTACTTTATACCGCCCCCATCCTGAGAAGAGGCTAAGAACCCTTAGCACTTGGTCAAGATGAGCTCTGGGCTGGATACTATTTTCAACTATTTCAACTCTACTTTCTAGTTATTCTAACTAGGGTTTTCTTAATTGATCATATACCAGGTGACGAGACACTACGTTTACGTTAACCCGTTTAAACGCAAGCCTTCCCGGTCGTACTTTCGAGTCAGTGATGCTACCACAGGAACCCTCTCGTTAAGTTAGATAATTAAGAAATAAAGTTGTTCTTTAATAGGCGAATTAATATCCGCTCAAAGTAATTCTGAAATCAAGGACTAAACTCTAAGTCCCTCTCTTAATAAAATCACGTATATATATTTTTCTATCTTTAGTTTTTAAACATAAACCCAACTCCGTTCTTTCGATAAAATAATAGTCAGTTCTAAAAAGTAGAATAATTAACACCGATCCCAGGAAAAATACGACCTTGATATTTTCTACAAAATACTATACTCCTATGCGATAGGTACTCTTGCCTTAATCCACAGGATATAAGTAAGTAAACAAAGAGATAGACTTATATACGTAAAAGATTATATAAAACCAAATCTATCTTCTTTAAAACAAACTTTACTTATCAAGCTTTTTGGCGCCGTTGCCGGGGATTTGTTTATTTGTGTTAATATTTGAAAATAAAAGAACGCTATTAATTTTATCTTTTCTTTTTCTTGTTAGTTAAAAACCTTAGTTTTTATAAAAATAAAACAAAAATAAAATTCCCTGAATTTAAAACTTTGTTTTTATAAAACCTAAATTTTTATTAACAAGTTTATTAACCACTAACAAATTCTAACAGAAAAACCTAACCAACTAATTTAACGTATTTTATATAAAACTTGAAAAAAAATAAAAAAAATAGTTTATAAAAAAAAACCTGCTTTTATTATAAAACTGCTTTTATAAAAAACTTGTTTTATATAAAAAAACCTATTTTTAGTTATTTTCCGTTGTACGTCTTTTTGTGTGTTTGTATTTGTAATTTTTTTAACTTAGTTTTTTTTTTTTTACTTAGTTTATTTTAATTTTTTTTTTTTTACAAAAGTCTTTTTTAGTGTATGACCCGTGGAACTCCATCTGATTTAACTCTTGGACTTGATCCTGAAATCGAACGCACCTTTCGCAGGCGCCTCCGATCTCTGAATCAAGAGCTCGTGTTAAATCTGGAAGAGTCCGTAGGCACCGCACACGTTCAAGAAATGGCAGCAGAGCAACAACAAATGCCAGAGGTGGTCCCCCAAAGGACCATGTCTTATTATGCACGACCTAATTTAGATGACACCGGGTCTAGTATCGTTCGTCCACCAATTGCTAATAATAACTTCGAGATTAAATCGAGTATAATCCAAATGATTCAAAATTCCGTTCAATTCGATGGATTGCCCGATGAAGATCCAAATACGCACTTATGCAATTTCTTAGAAATATGCGACACATTTAAGATAAATGGCGTCACTGATGATGCCATCCGTCTTCGCTTATTTCCTTTTTCGCTACGAACGAAAGCCAAACAGTGGCTAGGTTCTCTCCCCAGAGGATCTATTACCACTTGGGCTGAAATGACTGAAAAATTCCTAACAAAGTATTTTCCACCTGCAAAAACCGCACGTCTGCGTGCGGATATTTCTTCCTTTGTACAAGGCGAGTCTGAGTCTCTTTATGAGACTTGGGAACGTTTCAAGGAATATCTACGTCGGTGTCCACATCACGCACTGCCAACTTGGCTCCAGGTACAAATATTCTATAATGGTTTGAATATTCAAACCAGACAAGCCATTGATGCTGCCGCTGGGGGCACGCTCAATAACAAAACCCCCGAGGCCGCTCAAATCCTCTTTGAGGAAATGGCCATGAACGCGTACCAGTGGAACGTGCCAAGGTCACTCCCTAAACAAGCTGGGATTTATGAGCTCGACACTTCTTCTACTTTAGCACTCCAAGTAGAAAATTTAACTAAACAATTGGCTGGAATATCTGCTTCCTCCGCCACTACTTGGAATCCGAATAATAATATAATTGAAGAAATCGATTATATGGGGAACTCTTATAGACCTTCCTATAATCCTAATATGAACTTAAATAATAATTCTTATAATCCAGGATATAGGAACCATCCTAATTTTTCGTGGAGCAACCCCAATAATGCTCAACGCCCACCGACTGCAAATCCAATTGGATTTGCACCGCAACCCCCACAACCACAAACAACACCACCACCACCAAACCAATTTAGGCCAACCCCGATAGAAGACATATTCACGAAATATGTCAGTATTAATGAGTCCAATATCCGGAACCTGACCGGATCAATTAAAAACTTAGAAACACAAATTGGACAAATATCAAAAATGCTATCGGAACGCCAACCTGGTAATTTGCCAGGAAATACGGAACCAAATCCGCGGGATGCTGGCCATTCCAGTAACCCAAGTTGACAAGCCGTCCAACTACGAAGTGGCAGGGAGCTACCACCACCCGTTAGGGTAGAAAAAGAAGCTAAGGTTAGCCTTCCTACACCACTTCCCGTTACGACTCTGCCTCCTCAACCCCCGCGAATTTCTTCCACACATGTTGTTTTACCTTATCCATCTAAATTAAAAGATGAGCGAGAAGATGAACAATATAAAAATTTTCTAAAAATGCTAAAACAAATTCAAATCAATATACCTTTCTGCGAGGCAATTGCACAAATGCCTAAATACGCAAAATATTTAAAAGCGTTATTTTCAAATAAAAAGAAACTCGAAGATATTTCGAGGGTTTTTCTTAACGCCGAATGTTCAGCCGTTTTATTACATAAATTACCCCCAAATTAAACGATCCGGGACGATTTTCTATCCCGTGTCTTTTCGGTAATCTATTAATAAAAGATGCGTTAGCAGATTTAGGTGCTAGCATAAATTTGATGCCCTACTCGCTCTTTCAAAAACTAGGATTAGGTAACCCCAGCCCAACTAAAATGAGCATCCAGTTAGCAGATCGTTCTATTAAATATCCAGTAGGGATAGTAGAGGATGTTCTGGTCAAAATAGACAAGTTTATCTTCCCGGTAGACTTTGTTATTCTTGACATAGAGGAAGACGCCGATGTTCCCATAATTCTCGGTCGTCCTTTTCTCGCAACCTCTCGCGCGTTAATAGACGTAAGTAACGGTAGACTTCTCTTACGAGTAGGAGATGACGAAGTTACTATCGATATAGATCCCTCTATGAAAAACTCTTTAATAAATGACGATTCCTGCTACCTTGCGGAAGCCTCTTTTGAGGAAAATGGTTTTCCCTATTCTGATTTATTTTCAATAACTGTAGAAGAATCGGACTTGGCAGACTTACCCATTTCAAATGAAATGCCTACCGATGACCCTTTAGAACCTTTTATATCTTTAACTTCTACAACTTTAAAAACTCCAACTTCATATGAAAAACCACCAACCCTCGAGCTGAAAACACTTCCTGCACATTTAAAATACGTTTTCCTTGAAGCCGAATCTAAACTCCCTGTTATCATTTCTGCCGAATTAAATGATAAGAAAACGTCTGAATTAATAGAAGTGTTAAAACAACATCGCCGTGCATTAGCATGGCAAATTTCTGATATCCAAGGACTCAACCCATCTTTTTGTACACATAAAATATTTTTGGAAGATAACCCTCGTAAATCTATCCAGCCCCAACGACGTTTAAATCCTAATATGAAGGATGTCGTAAAAGCTGAAGTAATGAAATTATTAGACGCGGGAATTATCTATCCAATCTCAGATAGCACATGGGTTAGTCCCGTACAAGTCGTCCCTAAGAAGGGCGGTATAACGGTAGTGCCAAACGCTAATAATGAACTAATTCCAACACGTACTGTTACGGGTTGGAGGATGTGCATCGATTATCGAAAATTAAATGATGTCACCCGTAAAGATCACTTTCCACTACCGTTTATAGATCAAATATTAGAACGACTCTCGGGTCACTCATATTATTGTTTTCTTGATGGTTATTCAGGGTATTTACAAATTCCTATAGCCCCTGAAGACCAAGAGAAAACTACGTTCACTTGCCCCTTTGGTACTTTTGCCTATAGGCGAATGCCATTTGGACTTTGTAATGCGCCAGCTACATTTCAAAGATGTATGCTAGCTATTTTTGGCAAGTTAGTAGAGGACGTTATGGAAGTATTTATGGATGACTTCTCCGTATTTGGAGACTCATTCCATACGTGTTTAGATAACCTCGCTCGTGTTCTTCAACGCTGTGAAGACACGAATTTAGTGTTGAACTGGGAGAAATGTCATTTTATGGTCCGCGAAGGTTTAGTTCTCGGTCATAAAATTTCTTCCCAGGGAATCGAGGTCGATAAGGCCAAAATAGAAATAATTGAAAAACATCCTCCTCCAACTAATGTAAAAT
Organism: Platanthera zijinensis; assembly: GCA_039513925.1. NCBI lineage: Eukaryota > Viridiplantae > Streptophyta > Magnoliopsida > Asparagales > Orchidaceae > Platanthera > Platanthera zijinensis. The sequence goes on along the minus strand of CM077095.1, from coordinate 109,590,349 downwards.
CTATTCGAAGTTTCTTAGGCCATGCAGGTTTCTATAGACGGTTCATTCAAAATTTCTCTAAAATAACAAAACCGTTAACTCATTTATTAGAAAAAGAAGCCCCATTTATATTCGATAGTGAATGCTTAGTAGCATTCAATATTATTAAAGACAAACTTATCAACTCTCCTATTTTAGTAGCCCCAGACTGGTCCTTTCCTTTTGAGATCATGTGTGATGCGAGTGATTATGCGGTAGGAGCTGTCTTAGGACAACGAGTAGACAAATATTTTCATCCTATCTATTATGCAAGTAAAACTCTCACATCTACACAAACCAATTACACGACCACGGAAAAGGAGCTACTGGCGATTGTATTTGCATTTGATAAGTTTAGATCTTATATTACACTATCAAAAGTTATAGTTTTTACGGATCATTCTGCTTTAAAATATTTACTAACTAAGGCAGATGCAAAACCCCGTTTATTACGTTGGATTCTCTTATTACAAGAATTTGATTTAGAGATCCGAGATAAGAAAGGCGCAGAGAATTTGGCAGCCGATCATCTTTCGCGACTAGAGAATGCTGCAACAGATACACTCGTGGAAGCCGACATCGAAGATAAATTCCCTGAAGAAAGTCTCCTCGCACTCGAAAAGGTAACCAACTCTTCTACTCCTTGGTTCGCAGACTTGGCTAACTATTTAGTAGCCCGAGTCCTTCCAAAAGCTTTTTCATTTCAAGAAAAGAAGAAATTCTTTTCTGACTTGAAAAACTACTTTTGGGAAGACCCATATTTATTCCGAGTCTGTGCCGACCAAGTAATTCGAAGATGTATTTCGAACGAGGAAGGACTAAAAATACTACGGCACTGCCACGAAGGACCAACCGGCGGACATTATCAATCCAACCGGACTGCACGTAAAGCCCTTGAAGCAGGTTTCTTTTGGCCTACTTTATTCAAGGACGCTCAAAAATTGGTAAGCGTTTGCAACCGCTGCCAACGGTCAGGTAACATTTCCCGTCGGGACGAAATGCCCCAAAACTTTTACTTAGAATGTGAAATTTTTGATCTGTGGGGCATAGATTTTGTAGGCCCTTTACCTCCTTCTTTTAAAAATCGTTATATTTTAGTAGCGGTCGATTACGTTTCACGATGGGCTGAAGCGCAAGCTTTACCCACCGCTGACTCAAGAGTCGTCGTTAAATTTCTGAAAACCTTATTTTCACGTTTTGGCACGCCTAGGGCAATAGTTAGCGACCGAGGTACTCATTTTTGTAACACCCAGATGGCTAAAGTGTTAGCCAAATATGGAGTTACTCATAAACTCGCTACCGCTTATCACCCCCAAACAAGCGGCCAAGTGGAGGTAGTCAATAGAGAACTAAAGCGCATATTAGAAAAAACTGTAGATACCAATCGAAAAGATTGGTCCCTCAAATTAGATGATGCACTTTGGGCCTACCGTACAGCATTCAAAACTGCGATCGGTTGTACACCTTATCGTTTAGTATATGGAAAAGCATGTCACCTACCTGTAGAATTAGAACATCGCGCATACTGGGCGCTCAAATTTCTTAACTTAGATATAAACTTAGCCGCCGAACAACGTAAATTTCAACTCAATGAACTTGAGGAATGGCGTGCAAACGCCTATGAAAATAATAAATTTTATAAAGAACGATCTAAGTTTTATCATGATAGGAAAATTAAATTTCCAAAATCTTTTTCACCAGGTGATCTTGTCCTACTATATAACTCACGCCTTAAATTATTTCCAGGAAAATTAAAATCCCGATGGACCGGACCCTACACTGTTAAACAAACCTGGCCATATGGGACCGTTCTTATTTCTCACCCTGAACTAGGAACTTTCAAAGTAAACGGGCACCGTTTAAAACTATATTTTACTGGGGACCCTTTTCAAAAAGAACCTGAAACCCTAACACTACTCCATAACCTCGAAATATAAATTCCTTTGTATATTTCCATCTTTTATGCTTTTGTATATTCTGTACATATTTTTCACTTCATACATATGCCTAACATAAGTATGGGGGTGCTTTTTAGCTGCAAGTTATTTTCACTTTTATGATATTTCTTATATGTTTTCAATAAAAGTATTGTTTATTTTAGTACTCACCAAAACAATTCAAAATTTTCAAAACCATACTATGTAAATATATTCCAAAAATCTGAGTTGATCAAAAATGCAAATTATTCAATTTTCAATTTTACTACTCCTTCTCAGAACTAGATAGATATAAATATCCGGAATAAATTTGTAAAATCTTATCTTGTAAATTTCATTACAATCAGAGTTATTATTTTAGCAAGCCTGCTTTCACTATCAAAAGAAATACATATATATACAATAGAAGCAAACATATTATGTTCACCAAACAATTGTAGACTGTAATTATCCTTACTCCATTCTTAACGAAATATAAGAAATACAAACTATTATAGTTGCTCTCAAAAATTTTTATCCAACTCTTGAATATTTATTTATTTTTTACTTGGCATGTTTTCTTACGCAAGCAAGTATCTAGGAGTATGTGCTCCTAGTAAAAGAAAAGATCTTATGTCAATGGGAATAAGATTTCATTCCGTACACATAGGCATCCAATAAATATGAAAAGATTATATGGAAAGGAGTATGTGCTCCTCTAAATATACATTGGATTCAATTAAAAACTCAAGTATGCTTTGTAATTTTTTGCCACTTTGGAATTACATTCCTTAGTAGTTATAACAACGCATAACTTAGATAAAAAGATGATAGAATACAAAAATCTATCACTTCTACAAAAACCTATTGTATAGGTAAAAATTCCACCCTTCCAAAGTTGATATTCTATTTTTGTTTAAAATTTTGAGAGAGCATAAATAATAGAATGTATATTTCCAATATATCTCGTATAAAGACATAGTAATCATAAAGCCAATCTATCCTTGTTATATCTGATTTTAATATATGCTTACTATTTGTTTTAAAAAACTTTTATGGCTATAAATTCTAACTCTGGTATCAATGATATGTACGATAAAAAATCTTTATTCACCGGATGTTTATACCTATTTTATCTTGAAGAATTAAATTGATAGTAAATAGAAAATTTATTAAACTTGTAAAAATACTCAACTCTATTATTGCTCTGGAATAGCAAAATCTAAGTATGGGGGTATTTGATGAGTATAAAAATATACAATTTTATTTCATATTAAATATACATATTTATAAATAAAAACCTTAGTTTTTATTATATAAAACTAACTATTTTTATTATATTGTATTTTTCTGTTTTAAAATTAAATTCTAAGTTTTTTCTGAAATTTTGTATTTTTTTTCTTAGGTCACGCCCCTAGGTCACGCCCGTGACCGAGGGCGTGACAGCTCTTTTTAAATTCCGTTTTCTGCTATTTTGCTGGACAGCTCAAACTCAGGAAATCGTTGGTCATGCCTGCTGAACACGCCCGTGCCAAAGGCGACACGCCCGTGACCTAACCAAATTCTATCCAGAAGTCCAGCAAGCTGCCGCGCTGTCGCCACGCCCCGTGCCGCCTATTGAATTACATGCATGACACGCCCGTGACCCGTTTCGACACGCCCGTGACCAGTTCAAGTTTATCCAAATCTCCAGCTGGCTTGCCACCTGTCCCGACAGCCTGTATGTCACGCCCGTGACCTTGTCACGCCCTACCCGACACGCCCGTGTCAGGGGGCGTGTCACCTGAAAATTTTTTCTATAAATAGGCCGGCAGGGATTTGTAAATTCAATTGAACTCCAGCAGATTCCTTAAGAACTGTTAGGACTCCCCAGCTCTCTGACAAGGAACTGGTAGTAGCTTTCAAGTATTCTAAAGTTCTGTAAGTTGTAATTTTTTCAGCTTTATTTTCAGCTTTTTAGAAAGTTGTAATATTTTCGGACTTTATAAAATAGGCTCTTTCAATTTCAATTCTGAGTACTTTACTGCTTTCTTTTATTTTATTTTCTTTATACTATCCCGAATGAAAGGCGAAGCTCTGCTTATGTCCTGGATTAAGATAGTGTAAAACTGCTTTCAAATCTATTTTCAAAACCCTATTCTTTCATACTATTCCGAATGAAAGGCGAGGCGAAAGCCTAAGTCCTGAATTCAGATAGTGCGGAAGCGCTGCAAAATTTTACTACCCTATCTCAACAACAAAGGTGAAGCGAAAGCTTAAATCCTGGATTGAGATAGATAGGTAGATATTATTTTCTGTACTTTATACCGCCCCCATCCTGAGAAGAGGCTAAGAACCCTTAGCACTTGGTCAAGATGAGCTCTGGGCTGGATACTATTTTCAACTATTTCAACTCTACTTTCTAGTTATTCTAACTAGGGTTTTCTTAATTGATCATATACCAGGTGACGAGACACTACGTTTACGTTAACCCGTTTAAACGCAAGCCTTCCCGGTCGTACTTTCGAGTCAGTGATGCTATCACAGGAACCCTCTCGTTAAGTTAGATAATTAAGAAATAAAGTTGTTCTTTAATAGGCGAATTAATATCCGCTCAAAGTAATTCTGAAATCAAGGACTAAACTCTAAGTCCCTCTCTTAATAAAATCACGTATATATATTTTTCTATCTTTAGTTTTTAAACATAAACCCAACTCCGTTCTTTCGATAAAATAATAGTCAGTTCTAAAAAGTAGAATAATTAACACCGATCCCAGGAAAAATACGACCTTGATATTTTCTACAAAATACTATACTCCTATGCGATAGGTACTCTTGCCTTAATCCACAGGATATAAGTAAGTAAACAAAGAGATAGACTTATATACGTAAAAGATTATATAAAACCAAATCTATCTTCTTTAAAACAAACTTTACTTATCAAGACTAATCCAGTCAAAAATCTTCAAGCTTTTGAATCAGCCGTAGCTCTCAAGACCCTCTCAGATGCTACCAAATGCAAACTCCTTGTAACGACCTTTGACGGTAAAGTGAGGGATTGGTTCTATGGACTTCGTGCTCAGTCCATCTCTTCCTTCGCTGATTTGCGAAGAGAGTTTCTTCTCAGATTTTATACCTCTACAAAGAGAAAGGGCGGTCCAGAGGCCCTATTTGAGATCAAACAACGTGAAGATGAGACTTGGTCTCATTTTGTAGATCGTTTTCAGAAAGAAATCTTAGACATTGAGATTGTCGATCAAGAATTGTATCGAGTGGCTCTTATCCACGGCCTGCGTGAAGGACTACTCAAGTTCGAGGCTAACATCTGAGCGTTGAGGACATATCAAGAATTGATTGGTTTAGCCAACTCATACATCCGCAGTGAGAAGAGCAACCCTAGCTTCGTGTCCTGGCTTGTAGCTGAGAAAAATCTTCCTTACAAGCAGCCTCTGAGGTCTCCTCGGAAAGATGTTTCATCCCACTCTCGGAAAACAAAAAAATTACAGCATCATCATCGTCAACTCCCCTTCCTAGGCCAGTATTGTGCCCGCGAACGATTGAAACCGCTACCAGCCCCACCTCTGCAAACAGCTTCGGTGCATCAACCGCAAGATGATGACTTATCATACTCTGGACTTGATGAGGCGATGCTAGAAGTATGCCAAATCATGAAGGATAAGGCAAATTCCAAAAGGCCTTACCAGCCGACAAATAAAAAATAAAAGATTCAGATCCATTCTATGAATTTCACAAAGAAAGCAGGCATTTAACTGAAAGCTGTCGAGCGCTTCGTCAACTTGTGCATAGATTGCTGAAGCAAGGTAAGATGCACGATCTGTTCCCGAAGGATGGGCACTCTGATCCGTCAACCTCAAAAGGAAAAGGAATAGCAGAGTTTCCTTGTAGCTCAAGTGGAGTGAATCAAATCAATATGTATCGTGAACTTGTCATAGGTGAGACCTTCGATGCCGATGATGTGGGCGCCCTTGGAAACCTATTCTAAAGCAAAAGGAGACAAGCGAATTTCTTGCCTCAAAGTACACAAAGCTATTCCCAATCTGGGCCGGTTATATTTTCCTTTACGCTCTTCAAACATTCTTTCTCTAAAACACTTCTAAGTATTCTTTCATTTTCGTTCAATAAAGCTTACGTCAGAGATCACATACTGACACAGTTCTCTTTTTATAATGCTTCTCCTCTATATTTTTTCTCTTTACCAAAGAGATCGCTGAACCGCTGAGATATCGCCAAACCTTGTTGTTCCCTCCGTGGATTTTCCTCCGCCATAAGACCACAATGACCACATATGGTGAGGGGTTTTTCACATATGTGCAATGGGGGCCGTTCAATCTATGATGGTGAACTTCAGACTTAGGATCCCGGTCGATGTCTAGCGCAGTGTGTGTGCCTAGGGGAGGCAACCTATGATAGTTCTATCGTGCTCCGCTAGGGATACGTTACAGTTACGATGATCTTTGCTTCACAAGCAATGGCGATCAAGTGTAGCCTTGTCTCTTCGATCATCTCACAACTGTGACGGCCGAACACTCATTGGTACTATCAATCTGTGTCTTTGCGGGGCCCACAACTCCGCTGATCAATTCACAGACAAGCAATAGACCACTTGGCGCATCTAGTCTGATTGATCAGTGATACTTGTAACTCGAGGCATGAGAGCAGTGTATCTGTCGATCCTTCTTAAGATTTCTTATGCTTGTTTCTCTTGTGCCCTTTTCTAAAGGATGCGCGACAAGCCCATTTTGGGTAGACTACACCTTGGATGACTTTGGCAATTGATGCATAAGGCCCACAGGTGCTCTCCTGTGGCAGCATTCAACCTTTTTAGATCATCCAACCTATTCTAAGGATCTAATATATCTATTTAGCTTATGATCATCTTATATGCACAGCCTCCATAAAGCTCTATCAGATGGTTATCCACAAGCTCTCTTATCAGATGCTGGCAACACGAGTCAGTTAATCAAAGTATCTGGTTCTCCTTTATTGACAAGTCATGTTGTTATAAGCCCAAATTAAGTTGTTTTCATCTTGCTGATCTGGATTTCATGTATAAAACATCATACTTGATCACGCGAGACAATCATTATCGCGGTTTGATCTTTATTCAGTTAATAGCAGAGTTTGTCAGGTATCTCTTCTATTATTCAATTATATCTTATCAACAGTCAGCATTCGCAGGTTCCATCCAGTACTTGTGACTTAGTTTTCTTTCTTCTATATCTGCTACTTACTCTTCTTTTGCAGAGATTAGCATATATTAGCTAGTTTCCTTCAGGTACTTGCAGCTTATTTTTCTATCATATCTGTTACTTACTCTTCTTTTGTAGAGATTAGCAGATATTAGCAAGTTCCCTTCAGGTACTTGCAATTTACTTTTCTAACATGTCTGTTACTCACTCTTCTTTTGCAGAAATTAGCAGATATTATCAAGTTCCCTTCAGTTACTTGCAGCTTACTTTTCTATCAAATCTGTTGTTTACTCTTCTCTTGCAGAGATTAACAGATATTAGCAAGTTCCATCCAGGTACTTGCATTTTAATTTTATTTTGTATCTACTACTCACTCTTCCCTTTGAAGTGATTAACCGATATTTTCAAGTTCTATCCAGGTACTTGCAACTTAGTTTTATATCATACTTGTGATTTACTCCTCTTGTAAAAGATAACAGGTGCTTGCAAGCCTCCTTCAGGTACTTGCAAGTTATCATTGTTCTTTGCATTCCCTTCTTCATTTTTTTGTAGAGCCCGCTAGGAGACATTCATGTCTTCTTCATTTTGCAAAAACAACCCAGGTACGCATAAGATGTACCTATTTCTGCATATGTTAATTCCTTCCTTCTCAGGAAAAAGACAGGCATTAGCAAATTTTTTTTGAGGAGAGACATCAGGTTCCATCACTCTTTACCCCTTCCTTTTCTCGAGGGAAGGATCATGATTTTTGTCAGTCTCTTACTTTTTCGAAGTTCTCTTCTGAACTTGAAAAAGTGTGGAGATTATGTTAACCCAGAAATCGGTGATCCCTCTCAAGGTAGCCAGCTTGCAAGTCGCGGCCTACTCCAGAAGGTCGCGGCCTGTCGGCCTTTTATTCTAAGGGTGGGCAGACTGACCTCTCAGTCCGCTCAGTTCATGCGGCTAGGAAGGTTTCTCTAGCGAGACTGCCCAGGTCGCGCAGCACCCGCTCAGTCCACATGACTAGGGCGATCCCCCTGGTCTGACTGCCCAGGTCGCGCAGCAGCCGCTCATTTTATAGGGCCTGCGGACTGCTTCCTAATTCCGCTCCTGCAGGCCACGCGGTTAGATCGGTTAATCGTGTGGTATTTCATTCTTACTTAGGTGCAAACTGCCCAACAATGTGAAGGACTCGCATTCCTATCCGCCTAGACCCCTCGATAGCGACGTGCTCAGCATCCGGCAGACTCATCTTCAGTCCGCCAGGTCGCCATCCCGTCGCCAAGTATGACAAGCCTCCAGCAGGAGGCGGCCTGCTCAACCTATTCGCCGCAAGTTGGGCGGACTCATTCTGCAGTCCGCCAGGGTTGATTAAGCTCGGCAATCGATCGGGTACATCCTGGTCTCCGCGGGCAGGGCGGACTCGTTATCAAGTCTGCCTTCATTGATAAATCCCAGCTCGGCAGCCACTCACCCTCATCCGCAATGAGCTAAGCAAACTCGCTCAGCAGTCCACCAGTAACAAGACCATCCCAGACAGCCAGCGCGAGCTCACTCAGCAGCAGAGGCGGACTCATCCCAGTCTGCCAGCGGCAAGACCGTCCTAGATTGCGCGGCATAGCGCGGACTCAACGGACTAAGTATTTGTACTCGCATGACCTAGCGCGAGCCCACCCAGCAGCAACCATCTCCAGCTCCAAGTCCCTAACTGCGCGGCCTGGCGCGAACTCTGCGGACTCAGCATTATACTCGCAAAGCTCACTGCCTTACCAGGGGTGACGTTACCAAGAACGTTACCTCCTCGGGCCTATAAATAGGCCCCATACCTCTCATTCAAGACACGACAGAGAGGCGTCAAGGTCCCAGCATTAGCTCTTACGGACTCGAATCCTCAGTCCGCGCGACCTGCCCCCTTCGCTCTGCTTGATCAAGCAGTCCACCCGGCTTAGTCTAGCAAGTTGCCCGATCATTAACCGCGCGGTCTGCTGACCTCCCTAGGTCAAACCGCGCGGCCTCTGGCATTCTTCTTCCTTAGCCGCCGGCTTCCCCCTTTGTACCCTTTACTGCTTTCTCCTGCTAAGGATCAATAGCAAGATGTAATCTTGTTTCTTGGAAAAAAGTAAAAGCCCGCCGCAAGAGTGGAATTCTAGCCGCGGTGGGCAAAGTCTGTTATTGTCTCTCTTCTTTTCTCCTCTCTCACCATCAACCTGTAAATCTAATCGCCAAAGTAACCGTCTGCTCGACAGTGCCCGATCAACCTTCCCAGTGGCTCCCGCCAAACCTCTTCTCTATCCCCACAACCCTCTTCTTCACCTAGCTTGTGAGACCGAACAACCCATCAACTAGAAGGCGCATTTCTTGCATCAACACAGGCCACAGGTTTCTCACCTGAAATTAGCTCAATAACGAAGTCCATCTCCCGCTGGGGCGGTAACCTAGGAAGATCTTTAGAAACACATCAACAAACTCCGATACATTTGAAACGTCACTCACATTGGCTTTTTGCTTAATAGCCTGAATAAGCATGAATAATAACTCCGCACCCTTCCGAACAGCATTGACGACTTGGAGAGCAGACATCAAGATCCTGCTCTCTGCTCGCATACCAGCGAATTTAGTCTCAAGCACGGTATTCTGACCCAGTGTGACTTCCTTTGAGTTGCAATCAATATAGGCACGCTGCTCCGAAAGCCAGTCCATACCAAAGATCACATCAAACTTAGATATCGGCAGCAAGGATGCATCAAACCCAAAATCCTGACTTACTATCCACACCTTCACGTAGCAAGCCATAACAGCACGCATTACGCATCTGTTAGGCAACAATACTTTCACACTATCTGCCGTCATACGATTAGGTACTTTGATTTGTGCTACGAAGTCCTCAGATAGAAATGAATGTGAAGCACCCGTATCAAATAATGCTCTTGATGGATAGTCCCGAATCAGGACAAAGCCTAAGACAAACACATCATACACAAGCTACACACAAGGTATGAAGTACGAAAAGTAATAAACCAAAATCTTAGTTCGTACCTGTGACGACATAACTTTGCTTTATGCACTCCCGTTGGCCAAGATTATACACTCAGGATTGCACCTGAGATGCAGAGGACTCCACCATTGCCTTTCCCTTCTCCGCTTATGACACTCCTGTCTTCTTTTAAACCTTTTGCGGACCAACCCGACAGTCATGGTGTAAGACCCCCTTTTTTTTTCTTTTTAAAACCCGAGGTCTTATGCCCAGAACCGCCGCTTTGCGGTGACGACTTCGCACCCGGGAAGGTCGTCCCCACAAAACGCCGATTCTGCCGGCCTTGTTCGATCATAATTTAGTAGCAAGTAGAAAGAAATGCAGTCTACATCAAATCACATATAATAGAAAATCTCCACGAAGGGAGTGTCCACAGATCTAATAAGAAAAGAGTACTGAATAAGGGCTTATGCCCGGTACATCAAAGTCCTCACTACAGAATCACTCATGCGGAAGTAAAATAGAACATCTACTAGTAAGCTGAACTCACGGTCCCGGCAGTCTGAAGACCCGTACTAGACTGCCCCATCTCTAAGCGCATCGACCTCCTGGGCTGCTCCTCCATGCTGGGCTCCACGATTCCCTGATATGATGTTCGGTCGCCCGTCAGTCAAAAAGACCAAGTCCTATCATCCCCCACCCCTTCCCCCATGCTCTAAGGCACCGGGCGGGGAGGAAGAAAGGGAAGGACATGAAGTGGAGAGTACAACAAACAGGTGACAGGGGACCTAGCTAGCAATTTATAATCATGTGGTAATAAGTAAAGTAAGAAAAGGAGTTTAACCTTCGCTTATGTGAGTACACATAAGCCAAGGGATCTTCTACAAGGCTCCCATCGTATAAAGTGTCCCATACCACTTTATACGTTGGGGTGTCGGTATCAAACATCAATTATAAATATAGTAAATTGACCTTGACTTATAAACCTGCCCCACACAAGCTTATAGACCAAGGGGTCGTTTTGCAAGTCCTAATGTATAAGCGTCCCATTAAACTTATACATTAGGTGTCATAGGTTATTATGAATGATTATGATATGCATCTATATGGTGGGTTAATGATGTTCAAGCAGTGCAACTCACACACCCGACTTTGTGTACACAAACCTTTAGTTCCCCCTTTCAGAGCCGTTACCTCCCAGGATACCTCCGTAGTGGCAGACGGAAGCGGTGGGTTGGGCCTCGCCCACCTCAAAACCAGTATAGCACTACCGGTCTGACCTATCGTACGCCTCAACGCTTGGTGCACTAAGCGGACTACGCGTACTCTTTGCCGACAAGACCGCCGGACTTAGTTTGGCGAAGTGTAAAACCACACTTGCCGAGTCATCGTATTGGCGTCGGTGCAACGACCCTCCAACACCGAAGACCCACCACCTTAGGTATTTCTTATGCACATGCAAACTTGATGTATCAACCTCCGAGCCAACGCTCCCCGGACAAACTCGTCCGTAATAGTCAACAACCGAGCCAAAGCTCCCCGGACTAACCCGTCCGGCTTAAATTCCAAACCTCATCCCTTTGAACACCGCGGGATGACGCCCCTTTGAACGCCTCGGGACGACTTAACCCTTTCCCTCCAACTCGTCACGAGTGAGAACAGATACAGTTTACCTAGCCTATTAGACTACTCTTGTCTACCGGTTGTTACACTTAGTATTTTAGGGTTAATCCCAGGACTGCCCAAGGTATGCCCAATGAACGGGTCTCGAAGGCACTAGAAACCAAGATGGGATGAAGCCCAAAGTTCCCTTTCACAAGGATAATTAATTTAAGTTGGTGTTTACCCATTACCCATACTTCACTTGTTATTACTTAGCAACCTAATGACTTAAGTTGTTATCGGGAGGGCGACGGCCTTCCGCCGTCCTCCACTCTAAGTGTTACCCGGTGACTTGCACTTTTACTCTCGTCACTAAGATGACTCTACCCACCAGGGTCATACCTCCAAACTTATTCTCTAGTTCAATCGTCGATTTATCCCCCGGTGGGCCTTAAGGCATAACATACTTTTACTATGCGCAGCCCATGACCTAATACCACCCCGAAATCGAACTTCTAAATCCTTGGTCCAACTGACCCCAAATATTTATCCTAGGGTGGTATGGACTAATGAAATGAATGTGTTGATTTTCATAATTTTCCTAGGTCATTAAGGCCTCTAATTAAATCATTTAAATTATTCCCTAGGCCATTTTACACATGAAGTGGTATCAATTAAATTCTACTGACCTAAGGAAATTTTCCTGAGTTGCATGTGAGTAAAATATTGCTGTCTACAAGATGTCATAATTTTCCTTTTTATATTTCTATTTATTCCATAATTAATACAATGTCTACATATTTATCATTTTCCAAATGAAGTATAAGAAATATACAACCCAAAATTCCAGGAAAATTACTGAGCATTTATATCACTACTTTATGACTAATGGCAGAGTTTCATTAACATATACAATGTAATGGCCTATCAAAATCCATTCTTAATTATTTACCAAAATGCCATTATGCTTATTTAATAATTTACAGTGTATCCAAAAATTCTGAAATAATTCTACAAGACTAATATAACAATTATGCAACTGTATAATTATTTCTACAATTTTCCAACATGTATTTCTACCAATTCATGAACAAATATAAAAAGGGTAAAATAGTCATTTCCATGAATTTTGCTCTAAAAGTTGTCAAACAGAGGTATAGAATTTTCCTAAGTCAAATAAAAACTTCATTTTTGACTTGACTGATTTTGGGGATCTTTCCTTGATTAAGACCTATTTCTACAATTTATTTTCCAAAAAGGCCTTTATTTTAAAAATACCAAATAATGGGATTTTTTTATCCCAAAAATCCCACAATTAATTTGAGGGGTAAAATTTGTCCTAAAGATCCTCTGGAATTAGTTTCAAGCTTTTTAGAAGTCCCAAAATGGATAAATACTCATCATAGCAACTTTTGCTATTTGCACACCAAGGTTAAGTCTAGCCTACACATGCAAGTGGGTTAACCCAACATGCAGTGATCCATATGGGCTGAAAATTTAACCATGCCCTAATATTGTCCTCATAGACATGCCACCAAAAATTGGGGCCTTTTGGAGTTGAAATACTCCATGAATCACCTAAACAAGCCTAGGGGTATCTAAGTAATTTTCCCCCTAATTTTAATTCTAAATAATCCCATTTTTGGGCAGGGCCTAAATATGCCCTAAACAAGTCACTGACCAAAATTTCAGGTCAATAGGACTTCTGGTTTGACTTGGGCAGCCATTTACATTTCTGAATTAATTTGGCTATTTGCAGCCCAAGACAAAGTCTAATTTCAAAACTTGCAAGTGAGATATCTCAATATGCAGTGGTCCAAATTGGCTAATTTTTCTACCATAGGTCTAATACACCCCTAAGAGAAGGCCACCCAAATTTTGGGCTCTTTGGAGTTATACAACTCCAAAAATGTCATTTATTTCATTTTGGGTATTTCTGTAAATACTCTAGAAAAAATCTTCCCCAAAAATTCTCATTTTTGGAGGGGAGCTAGGTGTATCTAATTTAGTGACATGACCAAAATTTCAGTCCCTTTGGACTTAGGGTTTGGTCAGGGCACACCTTTTTATTTCTGTCCTACCCTAGGACCAACCCTAGTAAAATGGGTCTACAGGCCAGTAGGCTTAACCAAAAATTATGTGTAACATATCAAATTAAAGCTAACTCAGAGACCTACAACTTTCATGTTGAACATGTTTTATGAAAATGTCTAGAAGAACTCTAAATTTGGCATGAAAGAGAGGCTGTTTTATAAGGCAGAATAACACTATTCATAAATTAAATAAATACAGGATTTATATATTTGCATGGCACGAATCTTAAAGCCATCCGACGGCTGCTGCTTTTCTTCTCCAATCCAGCATGCAGGAACCAACCCGATACCAGCTTTCACGGGAGTTTTCACGGGGGGTTTTCCGGCGGCTACAGGCGGCGCAACCACCGACCATCTTCTCCTCCACCCTTACGGTGGTGGGGGCGACATTTTCCGGCGGCTAGGGCGGCGGGAGGCGGCGGCGCCACCCAACCCGTGAGCTTCCAGATCTCCATTAATGGAGGAAAAACTGAGCTTGGTTCGGGCTCATTCGAGCCCAAACCTTATCCCTAACAATCCTAAGATCTACAGCATGAAGAGAGAGGTGAGGGAGGACCTGCACACGGGCTTGGATGCGAGAGGAGCGGCGGGAGACCATGGTGGTGGTGGTGGCCGAATTTTTGAAGCTTCTTGGTGGCTGCTTGGCTGCTTGGCCCTTCAGGTAGGTGGTGGAAGTGAGTGAGGGGAGTCCTGTGAAGCTTTTAAAGGGGAGTTTGGGGGTGTTAGGTGGCTGGTAGGCTTCATGGCCAATATTGGCTAAAGTCAACAATGGTGGCTATGGTAGGTGGGGGGTGAGGCTTGGTCCAAACCAGTCAAAAGGTGGCTGGTTGAGTTGGGTTAGCTTGTCTTTTCCTAGAGTAATAAATTGGGGAGGTTGGGGAAGGGGGAGGGTGAGCCCAAAGTCTCCTCTTATATTTTATTCTACTTTCTCTCTCCTCCATGGATGGATTTTCTCTCTCTACACTTTATGCTGAATTTTGGCTCCTACCTAACCCAAAGGCAGCCCACAAGTCTATTTCATTTATTAAAACAAGGTTAGCCCAAGTGGGTTGGGCTTGAGCACAAGTTAGCCCATTTGGCTAGGTTTGACTCCAAGTGGCTTAGGGTTGACTTGAGTCAAATTAGCCACTAAGGTTGACCCCAATGGGCCATTGGTGACCCAATTGCCTCACTCAAGGTCTAGGAAGACCTAAATAGGGTTGGATGGACACATTAGAGGTCAATTGCCCTTAGTTAGGACACCTTGCGCGATTTAGGCCTTTGGTGGTCCCTGGTCAATTCGACCACTTTGGGCTGACTTCAATGGATCCCTATGGCTCTAATGGATCCTTTAATGGGTTAGGAGTGTTGTGGTGGGGCCATGGGGTCATGGTGAAGCCATATGGACACCCTTAAGCTAATAATTAGAAATTACTATTTGCAGACCAATGTGCCTTTCACTTTCATGGCCAAGCTCATTTGGCCCATTTTGGTTCTCTAAGGGTCTGTCCTGACCTAGTCATTACAAAAACTACTCCTAGGGGGTCTAGTTGAAAATGGGATGTTACAAATCCCAATAAACAAAACAAAAATTTCGTCCCCGAAATTAAGGTTAAGCCTACGGGTGTCTTACCGGAATAAGTTAAACTTGTAACATCCCATATGGAGTTGGAGTGATTACTTTGTTTATTAAATAGAGGGTAAGTTCCCAATAAACAAAAGATTAGCCCATATCCTTCCTAAAGCGGTGCTACTGACATAAAGTAGGAATGTAAGTTGTAACATCTTGAAGGGTAATGAGGTATACCTGACTGAATAGTTCAGGGTACTTTTGTTGCATCAGATCTTGCGGCTCCCAAGTATGCTCCTCCTGGCCGTGGTTCCTCCACAGGACCTTGACTAACGGGATCTTCTTGCGGCGCAAGACCCGTATCCCTCTATCATCAATCTGAACTGGCTCCAAGTGAACTGATCGATCTGAAGCTACCGGCCCATCCGGGGTCGTAATCTGCAGCTCCGGGCGTAGTAGAGCCCTTCTGAGGGAGGATACATGGAACACATCGTGCAAACCTGCCAGCTTCGGTGACAGCTCCAGCCGGTAAGCTAGGGGACCGATCCGCTCCAGGATCCTGAAAGGCCCCATGTATCTCGGGCTGAGCTTCTTTCGCTGACCTCGCACCCATGAAACTCCATGCATTGGCCGGATCTTCAAGAACACCCGGTCCCCGATCTGAAACTCCACCTGACGATGCCGAGCGTCATAATACTTGGCCTGTCTGCTCTGCGCCTCTAGCATCCGGTCCCGGATCAATCTCACCTGAGCCTCGGTGTCTTCCACAAACTCCGAGTCTAGAGTCTGCGGATCCACGTCCTGTAGCCAAGATAACGGTGTTCTACACCTCCTCCCATATAAAGCCTCGTAAGGAGCCATCCGTATGCTGGACTGGTAGCTGTTGTTGTACGAGAACTCCACCAATGGCAGCATCTTTTCCCAGGGCTCTCCGCGGTCTACAATACATAATCTCAGGAGGTCTTCCAACGTCCGATTGGTACGCTCCGTCTGCCCGTCAGTCTGGGGGTGGAAAGCCGTACTGAAGGTCAGTCGTGAGCCAAGGTAAGCCTGCACCGATCTCCACTCTCTGGATGTAAACCGGCCATCTCGATCGGATACGATCGTCTTCGGCACGCCGTGATAACGGACAAACTGCTCCACAAACTTCCGTACCAACCCTCCAACAGAGTCGTCCTTCCTGATCGGGATGAACCTAGCCACCTTCGTCAGACGGTCCACGATCACCCAGATCGAATCATTTCCCGTCCGTGATCGAGGTAGGCCATGGATGAAGTCCATGGCGATGTCCTCAAATTTCCACTCCGGCACTGGAAGTGGTTGTAGTAGTCCTGCTGGGTTCTTGCACTCGGCCTTCACCAACTGACACGCCTCACAGTGGGTCACAAAACGAGTGATGTCCTTCTTCATCCCCGGCCAGTAGAGAGTCCTCTTCAAATCTGCCGTCATCTTCGTAATCCCGGGATGTATAGAGTATCGGCTATGATGAGCCTCAGTCATGATGTCCTCCCGTAACTGCCCTCCATCCGGTATGTATGTCCGACCTCTGAAGCACACCAGATCACCCCGCATCGTATAATCTATTGCTGAGCCTGTCTCCAAAGCCCAGAATATCGGCTCCAGCTTGGCATCCTGCCTCTGCCAATCTCGGACTCTATCATGTATACCGTCGCTGACGCTCGTCGCAGCTAAATACTCCTCGTAAAGCTCAGTGTCGTCAGACGACACTAAGGTGATGCGCATGTCTTCAAAGCTCCGTAATAGCTCTAAAGTCATGGCCTGGGGTCCTGCTCCTGTAGTAGTCGCTCTCCGGCTCAAGGCATCAGCCACCACGTTTGCCTTACCCGGATGGTAATGCATCTCGTACTGGTAGTCTGCTAGAAACTCCATCCATCGCCGCTGTCGGATATTTAGTTCCTTCTGCGTATCCACATATTTCAGATTCTTGTGATCTGAAAATATGTCGCAGTGGACTCCATAAAGGTAATGCCGCCAGACCTTCAGCGCAAATATAACTGCTCCCATCTCTAGGTCGTGGACCGGATAGTTCTGCTCATGTTGTTTCAGCTGGCGGGAGGCGTAGGCGATAACGTGACCCCTCTGCATCAATACAGCTCCCATACCCTGATAGGAGGCATCCGCATAAACCTGAAATCCCTCTTTCCCCGAGGGGAGAGCGAGTATCGGGGCGGATGTGAGCCGACCTTTCAGCTCCTGAAACGCTGCCTCGCACTGCGGTGTCCAGATAAAAGGTATCTCCTTCCTTGTCAGGGATGTGAGTGGGAGAGCAAGTCTAGAAAATCCTTCTACGAACTTCCGGTAATAGCCGGCAAGTCCTAGGAAGCTCCGTACGTCCGTAGCTGTCTTCAACTGTGGCCAGTCCCGGACAGCCTGAATCTTGGCCGGATCTACCGCCAACCCAACTCCACTGATCACGTGCCCCAAGAAGGCCACCTCCTTCAGCCAGAATTGACACTTGCTGAACTTAGCATATAGATGATGTTCCCGTAGCTTTTCCAAGGTCAGCGTCAGATGCCTCGTGTGCTCCTCCTCGGTCCTCGAGTAAATGAGGATGTCATCGATGAAGACGATGACAAACACATCTAAATATGGCTCGAAGACCCCGTTCATGAGAGTCATGAATGCTGACGGTGCATTCGTGAGCCCGAAGGGCATCACGGTAAACTCGTAGAGTCCGTACCTGCTACTAAAAGCAGTCTTCTGTATATCCTCCTCTCGGATCCGCAACTGGTAGTAGCCCGACCTTAGGTCCAACTTCGAGAAGAAGTGTGCCCCTTCCAGCTGGTCAAACAGCTCATCTATCCTTGGTAGTGGATAGGTATTCCGGACTGTTAGCCGGTTCAAGGCTCGGTAGTCAATACACAAGCGGAGACTCCCGTCCTTCTTCTTAACAAACAACACTGGGGCTCCCCATGGTGAAGAGCTTGGCCGGACAAACCCGGCCTCTACTAGCTCCTGCAACTGGCTTCGAAACTCTGTCAACTCCTTTGGGGCCATGCGGTAGGGAGCTCTGGATGTTGGCTTAGCCCCTGGCATAAGTACTATCTGGAAATCTTGCCCCCGGTGCGGGGGTAGCCCTGGTAGTTTCTCTGGGAAGACGTCCGAAAAATCTCGTACTACTGGTATGTCGGATATAGAATCCTTGGCTTCCGCCATCTCGAAGAGTATCTGATAGATTTCATCGCCCTGTATATGGGCCTTGACAGCCTGAATAGATGACAAAAATATGTGGGAGGCAGGCCTTATACCTTCTACTGCGACTAATGAATCTCCATGCTTCAGGGTAATCTTCTTGGCCACGCAGTCAATTAGGGCATGGTTCCAATATAACCATGACATGCCCAATATCAGATCATATGATGGAAGCCTCAGGATCGCGGCTGGTGCTTCGAACGCTTTCCCACCAATCTCTGCCTCCATATTGCAGTGCGCATCGGTGTGTATCTCAGATCCGTCTGCTAGTCGTATCCTCAACATCGAGCCCATGAATCGCTTCACGCCTGCTAAGCCATCAATGAAGGCCTCTGATACAAACGAGCGCGAGGCACCCGTGTCGAACAGTGTATATGCGGGCTTGCCACTGATGAGGACTATGCCTGGGGTAATAAAATGTCTTAGAATCTAACTAAGGTTTTCTTTTCTAGTTTGACATTTTTCTAAGTCAAGTGTCTAACTATCAATCAAAGGAACCATAAATAAATATTTTAAACAAATTCTGGCATACCTGTGATCACTTCCTCAGGATGTCGAGGTTGAGCCAGATCCAATGCATATACTTGTTCCCTATCCTGCCGGCGATCTCCGCCCTGGAATCCACGTCCTTGGCTGCGTCCTCGGCCTCCATAGTGCTGAGTAGGTGGGGCAATCTGTGGCGCTAGAGCGGGCCCCCTTCTCATAGGGCAGTTCCTCTTGATGTGCCCCACCTGACGGCAGTGGTAACACTCTAGTGGAGGGTAAGCCCCACCTCCAGGTCTCTGCACTTCCTGCATCTGAGGTCTGGGCATTTCCCGCATCTGGAGAGGCTGAGGAGCCAGTGTCACCTGTTCCCTTGGCTCATGCCTCACCTCTTGACGAGGCTGAACCTCTGTCTTCCTGCCATCTGCTGCATGGAATCGACGCTGCTCATTCCTGCTTCCCCTACTCTGGTCCTCTATCGGCCGCTTCCGGCCCCGGGTAGTATGCCAGTCTGCCTCGATCCTCTTGGCCATCTCCAGAATCCGAGTAATAGGCCCGTCGGACACGAACAATAAGGCCTCCCTCAGATCCTCCTTCAACCCCTTGTAGAACCTCTTGGTATACCCTGCCTCGTCCAGCTGATACGAGTCTGCATAACGGGCCAAATGGTCGAACTCCCGATGGTACTCTACCACGGTCCTGGTCCCTTGCTTCAATTGTAAGAAACGATCCTCCAGCTCGTCTCTGGCTGACTGTGGAACGAAGTGCTCCAACAGTAGAGCCCTGAACTCCACCCATGTAACCTCAGCAGCCACCCTGCCCGCAAAAGTTGTGTCCAGAACTGTCTTCCACCACCGCTTGGCGTGAGACTCCAAGCAGGAGACCACCAGTGGTACCCTCTCCTCCCAAGGGCACCGTATCCCTGTCAGCATCTCCTCCATAATGTCCAGCCACTCCTCGGTCCGTACTGCCGCCTCCGTTCCCAAGTAGGACGGGGGAGAGAGTCCTCGGAAGACACTAAGCCAGTTGGTCCCCAGGTTCGGCTGCGGAGCCGGAACCTGCTGGGCCCTGAATGCCTCTAAGATTGCTGTCAAGGTCTGTCCCATGTCCGTCTGCAGGAAATGAGCAGGGACCGGTTGTGGTGGGGCAACTCCTGGGATCTGCTGGGCTCCACCCTGTGGTGTAGTCTGTACTGGGGGCTGCGCAACAAGGTTTTCACTATGAGAAAACGCTCGATATTAACTAAAAGTGGACAATTATATGTGATTTCCCTTATGGGCACACCACACTTCCGCTGCTTAGTTTGTCCGCAAACTAAACTCGCGCGGGGGTGACCCAGGGATTTGTGGACTGCTACTTTTCTGATCGATGTTTTGCTCTGATACCACTTGTAAGACCCCCTTTTTTTTTCTTTTTAAAACCCGAGGTCTTATGCCCAGAACCGCCGCTTTGCGGTGACGACTTCGCACCCGGGAAGGTCGTCCCCACAAAACGCCGATTCTGCCGGCCTTGTTCGATCATAATTTAGTAGCAAGTAGAAAGAAATGCAGTCTACATCAAATCACATATAATAGAAAATCTCCACGAAGGGAGTGTCCACAGATCTAATAAGAAAAGAGTACTGAATAAGGGCTTATGCCCGGTACATCAAAGTCCTCACTACAGAATCACTCATGCGGAAGTAAAATAGAACATCTACTAGTAAGCTGAACTCACGGTCCCGGCAGTCTGAAGACCCGTACTAGACTGCCCCATCTCTAAGCGCATCGACCTCCTGGGCTGCTCCTCCATGCTGGGCTCCACGATTCCCTGATATGATGTTCGGTCGCCCGTCAGTCAAAAAGACCAAGTCCTATCATCCCCCACCCCTTCCCCCATGCTCTAAGGCACCGGGCGGGGAGGAAGAAAGGGAAGGACATGAAGTGGAGAGTACAACAAACAGGTGACAGGGGACCTAGCTAGCAATTTATAATCATGTGGTAATAAGTAAAGTAAGAAAAGGAGTTTAACCTTCGCTTATGTGAGTACACATAAGCCAAGGGATCTTCTACAAGGCTCCCATCGTATAAAGTGTCCCATACCACTTTATACGTTGGGGTGTCGGTATCAAACATCAATTATAAATATAGTAAATTGACCTTGACTTATAAACCTGCCCCACACAAGCTTATAGACCAAGGGGTCGTTTTGCAAGTCCTAATGTATAAGCGTCCCATTAAACTTATACATTAGGTGTCATAGGTTATTATGAATGATTATGATATGCATCTATATGGTGGGTTAATGATGTTCAAGCAGTGCAACTCACACACCCGACTTTGTGTACACAAACCTTTAGTTCCCCCTTTCAGAGCCGTTACCTCCCAGGATACCTCCGTAGTGGCAGACGGAAGCGGTGGGTTGGGCCTCGCCCACCTCAAAACCAGTATAGCACTACCGGTCTGACCTATCGTACGCCTCAACGCTTGGTGCACTAAGCGGACTACGCGTACTCTTTGCCGACAAGACCGCCGGACTTAGTTTGGCGAAGTGTAAAACCACACTTGCCGAGTCATCGTATTGGCGTCGGTGCAACGACCCTCCAACACCGAAGACCCACCACCTTAGGTATTTCTTATGCACATGCAAACTTGATGTATCAACCTCCGAGCCAACGCTCCCCGGACAAACTCGTCCGTAATAGTCAACAACCGAGCCAAAGCTCCCCGGACTAACCCGTCCGGCTTAAATTCCAAACCTCATCCCTTTGAACACCGCGGGATGACGCCCCTTTGAACGCCTCGGGACGACTTAACCCTTTCCCTCCAACTCGTCACGAGTGAGAACAGATACAGTTTACCTAGCCTATTAGACTACTCTTGTCTACCGGTTGTTACACTTAGTATTTTAGGGTTAATCCCAGGACTGCCCAAGGTATGCCCAATGAACGGGTCTCGAAGGCACTAGAAACCAAGATGGGATGAAGCCCAAAGTTCCCTTTCACAAGGATAATTAATTTAAGTTGGTGTTTACCCATTACCCATACTTCACTTGTTATTACTTAGCAACCTAATGACTTAAGTTGTTATCGGGAGGGCGACGGCCTTCCGCCGTCCTCCACTCTAAGTGTTACCCGGTGACTTGCACTTTTACTCTCGTCACTAAGATGACTCTACCCACCAGGGTCATACCTCCAAACTTATTCTCTAGTTCAATCGTCGATTTATCCCCCGGTGGGCCTTAAGGCATAACATACTTTTACTATGCGCAGCCCATGACCTAATACCACCCCGAAATCGAACTTCTATATCCTTGGTCCAACTGACCCCAAATATTTATCCTAGGGTGGTATGGACTAATGAAATGATTGTGTTGATTTTCATAATTTTCCTAGGTCATTAAGGCCTCTAATTAAATCATTTAAATTATTCCCTAGGCCATTTTACACATGAAGTGGTATCAATTAAATTCTACTGACCTAAGGAAATTTTCCTGAGTTGCATGTGAGTAAAATATTGCTGTCTACAAGATGTCATAATTTTCCTTTTTATATTTCTATTTATTCCATAATTAATACAATGTCTACATATTTATCATTTTCCAAATGAAGTATAAGAAATATACAACCCAAAATTCCAGGAAAATTACTGAGCATTTATATCACTACTTTATGACTAATGGCAGAGTTTCATTAACATATACAATGTAATGGCCTATCAAAATCCATTCTTAATTATTTACCAAAATGCCATTATGCTTATTTAATAATTTACAGTGTATCCAAAAATTCTGAAATAATTCTACAAGACTAATATAACAATTATGCAACTGTATAATTATTTCTACAATTTTCCAACATGTATTTCTACCAATTCATGAACAAATATAAAAAGGGTAAAATAGTCATTTCCATGAATTTTGCTCTAAAAGTTGTCAAACAGAGGTATAGAATTTTCCTAAGTCAAATAAAAACTTCATTTTTGACTTGACTGATTTTGGGGATCTTTCCTTGATTAAGACCTATTTCTACAATTTATTTTCCAAAAAGGCCTTTATTTTAAAAATACCAAATAATGGGATTTTTTTATCCCAAAAATCCCACAATTAATTTGAGGGGTAAAATTTGTCCTAAAGATCCTCTGGAATTAGTTTCAAGCTTTTTAGAAGTCCCAAAATGGATAAATACTCATCATAGCAACTTTTGCTATTTGCACACCAAGGTTAAGTCTAGCCTACACATGCAAGTGGGTTAACCCAACATGCAGTAATCCATATGGGCTGAAAATTTAACCATGCCCTAATATTGTCCTCATAGACATGCCACCAAAAATTGGGGCCTTTTGGAGTTGAAATACTCCATGAATCACCTAAACAAGCCTAGGGGTATCTAAGTAATTTTCCCCCTAATTTTAATTCTAAATAATCCCATTTTTGGGCAGGGCCTAAATATGCCCTAAACAAGTCACTGACCAAAATTTCAGGTCAATAGGACTTCTGGTTTGACTTGGGCAGCCATTTACATTTCTGAATTAATTTGGCTATTTGCAGCCCAAGACAAAGTCTAATTTCAAAACTTGCAAGTGAGATATCTCAATATGCAGTGGTCCAAATTGGCTAATTTTTCTACCATAGGTCTAATACACCCCTAAGAGAAGGCCACCCAAATTTTGGGCTCTTTGGAGTTATACAACTCCAAAAATGTCATTTATTTCATTTTGGGTATTTCTGTAAATACTCTAGAAAAAATCTTCCCCAAAAATTCTCATTTTTGGAGGGGAGCTAGGTGTATCTAATTTAGTGACATGACCAAAATTTCAGTCCCTTTGGACTTAGGGTTTGGTCAGGGCACACCTTTTTATTTCTGTCCTACCCTAGGACCAACCCTAGTAAAATGGGTCTACAGGCCAGTAGGCTTAACCAAAAATTATGTGTAACATATCAAATTAAAGCTAACTCAGAGACCTACAACTTTCATGTTGAACATGTTTTATGAAAATGTCTAGAAGAACTCTAAATTTGGCATGAAAGAGAGGCTGTTTTATAAGGCAGAATAACACTATTCATAAATTAAATAAATACAGGATTTATATATTTGCATGGCACGAATCTTAAAGCCATCCGACGGCTGCTGCTTTTCTTCTCCAATCCAGCATGCAGGAACCAACCCGATACCAGCTTTCACGGGAGTTTTCACGGGGGGTTTTCCGGCGGCTACAGGCGGCGCAACCACCGACCATCTTCTCCTCCACCCTTACGGTGGTGGGGGCGACATTTTCCGGCGGCTAGGGCGGCGGGAGGCGGCGGCGCCACCCAACCCGTGAGCTTCCAGATCTCCATTAATGGAGGAAAAACTGAGCTTGGTTCGGGCTCATTCGAGCCCAAACCTTATCCCTAACAATCCTAAGATCTACAGCATGAAGAGAGAGGTGAGGGAGGACCTGCACACGGGCTTGGATGCGAGAGGAGCGGCGGGAGACCATGGTGGTGGTGGTGGCCGAATTTTTGAAGCTTCTTGGTGGCTGCTTGGCTGCTTGGCCCTTCAGGTAGGTGGTGGAAGTGAGTGAGGGGAGTCCTGTGAAGCTTTTAAAGGGGAGTTTGGGGGTGTTAGGTGGCTGGTAGGCTTCATGGCCAATATTGGCTAAAGTCAACAATGGTGGCTATGGTAGGTGGGGGGTGAGGCTTGGTCCAAACCAGTCAAAAGGTGGCTGGTTGAGTTGGGTTAGCTTGTCTTTTCCTAGAGTAATAAATTGGGGAGGTTGGGGAAGGGGGAGGGTGAGCCCAAAGTCTCCTCTTATATTTTATTCTACTTTCTCTCTCCTCCATGGATGGATTTTCTCTCTCTACACTTTATGCTGAATTTTGGCTCCTACCTAACCCAAAGGCAGCCCACAAGTCTATTTCATTTATTAAAACAAGGTTAGCCCAAGTGGGTTGGGCTTGAGCACAAGTTAGCCCATTTGGCTAGGTTTGACTCCAAGTGGCTTAGGGTTGACTTGAGTCAAATTAGCCACTAAGGTTGACCCCAATGGGCCATTGGTGACCCAATTGCCTCACTCAAGGTCTAGGAAGACCTAAATAGGGTTGGATGGACACATTAGAGGTCAATTGCCCTTAGTTAGGACACCTTGCGCGATTTAGGCCTTTGGTGGTCCCTGGTCAATTCGACCACTTTGGGCTGACTTCAATGGATCCCTATGGCTCTAATGGATCCTTTAATGGGTTAGGAGTGTTGTGGTGGGGCCATGGGGTCATGGTGAAGCCATATGGACACCCTTAAGCTAATAATTAGAAATTACTATTTGCAGACCAATGTGCCTTTCACTTTCATGGCCAAGCTCATTTGGCCCATTTTGGTTCTCTAAGGGTCTGTCCTGACCTAGTCATTACAAAAACTACTCCTAGGGGGTCTAGTTGAAAATGGGATGTTACACATGGGCTGGATGCCCCACCATACCACATGTATAACAGGTATAAGACTCTTGCCTTGAAGTTGTTCCCGACATAATTGTAGAAGGAGCCTATCCAGAAGACTTGGATCTCTTACCCCATTTCCTTCGATAGTTTTATTTTTCGGGACGCGGCGCTTTGAACTCGGACTTTGTCACAGCCAAGTCCCTTTTTCCCTGTACCTGCTTCATATCTTTTTCCAACACACACGTCGTATCCACCAATGCCTGAAACCCTTGGTTCACCGAACTTGAGAGCAAGAATCTCAACTCATCCCGCATCCCTTCGTAGAACCGATTTGTTTTACGTTGTTCATTGGCGAAGATAGACCTCGCATAGCTTCCCAACCGTATAACTCATGCAAGTAGGTATCGACACTACTTTCTCCCTGAGTTAGACATTGGAACTCATTTTCCATAGCGATGCGCTGTGTTGATGGCAAGTGCTTTGCCAAGAATAGTCTCAAAAACTCCTCGATCGAGACTTCTGTTAGTTGTCTGCCTGCTAAGTGGTGCAACTCTATCTCGTCCCACCGTAGCCGAGCCTCTCCTTCCAGCAAGAAGGTGGTCAAGGTGACTTTTTGTTCTTCCTCCGTCCTTATCGCCGTCAATATTTGCTAGACGCGCGATAACCAATCCTCCGCCTGCGTTGGGGATTCCACGCCTAAAAATGTAGGAGGATTGAAGCTCATAAACTGCTTTAGCTGCAGTTCAGCTGCTCGAGGATCAACAATAGCCTCAACAGGTTCTGGCCTCACACCAACCTATTTTGGCACCATTGCATGCTGCGCCTGCCTAGTAGGTATTGCATGAATCATTGCAAATAGTGCCTCAACAACTAAACGTACTGTCTTCGTAGGAGGAGGTGTAGGCACCTCAACTAGTGCTGCACTCTCATCAGAATGTTGAGGCTCAGACTGCCCAGCACCACTTCGAGTCACCTATAGGTGGACAAGACACACTTTAGCGACTTTGCACAAGCAACAACAACATTATAGGAACGCGCAGGTTCCACAAATAGGTGTATTTGCGTTCCTTAGTGTACATTCTTGAGTTCATTTACGGTTAAAGCGGTTCACACTTACACGTGCTCGCCACCCCACAAAAGAATTCGACTACGAATTCGAAAGAGGAAGACCGAGACTAGCTGATACCAAATTATAACGACTCCACCCGTTAAATGACATATAATAAAAGGTCCGGCCGGGGCCCCACACTATATTCCACAAACAGGTGACGAGGAATGTATACCAAATAAACAAAAGTTTGGCCTAAGGCCTTACAGGTTCTCTTCACAAGTATGGATTACATACATCGGCACGCAGGCCGACCACACATGAAAATAGTAAAACATTTCTTTAATTAGCCTTCGAGGGCAAACATAGCAGCAACATCAACAACAAGGGCTTCAACCCACTATTTTCTGCTCGGCTTTCCAGCACTTGCACAAGTACAATCCACCGCAATAGTGGCAAATAAGGAAATGGTCAGCATTCTGCTGACCAATTTATAACAAACCTACCCCTTTCCTAGGGCAGTGGTATACCTTCCATGTATGAATAGCATTTTTCACAAAGATATATCTCAAGATGTGCTCTCACGCACAATCAATATATCACAAACGTCGACCACCCGGCTCGACGCTCCGTGCTCTCAGGGAACATTATCAGTGTACCGGAAAACCAGGGTCCCACCACCATTCAAGGGTCCAAAACCCAACGGTAAACATTGAGCATTCATGCTCCACGACCCATGACCGGAGACTTTATTCTTGATGGCGAACAACCCAAAACTCTCATTATGTGATCATAACGAAGCCAATAACTTAGGCACTCAAGTTAAACAACCATAATGCAGATACAGTTAAGCACTTGCCCATTTCTTAAATAGTAGTTCAATGTCTAGACTGATGCTGGTTGGCTTCCCCTTGTCCGTTCGGCTCACTTGCCTTTAAGAGCGCATAGCTCACAATAGCCAAAACGTCCCCGAAGGACTGGCTTTACTATCAAAGCAGGAGTCAATGCCAGTGTTTGTCACGATCGCTTGGCGGGGTCAACAGAAACTCTCTTTCTACACCCAAACTCAACCCAAACCCTGCAACATCCTGTAGTGCCAGCATATAGAACAAAAACTTCGAGGGTATTTTTCCTGGAACTCCATTCTGGTATGTCCTGTTACTCTACTTCACAAGCACAACCCACCGACTCCACAAAATACTTGTTTATATGTGGAGTCTTCTCTAGTGCGTAAAATAAAGCATCACCAATCCAGACCAACCTGTCTAGATTGGCTTCACTCAGTATGCCTATTCCGTACTACACATTTCCGGATCTATATGCAAGACTGCTTGGGGATTTCAAGAATCAACCCAACGGAAATCCCTCAACATTCGACCTTTTGGTGGGGGAAATCCATGCACATGCCAAAATAAGGACTTCACATGTCCAAGGAGAAAGATCGTTACCCTTGACGTTCTCTTTAGAGTCATGGCAAAGAGTTTCTACGCGGATGGAAATGAGCACCTCACTTTCCCTTTTCGCGAATCTAGCTTCAGATCTTGTTTTCGGCGACAAGATCTTCTCCAGCAACCTCAGCAAGACCTAGATCCTGCCGAGAGTTTTCTACTCCAGAACTGAAAAGAGAGAGAAGATAAAAGGAAATAATGATTTTCTCCTTCCTATCCGTCTGCATAAGTGGCCTCGGACTACATCCCAGCCACACGATAAAATAAACAAAACCAAGCAACGGCTCAGGTTGAAGTTGAAAAAGTCAATCATCGCTCAGTGCCCGCACATCATCCACCTGAAACGAGTCGCTCCAAAATAATCAAGCTCCGCTCGATGCTCTTCATCGAGCTCCACTCGACGCGCTTCGTCGAGCTCCGCTTGAAGACCTTCATCGAGCTCAGCTCGACAATCTTCATCGATCTCATCTCGACGATCTTCATCGAGCTCAGCTCGACGATCTTCGTCGAGACCAGGTTGACTATTTCCTGTAAATTTTGGGATGTTCACACCGAACGGTGGCAAAATAAGGAAATGTTCAGCTAAAGCTGACCAAATTATAACGAACCCGACCCTTACTCGGGGCAGCGGAGCTACTTCCCCGCAAAGTATTAGCAAAACCAAACATAGTAATGAACGTGCAATTTAAGCACACTTCACCAAGGGCGTAGGCACGAACGGCCACACACCCCGTGTACTCAGGGCACATTCTCGGTGTCCGGAAAAAAGCTAGGGCTCACCACCATTCATAAGACGACAACAAACATGAGCATTTTGGTAGTCTTTACGGCCCGCGGAAGGCCTAAGACCCGTAACTATGTCTGCGACAGACATCACTATTCACGGACGCACCACATAGCTACTGGGTAGGTTCAGCCCTTTCCCATTGCTCATACTGCTGGGCAGAAACTACCACGATGCAGTTCAGACTCCCCATTCCCACTCCTCTAGTCAAAATATAACCCTGTAATGCTACATGGGTGGCTTGCAGGCCACCTGGCTGGGCTCCCAGATCTCTCAACCCCACTTCTCAAGCCCCAGGTATCCATGACACAGGCCACAAACAAAGCACTCAAGGAGCTACCGCCTACTGTAGCACTACCGCTGCGCGGTATCTTGCTGAAATGCGATTCTAGCCAATTTTTTGGGTGCTCCTTGGAGTTAGTCCCCAAGGTTCCCTGTTGCAATCTGCCGTGTAGAGACCCGAAAAACAAACATCACGGAGTCTTCTCCGGCCAATACAAGCATAATGAAAACATCACAAATCTAGACTAACCTATATAGATGAGCTTCACACACCATGCCTATGTTCGTACTTCGATTTCGAACTCTATATGCAAAACTACGGGGATATACCGTATCTACCCGAGGGAAAAACCTCACGCTCACCGCACACTCATGGGAGAGGGTTTCTTATGCAAAAGGAAGAGGACTTCACATGTCCAAGTTGAGAATCGTTATCTTTTGCGCTCTCTTCGGTGCCATGCCAAAGATCTAGACGGATGAACGCGATCGCAATGATCTTGCCTCCACAGATATGGACTTGGCTTGCAAATCAGAACTCCAGAACTTCAACGGCGGCGAGATTTACCCTCCGGCACCGCTACTCCTCCAATAAAATCAGGCCAACTCCAAATCCAGAAGAAATGAAGTGAAAACGTCCAAATTCCGGCATATAAATAAAGCTACCACCACGCGGTAACTAGATACCGCCACGCGGTACCTTAATACAATGCCTCATTTCGAGCGCAACCGCCCAAACCCTCCAATCACAGGCCAACACGTGGCCACCACCATTACGGTTTCACTACCGCCACACTATAAAAAGCTAACGCCGCACGGTAGAGGACATCGATTACGACACGACACCAGCCGCTACCGCCGCGTGCTAACTTCTACTGCCACGCGGTATGATCCCGAGAGCATGTCAATTAAATTGACCCAGCTATCACCAGCGGTAACCCTATCGCTAGACGATAGCTTCCCGAGAGGTCTGGCAGATTAATTCCCCCGCTACCACCACCTGGTAACTACCTTCCGCAACGCGGTAACATCTTTCTCGAGAACTCGACACTTTCTCAAAAACTTGATTCCCTCGACGCAAACCGTGGAGCTACCACCGGGAGTTAATCCCCAAAGAAGCATCTTATGCCTCAAGAAATTTGGGACGTTACATTAGTTGTCAAAATTATAAGTGACCATGGAACTGAATTCCAGTCTGAAAGCATGACAATATTCTATGAAGAGCAAGGGATTCGTCAAGAATTTTCTTCTTCAAGAACTCCCCAACAAAATGGGATTGTTGAGAGGAAAAATAAGACTCTCATAGAGTCTGGAAGAACTTTGTTGAGTGATACATCTCTCCCAGAATATTTTTGGGCTGAGGCAGTGATTACTGCAGTCATGTCCTTAACATGGCCTCTATCACCAAGAGCCATAAGAAGACTCCCTATGATATCTTGAAAGGCAGAAAACCAAACCTGGGCTATCTCAGAATTTTCGGTAGTAAGTGTTATGTGCTTCATAATGTGAAATCCTATGTGACTAAGTTTGCTGCAAAGTCCTTTGATGGGATTTTTTTTTCGTACAACAATCATAGTAAAGCCTATATGATCTACAACTTGAAAAGCTAAGTTATAGAAGAATCTGTACATGCAATCTTTGATAAGTCTACTATGATTAACAGTGAGCTGTCAAGCTCCTCTTCTAGTCCTACAGGTACAGAACAGGTGATGGACGAGCTAACCATCAAGGAAGTAGCTCCAATTATCCATGATAAAGTGGATATTCAAGTAGAGGGACTGCAAGACACAAATGAGGTTGATGAAGATCAGCAAGAAGCTGCCCAGTAGCTAAAGCTAGATTGCATCCAACAATCAGGCATTTTAGGGATCATCCAAGAGACCAAATCATTGGTGATGTAAGCCAAGGAGTAGTGACCAGGAGCAGAAGTATCAACACAGCACTCTACTCAAGCTTTCTATCACAGGTTGAGCCAAAGAAATTTGAAGAGGCCAACATAGATCAGTTCTGGATTGTTACTATGCAAGAAGAACTGAACTAGTTTAAGGGATGTAAGGTCTGGAAGCCAGTTCCAAGACTACAAAGACATAATGTCATTGGAGTCAAGTAGATTTACAAGAATAAACTTGATGAAAATGACATTATAATCAAGAACAAGACAAGACTAGTAGCTAAGGGGTACAGGAAAGAGAAAGGTATTGATTTTGATCAAACCTTTTCCCAAGTACCAAGATTGGAGGCCATCAGACTGTTCCTTGCATATGTTGTGCATAAGGGATTCAAGGTCTACCAGATAGATATGAAACCAGACTTCCTAAATGGTGACTTAAAGGAAGAAGTCTATGTTGAGAAACCTCAAGGTTTTGTTGTTCCTAACTCACCTGGTTCTGCTTATAAACTTAGGAAAGCTCTATATGGGCTAAAGCAGACCCCTATAGCATGGTATGAGACTTTTTCTAGCTTCCTCATTGAAAATAAATTCTCAAGAGGGAAGATAGACAAGACCATATTCCTGAGGGAATCTAAGGGTAAGATCATCCTAGTCCAGATATATATAGATGACATTATCTTTGGATCTACTAATGATAACATTTGTAGAAAGTTTGTCAAACTTATGCAAGGGAAGTTTGAAATGAGCAGTATGGGTGAACTCAAGTTCTTCTTGGGTCTCCGAGTTATACAGACTGATGATGGCTTGTTTATATCCCAGTCTAAGTTCACCAGGGAGTTAATCAAGAAGTTTAGTATGGAGTATTCCTCCACCATAAAAACTCGCATGGGGTCAAATATGCCTATAGGAAAAGATAAGGTAGGGAAACTTGTTGATGAAACTTTGTATAGAGGGATAATTGGATCCCATCTATATCTAACTGCTGCAAGTAGGCCAGACATCATGCATGCTACATGTGTTTGTGCTAGGTATCAGGCTGCCCTAAAGAATCTCACTACTCTGCTGCTAAGAGGATTTTGAGGTATCTTAAAGGCACACTAGATATTGGCCTATGGTACCTGAGGAATGGGGATTTTGAACCAACAGGCTATTCAGATGTAGATTTTGCAGGCTACAAAGAGGACAGGAAGAGCACTTCTTGCACCTGTCAATTCTTGGGAGGAAGACTAGTATCTTGGAGCAGCAAGAAGAAAATAAGTGTTGCAATCTCAACTGCAGAGTCAGAGTACATCTCAGCAGGTAGCTGTTGTCCTTAATTGTTGTGGATCTAGCATCAACTCCAGGATTATAACCTCTAGATAAGTAGAAGTCTCTTATATTGTGATTCTACTAGTGCCATCTCAATTGCTAGGAATCATGTCTCACACAGCAGGACTAAGCACATTGATATAAGATATCATTTCATTAGAGAGCATGTGGAATGTGAAGATATCAAACTTGAGTTTGTCCCAACAGACAAGCAAGTGGCTGACATCTTCACTAAGCTACTAGATAAAGAAAAGTTCAACATCTTCAAGTTTGAATTGGATATGTTGAACCTAGCATAGCTTCAGTTGCTCCTCATTGTGTTGTAAGTTATACTATTTCTTACATGTAAAATTTCTCTTCAATAGAATGAAGACTTTTCAAGAGGAAGACCTTCAATGGTATCATGATCAAATACAATCCAGACTGGTATATACTATTGTGTCTACCAGGGAGTATGATAGAGGATGCTTCAGTTGAGGGGGAGCAAGTCAAACACTGACAGTTGAGTAGGAAAGAGTAGTATACCTCCACAACCCTCAAGTGGTTCAACTACTGCTTATCTGTACTCAAAAAGGGGGAGCAGATAATCAGAGCCTCCCTGACTATTTGCATAAGTCAAAAAGGGGGAGACGAAGGATATGATCTGGTATCAGAGGGATCGGAGGAGAAGGATACAAGTGGTATCAGAACTAAGAGAAGGATATGATCAAATTGATCAAGACCAGGTAGCAGCAATTCAGGGGGAGCAGGTGTGATGATGATCACCCTGTAGGCAAGGAAGTGTGGTTACTAAACTTCTTCTCTTATTTTAAGTTAATATTATACTGCTACATATGTTACTGTATGTCATTGACTCAATTGATTGAGGGTTTTGACTTATTCAAATAGAGGGAGATTGTTGGGTGCATTACCCACAATGTCCCAGATTTGAGGAAGTCAATCATTTCAATAATATACATGAAGTTATATTTGATGTATGCTTAAGTTCATGCATGCAGGTTAGTCCTTGAATCATTGATAGGATAGATATTCCAAGTGATGTGATAGGTGGTCACAAAGTAAAGATGTGGAGGGAAAAAAATCTGTCTAAGTCCACAGGCGTTGAGTAAAGTCAGTTCACTCAACACCAGATACAAGGGAAGATGCTAGAGAGGCTAGAAATCGCCCAAGTCTACAGGCATTGAGTGAAGTCTATTCACTCAACGCCAAGTGAGTAAAAGTGTTGAGTATAGCTTGGATAGTCTTAACCTATGAAGAAACAGGCAGAAATATGGCTAAGTCCACAGGCGTTGAGTGAAGTCTACTCACTCAATGTCATACAACAAAAAGCTATGAGACAGGATAAGGTAGTGAAAGCCTAAGAAGAAATAGGAAGAAATGTGACTAAGTCCACAGGCATTGAGTGAAATCTACTCACTCAACGCCATACAACATAAATCATTGAGTATAGCTCAGACAGTCAACGCCATAGAAAATCTATGTAGATATTTTACTAAGTCCATAGGCGTTGAGTGAAACTTACTCACTCAACGCCATATGATAAAAAGCATTGACTGAACCTAGTTAGTCATAGACTGTGATTTCACCGAAATTTGGCTAAATCCAAATGCGTTGAGTGAAGCTTACTCACTCAACGCTAAGTGATAGAAAAAACTGTAAGTATTTTTGTGTTGAGTGAAACTTACTCACTCAACGCCTACAGACAGAGATCTTTTCTAAGTGTTTTAGCATTGAGTGAAGGTTGCTCACTCAACGCCTAATGACAAAAAACTTTTCTAAGTGTTTTGGCATTGAGTGAAGGTTGCTCACTCAACGCCTAATGACAGAGAATTTTTTCTAAGTGTTTTGGCGTTGAGTGATGGTTGCTCACTCAAAGCCTAGTGATAGAAAATCTTTCTAAGTGTTTTGGCAATAACTAAAGCTTACTCACTCAATGTGTTGGGTATTGTATCCATAATAACCTAGATTTGTATGAAGTCACCCTTAAACTACGATGAATTAAGATGTATTTGATGCCCTATTTGAGTTATGTGTTTGTAGGATATAATTACTAAGTGTAGACCAATGTCGGTCTACAATGAGTCACCAAACACAGGACCACACAATTTAATCCCTCATTGTGTGATACATAGTGTTGACTCATATGTTGTCTCTCTATTGGGATACACTTCATTTTAAAAGTACTAAATGTTGAAACCGAAAAATCGGTCCCAGAGGAGTTCGACCCTTGCGGAAGGGGTGGTCTCACACTTACTTCTCTCCTCTCAAGCCCAAGTGACAAGGGAAAATGACCGGGGACAGACCCAAGGCTTTAGCACGGAGGTCCCACCACACACCCAGAAGATCTTAGAGTGCTTCCCCTCCTTAGCCAAGTTCTGAAGCTAAGGTACCTCAGAAAGCATTGGAGGACCGGGCACAAGAAAACGTGCCTTCTGAGGTACCCCTTGGGTCCTATTTATAGGAAAAGACGGTCTGCAAATATCCAAACTTCACTGTTTTCGAGGAATATAGGCAATCTGAAAGGGGTAACATGGTAAAAACACCCCACAGCTGAAGGGCGAGCAGGCCCTGAGATAACGCCCGCTAGGCAAGGGCGGCGAGTACATGGGCGAGGAGGCTCCACCCCATGCCGAGGTGAAAAGCGGCGAGCGAGCTCGCCTCCCTCAGCGCCACGGGAGAAGGCGTTGAGTGAGCTCGCCACTCTCAGCGTCGCCGGCCTGGCCCGCCTCGCCTTGGGCCCTGGCGAGTTGCCCCTGAAGCCCCTGCTCGCGGATGACGGGCGTGTCGGCACTCGCCAACCCTTTACTCTGGGCGAGCACGTACTCGGTCGGGTCTGCACCACGATGAACGACTTCCTTTTGTCGGGCTCAGTTCCACGAACTCCGAGCTCGGCCCGACGTTTGTCGAGCCCGTACTCGGCATGCTGGGCTCGACATCCCTTGCTTAAATCGCTTGGGACTCTGGGGCGGTCTGAGCCGGCCGGTTTGGCTCCTGTTAGCTCACTCGCTGGATACGGGGTTGTACACAATCCCCACTCTTTACGAGGTTGGCACAAACTCGGAAAGAAACATCCAACCCCCTAGGATCTTGCGAGTGCGACAGGAACCAAAAGGAATCTCTTGGTAGGGCCCACTGATGGCTATATATACATGCCCAGCCTGCTCGATTGACCTCCGCCCCTTTTTTTACTTAAGCCTTGCTGAGATGCCACTCCCCAAAGAGGTCATGGAGCGAATCACGAAATCTCGCGAGAAAACTGCCCTTCACGCTGCGGCCCTGACGGACCTGAACGCCCCGGCTCGCCGCTTCACGGAATTTGGCTCGGCCAAGAGGGCGAGGCCCTTTCCTCCTGAGGCTGAGCACATCTTCGTTGACTTAAAAAACACTTTGGTCAATGGCTCCGACTCCTCCAACCGTTCTGCTCTGGCCCCAATGACAAAGACTTTATGGATCTTACCGCCGAACAAGACCAGGGCGGCGAGGTCTCTACTCCGAGGGTCGAGAATCTTCTTGCCAAGGCGCCTAATCCATCCTCTGACCCGCGCCTGCGAGACTCACCCCTTGCCACTGAAACCATGGAGCTGTATTCGCGGGGGCTGGGGTCGTCGGCACGCATCCCTTCACAACAACCCTCTTCCGCTCCTGCGGATACTGGGGTGGACGCCGAGCACACATCCTCTCCTGCTTCCCCCCGGAATTCTGGAGGTATGTCCCTGACTCCCTCATATTGCGTTCGATTCTAATTGGTGCTCGCTCCTCCCAACTCGCTATCTCGACTCCCCTGTGCAGGCTTCCCTAACCAATCTGGGGCCGATGACTCAGCCGAACAGGCCGTCTACTCGCCCCTTCCATCGCCACGCGCTTTGGACATCTTCTTGGACTTGGAGGTGGACAACCCCGAACGGTCGAGGCAAAGCCAAATGGTCCTCAAAAAGCTAGTGTGCGAGCTCCAGGAGCTGAAGAAAGACAATTCTAGGCTGCAGGAGGAGTGCGCGCGGCTTGCTGGCGAGCCGAGGGTCAGCTCGGCATATGCGGTTACGTCTTCCTCCATACTCTTCGATGAGATTGATGAGAACCTGCGAGCGGCAAAAAGGAATCTGGGGCAGCTTCGGCAACTCTTCGCGCAGTGGCTAGCGACATCGGGTCGGCGAAACCGGGGTAATTAAGGACGGATCCCCTGCGAGCCGACCGGTACTCGCCCCAACTGTCGCCTGGTCGATGCGTGTGCTTTTCTACTTTTCCTTGTTCTGGACAATTTGCTCTCTTCATGCTAATAAACTGTATATATTTTCGTTATGCGAGCGTATCTTATTTCCTTCGGGTGATGCGTGACTTTTCGAATTCCTCGTCTGGGCTCGCCTAGGATGGCGAGCAGAGAGCGGCGAGACTGAATATGCGAGACGGAGTATGCGAGCTGGGCTGGTCAGTCGGCTTCGCTTCTCCTCCCTTTTTCTATAAATAGGGATCCCCACCTACCCCTAGCTATGCCTTTATTTCCTTCTCATCCTTTTCTTTCCTTGATCTCCCCACCTTCTGCTCACGCACTTCCATTCCCTCGGCGAGCATGGGTAAAGGAAACCCCGATTCAGATGGCCGCGCCAAGTGCGCTCAGAACTTTGTGGACCATTGCTTTTTCAAGGGAAACACCACGGCGGGCGAGCTCGCCGAGTTTGTGGCAGACTATGTCCCTGTTGGCTTCGTGGCCCGCCTCCCGGTGGAGCATGAGGCCATCAACTCCTTCTTCAAGGACGAGCTCGCCTTCTCCATCTCGCACTTTGAGGTGGGGTTGCGTCTACCGCTCTGGCCTGAGGTCCGCCAGGTCCTCAAGTATTACGGCTTCGTACTCGCGCAGCTCAACCCCAACGCCATCGCTATGATAGTGGGATTTTCCTGCTACCTCTGCCGAGAGCGGATCGAGTTCAACCTCACCGTCTTCCGCAAACTCTTCTCTTACAAAGCCAACGCCGACGGGGTCGCCTTCTTCGGCGGTATGTCCATAAAGATCTATGAGGTTGCCAACAAGAACCATAACTGGATGACGAAGATCGCCTTCATCCGGGGTGACCTCGGCAACATTCCCTTCTCGCCCCTGCAGAAAAGCGAGGAGGTGTACCGGCCACCGTCCGTGTCTTGCAATGACATCGAGCTTCATAAGTTCTTTCTGTACAAGGACTTTGAAGTCGCCTTCCTCCACCGCGGCCTTGGGTCCCTGCTGTAACATCACATTTCCAACTAGACCCCTAAGAGTGGTTTTGTCATGACAAAACCCTAGGAAGCCCAAGAAAGAGTCAAGTGGACCTGGTGGTGTGGATAGGGCCACTATGGTCTGCACTTAGCAGATTTCTAAACCTTGGTTAAAGGTGATCATGGGGCTTCACCAAGACTCGAAGACCCCACCCATACCCTTATAACCCTAGAAGGGGGTCAATGGGTCACTAAGGACCCATGGAGAGCAATCAAAGGACCTAAGTTGACCAAAGTCAACTATAACCCTAGCTAGGTCAAATTGACCTACACAAGGGTCCATTGCAGTCTATTAGCCAAATATACCCCACCCATACCTCCATAACCCTAGGTAGGGGTCAATGAGTCACTAAGGACCCATGGAGGGTAGTCAAGGGAGCTAAGTTGACCAAAGTCAACTCTAACCCTAAATAGGTCAAATTGACCTACACAAGGGTCAATTGCAGTCCCTTAGCCAAATGGACCCCACCCCTACCCTCATAGGCCTAGTGAGAGGCCAATAGGTCACCAAGGACTCATTGGGACCAATCATAAAGACTAGGTTGACCAAAGTCAACTCTTGACCTAAAATGGTCAAAGTGCCCTAGTTAAGGGCCAAGTGACCTCCAAGGGCCAATCCAACCCCACCTTGACCCTAGGGGAGGCTAATGTGTCACCAAGGGCCCATTAAAGAAATCTCAAGGACCAAATTGACCTAGGTGGGCCCTAGTCCAACTTTGGGTCAAGTTAGCCCAAATGGGCTAACTCAAGCTCAAGCCCATTTCAATTGGGCTAACCATGACTTAAGTGACCAAATGGACTTGTGGGCTGCCATGGGACATGTAGGAGCCAAAAAAATTCAGGCTTGGTGACTAGGAGAGAGAAAGTCACCCATGGAGGAGAGAGAAAGAGAAGGAAGAAGAAGGAAGGAGGACTTTGTGCTCCTCCTCCCCCCTCCCCAACCTCTCCATTCATTTCAGAAGGACAAGGGGGAGTGAAGCAGCCATTGTGGACTGGTTAGAGCAAGCTCCACCCCCTACCAACCTAGCCGCCAAAATTGACTTAGGCCAAAAATGGCACATGGCAATTCAACTACCTAACTCCCTCCTCTCCCTCTTTAAAAGCTTCAGTGAGGTCCAAGGAGTATTTCCCACTCTTTTCCTGAAGAAGCCGAGCCCTTTCCTCCATTTCTGAACAAGCCGACCACCACCGGCCACCACCATGCCAATCCGGCGATCAGCACGGCTACAGCCGCCACCACAGGTCCTCCTCCACTCCTTCTTGCATGGGTAGATCGTAGACATCATTAGGGCCAAGGTTGGGGCTCAATTGAGCCCAATCCGATTTGGATTTTCATGGTTTTCGGCCGAAAATTCTTCTTGGTAGAATCGTCGGAATAGTGCTTCCGGGCGGCCTAGCCGCCGCCTGGAGATAGCCCCGACCACCACGAAGGTGTCGGCGGCGGTGGCAGGCCGGGGAGGTGGCCGGAGCGCCGGCGGCAGTCCCTGGAAGATGGCCCAGGCAGGAGCAATCCTGGCCGTTGGCGCGCGGGGACGATGACGGGATGCCGTCCAGGATTGCGCCAAGATTCGTGCAATAATGATATTAAACTATAGGTTAAATATTTGAATCATTTCATTATTTGTCACAGAATTTTGTATTTATTTGTTTTAATTATTACAAATACTTAGAGCCATTTGCAGAGAACATGGTCAACACCAAAAATGTAGCCCCTTGAGTCTATTTTTATACAAAATTGGTTTTAACCAATTTAAGTGACTGGTTTGACCAGGGCACGCATTTTGGTGGGGTCTATACAAATGACTAGGCAGTAATTAAACTAAGTTCCCACACTTCATCCTTGGTTCAAATGAGCTGATATTTTGGCAGGGAGTCACCCTACCCTATATCTAGGCCCTACTTAAAAATGGGAATTTTTGGGAATAATTTTCCTATAGTTTTGTAAATAATTTAATTATGCTAGGGTAAATTAATTTATGGGTAAAATGAACTCTAAATTCATCCAAATTTTGGTGAGAGGTATATGAGGTCAATATAGACCTTTGGTTAAAATTTCATTAAGTTTGGAAGTGATTTGAATGGGAATCAAGCAAACCCTAGCCTTGCCCTAAGAAGGGCATTTTGGTCCAAAATGTAATTTTGGCTTAGAGTGTCCAATTCACCTCAACAGAGGTTCAAATTTGGGACACTGACTTGGCATAACTTTATACACCTTCCAATGAAAAATTGGTGGCATTGGAGTTGATTTGGCGAAAGATCCTAGGTCAAACCCTAAGGAAGGGCTTTTGTACCTTGTGAAGGGCATATGGCCATAACACCTTGTATGACTATGAAACTTTGTAAGGATGGTTTTAGGGTAACTATAACCCTCTGGTAAAAATCTTAGGGTGTTTTAAAAAGTTTGGGACCCACAAAACCCTAACCCTAGTTTAGGGCACAAACTTTGTAGGGTTGGAATAGGCTAGTTAAACTCCTCCAAATAAGGTAAAATTTTAGTATAATGGTCATAAGGATATTATTAGTCTCTAGTAATTTAATTGGGACTTTTGGGATAATATTTATGGCACTTCATTTGTAACACAAGGGATACCTCATTTTAATAAACTAATTATTATGGTCCCTCTGACCCGTGGGAGGTCATAAAAATTTGGCAGAGGATGTTTTGAACCATTATAAGCTTTTATAAAATTTATGAAAATTTTTGGATATATATTTGAGATACTTACTTCACAAGCTTGTTAAAAGATGGAATTATTCAATAATTTAAATTAGTCCATATACTGAGAAATAAATTATGAAATTTGGCCCAAACCATTTAAATTCCATTAGATTCATACTTGAATTTTCTCTGAATTTTTGGAAGCTATATAGTATTTTATATTTCTTTAAATGAATTTTTAAGGATTAAAATAAAATAATGATTTGGGGATAAAACCTTACTGAAAAATTTAGATATTTTGGAAGATGAGTTATATCCTTATTTTTAATAACATATAAAAATTGTAGAATGATATCTTGACTGAAAATGGTACTTCATGTTCATTATTGGAAATTTTAGTCAATAGAATAATTAAATAAATTATTAAATAAATAAGGAAAATTTTGGATCTCTGGATTTAGAGCTTAAAGGTCATAATGGACCTTCATTAATTATTATAAGAGTATTGGATAATTATTTGATGTACCTCCTATTTTACATGAAGTTTGACATGGTGGTCTGCATTTAGCAATTTTGGAAAACTGTATATTAATTTGTTTGAATCTTATCACTCTTTAATCACTGATGATATTTGACCCAGAGCATTTATGGGCCCTTGCAATCATGTTAGAGTTATCCTTGAATTTTCAGAAATAATATTGCCCTGTTTATTATTTTTATGAATTATTGCAATATACCATTTAAATAAAAATCAGTGGCCTGAACCTTGCTGAAAAACTAAGAGATTTGTATCTTAGGTTAAATGATTATATTAAGTATAACATAAATCTGGGGAGATTTTATCTTGTCAAAATTTGGTACCTTCAGCTCAATCTTGGAGACTTTGGCCACTATAAATATTTAATAAATTCCTAGATAAATAGGAAAATTGTAAAACTCTGGATTTGGGCAATAAAGGTCATAATGGACCTCCATTAATTATTATAGGAGTATTGGATGATTACTTGATATACTTCCCATTTTACATAACATTAAACCTTGGTGGTCTGCATATAGTAAATCTACAGAAATTATCTGGAGTACAAGTTAGGCACATAAGTCAAAAATTAGTGGTTATAGGAATGAGTTCATCACTTAGGGTTGGATGAGCTAGGGATGGGTTTGACTAAAAGTTAGGTGGTGTTTGGGATTGACGAAAGATCGTCTTCCCCGTAGAGTAGAAGGTCAAAATCACCTTAGGTATAGTTTACTGTAATATGAAAATGAAATGGGTAAAACCTAAGTTGTAGGCATAAAGTAAATTGAGGAGTAGGTAGTAAACATAGGATTTCACACTCTCACACCCCTGTGTCCCGAGAGATAGTTTGGGTTACTCGGGCAATAAGCCCAGTGGTTAAGGTAATGGGCATGGTAGCCCGGCGAGCTTCGGCTCGGTTGTAGATTATGACGGACGGGATAGTCCGGTGAGCTTTGGCTCGGTTGATGGTTATGACGGACGGGTTAGTCCGGGGAGCTTCGGCTCGGTTGTAGATTATGACGGACGGGTTAGTCCAGTGAGCTTTGGCTCGGTTGTTGGTTATGACGGACGGGATAGTCCAGGGAGCTTTGGCTCGGTTGTAGATTATGACGGACAGGTTAGTCCGGGGAGCTTCGGCTCGGTTGTAGATTATGACAGACGGGTTAGTCCGGTGAGCTTTGGCTCGGTTGTTGGTTATGACGGACGGGATAGTCCGGGGAGCTTCGGCTCGGTTGTAGATTATGACGGACGGGTTAGTCCGGGGAGCTTTGGCTCGGTTGTAGATTATGACGGTCGGGTTAGTCTGGGGAGTTTCGGCTCGGTGGTTGATTATGACGGACGGGATAGTCCGGGAAGATTCGGCTCGGTTATTTGTTGGACTCATAACTATTGCATGTGCATAAAAGGTATAAGGTGGTGGGTCTTCGATATTGGGGAGTTCGTTGCACCGACACCAATATCGTTGACTCGGCAAGTATGGTTTTACACTTCGCCAACAGAAGTCCGGTGCGCCAGTCGGCAAGAGTACGCAGGCGTCCGCTTAGTGCACCAAGCGTTGAGGCGTACGATAGGTCAGACCGGTAGTGCAAATACTGGTTTTGAGGTGGGCGAGGCCCAACCCACCGCTTCAGTCTGCCACTACGGAGGTATCCTGGGAGGTAACGACTCCGAAAGGGGAAACTAAAGGTCTGTGTACACAGAGTCGAGTGGGTGAGTTGCACTTGCATGTTCACATCATAGCATATTTGCATTTCATAGCATAACCATTGCATATAACCTGACACCTAATGTATAAGCGGTATGGGACGCTCTATACATTAGGCCTTACAAAACGACCCCTTGGCCTATAAGTTCGTGTGAGCGTGCTTATAAGTCAAGGTTCTCCTTCAATATTATTTATATGTTATGCCTGCTAATAAAACCGACACCCTATCGTATAAATCGGTATGGGACTTTTTATAAGATATGAGCCCTGCAAGAGATCCCTTAGCTTATATGTTTTCACATAAGTTAAGGTTACTTATTTAGATTTTGTATAATTATTATCACACTTAACACTGTTAGTTTAGTTCCGCTGCCATCTGCAATTTGACATTCTCCACCTTCATGTCCTTTCCATTCCTTCTCCCCGCTCGGTGCTTAGGAGCCATGGGGGAAGGGGTGGGGGACGATAGGACTTAGTCTTTTAGACTAACGGTTTTCGAACCACATCATTTAGGGGACCACGGAGCCCAGCATGGACGGGCAGCCCCGGAGGTCGGCACTCTTGGAGATCGGACAGTCTAGCACTGGAGTCCAGACAGCAGGGACTGTGAGTCCCGAACACCAATAGTTGTATTAGTTTGCTTCCGCGATG
This sequence comes from Platanthera zijinensis, assembly GCA_039513925.1. Classification (NCBI taxonomy): domain Eukaryota; kingdom Viridiplantae; phylum Streptophyta; class Magnoliopsida; order Asparagales; family Orchidaceae; genus Platanthera; species Platanthera zijinensis. The sequence goes on along the minus strand of CM077095.1, from coordinate 109,547,406 downwards.
AGTGATTTGTAGTGAGGACTTGATGTACCGGGCATAAGCCCGAGATTTTCATTATATGTACTATCTGTGGACACTCCCTTTGTGGAGTTTATTTTTCTATATATGTGATTTCTGTGGACTTGCTTTTATACTTATACTACAGTAGAGATCGATTTGGCCGGCAGAATCGGCGTCTTGTAGTGACGACCTTCCCGGATGAGAAGGTATCACCGCAAGGCGGCGGTTCTGGGCCTAAGACCCCGGTGTCGAAAAAGAAAAAAAATGGGGGTCTTACAAGTGGTATCAGAGGGAACCTCGATCAGATCAGTAGTAGTCCACTAACCCTGGGACACCCCCGCTCGAGTTTAGTTTGGGGACAAACTAAGCAGCGGAAGCAGTGGTGGGCCCATATGGGAAATCACATGAAAATTGTCCACCTTTAGTTAGACATGTGCGATTACTTATACTTGACTTCTATTACGCAGCCCCCAGCGCAGCCAACACCACAAGGCGGAGTTCAGCAGACTCCGACTGTTGCACCACCTCCCCCGGTCCCCACTCCATTCCTACACTCGGAGATGGGTCAAACGCTGATAGCAATTCTAAATGCTTTCAGGGCTCAGCAGGTTCCGGCTCCGCAGCCAAACCCGGGGTCCAATTGGCTGAGCATCTTTCGAGGACTCTCTCCTCCATCCTACTTGGGGAAAGAATCCGCCGTACGGACAGAAGAATGGCTAGATATTATGTAGGAAATGCTGACTGGGATACGGTGTCCCTGGGAGGAGAGGGTGGCCTTGGTTGTCTCCTGCCTGGAGTCCCATGCCAAGAGGTGGTGGAAGACGCTGCTGGACACAATATTTGCTGATAGGGAGGTTGCGGAAGTTACCTGGGAAGAGTTCAGGACCGCGCTGCTGGAGCATTTTGTTCCACAGTCGGCCAGGGATGAGTTGGAGGAGCGATTCTTACAGCTAAAGCAGGGCACCCGGACAGTGGTGGAGTACCATCGGGAGTTCGACCATTTGGCTCAATATGCAGATTCTTACCAGCTGGATGAAGCGGGATACATCAAGAGATTCTATAAGGGCCTGCGGGAGGACTTGAGGGAGGCTTTGTTGTTTGTATCTGACGGGCCTATCTCCCGGATTTTGGAGATGGCAAAGAGGATTGAGGCCGATTGGCACACCACTCAGGGCCGGAAGCGGCAAGCGGAGGATCAGAGCCGGAGAGCCTGAAATGATCAGCGGCAAGGTGCTATACCAGGTGGAAGAAGGACAGAGGACCAGCCTCGTCAGGAAGTGAGGCAAGAGCCGAGGGAGCCGGTGGTAATGGCTCCTTAACCTCTTCAGATGAGGGAGGCACCAAGACCCGGGGGCATGACATTTCCCCAACCAGAATGCTACAACTATCATCAGATAGGACACATTCGGAGAAACTACCCCATGAGGAGAGCACCTTTACCAGCACCCCAGGATGCCCCGCATGCCCAACAGTTTGGAGGATGAGGACGTGGTCGAGGACGTGGTTTCCAGGGTACAGATCGCAGGCAGCAGAGGGAGCAAATTTATGCACTGGATTTGGCTCAACCCCGGAACCCGGAGCAAGTAATCACTGGTACGTCAGAAAATTGTAAACTTATTTCCTCATGACCTTTAAGTTTATATAGAAGTGATACTCTAGGTAACTAAACCATAGCTAGATTCTAAGACATTTAACTTTCCCCACCCCCAGGAATAGTTTTCATCAGCGGTAAACCCGCTTATACGCTATTTGATACGGGTGCTTCACACTCGTTTGTATTGGAAGCCTTCGTAGAAGGGTTGGAAGGCGTGGAACGATTCACGGGTCTGGTGATGAGGATACGATTACCCGACGGATCAGAGTTGTTCACCTCTGCCCATTGCAATATGGAGGCGGAGATCGGCGGAAGGATATTTGAAGCTCCAGCGACGATCATTAAGATGCCAATCTTTGATTTGATCCTAGGAATGACGTGGTTGAACTGGAATCATGCTCAAATTGACTGCACGTCCAAGAGAGTTACCGTGAGACATGAAGATTCCTACCTCGTCATTGAAGGTACTAGATCTATTCCCCCTCTCATGCTGTCATCTGTACAGGCCGTCAAGGCTCACTTACAGGGGGAAGAAGTGTATGAGGTAATATTTGAAATAACTGAGGCCAAGGTCTCCACCTCGGGTATTCCGGTGGTGCGAGATTTTGCCGACGTATTCCCAGAGAAACTGCCTGGGCTACCCCCGCACCGGGAGCAGGATTTCCGGATACAGCTGGTGCCGGGGGCTAAGCCGGCAGCTAGAGCCCCTTACCGGATGGCCCCGAAAGAGTTGACAGAGTTTCGAAGCCAACTCCAGGAACTGGTGGAGGCTGGATTTGTCCGACCGAGCTCTTCGCCTTGGGGAGCCCCGGTCTTGTTCGTTAAAAAGAAAGACGGAACTCTGAGACTGTGCATCGACTACCGAGCACTAAACCGATTGACAGTATGAAATACATATCCACTGCCAAGGATAGATGAGCTGTTTGACCAGCTAGAAGGTGCGCATTTCTTTTCCAAATTGGATCTAAGGTCGGGCTACTACCAGTTACGAATCCAGGAGGAGGACATTCCAAAGACTGCTTTCAGTAGCAGATATGGGCTATATGAGTTTACCGTGATGCCCTTCGGGCTCACAAATGCTCCGTCGGCATTCATGAGCCTCATGAATCGGGTTTTCGAGGCCTACTTGGATGTGTTCGTCATAGTATTCATAGAGGACATCCTGATCTACTCTAGGACGGAAGAGGAGCACACTCGGCATCTGACACTGACTCTGGAGAGACTACGGGAGCACAAGCTCTATGCGAAGATCAGCAAATGCTAGTTTTGGTTGAAGGAGGTGGCTTTCTTAGGACATATCATCAGTGGTGCTGGGTTGGCAGTGGACCCGGCCAAGATCCAAGCAGTCCGGGACTGGCCACAGTTGAAGACGGCCACAGATGTACGAAGTTTCCTAGGACTCGCCGGTTACTACCGGAAGTTCGTAGAGGGATTCTCTCGTATCGCCCTTCCACTCACATCTCTGACAAGGAAGGAGGTGCCCTTTATCTAGACCCCACAGTGTGAGGCGGCTTTTCAAGAGCTAAATGGGCGACTCACTTCGGCTCTTATACTTGCTCTCCCTTCAGGGAAAGAAGGATTCCAGGTCTACACCGATGCCTCCTACCAGGGCATGGGTGCAGTGCTTATGCAGAATGGCCATGTGATAGCTTACGCTTCTCGGCAGCTGAAGAAGCACGAGCAAAACTACCCAGTCCATGACTTAGAGATGGGAGCTGTCATCTTTGCACTAAAAGTCTGGCGTCACTATCTGTACGGTGTCCACTGCGACATATACTCCGACCATAAAAATTTGAGGTATGTGGACACGCAAAAAGAGCTGAACATCAGACAGAGACGATGGGTTGAATTTTTGGTAGACTACCAGTATGAGATGCACTACCACCCGGGAAAGGCGAATGTGGTAGCAGATGCACTGAGCCGAAAGACCGCAAATGCCGGAGTAGGAACACAGTTGATGGCTTTGGAGTTAATTCAGATGTTAGATAAGATGCAAATATCCCTGGTGTCCGAGGATCACCCTGAGTTATACCGAGAGTAGCTTTCATCATTAATCGCCACTGATGACATTCGAGAAAGGGTCAAGGATGGACAGAGGCAGGATACCCAGCTAGAGCCGATATTCCGGACCTTAGAAGCAGGCACTGCGGGAGATTACACACTGAGGGATGACTTAGTATGCTTTAGAGGACGGGTCTACATACCAGAGGGAGGCCAGGTCCGGGAGGATATCATGATGGAGGCTCATTGCAGTCGATATTCGGTATACCCGGGGATTACGAAGATGACTGCAGATCTGAAGAAGACTATGTTCTGGCCCGGCATGAAGAAGGATATCACCTACTTCGTGACCCATTGCAAGGCATGCCAGTTAGTGAAGGCGGAATGCAGAAACCCCACAGGATTATTACAGCCACTCCCAGTACCAGAGTGGAAGTTCGATGATATCGTCATGGACTTTATACACGGACTTCCTCGATCAAGGACAGGGAATGATTCGATCTGGGTGATCGTCGACCGGCTGACAAAGGTAGCAAGGTTTATTCCAATCAGGAAGGATGACTCGGTGGGCGTGTTAGTCCGAAAGTTTGTGGAGCAATTCGTCCGCTATCATGGCATACCCAAGTCGATTGTGTCAGACCGAGATGGACGATTTACATCCAAGGAGTGCAGGTCAGTGCAGACTTACTTAGGCACTCGACTAACATTCAGTACGGCTTTCCACCCCCAGACGGATGGACAGACTGAACGAACCAACCGGACTCTGGAGGATTTACTACGACTCTGCATATTAGATCGCGGTGAACCTTGGGAGAAGTTGTTACCGCTGATCGAGTTCTCATATAATAACAGCTACTAGTCTAGTATAAAGATGGCTCCTTATGAGGCGTTGTACGGACGGAAGTGCAGGACTCCGCTGTCATGGATACAGGACGAGGACCCTAAGGCATTGGATTCGGAGTTTGTCGAGGACACCGAGGCTCAGGTGAGATTGATACGGGACAGGATGCTAGAAGCACAGAGCCGGCAGGCTAAGTATTACGACGCTCGGCACCGTCAGGTGGAATTCCAGGTGGGAGATCAGGTGTTCTTGAAGATCCGACCAATGCATGGAGTTACTCGGGTACGCGGACAGAGGAAGAAGCTTAGTCCAAGATACATGGGGCCTTATAGGATCCAGGAGCGGATTTGTCCCTTGGCATACAGGCTGGAGCTGCCACCGGAGCTGGCGAGTCTGCACGACGTATTCCATATATCCTCTCTTAGGAGAGCTCTACTACACCCAGAGCAGTAAGTTACAACCACAGATGGACCGATAGCATCTGATCGGTCAGTTCACCTAGAACCGGTCCGGATTGACGATAAGGGGGTACGAGTTTTACGCCACAAGAAGGTTCTGTTAGTCAAGGTCCTGTGGAGAAATCACGGAAGAGAGGAGCACACATGGGAGCCCCAGGACTTGATGTGACAAAGATACCCGGAACTCTTCAGTCAGGTATTCCTCACAACCACTCAAGATGTTCAATCTACCTTCCTATTTTAAACTAGTAGAACTGAAATTTCAAGGATATGGGCTAAACTTTTGTTTATTAGGGTCTAGACTTTGCCAATTGGGGAATTTGGTCTTAAATTTGACTATCACCTTTAAACCTCATATAATCAAACATGGTGTCGTGACGTAAACCTTTCAACTCTCATGGGATGTTACAAGTTTCTTCCTTCCCGATAAGAGTCCCCGTAGGATTAACCTTGATTTCGGGGATGAAATCTTTGTTTTCTTTATTGGGATTTGTAACATCCCATTTCCAACTAGACCCCTAAGAGTGGTTTTGTCATGACAAAACCCTAGGAAGCCCAAGAAAGAGTCAAGTGGACCTGGTGGAGTGGATAGGGCCACTATGGTCTGCACTTAGCAAATTTCTAAACCTTGGTTAAAGGTGATCATGGGGCTTCACCAAGACTCCAAGACCCCACCCATACCCTTATAACCCTAGAAGGGGGTCAATGGGTCACTAAGGACCCATGGAGTGCAATCAAAGGACCTAAGTTGACCAAAGTCAACTATAACCCTAGCTAGGTCAAATTGACCTACACAAGGGTCCATTGCAGTCTATTAGCCAAATATACCCCACCCATACCTCCATAACCCTAGATAGGGGTCAATGGGTCACTAAGGACCCATGGAGGGTAGTCAAGGGAGCTAAGTTGACCAAAGTCAACTCTAACCCTAAATAGGTCAAATTGACCTACACAAGGGTCAATTGCAGTCCCTTAACCAAATGGACCCCACGCCTACCCTCATAGGCCTAGTGAGAGGCCAATAGGTCACCAAGGACTCATTGGGACCAATCATAAAGACTAGGTTGACCAAAGTCAACTCTTGACCTAAAATGGTCAAAGTGCCCTAGTTAAGGGCCAAGTGACCTCCAAGGGCCAATCCAACCCCACCTTGACCCTAGGGGAGGCTAATGGGTCACCAAGGACCCATTAAAGAAATCTCAAGGACCAAATTGACCTAGGTGGGCCCTAGTCCAACTTTGGGTCAAGTTAGCCCAAATGGGCTAACTCAAGCTCAAGCCCATTTCAATTGGGCTAACCATGACTTAAGTGACCAAATGGACTTGTGGGCTGCCATGGGACATGTAGGAGCCAAAAAAATTCAGGCTTGGTGACTAGGAGAGAGAAAGTCACCCATGGAGGAGAGAGAAGGAGAAGGAAGAAGATGGAAGGAGGACTTTGTGCTCCTCCTCCCCCTCCCCAACCTCCCCATTCATTTCAGAAGGACAAGGGGGAGTGGAACAGCCATTGTGGACTGGTTAGAGCAAGCTCCACCCCCCTACCAACCTAGCCGCCAAAATTGACTTAGGCCAAAAATGGCACATGGCAATTCAGCCACCTAACTCCCTCCTCTCCCTCTTTAAAAGCTTCAGTGAGGTCCAAGGAGTATTTCCCACTCTTTTCTTGAAGAAGCCGAGCCCTTTCCTCCATTTCTGAACAAGCCGACCACCACCGGCCACCACCATGCCAATCCGGCGATCAGCACGGCTACAGCCTCCACCACAGGTCCTCCTCCACTCCTTCTTGCATGGGTAGATCGTAGACATCATTAGGGCCAAGGTTGGGGCTCAATTGAGCCCAATCCGATTTGGATTTTCATGGTTTTCGGCCGAAAATTCTTCTTGGTAGAATCGCCGGAATAGTGCTTCCCGGCGGCCTAGCCGCCGCCTGGAGATAGCCCCGACCACCACGAAGGTGTCGGCGGCGGTGGCAGGCCGGGGAGGTGGCCGGTGCGCCGGCGGCAGCCGCTGGAAGATGGCCCAGGCAGGAGCAATCCTGGGCGTTGGCGCGCGGGGACGATGACGGGATGCCGTCCAGGATTGTGCCAAGATTCGTGCAATAATGATATTAAACTATAGGTTAAATATTTGAATCATTTCATTATCTATCACAGAATTTTGTATTTATTTGTTTTAATTATTAAAAATACTTAGATTCATTTTCAGAGAAAATGGTCAACACCAAAAATGTAGCCCCCTTGAGTCTATTTTTATACAAAATTGGTTTGAACCAATTTGGGTGACTGGTTTGATCAGGGAACTCATTTTGGTGAGGGTCTATACAAATGACTAGGCAGTAATTAAACTAAGTGCACACACTTCATCCTTTGTCCAAATGAGCTGAAATTTTGGCACGGAGTCACCCTACCCTATATATAGACCCTACCCAAAAATGGGAATTTTTGGGAATAAATTTTCTAATAGTTTTGTAAATAATTTAATTATGCTAGGGTAAATTAATTTATGGGTCAAATGAACTTTAAATTCATCCAAATTTTGGTGAGAGATATCTGAGGTCAATATAGACCTCTGGTTAAAATTTCAGTAAGTTTGGAAGTAATTTGAATGGGAATAAAGCAAACCCTAGCCTTGCCCTAAGAAGGGCATTTTGGTCCAAAATGTAATTTTGGCTTAGAGTGTCCAATTCACCTCAACAGAGGTTCAAATTTGGGACAATGACTTGGCATAACTCTATACACCTTCCAATGACAACTTGGGGGCATTGAAGTTGATTTGGCCCAAGATCCTAGGTCAAACCCTAAGGAAGGGCTTTTGTACCTGGTGAAGGACATATGGACATAACACCTTGTATGACTATGAAACTTTGTAGAGGATGGTTTTAGGGTAACTATAACCCTCTAGGTAAAAATATTATGGTGTTTTGAAAAGTTTGGGACCCACAAAACCCTAACCCTAGTTTAGGGCACAAACTTTGTAGGGTTGGAATAGGCTAGTTAAACTCCTCCAAATAAGGTACAATTTTAGTATAATTGTCATAAGAATATTATTAGTCTCTAGTAATTTAATTGGGACTTTTGGGATAATATTTATGGCACTTCATTTGTAACACAAGGGATGCCTCATTTTAATAAACTAATTATTATGGTCCCTCTGACCCTTGGAAGGTCATGAAAATTTGGCAGAGGATGTTTTGAACCATTATAAGCTTATATAAAATTTATGAAATTTTTTGGATATATATTTGAGATACTTACTTCACAAGCTTGTTAAATGATGGAATAATTCAATAATTTAAATTAGTCCATATACTGATAAATAAATTATTAAATTTGGCCCAAACCATTTAAATGCCATTAGATTCATACTTGAATTTTCTCTGAATTTTTGGAAGCCATATAGTATTTTATATTTCTTTAAATGAATTTTTAAGGATTAAAATAAAATAATTATTTGGGGATAAAACCTTACTGAAAAATTTAGATATTTTGGAAGATGAGTTATATCCTTATTTTTAATAACATATAAAAATTGTAGAATGATATCTTGACTGAAAATGGTACTTCATGTTCATTATTGGAAATTTTAGTCAATAGAATAATTAAATAAATTATTAAATAAATAAGGAAAGTTTTGGATCTCTGGATTTAGGGCTTAAAGGTCATAATGGACCTCCATTAATTATTATAAGAGTATTGGATAATTATTTGATGTACCTCCTATTTTACATGAAGTTTGACATGGTGGTCTGCATTTAGTCCGGGGAGCTTTAGGCTCGGTTGTAGATTATGACGGATGGGTTAGTCCGGTGAGCTTTGGCTCGATTGTTGGTTATGACGGACGGGATATTCCGGGGAGCTTCGGCTCGGTTGTATATTATGATGGACGGGTTAGTCCGGGGAGCTTTGGCTCGGTTGTAGATTATGACGGACGGGTTAGTCCGGGGAGTTTCGGCTCGGTGGTTGATTATGACGGACGGGATAGTCCGGGAAGATTCGGCTCAGTTATTTGTTGGACTCATAACTATTGCATGTGCATAAAAGGTATAAGGTGGTGGGTCTTCGATATTGGGGAGTTCGTTGCACGACACCAATATCATTGACTCGGCAAGTGTGGTTTTACACTTCGCCAACAGAAGTCCGGTGCGCCAGCCGGCAAGAGTACGCAGGCGTCCGCTTAGTGCACCAAGCGTTGAGGCGTACGATAGGTCAGACCGGTAGTGCAAATACTGGTTTTGAGGTGGGCGAGGCCCAACCCACCGCTTCCGTCTGCCACTACGGAGGTATCCTGGGAGGTAACGGCTCTGAAAGGGGGAACTAAAGGTCTGTATACACAGAGTCGAGTGGGTGAGTTGCACTTGCATGTTCACATCATAGTTTGTTTGCATTTCATAGCATAACCATTGCATATAACCTGACACCTAATGTATAAGCGGTATGGGACGCTCTATACATTAGGCCTTGCAAAACGACCCCTTGGCCTATAAGTTCATGCGAGCGTGCTTATAAGACAAGGTTCTCCTTCAGTATTATTTATATGTTATGCCTTCTAGTAAAACCGACACCCTATCTTATAAATCGGTATTTGACTTTTTATACGATAGGAGCCCTTCAAAAGATCCCTTAGCTTATGTGTTTTCACATAAGTTAAGGTTACTTATTTAGATTTTGTATAATTATTATCACACTTAACACTATTAGTTTAGTTCCGCTGTCATCTGCAATTTGACATTCTCCACCTTCATGTCCTTTCCATTCCTTCTCCCCGCTCGGTGCTTAGGAGCCATGGGGGAAGGGGTGGGGGACGATAGGACTTAGTATTTTAGACTAACGGTTTTCGAACCACATCATTTAGGGGACCACGGAGCCCAGCATGGAGGGGCAGCCCCGGAGGTCGGCACGCTTGGAGATCGGACAGTCTAGCACTGGAGTCCAGACAGCAGGGACTGTGAGTCCCGAACACCAGTAGTTGTATTAGTTTGCTTCCGCGATGAGTGATTTGTAGTGAGGACTTGATGTACCGGGCATAAGCCCGAGATTTTCATTATATGTACTATCTGTGGACACTCCCTTCGTGGAGTTTATTTTTCTATATATGTGATTTCTGTGGACTTGCTTTTATACTTATGCTACAGTAGAGATCGATGTGGCCGGCAGAATCGGCGTCTTGTAGTGAAGACCTTCCCGGGTGAGAAGGTATCACCGCAAGGCGGCGGTTCTGGGCCTAAGACCCCGGTGTCGAAAAAGAAAAAAAATGGGGGTCTTACACCTTCCGCCTGTCCTTCCTGGTGAAGGTTTGCCTCGCCCACCTTCTGCTCGCCACTTGGCCTAATCGATCAGAACCTTATTTTTCGGCTAAGTCTTTTTTACAGGGGAGCGACTGATCCCGGTGAACCCTCCCTTCGCCGACCCGGGAGTGTTTTCGGACCCGCTCGAGCTGGTCGGGCCGCGGCTGAGGCGTGCCGGGAAGAGAAGGTTAGAGGCAAGCCTTCCAGCAAGAGGCGGCTGGAGCTTGGAGGCCGAGTTTGGTACACCGCCCCTCGGCCCCTAAAAAGGCGAGGGTGATCTCGCGAGGCCGGCCACAGCAGCCCTTATCTCCCGTCAGGTTTATGAGCTCACCGGAGGTTTTTTCCAACGAAGCCCCGACGAGCCCACTGAAGGAGGCGTCATCCCCTCGCGGGAAGAAGCGCGGGTCCTCCCCCCTCCTTCCGTGGAGGAGGTTGCTCCCTGTGATCCAGGAATTCCAAAGGACCACCCCCACTTCGGCAAGGGGGGAAGGAGTAAGGACGCGGCCGGCAAGCCGATGCTGGTATGGGATGAGGGGTCCCACCGCGTCTCCACTCGCGCCCCTTCCTGGGGAGCTCGCCGGCCTCCTACGGGCCACGCGTTCACCCTTGGTTTCGGCCTCTACGGCCGGGAGGGCGTCGAGACCTACAAGAACATGACTCCTCGGCAGATAGGCCACGAGGGTCTGCAGGCTCATCTGAGGGCCTTCGAACTTCATCATATGATGGCTCGCCGTGGCTTTAAGCTCAGCCAAACTTTTGCTAAAGGCCGAGAAGTAGCGCGACCTGGCGGCGGAGAAAGCTGCCGACGCGGAGCGATGGTTCGGCATTGCCGAGCGCTTACTCGACGAGGCCTCGGGCGGGCTGGTAAGAACCGACCAACTCTCATTTTAACTTTGGAAAATATTTCACCGAGAATCTGACCTTTTTTCTTTTCAGGATGCCGAGTCTGCGAGGGTGTTACAGGCCCATGCTAGCGAGTTGGAGGGCGAGGTTGCCCAGCTACGGGTCCGCCTTGCGGACCAGGAGGCAAGCTCGCGCAAGCAGGAGGCCCATGTTGCCGAGAAGGGGGCCCTTTCTGCTCGGTCGGCGGCCAAGGTGGAGGCGCTAAAGGAGCAGAACCACAGTCTCCAAGGAGAGGTCCGTCGGCTGATAGAAGCCCTTTTCCCCCCAGACGGCGTTGAGCCCCCTTTCCCCTACAAGCGGCCCCGGGTCTTCGGCAAGGGAGAGGTTATGGAGCAGCTGCGAGTCAACTCGATCGAGTCTGCCGAATGCCTCCTGGACGCCATGAAAGGATCGGGGATTCTGGCCAAGGGCTGCGAGGAAGTGGCGGTCCGGGATCTTCTGCCAAGCCTGTTCCCGCCGTCCCCGCCCAGCGAGGAGGAAAGCTTTGGCTCCCTCTTCAATGGGGCGAAGGGCAAGGAAAAGTCGCTCGGGGGTGAGGAGGAAGATCACCATTCGGGAGAGGAGGGCGAGAGCTGACCGGACTTCTCCCCCCCCCCTCTCTATTGTATTCATTCTTGTAATCATACCCCCCCCCCTTTTTGTAATCTCACCGAGGCGAGCCTTCCCCCTTTTGAAAATATAATGAAAGAAATTTTCTATCTTCTTTTTACCTTCAGCGCTAGAATGCACGTGAGTTAGGATTCGCGCTCGCCGAGAGGCCCTGAGCGTTGGCAGCGGCCTGACTCGCGAATACTCCACTTACCCGCGAGGAGACCCTTGTGAGAACGGGCTCGCCTTGGAGGTATAGTTTTCCCTCAACCAGGTGGGGTCAAACAATCCTTTTTACCAAAAAAACTAAGGGGGACCGGACCCCTTGAGCTCGCCCCTCTCACTAATGGGATTGCTCGTACATGCCTGTCATGTGTCAATTTTCAGGTTCACCTCCTGGACCGTAACGATATCCATCGTGACCCCCGCCTTTGCAAGATTGGAAGGGGCCTGGCAGCGGTGGACTCGAGACCTATCCCCAGAGCGAGAAGACTTAGAGCACTTGCCTCTCCCGGGTGCTACCACCAGGCCAGTCAGCTAGATGGGGGCCTGAGGGCGGGTGTTGAACATACTCCGGGCTCAGCTCCAGGTTCATAACGACGTCCATCGAGACCCCGGCCCTGCCAGCTTGGAGGGAGCCTGACAGCGGGCGAATCGAGACCTAACCCCAGAGCGAGAAGACTTAGAACAATTTCCTCTCCCGGGTGCTACCACCCGGCCAGTCAGCTAGATGGGAGCCTGAGGGAAGGTGTTGAACATCCTCTGGGCTCAGCTCCAGGGTCATAACGACGTCCATCGAGACCCCGGCCCTGCCAGCTTGGAGGGAGCCTGGCAGCGGTAGAATCGAGACCTAACCCAAGAGCGAGAAGATATAGAACATTTGCCTCTCCCGGGTGCTACCACCAGGCAAGTCAGCTAGATGGGAGCCTGAGGGCGGGTGTTGAACATCCTCTAGGCTCATCTCCAGGGTCATAACGACGTCCATCGAAACCCCAGCCCTGTCAGCTTGGAGGGAGCCTGGCAGCGGGAGAATCGAGACCAAATCCCAGAGCGAGAAGACTTAGAATATTTGCCTATCCCGGGTGCTACCACCAGGCCAGTCAGCTAGATGCCTGCCTGAGGGCGGGTGTTGAACATCCTTCGGGCTCAGCTCCAGGGTCATAACGATGTCCATAGAGACCCCAGCCCTGCTAGTTTGGAGGTAGCCTGGCAGCGGGAGAATCGAGACCTAACCCCAGAGCGAGAAGAATTAGAACATTTGCCTCTCCCGGGTGCTACCACCAGGCCAGTCAGCTAGATGGGAGCCTGAGGGAGGGTGTTGAACATCCTCTGGGCTCAACTCCAGGGTAATAATGACGTCCATTAAGACCCCAGCCCTGCCAGCTTAGAGGGAGCCTGGCAGCGGGAGAATCGAGACCTAACCCCAGAGCGAGAAGACTTAGAACATTTGCCTCTCCCGGGTGATACCACAAGGCCAGTCAGCTAGATGGGAGCCTGAGGTCGGGTATTGAACATCCTCTGGGCTCAGCTCTAGGGTCATAATGACGTCCATCGAGACCCCGGACCTGCCAGCTTGGAGGGAGCCTGACAGCGGGAGAATCGAGACCTAACCCCAGAGCGAGAAGACATTGAACATTTGCCTCTCCCGGGTGTTACCACCAGGCCAGTCAGCTAGATGGGAGCTTGAGGGTGGGTGTTGAACATCCTCCGGGCTCAGCTCCAGGGTCATAACGACGTCCATCGAGACCCCGACCCTGCTAGCTTGGAGGGAGCCTGGCAGCGGGAGAATCGAAACCAAACCCCAGAGCGAGAAGACTTAGAACATTTGTCTCTCCTAGGTGCTACCACCAGTCCAGTCAGCTAGATAGGAGCCTGAGGGCGGGTGTTGAACATCCTCCGGGCTCAGCTCCAGGGTTATAACGACGTCCATCGAGACCCCGGCCCTGCCAGCTTGGAGGGAGCCTGGCAGCGGGAGAATCGAGACCTAACCCCAGAGCGAGAAGACTTAGAACATTTCTTGAGGGTTTTTGACATTATGCTACGAATGTTCCACCACATCTCATGTCACTGTTACGATTATTATGCAAAAAGGGCTCAAGTGAGTGAAATACATTGTACTGAAAAAATTAAGTCACATACAAATATTCAGGGATAGAAGCGTTTCAGGTCGTCGCCGCTCCAGGTGTGGCTCAAAGTCTCGCCCTCCACATTTTGGAGGCGGTACCCTCCCGATCTTAGTTCCTTCTTTACGATGTAGGGCCCCTCCCAGTTTGGATGGAGCTTGCCCACGTCCGCCAATCTTCCCGCTGCATCTACCTTCTTTAGGACCAAGTCGCCTTCCATAAACTGTTTAACCCGAACATATTTGTCAAAGTACTTAGCCATTCTTCGCTTGACTTCCTCATGCCGAACCACTGATAGGTCGCACATTTCTTCTATCAAGTCTAAAGAGAGCCGCTGTTCTCCCTCATTTTCAACTCCACACTCCTCCCCTCCGGCTTCCGCCTCAGCAGCCCTGGGAGTACGGACCTCGAATTCGATGGGGAGCACCGCCTCGATTCCATGAGATAGTTTAAAGGGTGTCTCCCCCGTGGAGGTATTGGGAGTAGTCCTCAGGGACCAAAGAACAGAGGGGAGTTTCTCCACCCAACTCCCTTTCAAATTTTCCACCTTCTTTTTCAGGAGGTTCACGATAACCTTATTGGCCGCTTCCACCTGCCCGTTGCTTCTTGGGTGATGGACAGAGGCGAACCTAAGGTCAATCCCGAGCTCTCCACAGAATTTGATGAACTCGTTGCTGGCGAACTGTGGTCCATTGTCGGTGACGATGGCTTGGGGCATCCCATGCCTACAGATGATCTCCCCCCATACAAAATTTCAAACGATCTGTGAGGTCACCTTGGCCAATGCCTTCACCTCCATCCACTTGGAGAAATAATCAATCATTACAGACAAGAATCTTCTCTGCCCGCTTGCCTGGGGGAAGGGCCCTACCAGGTCCATTCCCCAAATTGCGAAAGGCAAGGGGGCCGTGATACTCCTGAGTTGCTGAGTCGGTTGTAGTTGGAGGGGGCAAATAGTTTGCACTTATGGCACTTTTTGACAAATTCTAAGGCATCATGCCCCAGGGTAGGCCAGAAGTAGCCCTGCCTGATAATCCTTCCCTCCAAGGTCCGATCTCTCGAGTGACTCCCACATTCCCCGGAGTGGACCTCTTCCAAAATCCTCGACACCTCCCCCTCCGCCACACAACGAGCCAGTAATCCCGAAAGGGTCTTGCGGTAGAGTTGCCCGTCGCGCAAGAGGTAGTATGCTGGCCTGTACTTGAGCTTCTTTCTATCCATCCCTTCTGGGTACTCTCCAGTGGACAAATAGGTGGTGAAGGGGTCCATCCATGTGGATCGCCGATCTATCTCCACCAACTCTCCTTCCTCCTAGGATGGGTGAAAAAGGTCCGTGATAGTGCCCCCCACCCGAGGGCCATGCTTGGCAAGATGGTTGACCTATTCATTTTCCTCCCGTGGCACATGTTGAATGGAGAAGGTCTTGAACCCCCCAATGATTCCCTTGACCTTGGCCAGATACCGTTGCAGGGTAGCTCCCTCGCTTCGAACTCCCCGTTGATCTGGGAGGCTACTACCATGGAGTTAGTGAGGACCTTCACATCATGCACTCCCAATTCCCTTGCCAGGCGCAGCCCTGCGATCACCGCCTCGTACACGTCCTGGTTGTTGGTTATGGAAAAATGTATTACCACTGTTTGCTCAATCCGGGTCCCCTGAGGGCTTTCCAAGACGACCCCAACCGCTAAGGAGTGTTTCCCTGAAGCCCCATCCACCATCACCTTCCAAGGGACGGGGTAAGTGAGTTTGTCTTCTGCTACCTCGACCACATAGTCAGCCAGGAAGTCAGCCATTGCTTGCGCCTTGATCGCGAGTCGAGGGACAAAGGAGATGTCAAACTCGCTCAACTCCACCGACCACTTGGCGAGTCTTCCTGAGTGCTCCACCCCCTCGAAGATGTTGCGGAGGGGGTGGTCGGTCACCACCTGGATGGAGTGTGCCTGGAAGTAGGGCCTGAGCCTCCGGGCCGAGATGATTAGAGCGAAGGCCAACTTCTCCAAGATGGGGTAGCGGAGTTCCGCCTTCCTCAGAACCCTACTCACATAATAGATGGGCAGCTGTTTCCTCCCCTCTTCCCGAACTAAGACAGAACTCACGGCCTCCGCCCCGACCCCCAAATACAAGAACAAGTCCTCCCCTCCTTTGACCCCTGGAGCAACGGGGCCTGAGTCAACTGCCTCTTAAAGGCCTGGAATGCCTCCTCGCACTTCGAGATCCATTCGAACTTCCGACCTCCTCTCAAGGTCTATAAGAAGGGAGAACACTTTTCCCCGGCCCAGGAGAGAAACCTGCTCAGCCCTGCCAGCTTCCCTGTCAGTCGATGTACCTCCTTTGCATCCCGAGGCGACCCCAACTCCATAATTGCCCGGACGTTGTCAGGGTTAGGTTCGACTCCAGCGGGGGTGAGGAGGTGGCCCAGAAATTTGCCCATGCTCGCCCCGAAGATGCACTTCAGGGGGTTCAGCCTCATCTTGTATTTGCGTAGGGTGCCAAAGGTCTCCTCCAGATCCCGGAGGTTAGAGTCGACCTCCCGACTCTTTATCATCAAGTCATCTATGTACACTTCCAGGTTCCTCCCCTTCTATCCCTGGAATACACGGTCCATCATCTTCTGTTATGTTGCCCCTGCATTCTTCAACCCAAAAGGCATCATCTTGTAGCAGTAGCATTCATCTCTTGTGTTGAACGAGACATTCTTTACGTCAGGAGGGAGCATCCTGATCTGATGATAACCTGAAAAGGCATCTAAAAAACTCATTACAGAGAAACCAACGGCTGAATCTACCAGCGCGTCGATTCTAGGCAAGGGGTAACAATCTTTCGGACATGATTTATTAAGAAGTGAAAAATCTACACACATCCTCCACCGGCCGTCCCCTTTTTTCACAATTACAACATTTGAGACCCAGCCGGGTTATTGAATTTCGGAAATGAAACCGGTCTTGAGGAGCTTGGCGACTTCCTCCCTGATTGATTCGGCCAACTTGTCCGTGATGGACCTCCTCTTCTGTTGGATGGGGCAAGCCTCCAGGTCTAGGTTGAGACGGTGGCAGACGACGTCAGCATCGATCCCAGGCATCTCAGCCGTGCTCCAAGCAAATACATCCACATTCTTCTGGATGCACTCTAACATCCTGCCTTGATCCTCCGGGGTCAGCCCTCTGTTGATGCGGACCTTCTCCACCCTGCCATCTTGGGTGAGAACCTCCATCTCTACCACCTCCTCGGCGGCCTCCAACCGGGACTGCTCCTCCCACTCTGCAATGTCCTCCCCTCTTGGAGAAAGGACCTCCCCTCCTTCTACGGTCATCGCCACAACCGACTCCACTGGGAGTACCTCCTCGCGGGCTTCCCCTTCCAGCTTTCCTTCCTCCCCGCCTTCTTCTCTGGCCTCCTGCCCTTCCACCTCTTCCATCCTTCTCCCCATCTCTTCGGCCTCCTCCTGCCAAGAAATAAAATTCACCGCCGTCACGTAGCATTCCCGAGCTGCCTTGGGGTCGCCGCGAACTTGAACCTGGATCCCCTCTACGTTGAACTTAAGGCATTGATGGAAGGAGGAGGGGACGCAGCGAAAAGCGTTGATGAGGGGCCGTCCGAAAATGGCATTGTAACTGCTGGGGGCCTCCACTATGACGAACCGGCAGTTCCTGGATTGCACCGCTAAGCTGATATGGAGCCCCACTCCCCCCTTTACTTCTTTCCTCTCCCCCAAAAAACCGAAGAGAGGCCCATCGGAGGCCAGCACCCTCTTGGCTTCTACCTGCATGACGTCGAAAGGCTTCTTGAAGATGATGTTGACGGAACTCCCATTGTCAATGAGGATCCGGGAGACTGTGAAATTCTCACTGGCCGTCTGGATGACTAGCGCATCGCAGAAGGGGTCCTCATGACCCGACATGTCCTCCCTTGAGAAGGTGATCCTCTCCTCTGGGGGTGGAGTCTGAGACGTGGAGCCGATGCTCCTTTGGTACATGGTGTGGAGGCTTGCTTTCCGGGAAGCTTCGACCCCCACCCCCACCCCCCCCCCCCACCATGGATCACTCTGATCCCTCCTCGGGTCCCCACATCGGCCTGGTCTTCGCAACGATCCCCCTCCGCGTGAGGCCGGACTTCCTCAATCCGCACCTCCTGGCGGTTCTGTTGTTGCTGTTGCTGTTCCCTGTTCCCCCGTATCTCGAGGAACTCCGGACACGTGATCGTCGTGTGCCCCTCCTCGTGATGGTAGTCACAATAGGGCAGGTCTACCCTGACCTCCCTCCTCCTCCTTAGTTGTCCTCTTCTTATCCCCCCAGGTCGATGGTCATTGCCTCCTCCTGATCGGGAAGGGGGGTCTCTGTCCCTGCCTCCCCCCCGGGGGTAAAACTGGTCGCGCCCACCTTGGCGGTTATCTCCTCCCTTATAAACCTTCGTGGCCCTTGATCCTGCTGTTGGGTACATTGGAAAATGTGTACCTGATTTGAAGAAGCCCAACCTAGCTCAATGATATACATCATGTTGTATTTGATGTTGTTTTGAGTTGACATGTGCAGGTAAAGAATTGTTAAAGTTTACAGGAAAAAATTCTAAGTCCAAGTGTCGACACAAAGGAACATGTGTCGTCACATAGAAGAAAGTTGTCGACACAACACTGGGAAAGTGTGTCGACACAGAAGAAGTAAGTCGACACTACTCTGGGAAAAAGTGTCGACACATAACATAGTCGATCTCAACACTGGGAAAATGTGTCGACACAGAAGAAGTAAGTCGACACTACTCTGGGAAAAAGTGTCGACACAGAAGGAAAGCGTCGACCTCAACATTGAAAAAAAATGTCGACACAGAAGAACATAGTCGACCTCAAGGAATATAGTCGACCACAAGTTTGTCTACAACAGCAGAATGTGTCGACACATTGTGATTGAGTCGACACATTGAAGCAGAGTTAAAAGAAGACTGTGTCGACACCTGAAGGCTAAGTCGACACTTACTGAAGTTAAGATTCTACAACAACTGTGTCGACACACAGGACTTGTGTCGACACACTGAAGAGTCAAGATCAAATTGTTTGCAGAAGAAGCCGTGTCGACTCAAAGGCAACTTAGTCGACATCACTGAAGGCAGTGTCGACACCAAAGTCAATTGTGTCGACACAAATAGACAGATGGTCTCGACACTTTCTGACAGACTGTCTCGACACACTGTGGTTCAAGACTAAGGCACAGGACTTGTTGAAGACTTGACAGCTGTGGGTTGCCACCGGTTAACTGAAGCTGTCAGACTTGTCAGAGAACTGTTAGAAACCGGATCAGCCGGTTACCATGAAGAAAGTCTATAAATAGACATATTCAGAAGAAGGAAATAACCTTCTCAACATTGAAGAAATTCTTAACTCCAGAACTTTTGAAGAAGGATTCCGATCCAAATCATTTCAAGAAAGTGCAAGGCACTTAAGAAGATCTTCTCAAGAAGATCTAAGAAGACTATCTAAGGATAGATCTAAGAAGAGTTCTAACCAGAATTCTGAAGAATCATTCAAGTGCTGATAGAGAGAGATCAAGTCAGAATTTGAAGAAGAAGAAAGAATCCACCAGTGGATTATCAAGAAGCTGTTTGGAATCAACTCAGCTAAGTACATTTTCAAGAAGCTTTGAAGAAGGCTAAGAAACAGTTGATTGCATCAGCTGATTAAGAATTGTCATTGCCTTTTCTCTCTCAATTTGGCAAGACAAATTTAAAAACAATCTTTTCTATATTTCTGTAGGATCTGGTTATACAGATCTGAGTTGTAAGCCTATGTTATAAAGGCTGAGTGTAGGAGTGTTGAACTCTGAGTGGTAGGGCTGATTGCCTGAGTGTAGGAGAAGGATATTCTCTGAGTTGTAGGCCTTGGGGCAAGGCTGAGGTAGGGCAGTTGTGCCTGAGTTGTAGGAACCAGTTGGGTTCTGAGTTGTAAGATCTTTTGATCTGAGATAAGTGGAAGTTTGGCCGAATCTAGCATACAGCTAGATAGGTGAAGGGGGAAAGTGGATGTACCCAGACCTTGGGGAACCACTATAAAACATAGTGCAATCTGTGATGTGTTGTTTTCTGTGATTGCTGTGTTTTTGTATTAGTTAATAAATTGAATTCTGTCTAGAAGTTTTAGAAAAAGAAGCAGGACCTATTCACCCCCCCCCTCTAGGTGTTTAGGCTGCCTTGAAAGTTAAACTATCAAGTGGTATCAGAGGGAGGTTCCTCAAAAAGGACTTAACAGTCTGAGGTAGATCTGATAGGCAGAATCAAGAATCAAGAAGATGGGTTCTGGAGAGAATCATAAGGAGCTAGGGTCAATGAAATTACCCATATGCAAGAAGGAAATCTTTGGGATCTGGAAAGAAAGAGTCAGATTGTTTATGGAAGCATCTGACCCAAGGATTTACATCACAGTACAGGAAGGCCCCTTCATACCAATGAAGATATCTGTTCTTGATGCAAATATCCAAACACCAAAGACTTATTCTGAAATGACCAAGGATGAAATCATCTTGGCTACCATGGACAAAAGGGCACAGAACATAATTGTCAGTGCCATAGATGATTCAACACTTCAGAATCTGATTCACTGCAAGACCTCCAAGGAGATGTGGGACACATTAATTGTCTACATGGAGGGATCAGAAGAAGTAAGGCTGGACAGAAAATCTATGCTAAATCAGGAGTATGAAAGTTTTAGACAAGGAAAATCTGATAGCATAACTGAGTGCTATAAGAAATTCTATAGAATTGTGAATGAGCTAATTTCCTATGGAAGAGTCTTCAGTACCTATGAACTGAATGACAAATTCTTAAGATCCTTATCAAAGGATTGGGATACAAAGATCTGTGCCATAAGAGAAGTGGCAAAATTGGCAGAGATATCTCCTCCAACTCTGTTTGGAAAGTTGCTATCCTATGAAATGCAACTTATGGTAAGGAAGGAGGAGGAAAGAAACTCAAGAGGAGAGCATAGAGAAAAGACTGTGGCATTTAATGCTGAAGCCACCAGAAAGAATAGGAGGAAATCACCATCTCCTCCTAAGGAAGTTGAAGAAGGTAGTTCTGAAAATTCAGATAGGGGTTCAGTCAGCAGTGATTCAGATGCAGACTTTGCTGCATTCACTAGGCAATTTCAAAGGTTCTTGAAAAAGAAGCAATGGAAGTCTAGGCCTTCCTCATCACAGCAAGTAGATGACTATTATCAGAAAAGAAGGTCATCTAGGAAAGAGAAAAGCAGGTCAAAGCCCAGCAAAGCCACTACTTCAAAGATTGTCTGCTATTGTTGCAATAGGCCTGGACATGTAGTGGCTGAGTGTCCTGACAAAAGGAAGGAATCTTCAGAAAAGAAGAAGACTTATCAGAAAGGCAAGAAGGAGAAATCCTTTGTAGCAAAGAAAGATAAAAGTCTGTCAGACCAGTCAACTTCAGAATCAGGATCTGAAGCTGAAGCATATATTGGACTATATGCTGCATCTGAGGAAGAGGAGTTTATGCAGTTGCTAGACTCCATCAATGAACATCAATGCATGGGTTTGATGACTAGATCAGAAGAGGACCTATGCCAGAATCAGTCTGGTCCTAATGAGGTAAACAGTCCTTCCAGTACATTTGTTTGTAGTACAAGTGAAGAATCAGCTACATCTGCATCAAGTGATGAAGATGCATCTGGATCTGAAGGAGATGTCTATCAATTGATAGACAAGTATGGGGACTTGTTGCAGGCCCTTAAGAAAAGCAAGAACCTGGTTAAATCACAGGCTCAGGAAATTGCTGATCTAAGGGTTACAACAGCTGAGTTAGAAAAAGTCCTTGATCAAAAGTTAGCTGAAATTGCCAAGCTGAAAAATATAACTATTATTCAGATGGGCACAATTAATTATACTAATGATCAAGTAAAGAGTCTGGAGGACAGACTTAGAATTGAAAGGGAGTTAGTGGCTAGTTACTCTAAGCCAAAATCTGTCTTACCCTTGATAGATGAATTTGTCACTCAGAAGGGTAAGGCTGGATTAGGATTTAAGGGTAACTCCAGGGCTAGCAGATTCAAGAAGAAAGGCAAAGCCCCTATTGAGCCACTAAACCTTTCAGTCCCCATAAGGTTTGGTAAGAAGAAATTGCCTTCTAACATATATGATCATGAAGACATTCAGGATCATATCAAGACAAATGTTCTGAAGAACAAGGGTGTTAAGGCAAGCAGGCCTACCTATGGTCATAAGCCCTATGGTTTTAAGAAACCAGCAGGAGAAGTTGCAACAGCACCAGCAATGAACAGAAATGCTTCTGACAAGGATGTATCTAGATCTAGATACAATAAGTTTGAATGTTGGTGCTGTGGCAAGAGGGGTCATTTTGCATTGGACTGCTGGTATAACACAAGTGTTATAAAGAATAAGAGTCTACCTGTTAGAAGAGGTTATGATAACTTTATTAAGGCTAACCTGAACCAAGGACCCAAGACTTACTTGGGTTCTAAGGGTAAGTAATTCTGTATTGCAGGTGAATCCAAGTTACCATGCCCCTATATGGTACTTGGATAGTGGTTGTTCCAGGCACATGACTGGAACAAAGGGGCTGCTGAAGGAGTATTCATCTGTCAAAGATGGACATAAAGTGATCTTTGGTGGATCTGAAAAAGGAGTCATCAAAGGATTTGGTAACATCTCTTCAAACCTAATTACTATCACCCAAGTGGCCTATGTAAAAGGTTTGAAACATAATCTAATAAGCATAAGCCAGCTGAGTGATCTAGGATATGACATTTCATTTGGTAAGGATGGATGTCATATCAAAAGGTCAAGTGATCAAGAGATCATATTGACTGGGTATAGGAAGAGAAATGTGTATTGCCTTAATTTTGAATGTGAGAATAAGGCATCCCCCATTTGTCTTGTAGCTGATGACAATGCTTCTCATTGTGTTAAGTGGCACAAGAGATTGGCTCATCTAAACTACAAGACAATTGGCCAACTCTTTAGTAAAGAACTAGTAAGGAATGGGCCTCAAGTTAAGTGTATAAAGGAAGGGGTATGCTCAGCTTGTCAAAAGGGCAAGCAGACAAAAACCTCATTTCAAAGCCTTGAAAACAAGGATTCTGTGAGGTGCTTATACCTCTTGCATATGGATCTTTTTGGTCCTATGCCAGTTCACAGTCTAGGAAGGAAGGTCTACACACTAGTGGTTGTAGATGACTATTCTAGATTTACATGGGTGTTCTTTCTGAGACAAAAATCTGAAACCCCAAGTGTATTATTTAAGTTTGTAAAGCAAATTCAGAATGAACTGAACAGTACAGTGGTCAAAATCAGAAGTGACCATGGTACTGAGTTTCAATCTGAAAGCATGACAAACTTGTGTATAGACTTTGGGATTTTCCAAGAGTTCTCCTCACCTAGAACACCTCAGCAAAATGGAATTGCTGAAAGAAAGAATAGATCATTAATTGAAGCTGGTAGAACTCTATTGAGTGACACCTCTCTCCCAGAATATTTTTGGGCTGAGGCAGTTAACACTGCTTGTCATGTCATCAATAGGGCTTCTATCACCAAAAGCCACAGAAAGACTCCCTATGAGATTGTGAAAGGCAGAAAACCAAATCTATCCTATTTTAGGATCTTTGGCTGCAAGTGCTATATACTTAACAATGGTAAGTCTTATTTGACTAAGTTTGCTGCCAAATCCCAGGATGGGATATTTGTTGGGTACAGCACAAATAGTAAGGCCTATAGAGTCTTCAACTTAACTACTCAAGTTGTTGAAGAATCTGTGCATATTGTATTTGATGAAACAAGATTAATCAATTGTGAATTGTCTTGTAGATCAAATGACTCAACAGGTATAAGCAAGAAGATGGACAAGCTCTCCATTGCTGAAGCTTCAAAGGAAGAGGGAGCATTGGAAAATGAAGGCTGCTGTCCAGGGGGAGTACAAGAGATAATGGAAGCTGATGAAAACCAAGAGGAACAGCAGAATGAAGAAGCTGGAGATGCTCAACCTGAAGGGAATCTACCTCCAGCTATAAGATATCTAAGAGATCATCCTACTGATCAGATAATTGGTGATCCAAGACAAGGAGTGCAAACTAGAAGCAGAAATCAAAGCACAGTTTTGCATTCTAGTTTCTTGTCTCAAATGGAACCTAAGAAGTTTGAAGAAGCTATCCAAGACCAGCACTGGATTGATGCTATGCAAGAGGAGCTGAATCAGTTCAGAAGGTGCAAGGTCTGGGAGCTTGTTCCTAAACCAAGAGGCCACAACATAATTGGGACTAAGTGGATCTATAGGAACAAGCTAGATGAAAGTGGAATAATAATAAAGAATAAAGCAAGATTGGTTGCAAAAGGATACAGGCAGGAAGAAGGGATTGACTTTGATCAAACCTTTGCTCCAGTAGCAAGGCTGGAGGCAATCAGAATGTTCCTTGCCTATGCAGCCTACCAAGACTTCAAAGTATACCAGATGGATGTAAAGTCAGCATTTCTGAATGGTGATCTTAAAGAAGAAGTATATGTAGAGCAGCCATCAGGTTTTGTAGATCCTCTTAAACCTGATTCTGTGTACAAGCTTAGGAAAGCTTTGTATGGGTTAAAACAAGCTCCAAGGGCTTGGTATGAAACCCTGTCTACCTTCCTCATTGAGAATAAATTCTCAAGAGGAAAGATAGACAAAACTCTATTCCTTAGGGAATCCAAAGGAAAGATCATCTTAGTCCAGATCTATGTTGATGACATAATCTTTGGATCTACTGAAAACAACCTTTGTAAAAAGTTTGCCAAACTTATGCAAGGGAAGTTTGAGATGAGCAGTATGGGAGAACTTAAGTTCTTCTTGGGACTCCAAGTAAGACAGACTGATGATGGATTGTCCATATCCCAGTCTAAGTTCACCAAGGAATTAATTAAAAAATATGGTATGGAGTCATCCTCCTCCATGAGAACTCCTATGGGCACAAGTATGCCAATATGCAAAGATGAGGCAGGTAAACCTGTTGATGAATCATTGTATAGAGGAATAGTTGGGTCACTACTATATCTCACTGCTAGTAGACCTGACATTATGTATGCAACATGTGTCTGTGCTAGGTACCAAGCCAGCCCTAAAGAATCTCATTATACTGCAGTAAAAAGGATTCTGAGATATCTAAAGGGCACTCCTACTCTAGGTCTTTGGTACCCTAAGAATAGAGATTTTCAACTAACAGGCTATTCAGATGCAGATTTTGCAGGATGTAGAGAGGATAGAAAGAGTACTACAGGTACTTGTCAATTCCTGGGAGGAAGACTAATATCTTGGAGTAGTAAAAAACAGACTAGTGTGGCAATTTCCACAGCTGAGTCAGAGTATATTGCTGCAGGAAGCTGCTGTGCACAGCTATTATGGATGCAGCATCAGCTTAAAGATTATGGTATTCAGGTAAGTAGAACACCCCTTTTATGTGATTCTAAGAGTGCTATTTCTATTGCTAATAATCCAGTTTCTCATAGTAGAACTAAGCATATAGAAATCAAATATCATTTTCTTAGAGAACATGTAGAAAAAGGTGACATCTCATTGGAATTTGTAAAAACAGATTATCAAATAGCAGATGTATTTACTAAGCCTTTAGATGAAACCAAATTCAATAAATTCAAAATTGAATTAGGTATGTTAACCATTGATTAATGTATTAAACAAAATCATTAACAATGCTATTGAAATGGGTTATAAGTAAGAAAAAGTAGTAACAACAATAATCAAGTGTTAAAAAGAACACATTGAAGTTACAGAAATTGGCTAAGTAAGAATGTGTCGACACATTCAGTAATAATGTGTCGACTCAGAGAAATTATGTCGACAAGTCAGAAATATTGTGTCGACACAGAGAATATGTGTCGACACTTAAGAATTTCATTGTCGACTTAACCAGGAATGTAATGTCGACTCAACCAGAATTATGGTGTCGACACTTACAAAATATGTGTCGACACTTGTCCTTAGTGTCGACACAGAATTTCTGTCTTTCTACTATATATCCAAGGTGTCGACATAACCACAAATTGGTGTCGACACATAGTAGACTGAAGAAATGTCGAGTTAATAGAAGCTTGTGTCGACACATTCCGTCTGTGTCGACACATTTAGACTGTCTTTGGCGCCTTTTGAACTTCTTTCAACAGGAGCTATAAATAGGTCAAAAAGCTCTTTGTGTCGACACGCTTTCAAGGTTTTCGAAACTCAAACCCTGTGTCGACAGTCTTTCTTTCTCTCTTCTCTCAAGCTTTCTCGACACAACGATGGCGCCAAGGATTGAAGACAATGTTAATGAAGGGTATGAGTTGGTGCGCCAGGCGTTTGCAGAGGCGCCGCCTGATGTTCAAGGAGTTATCACCCTTCTCTCTGCATCAGGGTTAGAATTCCTTGTCTCAGAACCATCCAAGATCTGGAAGAAGGAGGTGCACGAGTTCTTTATCTCTGCATCAGTCCATTCAACTGGCCTCAAGATTAAGTCTACAGTTCAAGGGAGTAAGATCAAGATTAACCAAAGAAGTATAAGAAAAATCTTCCACTTGAAAGTAGTTGAAAATGAAGAGGAAGTTCCTATCTCCAGGACAAGGGAAGCCCTTCAATGGTGTGGACTGGACCAAGGATTGAAGATTGGAGCTGCCTTCAATAGGAAGGGAATGAATCAGCAAGGGAAGTTCTTGTCTGAGATAGTTGGGAAGGTAATCCTCTGCAAGACAGGTGGACATGATAGGATTTCTGCCTATATGTTCAGCCTGATGACCAGGATAGTCTTTACTATTCCTACTGATTGGTCAGGAGTGCTCTTTGACAAGATCAAAGAGGGAATCAAGAAGCCTAACATGGCTAGGATCATGAGCCTGTACTTCAATGGAGTAATTCCTGAAGTGATGCAGCAGCTGCAGGGGAGCAAGATTAACCATATGAGAAGAATGGATATGAGACTATTCACCAGGTGGGATAGGGTGCTGTCAAAGGATGTGCCTGAAGAGAACAGGCCAGACACCCCTGTGCAATCCCCTACACCAAATCAAGAATCTGACCAAGTACAAGAAGGGACACAGCTTGACTCAACTGTGGTCCAGGAAGTATCAACACCTGCACAGATGCAGGGGGAGCAAGTTTCCACTTCTGCTCCAAAGGTATCTACACCTGCTTAGGTATAGGAGGAGCTAATGTATTTTAACTTTAAAAGACATTGCTCTTATTCTTATTACTGCACAGGTTCAGGAGGAGCTAGTGTCCACACCTACACCTGCCACTACAAATATTGAGGTGCAAGTCCAAGAGGTAGCACAGTTAAACATATCTCCAGATTTAACTGCTGCAAAAGTGACCACTCAACTGGAATTTACTATGGAAGAGTTATTCCCAGATGTTGATACAGCTACTGATAGAATAGAAGAGGTTCAAGATGTTGAGCAGCCTCTTGACATAGAGCTAGAACAAGGAGTGGAAAAAGTTCAAGAGATTGAGAAAGTACAAGAAGTAGAGGAGGAGCAAAGAATTGAGGGGGAGCCTCTACATGTTGAAACTGAGCAACATGACACTGAAGCAGATAGAGTTAACATAGAGAGTACTTCTGAATCTGAGACTGAAGAAGCCAGGTTGGCTAAGAAAAGAAAACTGGTTGTATTTAAAAGAAGAAGCAAGACTTATAGGCAGGCTTTACAGACAATACCTCCACCTCCACCTCCTGAAGTTGATTATAACAAGTTCTTGGTGGATTTACAGGTGAAATTGGATGACCACAGGGTGGCCATTGAGAAATATGTTGATGAAAGAAACAAAACTCTGCAGTTTGACTTAGCCCAAGATATCAAATCTATCCAATTTCAAGTCAACTTGAATAAAACTGAAATGACAGATTGCTTCCACAAGGGTGGCAATGCTGTAGTTTATCTGGCTAAACAACAGCAGGCTATCTCTACAAAGGTGGATGATATTGTTTTGAAGCAAGGTTATGTTCTGGAAAATCAAATAAGAATGAATGACAATTTAACTGAATCTCATAATGAGATTATTCAAGAGGTGAAGAAGATTGTTCCAGGGATGCCTGCAGATAAAGCCAAAGAAATGGCAGAGTTTGATAAGAATTTTCAGGCTGCAATTGCATCTGTTAAGACTGCCATCACAACCTCTCAACAGGAAATATCTGAAAAGCTTCAAAAGTTAAGACCATTTTTCAAGGAGGGAGTGAATTATTTGGATGGCCAAATAAGATTTCAGAAAGAAGATCTTAGAGATCATGTATCAAGAGAAGCCATAAAGGGGGAGAGGATGCTAATTCATGCAGGCTCTGAGCATGCCAAATGGGTGACCAATAGCATAAGAGCCACATTGGGATATCCACCATTGTGTGATGATAACATGGTGGCTGAGTCAGGATTACAAACAGGACTACTTGAAGGTGACCAACCTGAGGTTGCCCAAGTCATATACCCCCCTCCAGATTTTGATATATTGGATCAGCAAGTGCAATATATGTATAGTCCTTCAAAGGAGGTTGTAAATGTTATCCTTGGAAAGGTTGATAAGCCTGAGGTAAATTTGCAAGAACAGCAAGATGCTCTACTGTCAAAGAAAAGATTTAGAGAGCAGGCTGAGCTGAAGCCAGATTTTGAGCAGTGGAGTCCTACTTCCAGAAATATAATACTCACTGCATGGAAAGCTGTCAAAGATCAAGTTCATGAAAGGGGCAAGTGGTACAATGAGCAGGAATGGCAGAAGTATGAGGCAAGACAAGAAGCCATTGTACAATTCAGAAGGAAAGCTAAGATGGGAAGACTTCCAACTGATGCTATGGAGCCAAGCAAATACTTCCCAAAGCCTTTTCACTATTTTGAAAGGCAAAGGCTCAAGGAAGAAGCTAAGAAGAAAGCTGATCTTAAAGGAAAAAAGATGGCTGAAGAATCAGAAGCTCCTGTGACAGCTAAAATTAAATCTGGCCAAGGGATTGTTATTAGAGAGCCTGATCAATCCTGATAATGTTTAGTTCTTTCATAATGTTTTGTAATGATGTAATGTGATCTGTCAAAGAAAAACCATGTAATCAAACATTACCTAGTAATAAACAAAATTTTGTTAAATCTGTGATAGATTGTTTTATCCATGATGTTCTTATTATTTTGTTTATAATTAAGTATCCCTGTGTATTGTCATATATCATCATTTTATACTATTTATAAATGGTGTATATCATTGGCTATAAGGGTTATGACTTCTCCAAATAGGGGGAGATTGTTGGGTACATTGGAAAATGTGTACCTGATTTGAAGAAGCCCAACCTAGCTCAATGATATACATCATGTTGTATTTGATGTTGTTTTGAGTTGACATGTGCAGGTAAAGAATTGTTAAAGTTTACAGGAAAAAATTCTAAGTCCAAGTGTCGACACAAAGGAACATGTGTCGTCACATAGAAGAAAGTTGTCGACACAACACTGGGAAAGTGTGTCGACACAGAAGAAGTAAGTCGACACTACTCTGGGAAAAAGTGTCGACACATAACATAGTCGATCTCAACACTGGGAAAATGTGTCGACACAGAAGAAGTAAGTCGACACTACTCTGGGAAAAAGTGTCGACACAGAAGGAAAGCGTCGACCTCAACATTGAAAAAAAATGTCGACACAGAAGAACATAGTCGACCTCAAGGAATATAGTCGACCACAAGTTTGTCTACAACAGCAGAATGTGTCGACACATTGTGATTGAGTCGACACATTGAAGCAGAGTTAAAAGAAGACTGTGTCGACACCTGAAGGCTAAGTCGACACTTACTGAAGTTAAGATTCTACAACAACTGTGTCGACACACAGGACTTGTGTCGACACACTGAAGAGTCAAGATCAAATTGTTTGCAGAAGAAGCCGTGTCGACTCAAAGGCAACTTAGTCGACATCACTGAAGGCAGTGTCGACACCAAAGTCAATTGTGTCGACACAAATAGACAGATGGTCTCGACACTTTCTGACAGACTGTCTCGACACACTGTGGTTCAAGACTAAGGCACAGGACTTGTTGAAGACTTGACAGCTGTGGGTTGCCACCGGTTAACTGAAGCTGTCAGACTTGTCAGAGAACTGTTAGAAACCGGATCAGCCGGTTACCATGAAGAAAGTCTATAAATAGACATATTCAGAAGAAGGAAATAACCTTCTCAACATTGAAGAAATTCTTAACTCCAGAACTTTTGAAGAAGGATTCCGATCCAAATCATTTCAAGAAAGTGCAAGGCACTTAAGAAGATCTTCTCAAGAAGATCTAAGAAGACTATCTAAGGATAGATCTAAGAAGAGTTCTAACCAGAATTCTGAAGAATCATTCAAGTGCTGATAGAGAGAGATCAAGTCAGAATTTGAAGAAGAAGAAAGAATCCACCAGTGGATTATCAAGAAGCTGTTTGGAATCAACTCAGCTAAGTACATTTTCAAGAAGCTTTGAAGAAGGCTAAGAAACAGTTGATTGCATCAGCTGATTAAGAATTGTCATTGCCTTTTCTCTCTCAATTTGGCAAGACAAATTTAAAAACAATCTTTTCTATATTTCTGTAGGATCTGGTTATACAGATCTGAGTTGTAAGCCTATGTTATAAAGGCTGAGTGTAGGAGTGTTGAACTCTGAGTGGTAGGGCTGATTGCCTGAGTGTAGGAGAAGGATATTCTCTGAGTTGTAGGCCTTGGGGCAAGGCTGAGGTAGGGCAGTTGTGCCTGAGTTGTAGGAACCAGTTGGGTTCTGAGTTGTAAGATCTTTTGATCTGAGATAAGTGGAAGTTTGGCCGAATCTAGCATACAGCTAGATAGGTGAAGGGGGAAAGTGGATGTACCCAGACCTTGGGGAACCACTATAAAACATAGTGCAATCTGTGATGTGTTGTTTTCTGTGATTGCTGTGTTTTTGTATTAGTTAATAAATTGAATTCTGTCTAGAAGTTTTAGAAAAAGAAGCAGGACCTATTCACCCCCCCCCCCTCTAGGTGTTTAGGCTGCCTTGAAAGTTAAACTATCACCTGCCACTCCGGCCTCCAACCCAATTGGTATTTTGGCTCCTGACGCCCCCACCTGGGCTACTGCGGCTGCTGCTCTCTCTGCCGAGGCTCGACCCTTCTCTCCTCATGGGTTCGGCCTCCCCTTGGATTCTCTTCCTCTACGGCCCACCTGGCCAACCTCCGAGCGAACTCTGGGTGTGCTGCTTCCATGTTGGCCTCCCTTGCCGCCCTTTCCAGGAGCGCCTCAAAAGATACCGGAGGCGTCCTCTTCAACTCCATGGCGAAGAACCCATGCTGGAGACCCAGGGTGAAGGCCACAATCATGGTATGCCCTGACATATCTTGTACCTGGGGCAGTTCCTCCTGAAACCTGTCCAGTTAACTTCCCAGGGTCTCCCCTACTTTTTGCCTGATACGGAACAAGGACTCGGCATCCCTCTTCCTTTTCCTTGAGGTGGTGAATCTCAACATGAATCCCCTGCACAGGTACGCGAAGCAGTAGATGGAGCCGTCCGGGAGCTGATAAAACCACTCTCTCGCTTTCTCCCTAAGGGTGATGGCGAAGAGCCTACACTTGAAGATGTCTGATATCTGTCGGATTGATACCACGTCTTCAAAACACTGGACGTGCTGGATCGGATCTCCCTTCCCTGAGTAGTAGGACATTTCTGGCTCTCGGAACCCTTCTGGAACTGGGGCTGACGAAACGAACTCGCTGAAGGGGCTTCCTCCCTCAGCCGGGCGAGTTGGGAACTCCCTCCCCACCGTCTCGCCGAATTGGTACTCGCCTGCCGAGCCTGGGAAGAGGACTCGCCCCCTCGGCTCGCACTCCCCCTCGCTCGCGACTTCCTTCCCCGCTCGCCTGAGGGGCGCATCGTTGCCTAGTGCTGGATCGGCGACCATGGGAACCGCTGGCATCGTGCTCTCGGCTCGCATGCCGAGTACGACCCTGATGAGTCCGAGCACTTCCTCCCTAAGCTCCGCGGACATCCCCGCCATTGCGGGAGGGGGAGGGGGTGGCGAGCTCGCCCTGCCTGAACCTTGCCCTTCGTCTCTTACCATCGGTCTTGCGGAATATTTTCTGTGCTAACCACGCTCCACGCTCACAACACCAAAGTGTTGAAACCGAAAAATCGGTCCCAGAGGAGTTTGACCCTTGCGGAAGGGGTGGTCGCACACTTACTTCTCTCCTCTCAAGCCCAAGTGACAATGGAAAAGCACCGGGGACAGACCCAAGGCTTCAACACGGAGGTCCCACCACACACCCGAAAGATCTTAGAGCGCTTCCCCTCCTTAGCCAAGTGCTGAAGCTAAGGTACCTCAGAAAGCGTTAGAGGACCGGGCACAAGAAAGCGTGCCTTTTGAGGTACCCCTTGGTTCCTATTTATAGGAAAAGACGGTCTGCAAATATCTAAACTTCACTATTTTCGAGGACTATAGGCAATCTGAAACGGGTAACATGGTAAAAACACCCCACAGCTGAAGGGCGAGCGGGCCCTGAGATAACGCCCGCTAGGAAAGGGCGGCGAGTACAGGGGCGAGGAGGCTCCACCCCATGCCGAGGTGAAAAGCGGCGAGCGAGCTCGCCTCCCTCAGCGCCATGGGAGAAGGCGTTGAGTGAGCTTGCCTCTCTCAGTGCCGCCGGCCTGGCCCGCCTCGCCTTGGGCCCTGGCGAGTTTCCCCTGAAGCCCCTGCTCGCGGATGACGGGCATGTCGGCACTCGCCAACCCTTGGCTCTGGGCGAGAACGTACTCGGCCGGGTCTGCCCCACGATGAACAACTTCCTTTCGTCGGGCTCAGTTCCACGAACTCCGAGCTCGGCCCGATGATTGCCGAGCCCGTACTCGGCGTGCTGGGCTCGACATCCCATGCTGAACTCGCCTGGGACTCTGGGGCGGTCTGAGCCGGCCGGTTTGGCTCCTGTTAGCTCACTCGCTGGATACGGGGTTGTACACTAAATTTATAGGACAAAGACTAGTTGAATTCCTTGAAGAAAGAAAATTTTCAAAAAACAGAATTTTTCTATGTGATTTACTCGAGAAGTAACTTGAGTACTCGAGTAGATTTATAGTCAGTTATCGAGTAAGCTAAGTCTAGAACTCGAGTAACTAAAGTAGTTCTCGAGAAGATTTAATGTTAGTTATCGAGAAGCTAAGTAGTACTCGAGTATATCTTTCCTTATTCTCGAGTTATCAGAAAAATCTAGCTCAGAATTTTTCTAAGTCTAATACTCGAGTAGCTAAGGCCATTCCTCGAGTAGTACAAGACTTTGTCTCGAGTAACAAAAGTCGAGTACTCGAGAAGTATATCTTGTTCTCGAGTAGTGAAGCACTTGTACTCGAGAAGTCTCACCACTTCTCGAGATGTCAATTTCTATTACTCGAGTAGCCAGAATTTGTTTCTAAGATTTTCTCTAAGTATTGTTCTCGAGAACTTTATATTCTTTTCTCGAGAAGCTAAAGTGATTACTCGAGTAGTCAATATTCCACTCGAGTAATGAAGATGATTTTCCTGAACTTTTCGTTAAGTATGACGGGACATGATTTCAAACCTAATCTCAATGATTATTGGTTCACGTGTACTGTCTTTATGATTATGACCGTTAGGCTTTTCCTATAAAAGGTCTAATTAAATTTACTAACCCTAATAAGAAGGAGAACCGAGAAAATCAGTATTCTGAATCGTTTAAATATTCTAAATCGGGAAGCCGCCGCCGCTCTTCTTCGACGATCTCGCCGCCGCTTCTTCTTTGATTCCTGTGATTCAGAGCAAGTAGAGATCAACATATCAAGGCGTTCTTATTCTTACAGATTCATCTCTTGATCGTGCTGATCCAAGTTTTCAGATCTAGAATAATTTCGGCTTGTCTTCTTCGATCAGTTTCTGAGAAAGCTTAAAAGTTCAAGGAAGAAGAAAGGCTGAAGATTCAGATCTAAGATATTCTGTTTGTATATTTTTGTTTACAACATTTTTATTCTTTTAGGAGATTGATCTCCGAGTTTTAGTAGTTTGTTCTCCGAGAAATTATTGTAGGAAGTTTTTCTTCCGAGTGTAGATCCGTTTTGTGGATCGAGTTGTAGGGTCGTTTCTCTGAGTTGTAGGATTGGTTTCAATCCGAGGTAATAGTGAAGTAGCCGAGTCTAGCGTGTTGCTAGATCGGTGAGGTGGAGAGTGGACGTACCCAAGATTGGGGAACCACTATATATCTGGTGTTCTCTGTGATTTGTTTGCTTATTTTTTGCTCTTCGTTCGTTCAATTTTTATTCCGCAAAAAGACGCAGACCTCACCTATTCACCCCCCTCTAGGTGATTTAGGTAGACAACTAAAAACATCAATTAGTATTAGAGGTAGGTTGTTAATCAAAAAAGGTTAACACCTTGAACAAATCTCCTCCTAGTTGTCTCTAGAGGATTCAAGCATGGACAGAGCCAAGGATTTTGCTAAGCTTCCATTATGCACAAAGAATAATTTTGCAATATGGAAAGAGAGAATAAAGTTATTCATAGAAGTTGTAGATCCAAGGATCTTTATGATTGTGGAAGAAGGTCCTCATGTTCCAATGATAAACTCCACCATTGATCCAACTAAGTAAGTTCCAAAGAAGCTCGTAGATCTTGATAAAGATGAGATTGCACTTGTCTCCTTAGATAAGAAAGCCAAGAATATCATCGCAAGTACAGTCGAAGATTCTATGCTGCAGAACCTGATTCACTCCTAATCTGCCAAGGAAATATGGCAGTCTCTTATCGTCTTGATGGAAGGCACTGAAGAGGTTAGGGATGACAGAAGATCCCTTCTAAATCAGAAATATGAAGCATTCTGACATGGTCCCAATGACTCTATTGCAGATACCTTTGAAAGTTTCTTCAAGATTGTCAACGACCTAAGAGTCTATGGCCGAGTATTCACCAATGGAGAACTGAATGATAAGTTCCTGAGATCCCTGACTAAGGAATGGGATAACAAGGTTTGTGCTATCCAGGAGTTTGGAAAGCAAGCAGAGACTGATCCTCAAAATCTCTTTGGAAAGCTTATGTCACATGAGCTACAAATAAATTCAAGAAAAGCTGAAGAAGAGAAGAATATGTCTTCATCCATGGAGAAGTCTGTCGCTCTAAAGGCAGACACCTCAAGGAAGTCAAAAGCTACTTCTTCTGCCCCAGCACAGGAAGAAAATGAAGAAGAATCTTCAGAGCCAAGTACCTCAGGCTCAGAATTATCTGAAAGAGAGTTTTCTCTTCTTTCAAGGCAGTTCAAGAAGTTCTTGAACAAGAAGAAACAATGGAAAGACAAGGATGCCTCGTTCAGAAGATCACGTCACAATGGTGATCATCACATGAAGAGCTCAAGTATCCAAGACATGTATCACCCTAAATATAACAAACACCTTTCTACTAACATTATCAGTTATTATTGCAATAAGCAAGGACACGTCATAGCTGATTGCCCTCATAAGAAGGAGGGTGGAAGAAGAGAGGAAAAGAAAACTTCTTATAATAAGAAGAAGACTGAAATAAACCTGGTAGCCAAGAAGGGGAAGACCCTCAGTGACACAGACTCATATGAGTCTAATGATGAGGAGGAAGCCTACTTTGGGCTTATGGCACAAACAAATGAAGAGGAAGAACCCCAGTTTACTAGGAAGGTAAATTCTCATACATCTCTTTCTGAATCTGATGATTCTGACCATGATCATGAGGAATGTTCCTCTGATGAGGAATCTGAACTCATGTCTCAATATAAAGAGTTGATCAAAGCCTACGACAAATGTCGTAAAGTTGCAAGAGCTCAGGCTAAGGAGATCAAATCTCTTAAGGCTGAGGAGAGCAGTCTGAGGGAGGAAGTCATGTTGATGGACTCACTCAGAAAGGACTTCCATAATGCAATGGAAGAATATAATAAAGCACTCGAGCACTTAAACCCGAAGGAGGAGATCATCCAAAAGTTGGAAGAATAACTTGCGACTGAAAAGAAACTTTCTCCAAGCCCAAGACTGTCCTTCCACTAGTGGCTGAATTCTCTTCTTAGAGTAAAGGTGCTGGCTTAGGCCATGTGGTTGCTCCTAGTAAATCTTCTAGGAGAAATAAAGCTCAGAGAAGAAATAAGGCTGCCAATAAGGCTCTAGCCAAGAAGAAGGGGAAAGATCCTCAAGAACAAACTCCTTTCAAAAGGGTTATCTTTCCAACGAACGAGTTTGATCTTGACTCGTCCTACGGTCACTTTGCTAGGCATACTCATGTAGAGCCTAAGTCTCGGTACCAAGGATGGACTCATACCCGAAACTTTGGCGAGAGTGTATTCAAGACACCTTATGAGGAGATCACTCTTCAGAGCTATGGACCTTATAATCATGGTCACAACATCAAGAATGCTCCAAAAGCCAAACCCGTTGTGGAAAAGCCTATTATGGAGAAGAATTCATGCGAGTGCCATCACCACGAAGCTTCTACCTCCAAGTCTACTACCCCTGCTAGACCACACTCTCAAAAGGCCAAGCAGGAGAACCTTAGGCAAGGATACAACAGATTTGACTGTTTGTGTTGTGGCAAAATCGGTCACTTTGCCATATATTTCTGGTTTAATCCCAGATATTATGAAACTCCTCAAGTTAATAATGTGAGAAAGACCACTCACAATGTTAACATACGTAGGGGGAGTATGCTAACTAGAGACCAAGGTCCCAAACAAGTTTGGATTCCTAAGGCAACTTGATTCTACTTTTGTAGGAATGTACAAAGGCCACCAAAAATCCCATCTGGTATTTGGATAGTGGATGCTCTCGGCATATGACCGGGACTAGAAGCCTTCTCCAGAATTATTCTCCAGTCATGAATGGGACAAAGGTCATCTTTGGTGATTCTAATAGAGGGATTACTAAAGGCTACGGTATGATCACTAATGGTAGTGTATCCTTTTCTGATGTGTCTTATATTAAAGGATTGGAACACAATCTCATAATCATAAGCCAGATCTACGATAAAGGATACATCGTAGAATTTCATGCAGACAAGTGTTTGATAAAATCGGTTGATAATTTAAAAACAATTTTATCAGGCACACGTAGTAGGAATATATTTTGCTTAAATTTTATTTGCATAGACTCTTCTACACTAGTGTGCTTTTTGGCAAAAGATAGTGCGTCTCTTGGTGACCAATAACACAAGAGA
The DNA here is from genome assembly GCA_039513925.1 of Platanthera zijinensis. NCBI lineage: Eukaryota > Viridiplantae > Streptophyta > Magnoliopsida > Asparagales > Orchidaceae > Platanthera > Platanthera zijinensis. Next base: position 109,510,466 of record CM077095.1, on the reverse strand, counting down.
TTAGCACATATAAATTTCAAAACTATTAATAAATTATTTTCTCTTAATTTAGTACGTGATGCCCCAAATGTCAAGTGCGTTAAACATAGACCTTGTCACGCATGTATAAAAGACAAACAAACAAGGGCTACTTTTAAAAGCATTATTGGTAAAGATTCTAATAGTTGTTTACACCTACTTCATATGGACTTGTTCAGTCCACTGCAAATTAGAAGTTTGGGAGGTAAGGATTATACATTGGTTATTGTTGATGATTATTCTCTCTTTGCGTGGGTGTTCTTTCTAAAACATAAGTTAGATACTTCTGATATCTTTACTAATTTTGTCAGGCAGGTCCAGAATGAATACAACTGTTCTATTATCCAAATCAGAAGTGACAATGGAACAAAATTCAAATCTGGGGCCATGACAGAATTCTGTGAAAGCCTAGGTATCTTTCATGAGTTTTCCTCTCCTCGTACTCCTCAACAGAACAGAGTTGCTGAGAGAAAGAATATAGCACTCATAGAGGCTTGCAGAACCCTGTTGAGTGATGCCACACTACCAGAATATTTTTGGGCTGAAGTTGTCAACACTGCATGTCACGTGCAAAATCGAGCACTCATAAACAAGAACCATAATAAGACACCTTACGAACTACTAAAGGGCAGGAAACTGACTATTTCATATTTTAAAATCTTTTGTAGTAAATGCTTCATACTTAACAATGGTAAGTATCACACAACTAAATTAAGTGAAAAGAGCTTTGAAGGTATTTTCGTAGGTTATAGTAGCCATAGTAAGGCATAAATGATCTTTAATAAGAAAACCCTTATTGTAGAAGAATCTATCAATGTTGTATTTTATGAGACAAGCTTGTTGCAAGGCAGTTCTTCTAGTATGTTTATTGAAGATGCAGGTTCAAGAATATAGGAACTAAACTTGGATGAGCTGATTGAAGAAAAAGATCAAAAGTTCATCAAGATCACCACTCCAACCCCAGTTGGAAAGGTTGATGACCATGATGAAGATATCATTCAAGTTGATGAAGGTACTTCTATGATAGAAGAAGCTCCAGATGCTAGAACCCTAGAGCTTAGACACTTGAAGGATCACCCAATTGATCAAATCATCTGAGATCCCCGGGATGGTGTCAGAACTCGTAGAGGTATAACTAATGAAAATTTATATTTAAGTTTCCTCTTGCAGGTTGAACCAAAGAAGTTTGAGGAAGCAAACTCAGAAGCATCTTGGATAATGGAAATGGAAGAATAATTGAACCAATTCAAGTGTTGTCGAGTCTGGAAGCTTCTTCTAAGACCCAAAGGTAAGAACGTTATCGGAACCAAGTGGGTCTATAGGAACAAGATGGACGAAGATGGAACAATCATAAAAAACAAGGTCAGACTCGTCGCCAAGGGATACCGACAAGAAAAAGGAATCGACTTCGACCAGACGTATGCTCCAGTGGCAAGGCTAGAGGAAATCAAGTTGTTCACTTAAGGGCTTCATTGTCTATCAGATGGAGGTGAAGTCGGCCTTCCTTAATGGTGACATAAAGGGAGAAGTGTATGTGGAAAAACCTCCAGGTTTCGTTGATTCTAACTTTCCTGATCATGTTTATCTTTTATTTAAGGCATTATATGGTTTGAAATAAGCTCCTCGAGCTTGGTATGAGACACTGACTAGCTTTCTTCTTGAGAACAAGTTCACAAGGGGAAAGATAGATAAGACATTATTTCTTTGGGAAATAAAAGGCAAGATTTTGTTAGTGCAAATCTATGTCGATGAAATTATATTTGGCTATACTGAAGAAAACCTCTGTAAGAAGTTTTCAAAACTTATACAAGGGAAGTTTGAAATGAGCAGTATGGGAGAGCTAAAGTATTTCTTAGAACTTCAGGTGAAACAATCTGAAGATTGAATTTTCATCTCTCAGATGAAGCTCACAAAGGAGTTGATTAAGAAATTTAGAATGGAGAATGCAGCCTCTATGAGGACTCCAATGGGTCATCTATGTCTCTGGACAAGGATGAGAAAGGGAAACCTTTTGATGAAACCAAGTACAAAAGTATAATTGGATCCTTGCTCTATCTTACTGCTAGTAGACTGGACATAATGTTTTCAACATGTGTATATACTATATTTTAAGTGAACTCTAAGGAATCTCACTTCGTTGTTGCAAAGCGGATCTTGAGATACCTTAAAGGTACACCAAATCTTGTCTTATGGTACCCAAGAAGTAATGATAACGAACTAATTGGTTTCTGAGATGCATATTTTTCAAGAAGCAAAGATGACAGGAAGAGCACTTCTGGGACTTGTCAGTTCTTAGGAAGAAGGCTCATTTCCTGGATCAGCAAGAAGTAGAATTATGTCGCAATTTCAATAGCCGAGTCAGAGTATATCTCTGCAGGCAATTGTTGTGCACAATTATTATGGATAAAGAACCATTTTGAAGATTACAACATGAAGTTCAAGAACATTCCAATGTTTTGCGACTCATCCAATGCAATTGCAATCGCAAACAACCCAGTCTCTCATAGCAGTACAAAGCACATAGAGCTGAGGTATCACTTCATCAGGGAGCATATGGAGCATGGAGATATCAACCTCTAGTATGTCCCAACTGACAAGCAGTTTGCAGACATCTTCACAAAGTCGCTGGACGAGGCCAAGTTCTCGTTCTTCAAAATAGAACTTGGCATGCTCAATAAAGAAGAATGAAGAAGGAGGTCTCACAACAAAGCTCAAGGATCAGGCAACACTTCAAAAATCCAGAAATTCTTAAGTTTGGACTTCATTTCTCGAGTAAGACTCTTACTACTCGAGTACTGGATATGACCACTCGAGAAACAAGTCTGCCTCTCGAGAACTGCTTCTCGAGTTCCAGTCTGCCTCTCGAGAACTATCAGAACACTTCTCGAGAAATTCTAGTCTACTACTCGAGAGAGTAAGTTACTACTCGAGAACTATTGTCTCTTCACTCGAGTAATGTCTGTCCACTCGAGAAGTCTGAAAAAACTTTTCGTCTTCAAGTTCAAATTTCTGATATTCGCACCCGTACTTTATGCCGTCATATTTTCAGGTATGTTACTTTATTATTTCCTTAATTAGCATAAATTAAGACTTATATAAATATAAAAGTCCGGAAAATTCCAAATCACTCGATCTCTAAACCCTTTCTCGATAGAAAAGCGGGAAACTCTTCATCTTCCTGTCGTCGTCGCAGACTTGCCGCCGATCAAGCCCTTTTTCTCCAAGTAGAAATTTTTGTTCTTCTATGGAGCAATAAATCCTCCATCCAAGATAGGGATCGGAAGCGAACTAGTTTCGACAGGGATTGCAGAGCTTTCAGATGATTTTCAGAATCTTCTACTACTTCTAGAAACTGCCAAACTGTCATTCGTCTTAGAGCATCCATGCAAAATTCTATTTCCATAGGTTGAAGAGTTCTTCCAAAACGCTAAGTTAAAGAGAAATGGAAAGCTTCTTAAGACCAGAGTTCGTGGGATTAAGATCAAACTTTCTACTCCAGTTGTTTCTAAACTTCTTTGACTACCAGTGATTGATAAAGAAGATGACTTAACTGTTGAGTACTAAGATAGGGCATGTGGTTTTTGTTGAATTTCTGTTGGTGTAAACACCATTCGCCGACCTGACCTAAATCCAGAGAGAAAACTTCTAGTTGACATACTTGTGAAAGTTCTTCTTTGCAAGACAAGTTCTATAAGCTTCATCACTGCAGACTTTTTTGACATGATGACAATAGTCATATGCAGGAAGAAATTTCAATTTGGGATGATGATCTTTAATAAGATTAAGGAAAGCATCAAAGCCCCAAGCTATGCAAGGATTATTTCTCTACTTATACATGAATTCAAGCCAGAGATTTTTGATTTATCCAAAGGTACTACCCTTCACCATATGAAGAAAGTTTCTATATCTTCAATTCAGAGATGGGAGCTCAAGCTCAAGAACCCTGCCCAAGCTGCACAAGCACTTGATCACCCAGAGGATGAGAACAGGACCCCATCTTCCCCTCTACCTCAAGTGGCTAGCACATCTGGTGCAGTTGCTGAGGGGGAGCCTGCTCTTTCAACCCTAGAGGATAGACACTCCACCCCTCCTCCAGCTATTGCACCACTTCCTGCTACCCCAGAAGTTCTGTTAACGGATGCTCAAGTTCAAGAACATGTCCTATCTATAGAAGAATACATCAGTAAAATGATAGAGGAATTGACTTCAAAAGAGTCTCCCTTCCCTATCCATACAGAGACATACCCTCATCCAGAACCATCTCCAACTGACAACCATTCTGAACAAGAATCCCCTCTTCATCATTCCCCTACTGCAGACATACAAGAAGAAAAATAAACAATTCTGATGTCTGAGGAAAGAGAAGCCTCTCCTGAACCAGCTGAGGCTCCCCTAAAGAGCCTGGATTTCTCACTTTCTACCATTCTTGGTGAAGAAAGAGATATTTTGATTCATACTACCAGAGCTGAAAGCTCAGTTCTCTTTGAAGAAATCCCCCTGGTCAGCTCCTATAGTTGCTCCTCCTCCTCCTCCACCTTCTCAAGTTGAAACTCCTTCTACTGATAATATTTTGAGTAAGATAGAATTGATGCTAGCTCAACAAAGAGCTTATTTTGATGAATCTCTGAAAGTTGTAACTGAAAAAAGTAACTTCTCTAGAAAAAGAGATGAGCAGAGGATTTGCAGAAATACAACATAATACCGATGAGCTGAAACACCTCTTCTAAATAGGTGGGAAAGCTCTAGACCACACCATCACCAGTATTGGTCAGGTGATGGATCAGTCAGTAATCCTAGCAAACAATCAAATCCAACTAGAAAAGAAAGCTCAAGAGCATACCTTCAAGATATGTGAAGAAGTGGGCACTTTCAAAGAAGATGTTATTGTCACCCTATCCATAGAAGTCAGAAAGGGGGAGAAGCTAGTGAAAGAATATTTGTAAAAATCAGATACAGACATGAAAACTCTTTGGGAAAAAAAGATGACTGTAATTCATGCTGATGTTCAAAATCAAATAGATGGTGTCAAGTTTCATACCTATGATACAACTGTGTAGATGCATAATCAAATCTTTCCTGATTTCCAAGCTGATCCTAATATTATTTCCCACCATCTAAATCCAATTGCTCAGCATCCTCCAGTCCACTAGCCAACTCTCTCTCCAAGACCTGAAGGCTCAGATGCACCACCTCCAGAAACTTATGCTCAAGTTTGGGAATCTTAACAAACAGATGTGCCTACTCAAGTACCTCCTAAACTAAAAATCTCAAGAGAAGAAAATATGGTGATGGAGCCTCTTCCAGCAAGTCTATTCCCAATCCAAAAGCAAAAAAGAGAAGAACTCAATAATTTACTGAAATTTGGAGCCCAACTTCTAAATCTTTAATCTTTGATACTCTCAAACTTGTTATGGACTACAATGAAAGCAGGAATGATCATTACAACTCTCATGAGTAGGAACTGTATGAGAAATCTTTAACCAAGAGAAGAATTTATGACAGAGAGTATGGAAGAAATAATCCAAAGGCTCCTCCTAAACCTCCAAAGTATTATCCTAAACCTTTCAGCTACTAGAAGAGATAGCAAGAGAAGAAGGAAAGACAACAACAACAACAACAACAAATCAAGGAATTATAGATGATCAGTGCATTGTTTTATGAGATTTTGTTGAATTGGATTTCTGTACAATTCTATAAATATAAATCTTTAATTTTGATGATCTGATTTTCTTTTCATTACTCAGCATTTTATCTTTATTATCACTGTGTTATCTAGTCACTTTGTTCATCTTGATATAATTCACCTTAGTGTAGAGGGTTCTGACTTCTATAAATAGGGAGAGATTGTTGGGTATTGTATCCACAATAACCTAGATTTGTATGAAGTCACCCTTAAACTAAAATGAATTCAGTTGTATTTGATGCCCTGTTTGAGTTATGTGTTTGCAGCATATAATTGCCAAGTGTAGACCAATGTCAGTCTATAATGAGTCACCAAATATAGGACCATACAATGTAATCTCTCATTGCGTGATCCATGGTGTTGACTCATGTGTAGCCTCTCTATTGGGATACACTTCATTTTCAAAGCACTAAACTTATAGGACAAACACTAGTTACTGAATTCCTTGAAGAAAGAAAATTTTAAGAAAACAGAATTTTTCTAAGTGATTTACTCGAGAAGTAACTTGAGTACTCGAGTAGATTTATATTCAGTTCTCGAGTAAGCTAAGTCTAGCACTCGAGTAACTGAAGTAGTTCTTGAGAAGATTTAATGTTAGTTCTTGAGAAGCTAAGTAGTACTCTAGTATATCTTTCCTTATTCTCGAGTTATCAGAAAAATCTAGCTCAGACTTTTTCTAAGTCTAGTACTCGAGTAGCTAAGGCCATTACTCGAGTATTACAAGACTTTGTCTCGAGTAACAGAAGTCGAGTACTCGAGAATTATATCTTGTTCTCGAGTAGTGAAGCACTTGTACTCGAGAAGTCCATCCACTTCTCGAGAAGTCAATTTCAATTACTCGAGTAGCCAGAATTTGTTTCCAAGATTTCTCTAAGTATTGTTCTCAAGAACTTTACATTCTTTTCTCGAGAAGCTAAAGTGATTACTCGAGTAGTCAATATTCCAATCGAGTAATGAAGATGATTTTCCTGAACTTTTCGTTAAGTCTGACGGGACATGATTTCAAACTTAACTTCAATGATTATTGGTCCACGTGTACTGTCTTTATGATTATGACTGTTAGGCTTGTCCTATAAAAGGTCTAATCAAATTGACTAACCCTAATAAGATGGATAACCCGAGAAAATTAGTATTCTGTATCGTTTAAATATTCTAAATCGGGAAGCCGCCGCCGCTCTTATTCGACGATCTCGTCGCCGCTTCTTCTCCGATTCTTGTGATTCAGAGCAAGTAGAGATCAACAGATCAAAGCGTTCTTATTCTTACAGATTCATCTCTTGATCTTGCTGATCCATGTTTTCCGATCTAGAATAATTTCAGCTTGTTTTCTTTGATCCGTTTCTGAGAAAGCTTCAAAGTTCAAGGAAGAAGAAAGGCTGAAGATTCAGATCTGAGATATTATGTTTGTATATTTTTGTTTACAATATCTTTATTCTTGTAGGAGATTGAGCTCTGAGATTTAGGAGTTTGTTCTCCGAGAAATTGTTGTAGGAAGTTTTTCTTCCAAGTGTAGATCCATTTTGTAGATCGAGTTGTAGGGGCGTTACTCCGAGTTATAGGATTGGTTTTCAATCCGAGGTAATAGTGAAGTAGCCGAGTCTAGCGTATTACTAGATCGGTGAGGTGGAGAGTGGACGTACCCAAGATTGGGGAACCACTATAGATCTGGTGTTCTCTGTGATTTGTTTGCTTATTTTCTGCGCTTCGTTAGTTCAATTTTTATTCCGCAAAAAGACGCAGAACTCACATATTCACCCCCTCTAGGTGATTTAGGTAGACAACTAAAACATCACAATGCCTATACTAAAGATGTTTGATTTTGGCTAAATCCATAAATGGTGACGTCAGCAAAGTAAACAAGTCAACAAAGTTCAAATTAAGTGCGGGAAAGCTGCAGAACACAACAAATACTGTCAGAGGTCTAGTGTACGTCTTCTTCCGTTAAAGTAAGATGCAACTGTCTGCTGCTGGTGGTCCCTACAGCTTCTTGGAGCCGTTAATTGGAGGAAGATAAAAGGGACAGCTTCTGGATGTTGAAAAAAAACTTTTGGGGTTTGAATCAAAGAGAGAAAAGAGCGACTGAATTTCATCTTCTTCGCCATTGCTGCCGAGAAAAAGCTTGAAGTCGACCAGCAGAATGAAAAAGTTCAGTTAGTTGTAGCATTCTATTTTGCTACAGCAAGTTCAAAAATACTTCTAATAAAGAAAGAGAGGAGTGCCTTCAGTCTTCTGCAGGTTCAGTTAGTTGTTTGAAGAACTCAAGACCTAATAGATCTTCAGTCTTGTACATCAAGTTCAAAAACAACATTTTGAGTTACTTCCAACAGAGGCAGACTTTTATTGAAGAAAATCTTCCTGCTGTTGTGAAGACAGATAGAACTGAGATAACTCAGCTCTAGTAGTTGACAAAGAGAAATTTCTCTATGACAAATTAATCAAAACCACTGTATTTCTGTAGGATCTTTTTGGATCTGAGCTGTATGGCTCTTGAGCTTGAGATAGGGCAAATTTGTCTGAGCTATAGGAGAGTTATACTCTTTGAGTGTAGGATCCGTCTTGGATCTGAGGTAGGTGATCATTTGACCACTGAGTTGTAGGGCTTTTGGGCATGAGGTAGGAGAGTCATTCTCTCTGAGTTGTAGGGCACTTGTGCCTGAGTTGTAGGATCCTTTGGATATGAGTTGTAGGGCCTTTGTGCCTAAGCTGTAGGAGAGTCATTCTCTCAAAGGTAGGATCAAGTTTACTCTGCAGGAGGGTTGTCCTCCCAGCCTGAGTGGTAGGGCATTTGGGCTTGAGGTAGGTCATCAGTTGATCACTGAGTTGTAGGGCTAAGTGCCTTAGCTGTAAGTCTTGGAGGAGACTAAGAGATCATGTGGGATCTGAGGTGGAAGCTCTTTGAGCTGAGTTTTGGAGAAGTGCCTTGTCTAACTGAAAGTTAGAAAGGTGGGAGGAGAGTGGATGTACCCATAATCTGAGGAACCATTATATATTATGTGTGTGCTTTTCTGTGTTGTTTCTTTATTATAGGTTCTTGAAAACTGATAACTGCTAACACACTAAGCACTTAAAGAAGAAACTAAAGAAAGTCATAAGATACCAACAAACCTATTCACCTCCTCTTAAGGAATGGAGCCATGAATTGCCTTGCTAACTCTGTGAAATTTTCAATGGTCCCCTCTCTCAAGGAATGGAACCAGGTGTGAGCCTGCCCTTTTAGTGTGCCTGGAAACACTTGATAGAGCAGTTGATCCGGAGCATTGTAAATTCTCATAATGGTAGTGAAGTGGTTGATATGTTCCAGTGGGTCCTCGATTCCATTGAACATCTCGACGCTTGACAATTTGAAAAAATGTGGGATCGGGTGAGCTAGAATTTGGGGTACAAGCAGAGAGCCTTGGCAGAGAGGACGTCGAGCGAGGGCGTCTCGCCACCCAATTTTTCTATATTCCTCTGTGATTACTTCACGTATCTCTTCACGGGTGATCCTTCCGCCTAGCAGTGGTCAAGCTTCTTCGTTCGCGTGGTAGCGATAGTGACCGGCTTCAGTTCCTCTAAGAATTGGGTGAGTGGAACTAGTGATATCAGAGAGTTCTTCTGACACTTCTTCCCCATAAGGAGCTTCTTGTACTGGAGCATGATTTGCGGGAGGCAGGGGGTTGACTGGTGCCAGTTGCTGGGGAGGAGCGAGAGGCGCTCTTAAATTTTGGAGGAGAGTAAATATCTCCGTCTACTCCTCCTCCATCTGTCGGACTCGTCCTTCCAAAGCTATTACAGGCACGAGTAAGGCCTCAGCTTTGAGTGACGCATTGACGAGTAAATGAGAGTGTGTTGGCTTGGTGCGACCCCCTGGGACGGATCCATCGGCAGTTTGGACGCTTCTTTTTCCCATTGGGACTGACCTTGAGTACCGTCGAATTGAGGGTACTGCTCTTGTGAGGATGTTGGGAATCACGGTTCCCACAGACGGCGCCAAACTGTTGCGCCCAAACTAGACACCCCGGTCGGACCAGATTAACTTGGACTGTCTTAGCCCACCGAGCGGTAAAACGCACACATAGTCAATGAGAGAGAGAGAGAGATTATGCACGCAATATTTTTTACGTGGAAAATCCCTCAACTGGGTAAAAACCACGCGACCGGGTCTATGTCGATCGAATTCCACTATTTTCTTGCAGTTACAACTTTCACGGAGAATCGAGGGCGACAGGCTGCTCCTCATTACACTTTGGAGGTGTGAGAGAGAGTTGATCAAGACTCGTTGCGGGCAATAGGCTGCTCCGCGCGAGACTATTTTCTGGGGAATTGTTGAAGAACGGGATGGTTGATGTAGTAAAATTTCCTTCTCGTTGTACGCCATGGACGAGAAGATTTCGGTGGAGAGGAGGGGCTCAATGGTGGCTTTAAGATGGCTTGTTGTTGGCTTGGAGATGACTTGAATGTGTCTTGAATGTGACACGTAGGAGAAATCAGACAGAGCTCTGGCCTGAGGAAGAAGAAAGTTGTGGAGCAAAAAAGTGAGAAATGAGGAGGCCTAGAGGCCTATTTATAGCCTCCAGGAAGTGGTTACGGTGGTTATGCGTCTTTGGAGCATATAATTATCACTATATGCAGGCTGCCATCCTAACCATGATGCCTCCTACTATTGGCGGAAGTTACGCGAGCTGTTTTTCCGGGGAACGAACGTTCGTGATTACAGCGAACCAATTAGATGGTGGAGGAGGGTGGCAGTGCCTTGGACGATGAGAGAAGTGCCGCTCCCGGCGAGGGAGGCGGCCGACCCTGGCACCGTCCACCTCCCGCCGGAAAGGTGTCGGCCGTCCACGGGAGAGGCTGCTCGGAGCCCGGCGCACCGGGTGTAACTGGTCAATGTGTCTGGTCGGAGGGTCGATGCGGCCGGGAGGCCGGGTATGGCCGGCGGGTTGGCCACGCCGTGCGGCCGCAAAGGCGTGGTCGCGAGGTGTGTCCTCCTCGGCAGTCGGAGGTCGAACTTGGCTTGGCGCGACCAGCGGGGTGGCTGCTCCGTGCGTCCGCAAGGGGCGGCTGGGAGACATGACCTCCTCGCCGGCCAGAGGCCGAGCCAGGCCGGGCACGGCCGGCAGGGGCCGTGCCACGCGGCCAGAAAGGCACAGCCGCGAGGGGTGGCTCCTCCTTAGCCAGAGGTTGAGCGCGCTCAGGCCGGCTGGAAGAAGAGGGAGAGGAGCCGGCGGCTTGGCCGGCCCCGGTCGGCCACTGGAAGCAGGATCCCGCGCTCGAGGATCTTGCACGATCGCGTGTGCGGACCCCGCGCAGCAGTCAAACCCACGATCCCACTAATATGATGAGGATCATGAGGGGGTGGGCTAAGTACACACACATTCTCCATAAAAGGGGTTCATCCCCATCAATACTATATGTATAATAGGGGCAAATTTAATTTTACATATATAAATTTAAATATGCATATATATATATATATATATGGGGGCTATGGAAAAACGCGCAGCGCGTTTTTCGCTAAAAAAACGCGCTCTCCGGAAAAAACGGAAAAAACACCCTCTAAACAGCATTTTTAGAAAAAGTGGTCAACAAGAAAGTTGTAGATCTCGTCGAGATCTACAACTTTCATGTTGACTACTTTTTCTAAAAATGCTGTTTAGGGGGTCTATTTTCAAAAGGCGCGAAGGGGGTTCCGCCCGGTAATTATTACGATTTTTATTTTTTGCGCGGACCCCCCTTCGCGCCTTTTGAAAATAGACCCCCTAAACAACATATTTAGAACAAGTGGTCAACATGAAAGTTGTAGATCTCGACGAGATCTACAACTTTTATGTTGACCACTTTTTCTAAAAATGCTGTTTAGGGAGTGTTTTTTCCGTTTTTCTGGATAGCGCGTTTTTTTTTTGTCAAAAACGGGGGGCGTGTTTTTCCATTTATCTGTATATATATATATATATATATATATATATATATATATATATATATATATATATATATATATATATTAGCAGAATGATTAGATTATTTTATCATTAAATTAGAGCTATAAATTTTGAGAAATACCTATGAATATTTAAAGCTCAATATTTTAATTTTATTACAAATATTAATTAATAAGAAAAATGAGAAAGGAAAAAACTTTCAAGATAATTAACAACAAATTTAGCAACAAATATATATTTTTTTATCTAATACAAAATTTGAAACGAAAATATTTGTTATAAAATTTGAAACGAGAATCTTTGTTGCTAAATTAGCAATACATTTCCTGCAACCAAATAATTTCTTGCTAATTTAGCAACACATTTCTTGCAACCAAACAATTTCTAGTTAATTTAGCAACAAAAAATCTCATTTTAAATTTTGTAGTTGAGACATATTTTGATTCGTTGCAAAAATTGTTGTTAATTATCAACAAAAAATTGAGCCTTTCTAATTTCATTTCTAATTGATCATTTTGTTGCAGTGATACCCTAAGTTAGTGTTGATGTTGTTGAAGATTTAGCACAATTTTTATCCCTCTTTCTCTCTCTCTCTCTCACTGCATAGGATCTCCGAGTAAATTTATTTTAAATTTTGTTAATTTTTTCCTACTCTATCTAGTATGGGTCCGTTTTTGATTTGTATACGTACCAAATTTCTAATGTGCATGTAAAGATCCAGTTGTAGAAGTTGATGTCGTATCTATTAATTAACGGCACAGATCATTCCACACAGAATTACAACTGTATTTCTTGAATCCGATCGTATCTCAAAAAGACCTTAATGTCGTCCAAACAAATCTATGCCATAGATGCTCGCGCCAGGGCCTAAGCTACAGTCGGATTGTCTCGCGCACTTCCCTAAGTATGGGCGCAGATGGATGCAGGCGCACTTGTTTGTGCGCTGTGTCACGTGACATTACTACCAAACATTCAAATAAGCATCAACGAAATTTATTTTAGTTTTTAAAGAAATGATGGGGGAGGGGGGTAACAAGAAGACATTATTGTCATCGGTGGAATATAGATACCCGGCATCGAGTCGAGTACCATCTTCGATGATTAATAATGAGGGTGGACCAGGTTAAGGGTTTTGTTGACACGCCAACCAAGTCTTTTGTTTCGTAGCTATTGGTGGGTCCGTATTTGTTAATGTGAACCGACGGAACGCCCTGTACACTGCAAAAGATCCAATGTACCCACGTGTCGTTTTACCTGTCATCTTTCAATTTTGACCGACGAATCACAATATACATATATTTATTTGTGAAATTCCTAAATTTGGGAATTTGACATTTTGGCACAGGAACACAGTCACACAGATCTGCCACGGATCGACGGTAAATTTAAAATGGGGGGAATTAATGCCGATATTCGCCGGCCGGCCGGCCGATTTTTATTCAATTTCAAACCGTAATAAGCTTATAAAGGGATTAAGGCTCCGTTTGGGGGGACTTATTTTCACCGGTCAAACGGTTACGACCGCATGAACCGGATCTTAATTAAGGTCCGGTACATGCGGTCGTAACCGCTTGACCGGTGAAAATAAGTCCCCCCAAACGGAGCCTAAGGCTTCAACGGAAAGAGACGGGGAACGAGAATACGGGGCCGCTGGTCGAGCTGGAGTGGGGAGGCTACCGATCGAAACAGATGTTTTTTTCCTTCATTTTCCATGGCCGGCGGGAGGAAACACAGCAAACGCCGCCGCCGGGCATTTAGTTACCCGCCGTGCGGCGGCGTTTCCGCAAACGGTGGGTCCAAATGTCGCGCCAAACAAAGCCTAGAGGCAATTATAAACCAGGTGCTTGAGCTGCCGGCTCAGCATATTATTCGAAATTTAAAAGTTGCTTTAAAATGACTCGAATATTAATTTGAATTAACTCGAATCGGTTAAAATTGATTCGATTCAAGTTAACTTGAATCTTATTTCGAGTTGATTTCGAGCGAGTCTTGAATCGCTAGAATCGAAATTGATTTCGATTTTGAATCCATTTTGAGACGAGTTCGACTCGAAAATTTTGATTTCGAGTCAAGTCCAAATCGCTCGAACTCGACTCGATATCAGACCTACTAATATGGCTATTTCTCGCACGACAAATTTACTATAGGTAACTTTTTGATAACCGCATGTCACTGTTGCAAAAAAAATATTTTGTAAATATAATTTTACAAAAATAATAAACTAAAGCATTGTAATGTCTTGACAATGTAATTGAGGGGAATGACGGTGTTAAAATGCATTTGTACACTCTACTGTAAAATTGAACACATTCAGTAATTGATTGAGATGTGTGCACGACATTGATCCACATCTTCAGAATTAGATGCCAGCATTTTATGGTAATGTGCACAAGTGCATTTTACCACCCCTTGAGCTTACAATTTAGGACGAATTTGACATATTTGTATTTTATCAAGCATATAAAAACGATTAAACCGTTTATTCTGGTTCAGAAGTGGTTCATGCTCTTAAGTGTTGGTATTGATATATATACAACATATTATTCATAGACAATTGATGGGTTTGAGATCGCGTAAAACCGTCCTAAGCAACTGCAAATTAATTTGGCGATAACAGAAGCGTGATCATTTTAACGGATACAAATACATAAGTAAAAAAATAGTGCACGAGAAATTTTAATGTGGAAACCAGAATGAGTGACAGCCAAGGGACGATCGGAGTTCAATCTGTAAAGCCATCAGTAAATGTGTATAAAACACTAAAAAAATACAGGCTTTCCCTTTTTTGGTCCACAAAGTATTTTCTCCACTTTGCTACGCAGTAATTTACACAAATATATGTAAGTTACCACAATAATTTCGAGACGGATCAACACAATTCTCTCAGATGTATTTTGCGTGTAACTTATGCTTCTCTAAAATTGTGTTTGTAGCGGAGCTACTCCTTAACCTGAACTGTGTAATGCCCCAAATTTCCTAAAAATAACAGGAAGTTGGTCACTGAGGGTTACCACCAGTCGGTAGACCTAGCGCTGGCGGTAGCCAGCTGATTTTAATGGGTGAACGTTTCTGGTCGGTATCGCGCAACAGTAGCATGATACCGCGCGGCGGTAGCCGGTGAATTAAGTCGACCTTTGTCTCTGTACGGTACCGCCCGACGGTAGCGATAATGCTGGCGGTAGTGTGTCACGTGTCGTATAAGGTTGAGGCGGTCTTCGAGCGGCAAAAGATGTTGATTGGGTCAAGCGGCCACCTCCTAAGATACCGCACGACGGTAGCAAGGTACCGTGCGGCAGTAGCAAGGTACAACGCAGCGGTAGCCTTTGTTAAGAGGTTGAGATGAGATTCTTTTCTCAATTTCTATATATATATTTTTCTCTCTCTCTCTTGGATCTTGAGGTAGAAGAAAGGGAAAGCTTGAAAATAAGGACTTCACTTGTCCAAGGAGAGAGAGAGAAAAAAATATATAGAAATTGATTTGCGGCGACACCCAGGAGTTATGTCGACACCAGAAGAAAGGCATGTGTCGACACTCAGAAATTGTGTCGACACCTGAAGAAAGTTTGTGTCGACACACACTCAACTCCATTTGTCTACATCAGCTATGTCAAGAAAAGAAGCAGTTGTGTCAACACACAGGACTTGTGTTGACACACACTCAACGTCATCTGGATGACACTCAACGCCATCTAACAGCAACAGCTATACTGAGTGAAGACTTGTGTCGGCACACAGGACTTGTGTCGACACACACTCAACGACGTCTCGACTTACACTCAACGATAGATGGACATACACTCAACGCCATCTGTCAGCATCAGTTATGTCGAGACCAGGAGCAGTTGTGTCGACACACAGGACTTGTGTCGACACATATAAACAGAAGCTGTGTCGAGTAGCAGAAGAATGACTATGTCAACACATAGAGTATTGTGTCGACATCATCAAGACTTGTGTCGACACTTAGTCTATTTGTGTCGACACATGTGAAGCAGTTTGCTGAGTGGTTCATGCTGAGTTGTAAAGTCTTTGAGGAATCAACTGTCATGACTGGTGACTTGACAGGTGTCAAAACCAACAGGTCTGACACCTTTGTCACAACTGTCAGAAGGTTGTTACAAACCGGATCAGCCCGTAATCATGAGGAAACTCTATATAAGGGACCGATCCTTGACAACCATAACAACAACAGAACTAAGGAAGTAACCAAGCTATTACGAGAAAGAGATTCTGGCAACAAGAAAAGGGGAAACCATTAAGAAGGCAGATCCAGAGCGGTCTGTAAGAGAAGATTCAGATTTTATTCTGAATCCAAGGAAGGTGCTGACAGGAGATCAACTTCTACATCAAGTAAAGTTCAACCTTATTTTGTTCTATCAAGAAGCTAGCTTTGAAACAGCTAAGTCAGGTTTAATCTGGAGATTCAGTTTATTCAAGAACTGATCAAGAAACTCTCACCTATAGAGAGTTCTATCTGGTGATATCTTCATATCTCTTAAACAATTAATTTCTTGTAGGATCTTTTGTAAGATTTGAGTTGTAAGCCTATAATTATAAAGGCTGAGGTAGGACTGAGTGACTTAGGTATAGGACTGGTAATAGTCTGAGTTGTAAGCCTAGTGATAAAGGCTAAGGTAGGGCTGAGGCCTGAGGTAGGATTCTTGGGAAGAATCTGAGGTAAGACTTGTATAAGTCTGAGATGTAGGAACCAATCTGGTTCTGAGTTGTAAGATCTGTGGATCTGAGCAAGTGGAAGGAAGTTGGGCTGAATCCAGTTCTCTACTGGATAGGCGAAGGGGGAAAGTGGATGTACCTATACCTTGGGGAACCACTATAAATCTGGTGTATGCTATTCTGTGTTTTCTGCACTGTGATTTGCATTTTCTGTGCTAAGTAAGAACTAGTTAATTTCCTAAATTATTAAAGAAAATTAAAACCTATTCACCCCCCCCCCCCGCTAGGTGTCTAGCCTTTTGAAATAAGTCTTTCATTTGGTATCAGAGGGAGGTTGCTCAAAGATTGACCTAACAGTCTGAGTTAATCTCCAAGACAATTAACAGATTTCAAGAATGAGTTCAAATGAGAATCAAAAGGAGTTTGGATCTATGAAACTATCTATCTGCAGGAAAGAATGTTTTGGCATATGGAAGGAAAGAGTTAGATTGTTTATGGAAGCTTCTGATCAAAGAATCTACATCACTGTACAAGAAGGACCTTTCATTCCAATGAAGGTATCAGCTCTGGATGCAAATATTAAAACCCTTAAGAACTATTCTGAAATGACAAAGGATGAGATCATCCTGACAACACTAGACAAAAGAGCACAGAACATTATTGTAAGTGCTATAGATGATTCCACATTTCAGAATCTAGTACATTGTAAAACCTCCAAGGAAATGTGAGACACCCTAATTGTCTACATGGAGGGAACAGAAGAAGTTAGAGAGGACATGAAATCTTTGCTGAACAAGAATATTAGAGCTTTAGACAAACCAAGACTGACAGCATAGCTGAATGTTACAAAAAGTTCTTCAGGATAGTTAATGAGCTGATGACATATGGAATAATCTTTAGCACATATGAACTGAATGACAAGTTTTTCAGGTCTCTGACAAATGACTGGGACTCAAAGATTTGTGCCATCAGAGAGGTGCCCAAGCTTGCTGATACACCTCCTCCAATACTATTTGGAAAGCTGCTATCCTATGAAATGCAACTCACTGCTAGAAAAGAGGAGGAGAAAAACAGTAGGTCTGAGTACAAAGAGAAGTCAGTGGCCTTCAAGGATGAAGGCACAATAAAGGGTATGAGAAAATCACCTTCTCCACCCAAAAGGAGTGCTGAGGCAGAAGAAGAAAATCATGACAACAACACATCAGATTGCCACACCTCTGATGAGGACTTTGTTGCCTTTACAAGGCAGTTCCAAAGGTTCATGAAAAAGAAGAAGTGGAGAACCAGGCCATCTACATCCTTCTCCAAGGATGAGTATTACAAGAAAAAGAAGACTCCCAAAGAGGACAGGTATGCCTCAAAACCTAATAAACAAACTAATTCTAAGAATGTTTGCTATTGTTGCAACAGGCCGGGATATGTTATAGCTTGAAAGTGAGGGGATAAGATACTTACTACTCTAGAGGGGGGAGGAATAGAGTATTCAAAAAGAAGAGACTCTAAACACTTCTCTTAGAGCTATTTGCGGAATATAAAATAAAATCTTTTAAACCTAAAGCCTAACTGAGTGTAGTGAATAAAAGAGAAGATCACTTAATTTTCAGTTGAATTTTTATCCTAACACAACAACTAGCAACCTAGTTAAAGACTATCACAGTCACAGATCAATGATTAAAATAAGCAACAGACAACACAAGAGCTTTATAGTGGTTCCCCAATTAGGTATATCCACTATTCTACCACCCTGGTAGGAATCCACTACAGGTTTTTGATCAGGTGCCCTGCCACCAGAAGATCTGCTTTAGGTAGATCTAAAGACCCTTCAGGCTTTTGATCAGGTGCCTAAAAACCAACAAACAGATTTTTGATCAGGTGCCCTGCCACCAATGGTTCACTTTTGAAGGGAGTAATAACCCTTTTACAGGAGGTTGAAAGAGAGAATTTAGATGTCTTCTCTGTGTTCAGAGAAGCTAGTGGATGGCTCTGAATATATCAAAGCTCCCCTGGCTTAGAGAATGTCCAGGAAGAAGCTTTGCTTCAGGGTGTAGGATCTCCAAATTGCTTGAGAAGACTTTTTGATGCAGCCTTGAAGAAGACTCTAGATTTTGAATGAATGTTCTTCTTCAGCAGCTTTTGCAATCTGGGAGAGTTTGCAACAATGAATGTTCATAAATCTGGGAGGTTCTTCTTCTTGAAAGCTTGAACTTTGAGTATTGATTTTCCTGAAGACAGGATGAACTCAGGAAGAAGAAGAACTTTTCTTTCTCTTGAGATTTCTGGTTTTGTATCTGCTGTGAGTTTGTATGTGTTATTCTATGTGTTATCTATTGTTATCTTCAGCCGACTACACTGATAATATAGAAGCTTCTCTTCTTTTTAAAAAAGCCTCGAGCTCTGCACTAGAAAAACTTTCCAAATAATAGAATAGAACAAGTAAAGAAACCTGCACCTGCAATCTTTTCTGTCATTCCCAAAAAGGAATTAAGGATATTTAAAAATATCCTTTCAATTTGACTTTACAAATTGGCACAGGAAACAAAGCCTAACGGCTATATTACAGCTGTAGAAAAGCATGATTTCCTCTAATAAAACAAACTGCTTTATTCTGTCAAATCTCTCAATTAATGTAAAAAGGAATATTGCAAATAAGCAAAAGAATATACGCATTAAATTGAGCAGAATATTTTGAATAAAATATGTCTTAAACAAGAGGAAATAAACCAATGATCAAATGAAATAACTATAGATAAAAGCAGACAGAAAGCGTCGACCAGAGATCGAAGATCGTCGATCTGAACGAGCAGATCGTCGACCTGAAGAAAAACTGTCTTCACAGAAAGCGTCGACCAAGGCTACACGATCGTCGATCTGAATAAGCAGATCGTCGACCCACTTCAGAGTTCACATAACTCTGAGATCGTCGATCATCAATCGAAGATCGTCGAGCACCATTCGATTATCGTCGAGCACAAATCTACATAACCATTTTCATTTCAATTCAATCTCAACTAATCTAACCTAAGGGTAGACTAACCTTTAGTCTAACCATTGACCATAGATAATTCTTGGGTCAATTAAGCCTAATTGAGATGACATGGCCCAAATCAAAATTATGGAACCAACAATTTCTCCCTATTTGGGTAATGTCACTCAAATAAAAACAAATCTAACACAAGCAGATAAGAGTAAACAACAGCAAATAGATTTGAAAAAAATTAGGTAGTCAAAACAAACATCACAGACATTTATCAACAGAGTCTGAAGGAGGAATAGAAGTAGCAGGAGAGAAAGTGATTTTTCTTCTAGGATCACATGCATCTTTCTTTGATAACTTCAAGTCCTGCTCTCCAATAATCTTTAGTTCTCCAGCTTTAGGCAAAACAACTTCAGGATGTTTTTCCATATACTTTGAAGCATCAAAAACTTCTGAGCTGACTTGGAACCTATCCAATTCTTTCTTTCTGTATGTTGACATAGTAGAAAATCCTGTGATATCTTTACCTTAAGCTTTAGCTTTCTTGATTTGAGCAGTTCCCACCAATTCTAGAAGTCTAGCCATTTTGAAGTTAGGATCAAGCTCTTGACTTTCATAAGTGTTTTCATCATCTGGATGTAATGGATTTACAGCCTTAAATTTTACTGATTGAGTTAGAAAACTCTCAGTTTGCTCTTGAGATGGCTTGACATTTGAATCTTTTGGCTCTTGAATCATAAGACTAGATGGAGGAGCATACTCAACATATTTCTTGCTTGATTTGTCAGAGTATATAACTCTTTTTCTTTTGACATCTACTAGCTTGGCCTGAGCAGGTTTTTCCTTTGAAGGTGATAATTTTGCTTTGGGAGGAGACCTAGGAGCTGAAGGAGGAGAGAAAGTTGGTTGTTGCTATACAATTTCCTTTACTTGCTCTCTTTGACTGTC
Organism: Platanthera zijinensis; assembly: GCA_039513925.1. Taxonomy (NCBI): domain Eukaryota; kingdom Viridiplantae; phylum Streptophyta; class Magnoliopsida; order Asparagales; family Orchidaceae; genus Platanthera; species Platanthera zijinensis. The sequence goes on along the minus strand of CM077095.1, from coordinate 109,490,251 downwards.
TAAATGCCTAGTCTGCCTCTCATCATGAGACCTGCTGGGAGGAGGCTGTCTGCCCTTCCTTTGATAGATGTATGATTGATTTGGTCTGGTAGAAGGAGCAGAAGATCTGGGAGCAATATTTCCTGAAGCACCAGTAGAGGGAGGAGGAGGAGGACCTCTCTAAATCCCCTTGGGAGGAGGAGAGTTCTTCCTGCTCTTCTTCCTTGCTTTTTGAGCATTTTTAGAATACCACATCCAAGCCTCAAAATTTTTAGATTTAGGATCAATTCCTTTCAAAATATAGTAGGGAATATCATGATCTGGGTTAGGAGGTGCTGGAGCTATGACCTTCCTTTTCTTTTGAGCAGTCCTTTTCTTTTTCTTATTACCTTTTGAATCATCAAAATCCTCATCCTCATCCTCAGAATGTGAGGACTGAGGTTTTGCATACAGATCATCAATATCTTTTAGCATAGCTTCCTCTTATTCTTTAGCTTTCAGAATAGCCTTTTCTCTTTCTTCTTCTAATATATCTTGAGCCAAGAGAGAATCCAAATCTTGACCTGGGGAGTAATCCCAAAGAGTAGAGGGCACAGAAGATACAACAGATTCAACTTCTGGAACAACAACTGACACATCTTTATCTGAAGACTCTACTGAATTCCACTTAGCTTCTAAGAAGGAGGTAATAATCCCTTCTAGATGTTTGGCAACTACAGGAGTCGAAATCTCCTCAAGACAAAATTTGAAGGCAAAGGCTGCTTCAGCTATTACTTCGGAAATAATAAAACTGTCCAAAATCTGAAGGCTCATTGGTCTCTGATAGCACACAATGGCCTAAAGAGGATCAAATGTACAAGGGGAGGACTGACAGATATAATGGTCTCCATAGGATGGGAGTGAAGACTCATCATCTGAATCAAGAAATACATCCAATTCATCTTCAAGAACTATAGAAGCATCTATATCTACAACTATCCTCTGTACTTAATCTGGAAAGACTTCATCTGGAACTGCATTTTAACACATTTCTAGCTCCATTGCTGCTGGAGATTGCACAACCTGACGAACCCAAGCAGAGCCTGAATCATCTTCATTGAACATCTCCCCCTGCCTGGGTTCAGTGGGAACTAAACCCAGGCCCCTAAATGAATAAGGGACTGAGAGGGCAGTAATGGAAGCAGCAAGTGATGAGATGGAGAGAGCAAGGGGGGCAATGGCTTTAGCTATCATGGTTTTGATGGATGGAGTAATGAGGTCTAGGATATTTGCAATGAATTCTGGTGTAATTTGAAATGATGGAGGAATGATGGATGGGGAATCATCAGAATTGATGTTCTTCTGAACTGGTGATAGTTTAACTTTCAAGGCATCCTAAACACCTAGAGGGGGGGGTGAATAGGTTCTGCTTTTCTTATAAAAACTTCTAGGCAGAATTCAATTCAATAGCTAACACAATTGGCACAACAATCACAGAAAATAAAACATCACAGATTGCACAATGTTTTATAGTGGTTCCCCAAGGTCTGGGTACATCCACTTTCCCCCTTCACCTATCTAGCAGTATGCTAGATTCGGCCAAACTTCCACTTATCTCAGATCAACAGATCCTACAACTCAGAACCCAACTGGTTCCTACAACTCAGGCACAACTGCCCTACCTCAGCCTTGCCCCAAGGCCTACAACTCAGAGAATATCCTTCTCCTACACTCAGGCAAATAGCCCTACCACTCAGAGTTCAACACTCCTACACTCAGCCTTTATAACATAGGCTTACAACTCAGATCTGTGTAAACAGATCCTACAGAAATATAGAAAAGATTATTAAACTGTCTTGCCAAAGTTGAGAGAGAAAAGGCCAAGACAATTCTTGATCAGCTGATGCAATCAACTGTATCTGAGCCTTCTTCAAAGCTTCTTGAAAATGTACTTAGCTGAGTTGATTCCAAACAGCTTCTTGAGAATCCACTGGTGGTTTCTTTCTTCTTCTTCTAATTCAGGCTTGATCTCTCTCTATCCAGCACTTTGAAAGATTCTTCTGAATTCTGATTAGAACTCTTCTTAGATCTATCCTTAGATAGTCTTCTTAGATCTCCCGGAGAAGATCTTCTTAAGTGACTAGCACTTTCTTGAAATGAATTGGATTGTGATCCTTCTCTTCCTTTTTGATTCAAAGTTATTCAAAAGGACTATCTGTTATGGTTGTTGTTCTCCTTCTGAATCTGTCTATTTATAGACATTCTTCATGGTAACCGGCTGATCCGGTTTCTAACCGTTTTCTGACAAGTCTGACAGCTTCAGTTAACTGGTGATAACCCACAGCTGTCAAGTCTTCAAACAAGTCCTGTGCCTTAGTCTTGAACCACAAGTTGTTGAAACAGTCTGTCAGAAAGTGTCGAGACCATCTGTCTATCTGTGTCGACACAATTGACTTTGGTGTCGACACAGTCTTCAGTGATGTCGACTAAGTTGCCTTTGAGTCGACACAGCTTCTTCTGAAAATAACTTGGTCTTGACTCTTCAGTGTGTCGACACAAGTCCTGTGTGTCGACACAGTTGTTGTAGAATCATAACTTAGTAAGTGTTGTCTTAGCCTTCAGGTGTCGACACATTCATTTCTTAGATCTGCTTTAATGTGTCGACTTAATCACAATGTGTCGACACATTCTGCTGGTGTCGACAAACTTGAGGTCGACTATTTTCTTCTGTGTCGACACATTCAGCTGATGTCGACAATCTTGAGATCGACTATACTCTTCTGTGTCGACACATTCTCCCAATATTGAGGTCGACGCTTTTCTTCTGTGTCGACACAAATTCACAGAGTTGTGTCGACACTTTTCTTCTGTGTCGACACAAATTCCCAGTGATGTGTCGACTTACTTCTTCTGTGTCGACACATTCTCCCAGTGTAGTTGTAGACTAACTGCTATGTGTCGACACTGCTGCCCAGTATTGTGTCGACTATTTTCTTCTATGTGTCGACACTGCTTCCTCTGTGTCGACACTTGGACTTAGAATTTTTTTGCATACTTTATCAATTCTTCACCTGCACATGTCAACTTAAAACAACATCAAATACACCTTGATGTATATCATTGAGCTAGGTTGGGCTTCTTCAAATCAGGTACACATTTTCCAATGTACCCAACAATCTCCCCATATTTGGAGAAGTCATAACCCCTATAGCCAATGATATACACCATTTATAAACAGTACTAAATGATGATTAATGACATAACAGGAATACTTTAATATAAACAAAACATAAAAACAATTCATCACAGAATACACATTATAATATGCCAAACTGCATTTTGTTTATAACTAGGTAATGTTTGATTACAATGTTTTACATTTAATGATTACATCACAACATTGCAAAACACTATAAAAAGAACTTAAAACATAATCAGGATTGATCAGGCTCTCTAATTATAATCCCTTTGCCAGATTGAATTGTAGCTGTCACAGGAGCTTCTGATTCTTCAGCTATCTTCTTTCCTTTAAGATCAGCTTTCTTCTGAGCTTCTTCCTTGATCCTTTGCCTTTCAAAATAATGAAAAGGCTTAGGGAAGTATTTGCTTGGCTCCTTAGCATCAGATGGCAGTCTTCCCAGCTTGGCTTTCCTTCTGAATTGTACTATTGCTTCTTGTCTTGCCTCATACTTCTGCCATTCTATTTCATTGTACCACTTGCCTCTATCATGAACTTTATCTTGTACAGCTTTCCATGCAGGGAGTATTATGTTCCTTGAAGTAGGACTCCACTGCTCATAATCTGGCTTCAGTACAGCCTGCTCTCTGAATTTCTTCTTTGCTACTAGAGCATCTTGCTGTTCTTTTAGAGTAGCCTCAGGCTTATCAACCTTTCCAAAGACAATATTAGTAACCTCCTTTAGAGGACTGTACATTCCTTGAACCTTCTGATCAATCATGTCAAAATCTGGAGGGGGGTAAATGACTTGGGCAACCTCAGGTTGATTGCCTTCAAGTAGATTTGATTGTATTCCTGATTCAGCCACCATAGCATCATCACACAATGGGGGATATCCCAAAGTGGCTCGGATACTATTGGTCACCCATTTGGAGTGCTCTGAGCCTGCATGAATTAGCATCCTCTCCCCCTTTATGGCTTCTCTAGATATATGATCTCTTAGATCTTCCTTTTGAAATCGGATTTGGCCATCCAAATAATTCACACCGTCTTTAAAAAATGGTTTTAACTTGTTAAGCTTTTCAGATATTTCTTTTTGGGAGGTTGAGATGGCAGTCTGAATAGAAGCAATGGCAGCTTGAAAATTCTTATCAAATTCGTCCCTTTCTTTGGCTCTATCTGCAGGCAGACCTGGACCAATCTTCTTTACTTCCTCAATGATCTCATTATGAGATTCAGTTAGATTATCATTCATTCTTAGCTGGTTTTCCAAAACATAGCTTTGCTTCAAGGCAATGTCATCCACCTTTGTAGTAATAGCCTCCTGTTGTTTAGCTAGATAAACCACAGCATTGCCACCCTTGTGGAAGCAATCTGTCATTGCAGTTTTATGCATGTTGACCTGAAACTGGATGGACTTTATATCCTGAGCTAAGTCAAACTGAAGTGACTTGCTATTCTCATCAACATACTTTTCCATAGCCAACCTTTGTTCATCCAATTTTACTTGTAGATCGATCATAAATTTGTTGTAATCAAAGGCTGGAGATACTTGTAGAGGTGTGGTCTGTAAAGCCTGCTTATAATGCTTGCTTCTTCTCTTAAATACAACAAGTTTTCTTTTCTTTGCCACCCTGGCTTCTTCAGTTTCTGTTTCAGATGAAGTATCTACATGAATTCTTTCTTGAAGATGATGAATTGTATCAGTTCCAGGGACCTGTTGCTCAGCTTCAACATCCACTGGCTCACCCTCAACCTGTGGCTCAACTTCAGCTATCTGATCAATGTCCATACCTATGGACTTCTCAACATCTGGTCCACCTCCTACTTTATCAGCAGTAGTATCAATATCTGGGAACAACTCCTCCATAGTAAATTCCAGTTGAGCTGTAACTTCTGCAGCAGTTAAATCTTGAGACAAGTTTAACTGTGCTTCCTCTTGAACTTGCACTTCAGTATTTGTAGTATCTGGAGTAGGAGTGGACACTAGCTCCCCCTGAACCTGTGCAGTAATTAAGAATATGAGCAATGTCTTTTATAGTAAAATACATTAGCTCCCCCTATACCTGAGCAGGAGTAGATACCTTTGGAGCAGGAGTGGAAACTGGCTCCCCCTGCATCTGTGCAGGTGTTGACACTTCCTGGACTACAGTTGAGTCTGGCTGATCTTCAACCTGTGTCCTGAGTGGGTCGTCCTGTAGTTGTTCAGGTTCTTGGTTTTGAGTAGGGGATTTCACAGGGGTGTCTGACCTGCTCTCTTCAGGCACATCCTTGGACAGTACCCTATCCCACCTTGAGAACAATCTCATATCCATTCTTCTCATATGATTAATCTTACTCCCTTGCAGTTGCTGCATCACTTCAGGAATCACACCAGTGAGGTACAGGCTCATGATCCTAGCCATGTTAGGCTTCTTGATTCCTTCTTTGATCTTGTCAAAGATCACTCCTGACCAATCAGTAGGAATAGTAAAAACAATCCTGGTCATCAGACTGAACATATAGGCAGAAATCCTATCATGTCCACCTGTCTTGCAGAGAATTACTTTCCCAACTACTTCTGACAAGAACTTCCCTTGTTGATTCATACCCTTCCTGTTGAAGGCAGCTCCAATCTTCAATCCTTGGTCCAGTCCACACCATTGAAGGGCTTCCCTTGTCTTAGATATAGGGACTTCCTCTTCATTCTCAACTACTTGCAATTGAAAGATCTTTCTTATACTTCTTTGATTAATCTTCACCTTAGTCCCTTGAATAGTGGACTTAATCTTGAGGCCAGTAGAGTGGACTGATGCAGAGATAAAGAACTCGTGCACCTCCTTCTTCCAGATTTTAGTAGGTTCTGAGATGAGAAACTCTAACCCTGACGCAGAGAGGAGGGTGATAACTCCTTGAATATCTGGCGGCGCCTCTGCAAAGGCCTGGCGCACCAACTCATACCCTTCATTTATGTTGTCTTCAATCCTTGGCGCCATCGGTTCGTCGAGAAAGCTTGAGAGAAGAGAGAAAGATAGACTGTCGACACAGGGTTTTAGTCTCGAAAACCTTGGAAGCGTGTCGACAGAATGAGTTTTTGACCTATTTATAGCCTCAGTTGAAAGAAGTTCAAAAGGCGCCAAAAACAGTCAAAATGTGTCGACACAGACGGACTGTGTCGACACAAACTTTTATTGTCTCGACATTACTTCAGCCTACTAAGTGTCGACACCAATTTGTGGTTATGTCAACACCTTAGATAAACAGAAATTCTTTGTCGACTCTAAGGATAAGTGTCGACACATATTCCGTAAGTGTCGACACCATTTTCCTGGTTGAGTTGACATTACATTTCTGGTTATGTCGACAATATAACTCTTAAGTGTCGACACATATTCTCTGTGTCGACACAATATTTCTGACTTGTCGACATAATTTCTCTGAGTCGACACATTACTACTGAATGTGTCGACACATTCTTACTTAGCCAATTTCTGTAACTTCAATGTGTCCCTTTTTTTTAACACTTGATTATGTTGTTGTTATTACCTCTACTTATTTATATACCACTTCAATTGCATTGTTAATGATTTTGTTAATACATTAATCAATGGTTAACATACCTAATTCAATTTTGAATTTATTGAATTTGGTTTCATCTAAAGGCTTAGTAAATACATCTGCTATTTGATAATCTGTTTTTACAAATTCCAATGAGATGTCTCCTCTTTCTACATGTTCTCTAAGAAAATGGTATTTGATTTCTATATGCTTAGTTCTACTATGAGAAACTGGATTATTAGCAATAGAAATAGCACTCTTTGAATCACATAAAAGGGGTGTTCTACTTACCTGAATACCATAATCCTTAAGCTGATGCTGCATCCACAATAGCTGTGCACAGCAGCTTCCAGCAGCAACATACTCTGACTCAGCTGTGGAAATTGCCACACTGGTCTGCTTCTTACTACTCCAAGATATTAGTCTTCCTCCCAGGAATTGACAAGTACCTGTAGTACTCTTTCTATCCTCTCTACATCCTGCAAAATCTGCATCTGAATAGCCTGTTAGTAGAAAATCTCTATTCCTAGAGTACCAAAGACCTAGAGTAGGAGTGCCCTTTAGATATCTCAGAATCCGTTTGACTGCAGTATAATGAGATTCTTTAGGGCAGGCTTGGTACCTAGCACAGACACATGTTGCATACATAATGTCAGGTCTACTAGCAGTGAGATATAGTAGAGACCCAACTATTCCTCTATACAATGATTCATCAACAGGTTTACCTGTCTCATCTTTGCATATAGGCATACTAGTTCCCATAGGAGTTCTCATGGTGGAGGATGACTCCATACCATACTTCTTAATTAATTCTTTGGTGAACTTAGACTGGGATATGGACAATCCATCATCAGTCTGTCTTACTTGGAGTCCCAAGAAGAACTTAAGTTCTCCCATACTGCTCATCTCAAACTTCCTTTGCATAAGTTTGGCAAACTTTTTACAAAGGTTGTTTTCAGTAGATCCAAAGATTATGTCATCAACATAGATCTGGACTAAGATGATCTTTCCTTTGGATTCCTTAAGGAATAGAGTTTTGTCTATCTTTCCTCTTGAGAATTTATTCTCAATGAGGAAGGTAGATAGGGTTTCATACCAAGCCCTTGGAGCTTGTTTTAACCCATACAAAGCTTTCCTAAGCTTATACACATAATCAGGTTTAAGAGAATCTATAAAACCTGATGGCTGCTCTACATATACTTCTTCTTTAAGATCACCATTCAGAAATGCTGACTTCACATCCATCTGGTATACTTTGAAGTCTTGGTAGGCTGCATAGGCAAGGAACATTCTGATTGCCTCCAGCCTTGCTACTAGAGCAAAGGTTTGATCAAAGTCAATTCCTTCTTCCTGCATGTATCCTTTTGCAACTAACCTTGTTTTATTCTTCACTATTATCCCACTCTCATCTAGCTTGTTCCTATAGATCCACTTAGTTCCAATTATATTGTGGCCTCTTGGTTTAGGAACCAGCTCCCAGACTTTGCATCTTCTGAATTGATTCAGCTCCTCTTGCATAGCATCAATCCAGTGCTGGTCTTGGATAGCTTCTTCAAATTTCTTAGGTTCCATCTGGGATAAGAAACTTGAATGCAAAACTGTGCTTTGATTTCTGCTTCTAGTTTGCACTCCTTGTCTTGGATCACCAATTATCTGATCAGTTGGATGATCTCTCAGATATCTTATAGCTGGAGGAAGATTCCCTTCAGGTTGAGCATCTCCAGCTTCTTCATTCTGCTGAGCCTCCTGGTTTTCATCAGCTTCCATTATCTCTTGTACTCCCCCTGGACAGCAGCCTTCATTTTCCAATGCTTCATCTTCCTTTGAAGCTTCAGCAATGGAGAGCTTGTCCATCTTCTTGCTTATACCTGTTAAGTCATTTGATCTACAAGACAACTCACTATTGATTAATCTTGTTTCATCAAATACAACATGCACAGATTCTTCAACAACTTGAGTAGTTCTATAGGCCTTACTATTTGTGCTGTACCCAACAAATATCCCATCCTGGGATTTGGCAGCAAACTTAGTCAAATATGACTTGCCATTGTTAAGTATATAGCACTTGCAACCAAAGATCCTGAAATAGGATAGATTTGGTTTTCTGCCTTTCACAATCTCATAGGGAGTCTTTCTGTGGCTTTTGGTGATAGAAGCCCTATTGATGACATGACAAGCAGTGTTAACTGCCTCAGCCCAAAAATATTCTGGGAGAGAGGTGTCACTCAATAGAGTTCTACCAGCTTCAATTAATGTTCTATTCTTTCTTTCAGCAATTCCATTTTGCTGAGGTGTTCTTGGTGAGGAGAACTCTTGGAAAATCCCAAAGTCTTTACACAAATTTGTTATGCTTTCAGAATGAAACTCAGTACCATGATCACTTCTGATTTTGACCACTGTACTATTCAGTTCATTCTGAATTTGCTTTACAAAATTAAGTAGTACACTTGGGGTTTCAGATTTTTGTTTTAGAAAGAACACCCATGTAAATCTAGAATAGTCATCTACAACCACAAAAGTGTAGACCTTCCTACCTAGACTATGAACTGGCATAGGACCAAAAAGATCCATATGCAAGAGGTATAAGCACCTCACAGAATCCTTGTTTTCAAGGCTTTGAAATGAGGATTTTGTCTGCTTGCCCTTTTGACAAGCTGAGCATACCCCTTCCTTTATACACTTAACTTGAGGCCCATTCCTCACTAGTTCTTTACTAATGAGTTGGCCAATTGTCTTGTAGTTTAGATGAGCCAATCTCTTGTGCCACTTAACACAATGGGAAGCATTGTCATCAGCTACAAGACAAATGGGGGAAGCCTTATTTTCACACTCAAAATTAAGGCAATATACATTTCTCTTCCTATACCCAGTCAAAATGATCTCTTGATCACTTGACCTTTTGATATGACATCCATCCTTACCAAATGAAATATCATATCCTAGATCACTCAGCTGGCTTATGCTTATTAGATTATGTTTCAAACCTTTTACATAGGCCACTTGGGTGATAGTAATTAGGTTAGAAGAAATGTTACCAAACCCTTTGATGACTCCTTTTTCAGATCCACCAAAGATCACTTTATGTCCATCTTTGACAGATGAATACTCCTTCAGCAGCCCCTTTGTTCCAGTCATGTGCCTGGAACAACCACTATCCAAGTACCATATAGGGGCATGGTTACTTGGATTCACCTGCAATACAGAATTACTTACCCTTAGAACCCAAGTAAGTCTTGGGTCCTTGGTTCAGGTTAGCATTAATAAAGTTATCATAACCTCTTCTAACAGGTAGACTCTTATTCTTTATAACACTTGTGTTATACCAGCAGTCCAATGCAAAATGGCCCCTCTTGCCACAGCACCAACATTCAAACTTATTGTATCTAGATCTAGATACATCCTTGTCAGTAGAATTTCTGTTCATTGCTGGTGCTGTTGCTACTTCACCTACTGATTTCTTAAAACCATTTGGTTTATGACCATAGGTAGGCCTGCTTGCCTTAACACCCTTGTTCTTCAGAACATTTGTCTTAATATGACCTTGAATGTCTTCATGATCATATATGTTAGAAGGCACTTTCTCCTTACTAAACCTTATGGGGACTGAAAGGTTTAGTGGCTGAATAGGGACTTTGCCTTTCCTCTTGAATCTGCCAGCCCTGGAGTTACCTTTAAATCCTAATCTAGCCTTACCCTTCTGAGTGACAAATTCATCTATCAAGGGTAAGACAGATTTTGGCTTAGAGTAACTAGCCACTAAATCCCTTTCAATTCTAAGTCTGGCCTCCAGACTCTTTACTTGATCATTAGTATAATTAATTGTGCCCATCTGAATAATAGTTATATTCTTCAGCTTGGCAATTTCATTTAATTTTTGATCAAGGACTTTTTCTAACTCAGTTGTTGCTACCCTTAGTTCAGCAATTTCCTGAGCCTGTGTTTTAACCAGGTTTCTTGCTTTTCTTAAGGGCCTGCAACAAGTCCCCATACTTGTCTATCAATTGATAGACATCTCCTTCAGATCCAGATGCATCTTCATCACTTGATGCAGATGTAGCTGATTCTTCACTTGTACTACAAATAGATGTACAGGAAGGACAGTTTACCTCATTAGGACCAGACTGATTCTGGCATATGTCCTCTTCTGATCTTGTCATCAAACCCATGTATTGATGTTCATTGATGGAGTCTAGCAACTGCATAAACTCTTCTTCCTCAGATGCAGCATATAGTCCAATATATGCTTCAGCTTCAGATCCTGATTCTGAAGTTGACTGGTCTGACAGACTTTTATCTTTCTTTGCTACAAAGGATTTCTCCTTCTTGCCTTTCTGATAAGTCTTCTTTTCTGAAGATTCCTTCCTTTTGTCAGGACAATCAGCCACTACATGTCCAGGCCTATTGCAACAATAGCAGACAATCTTTGAAGTAGTGGCTTTGCTGGGCTTTGATCTACTTTTCTCTTTCCTTGATGACCTTCTCTTCTGATAATAGTCATCAACTTGCTGTGATGTGGAAGGCCTAGACTTCCATTACTTCTTTTTCAAGAACCTTTGGAATTGCCTAGTGAATGCAGCAAAGTCTGCATCTGAATCACAGCTAACTGAACCCTTATCTGAATTTTCAGAACTATCTTCTTCAACTTCCTTAGGAGGAGATGGTGATTTCCTCCTATTCTTTCTGGTGGCTTCAGCATTAAATGCCACAGTCTTTTCTCTATGCTCTCCTCTTGAGTTTCTTTCCTCCTCCTTCCTTACCATAAGTTGCATTTCATAGGATAGCAACTTTCCAAACAGGGTTGGAGGAGATATCTCTGCTAATTTAGCCACTTCTCTTATGGCACAGATCTTTGTATCCCAATCCTTTGATAAGGATCTTAAGAATTTGTCATTCAGTTCATAGGTACTGAAGACTCTTCCATAGGATATTAGCTCATTCACAATTCTATAGAATTTCTTATAGCACTCAGTTATGCTATCAGATTTTCCTTGTCTAAAGCTTTCATACTCCTGATTTAGCATAGACTTTCTGTCAAGCCTTACTTCTTCAGATCCCTCCATGTAGACAATCAATGTGTCCCACATCTCCTTGGAGGTCTTGCAGTGAATCAGATTCTGAAATGTTGAATCATCTATGGCACTGACAATGATGTTCTGTGCCCTTTTATCCATGGTTGCCAAGATGATTTCATCCTTGGTCATTTCTGAATAAGTCTTTGGTATTTGGATATTTGCATCAAGAACAGATATCTTCATTGGAGTGAAGGGCCCTTCCTGTACTGTGATGTAAATCCTTGGGTCAGATGCTTCCATAAACAATCTGACTCTCTCTTTCCAGATCCCAAAGATTTCCTTCTTGCATATGGGTAATTTCATAGACCCTAGCTCCTTATGATTCTCTCCAGAACCCATCTTCTTGAATCTTGAATCTGCCTTTCAGATCTACCTCAGACTGTTAAGTCCTTTTTGAGGAACCTCCCTCTGATACCACTTGATAGTTTAACTTTCAAGGCATCCTAAACACCTAGAGGGGGGGGGGTGAATAGGTTCTGCTTTTCTTATAAAAACTTCTAGGCAGAATTCAATTCAATAGCTAACACAATTGGCACAGCAATCACAGAAAATAAAACATCACAGATTGCATAATGTTTTATAGTGGTTCCCCAAGGTCTGGGTACATCCACTTTCCCCCTTCACCTATCTAGTAGTATGCTAGATTCGGCCAAACTTCCACTTATCTCAGATCAACAGATCCTACAACTCAGAACCCAACTGGTTCCTACAACTCAGGCACAACTGCCCTACCTCAGCCTTGCCCCAAGGCCTACAACTCAGAGAATATCCTTCTCCTACACTCAGGCAAACAGCCCTACCACTCAGAGTTCAACACTCCTACACTCAGCCTTTATAACATAGACTTACAACTCAGATCTATGTAAACAGATCCTACAGAAATATAGAAAAGATTATTAAACTGTCTTGCCAAAGTTGAGAGAGAAAAGGCCAAGACAATTCTTGATCAGCTGATGCAATCAACTGTATCTGAGCCTTCTTCAAAGCTTCTTGAAAATGTACTTAGCTGAGTTGATTCCAAACAGCTTCTTGAGAATCCACTGGTGGTTTCTTTCTTCTTCTTCTAATTCAGGCTTGATCTCTCTCTATCCAGCACTTTGAAAGATTCTTCTGAATTCTGATTAGAACTCTTCTTAGATCTATCCTTAGATAGTCTTCTTAGATCTCCCGGAGAAGATCTTCTTAAGTGACTAGCACTTTCTTGAAATGAATTGGATTGTGATCCTTCTCTTCCTTTTTGATTCAAAGTTATTCAAAAGGACTATCTGTTATGGTTATTGTTCTCCTTCTGAATTTGTCTATTTATAGACATTCTTCATGGTAACCGGCTGATCCGGTTTCTAACCGTTTTCTGATAAGTCTGACAGCTTCAGTTAACCGGTGATAACCCACAGCTGTCAAGTCTTCAAACAAGTCCTGTGCCTTAGTCTTGAACCACAAGTTGTTGAAACAGTCTGTCAGAAAGTGTCGAGACCATCTGTCTATCTGTGTCGACACAATTGACTTTGGTGTCGACACAGTCTTCAGTGATGTCGACTAAGTTGCCTTTGAGTCGACACAGCTTCTTCTGAAAATAACTTGGTCTTGACTCTTCAGTGTGTCGACACAAGTCCTGTGTGTCGACACAGTTGTTGTAGAATCATAACTTAGTAAGTGTCGTCTTAGCCTTCAGGTGTCGACACATTCATTTCTTAGATCTGCTTTAATGTGTCGACTTAATCACAATGTGTCGACACATTCTGCTGGTGTCGACAAACTTGAGGTCGACTATTTTCTTCTGTGTCGACACATTCAGCTGATGTCGACAATCTTGAGATCGACTATACTCTTCTGTGTCGACACATTCTCCTAATGTTGAGGTCGACGCTTTTCTTCTGTGTCGACACAAATTCCCAGAGTTGTGTCGACACTTTTCTTCTGTGTCGACACAAATTCCCAGTGATGTGTCGACTTACTTCTTCTGTGTCGACACATTCTCCCAGTGTAGTTGTAGACTAACTGCTATGTGTCGACACTGCTTCCCAGTATTGTGTCGACTATTTTCTTCTATGTGTCGACACTGCTTCCTCTGTGTCGACACTTGGACTTAGAATTTTTCTGCATACTTTATCAATTCTTCACCTGCACATGTCAACTTAAAACAACATCAAATACACCTTGATGTATATCATTGAGCTAGGTTGGGCTTCTTCAAATCAGGTACACATTTTCCAATGTACCCAACAACTGGGGCTTCATCAATTGGGGAATTATGATGAGATGGATGATCATTAGTGGGTGATTGATGATTTGAAGTGGCTGGGGAATGATGAAGAGATGGAGTAAGCAGATTGAACATGGAATCTATGTTGATGTTTGGTATCTCAGCTAGATGAGCTGGTGTTGGGGAAGCAGATTGTGATGGATGGTTCACAGGAGAAGAATGAATTTTAATGGAGGTGGATGGCAAGGAGGATGAAGTAGGAATTTCTTCACTAGGGTGGGAAGTGGCTTCAGGAGCCCTTGTGCCCTCAGATATTGTAGGGGTATACCCAGCCTTTGATGGTTTCTGAATGGTCCTTTTCCACTTAACAAACAGGGAAGGATCAATTCTCTTGCTGGCATTTATTGCTGTAGGAGCAGAGCTTAATAACTGGGAAGCTTTCTTTGATAGAAAGAACTCAATTAGCCTACCTTGAGTCACCTCTTTCTTGTTATTCTTTTTCCTGAGCAATTCAAATAACAATCCAGCCTAGTTGATTGCTTTCTTATTAACTATAGCTGACATCAAGGCAAATTGTTGCCTGTTGATATTGTCGTGGGCTGAATGCTTTCCAAGCAAAAATTTTCCAACCAGGTCAGCCAAGAACTTAAAACCAACAGATAGATTTAACTTCAAGAGCTTAGATGGAATGCCTTCTGCATGTCCCATCTCCAACAGCATCCTACCATACTCAGCGGTATCTTGCTCATACTCATCAGATCCATTCTTTAACTCAAAGATTTCATTCAGAATTTCGAGAGAAAGAATTACCTCCACACCGTTTATGGTTCATGTCATCACTTTGTCATCTGAAGAAGACGTATAAACCCATTCCTTTATTTCTGATAGGTGGAGTTTGATTTTTGTAGACATGAGTTTCTTGAGACCTTGATCATCACATAACTGCAGCATCTCTCGGAAAACTTGTTCGCAGTCGCTGAAGGAATCGAAATCAACACTAAAACTGGCATCGAACTTCATCACGGACAGGGTTGCAGAGTAAATCACCATGGAATCGACGAGAAGAATCGTAAGAAAAGAGAGGGAGAAAGCGCGGGACGAGAGCTCGAAACAGTCCTGGAAGCAGAATACGAAAAGGCGAGCTCCGTCGACGATCTTCAGACCTAAATAGACGATCGTTTAGAAATAAACTAGAATCGTCGATCTCTGAATGAAGATCAGGAGAATCGGTCATCGATCGTCGATCGTCGATCGACGATCGATTTCCGAAGCAGAGTCGTCGATCATCGATCGACGATTTCTGTCTCTGAAAGCAAAGAGCTGTTATAGACCAAGGGTCGACGATTTAACTCAACCAGTTCGATTATCTTCGAACACCATTCGATGATTTCAGAATAGATTTCAACTTAGCAGATTTTTACACTTAGTCTGATCCATTCATCATGCCTAGTTGATTCAAAAAGAATAGATATTTTTGTTCATCTAAAGGCTTTGTAAATATATCACTTCTCTGAAGATCTGTGGGTATAAACTCGAGATTTATTTTATTCTTGTCAACACAGTCTCTAAGAAAATGATGTCTAATGTCTATGTGCTTAGTTCTAGAATGGTGCACATGATTTTGTGCTATGGAAATAGCACTGGTACTATCACACATAATTTTGGTGTTTTTGTGTGTGTACCCATAATCCAAGAGTTGATTTTGAATCCATAGTATTTGTGAACAACAACTAGCAGCTGCTATATATTCAGCCTCTGTAGTTGAAGTTGAAATAGAAGCCTGCTTCTTGCAAAACCAAGAGACTAATCTCTCACCTAGGAACTGACAAGTCCCTGAGGTGCTCTTCCTGTCAACTCTACAGCCAGCATAGTCATCATCTGAGTATCCAATCAACTCAAATTCTTATTCAGCTGGGTACCAAAGTCCTAAATTTTGGCATCCCTTCAAGTATCTTAAAATTCTCTTAAGAAGAGTTAAGTGAGATTCCTTGGGGTTGACCTGAAATCTAGCACAGAGGCATGTGACAAACATTATATCAGGCCTATTTGCAGTTAGATATAATAAGGAACCAAAAATGGCCCTATAATTTTTCTGATCAACAGGCTTTCCCTTTTCATCAGAATCAATAACTACATTAGTAGCCATAGGAGTGTGCATTGCAGAAGCATCTGCCATCACAAACTTCTTTACCAATTCCTTGGCATATTTAGATTGGGAGATGAAGATGCCATCAGCATCTTGTTTCACTTGGAGACCAAGGAAATAAGACAGCTCACCCATACTACTCATCTCAAACTTAGAATGCATTAGGTCTGAGAACCTTTTGCATAGTTTGGGATCAGTGGAATCAAATATAATGTCATCCACATAAATTTGAACTAACAGGATCTTGTCCTTATGATGCTTAATAAAAAGGGTTCAATCAACTATGCCTCTAACAAACTTATATTCTAATAGGAAACTAGCCAAAGTTTCGTACCATGCTCTAGGAGCCTGCTTAAGTCCATACATAGTTTTTTGCAAATTTAAAACATGTGAGGGATAAGTTGAAGAAATAAAACCAGGAGGTTGTTCAACAAATACCTCTTCCTTTAGCTCTCCATTCAGGAATGCACTCTTTACATCCATTTGGAACACCTTAAACTTCATGTAGGCTGCATAGGCTAGAAAGATCCTTATTGCCTCTAGCCTTGCAACAGGAGCAAATGTCTTATCATAATCTATGCTTTCTTCCTGTCTGTAGCCCTGTGCTACAAGCCTTGCTTTATTCCTTATAATAATTCCTTTAGTATCCAACTTGTTTCTAAACACCCATTTGGTGCCTATAACCAGTTGACCTTTTGGTCTTGGAACTAAATTCCAAACTTTACACCTTTCAAACTGGTTTAGCTCCTCTTGCATAACAATGATCCAGTGGGGATCTTGCTCAGCATCTTTTAGGGTTAGGGGCTCAAACTGAGAAAGAAAACAAGCAAGCATCACATCTTGACTGTAACATCCCATTTTCCAATTAGAACCCCCCTTAGGAGTGACTTGAGCATAACTAGGTCATATGAGTTAACCTAGGTGAGCCCAGGAGACCAAGTGACCTAAAAACCTAGTTGAGACCCACTTGGTCTACAAATAGTAATTTTCAAAACTCTGATTTTGGGTGGCCTAGTAGGTTCATTGTGACTCTAAAAATTCCCTTAGACCTAATGTGGGCCCAATGAGTCACCAAGGACCCACTTGGGTCAACCATAGTGGTCAATTTGACCAAGTCAACCCCAAGCCCAAATCAAGTCAAACCTAGCCTATATGGGCTAACCCAACCTCAAACCACCCTCCCCCTTAGGCTAACTCTTGCATGATTATTTTTGTATGATATTTGGCTGCCTATATCCTAGGGAATTGACCAAGTCAACATTGGTGACTAGGAGAGAGAAGGTGAGCTCCATTTTCATGTTAATGGAGGAGAGAGAAAAATTCAAGAGAGAGGGAAGGAGGAATTCGGCCAAAGGGAGGCCAAAGGCACCCTTAATGGCTGAATTCAACTCCCCTGGGGAAGGGGAGGAGTTTCCAGCCGTTTCCCGGCCACCTAGGCTTTGGTTCATCCCCCCTCCTCCATGGCCGAACCCTCCTTTATTGGCCATTAATGGCTTCTTTCAAAACTGCCTTCCCCCTCCCCTCCTGGCCATATAGACCTCACCAGCAAGCTAGGGCGACAGATTTCGAAGCATTAGAAGGAGGGAGAACCACTGCCGGAGCCACCAAAGGAGAAATCGCCGCCGCCGCCGCCGCCATGAATTCCCATCGCTCCACCCGCATCCAAGCCCGAGTTCAGGTCCTCCTCCTCTCCTTCTCTCATGCTTAGATCCTAGGAATGCTTAGAAACCGATTCCATGCTCAATCGAACCCGAGTTAGGTTTTTATTTTTCGGAAAATCACCATTTTTCGGGAGGTTTTTGAGCTCTCGGCTAAGGCGGCGCCGCCACCTCCGGCCGCCCTAGCTCCGGCCAGGGATAGCCCCCACCACCGGGAACAATTAGGGGATGTTTCCCGGTGGTGGCGCCGCCTCAGGCCGCCGGGAATCGACCCGCAAAAAAACACCTGCCCAAACCTCTTTTCGGCTCCATCGGGGAAGATGAACAGGAGCCGCCTGATATGCTTCTAGATTCGTGCAGAGCAGATTCTATAATTTTAAATCCTATTTTCTAATTTTCTGTATTTTAAATAAAACAGTTTTACTGTAATTGGATTTTAGGCCCCTTATGGGCACCTACTGGAAAAGTGTTTAGCATGAAAGTTGTAGGTCCTTTTAATACCTACAATTTGATATGCTGTGGTGAAATTTTGGTAGAGTACCTAGACCTGTAGGGCCATTTGATTATGGGTATGTCCTAGTTTTAGGGCTGTTTTATTATAAAAATTATTTAGGCCCTTTGGAGGCTTGTTCATCAAAATTGATCAACATGAATGTTGTAGGCTTTTTAATTATCTACAGTTTGATATATTATAGAAAATTATAGGACAAGTCTTCTGACCTATAGGGCCATTATTCTAGGGTAGGTCCTACAAATAGGGCAGATCTTTGAAAAATTCCCCACACCTAATCCTTGGTCCAAATGCTTTGAATTTTGGACAGGGGCTTAATATAACCTATAGCTAGCTCCTGTAAAAATTGGAATCTATTTAAAGAAGTGTAACCTAGGGTTTTTCCCTAAACCTAGAAAAGCTAGGGTAAGGTAGTTGAAGGGTCAAATGACCTCCAAATCCTCCCAAATTTTGGTGAGGTGTCTCTGGTATAGGTATCTAGTTCTGGTTCAAATTTCAACTCATTTGGTTGAGTTTTGATTAGGAATCCTCTAAACCCTAGTTTTGACCTAGTAGGAGGAAGCTTAGTGAGAAGGTTCTTTGCACTCTGGTATGATCATCTCACCTCAACAGAGGTTGAGATTTTGACCACTGGTTTATTTTGGTCATAAGATTACCCTTAGGGAAGATGGGATGATTTAGGGTAAGTTTACCTAGGGCCCAGGTTCAAACCCTAAATGTGGACTTTGGGGGTTTGTGAAGGACATAGGGGCAAATGCCCTTGTATGGCCTTGAGATTTGGTGGAGAGGTTGTTAATGAGTTTGTAACTCTCTGGTTGTAATGTTAGAGAATTTTGATGTAGGTAGCTAGCTCAAAACTTAAACCCTAGTTTTAGGGTAGAAGGGATTTTAGGTCAAAACAGTATCTTAAACTCTTTTAAAAGCCATGAAATCGGGGTAGTGTGTTTCTAGGGTAGTTAGAACCCTTGGATAATTTTACTAGAATTTTTGGATAGGTATTTCTAGTACTTCATTCATGAATGTGGGTATAGCCCTTTTTGATGTTTTATTTATTAAAGATTTTTAATTCAAATAAGGCCCCCTTGAAACTCTGGAATTAGATGTTTTTGGCCGGTAGGAATGCCCATGAATTTTAGTTCAATTTTATGTTGATTAAATAGAATAGTTCCTTCACAAGTATTACTAAAGGGCTCTATGTTTTAAAAATATTTTATTGCATAAATAGTCTCTGAAAAATTATGAAAGTTGGTAAATAGTGTTTTTAAATCATTATGAATCAGTGGGATTTTTCTCTGGATTTTTGGAGTTATGGATTTAGTACTTGATTCACAAGCATGCTAGATTAGGATTTTAGAAAATGATTTATTATAAATTAATTTTCCAGCAGGAAAATTATGAAACTTTTATAGTACTGTTTTCATGGTATTTCTAATATCCTATAATTAATCCAATTTATTTGGAAGAGAATTTGATGTAGTCTATTCATTAGACATGAAGGAAATGGATTATTGCAAAAATAAGTTTAGGCCCCTTAGACCATAGAAAAAATTGCCAAACCTTGGATATGTCATTTTTAGATACATTAATGTTTGTCTTAAATTTATTATGATTTATACATGACTGAAAAATATAATCCTTGTACAAATTTGGAAGACCTTGGGTTTTAGTAAAATTAATTAATTATTAGATTAATTGGGAAAATCGTTATTACCGGAAATCGATTCAATAATGTCATGATAGGCCCCCAGTAATTAACTTAGGCCGTTCGGAAGAAAATACAAAGGACATCCTATCATAGACATTGCTTAGTATAAGGTGGTCTGTAGTTAGTAACTTTGGGAAATGAGTAACAAGATAAGGTTTGGGTTAGCATAAGGACAGCTTGTGTTGGATTGGATTTAAAGAAAGAGGGTGGATCACCATAGGAGGTTTCAAGTGTGGTGAGGAATGAGTTGATGCGCTCTAGAAGGTGCGCGGGACCGACGAAAGATCGCCGTCCCCGTAGGAGTGAAGAGTCAAATCCACCCTAGGTTTAGTTCGATGCAACTTATAGAGAGAACGGGTAAGGGAAAAACAACCAATAACAATAAGTGACTTGCGAAAGGGAACTTCGGGCCGTAATGCCGCCGTCTTGGTTCCTAGTGCCCTTTGAGAGCCCTTCACGGGGTATGCCAGGGGCAGTCCTGGGCTAATGTAAATCTAAAAACAAACGAAAGAGTAATTAGCCTAATAGGGATTCACAGTTCACACACTCATTAGTTAGGGTTGGTAATGTTTAAGTCGTCCCGAGGTGTTCAAGGGGGCGCTGTCCCGTGGTGTTCTAGGGGATGGAGTCTAGAGATGAGCCGGACGTTTTAGTCCGAGGAATTTGGTCTCGGATGTGGTTTATACAGACGGTTTAGTCCGGGAGTTTGACACTTTAAAATCATTATATATTAAACTGCTGCATGTGCATAAAAATAGGAAGATTAAGGTGGTGGGTTTTCGATATCGTGGAGTTCGATTGCACCGACACCGATATCGTTGACTCGGCAAGGTTACTAGCACTTAGCCAAGGTTAAGTCCGGCGGACCAGTCGGCAAGAGTACGCAGGAGTCTGCCTCGTGCACCAGGTGTTGAGGGCGTACGATAGGTCAGACCAATGGTGCTTTTACTGGTTTGAGGTGGGCGAGGCCCAACCCACCGCTTCCATTTGCCACTACGGGAGTAACCTGAGAGTTATCTCCAGAAAGGGGGAACTAAAGGTTTGTGTACACAAAGTTGGGTGTGTGAGTTGCACTGCTTGAACATCATAACCCATCATATAGCTGCATGACATAATCATTCATAACAACCTTGACACCTAAAGTATAAGTGGAATGAGACGCTTATACTTTAGGACTTGCAAAACGACCCCTTGGTCTATAAGCTTGTGTGGGCAAGTTTATAAATTAAGGTCAATTTGATACATGTAAATCTGCTGCTTGATAACCGACACCCCAACGTATAAGCCGTATGGGACGCGTTATACGATGGGAGCCTTGCAAAAGATCCCTTGGCTTATGTGTACTCACATAAGCGAAGGTTTAATTTCTTACTTACTTCCTTTCTGTTATACCTATTACAACATTTATACTGTTCACCTGTTATAACTTGCTAGTTAGGTCCACCGTCATCTGCTTTGGAATTTATCTCCACTTTCATGTCCTCCCCTTTCTTCCTCTCCGCCCGGTGCCTTAGAGCGTGGGGGAAGGGGTGGGGGTTGATAGGGCTTAGTCTTTTAGACTAACGGTTTTCGAACCATATCATATTAGGGGATTGCGGAGCCCAGCATGGAGGAGCAGCCCAGGAGGCCGGTACGCTTGGAGATGGGGCAGTCTAGCACTGGAGTCCAGACTGCAGGGACCGTGAGTCCTGACCTTTAGTAGAGTTTTAGTCTTGCTTCCGCATGGAGTGATTTTGTAGTGAGGACTTGATGTACCGGGCATGAGCCCTTATATTTCTAGTATCATTGTACTCTGATGTTTTCTGTGGACACTCCCTTCGTGGAGTTTATATACATGTGATTTATTATTGTGGACTATATTTCTCTTCCTTTACTTCGTGCTACTTGATTGTGATCGAAAAGGCCGGCAGAATCGGCGCGTTGTAGTGACGACCTTCCCGGGTGCGAAGGCGTCACCGCAAAGCGGCGGTTCTGGGCATAAGACCCTGGGCTTTCAAAAAAAAGGGGGTCTTACAAGTCCACAAATAATTGTCCATAAATCCCTGGGTCACCTCCGCGCGAGTTTAGTTTGCGGACAAACTAAGCAGCGGAAGCAGTGGTGTGCCCATATGGGGAATCACAAATAATTGTCCCCCTTTAAGTTCTTATGAACCGATTTCTCATAGAAAAATTTTCTTTTCGCAGCCTTCAGCACAGCCCACTCCACAGGGTGAGGTTCTGCAGACTCCGGATGCTGCACCACCTCCACCAGTTCCCGCTCCTTTCCTACAGACGGACATGGGGCAGACTCTGACAGCCATTCTAGAAGCCTTCAGGGCTCAACAGGCTCCGGCTCCGCAGCTGATTCCGGGAGCCAACTGGCTGAGTATCTTCCGAGGACTTTCTCCCCCGTCCTACTTAGGGACAGAGACGACAGTTCGGACAGAGGAGTGGTTGGACATCATGCATGAGATGCTGACTGGGATACGATGCCCGGTGGAGGAGAGGGTGGCATTGGTGGTCTCTTGCCTAGAGTCCCATGCCAAGAGGTGGTGGAAGACGCTCCTGGACAAGACTTATGCCGACAGGGAGGTTGTGGAGGTCACTTGGGGAGAATTCAGGGTCGCGCTGTTGGAACATTTTGTTCCGCAGTCGGCCAGGGATGAGCTTGAAGACCGGTTCTTACAACTAAAGCAGGGCACCAGGTCGGTGGTGGAGTACCATCGGGAGTTCGATCATCTAGCCCGATATGCAGATTCTTATTAGCTGGACGAAGCCGGGTACACCAAGAGGTTTTACAAGGGCTTGAAGGAGGATTTGAGGGAGGCTCTATTGTTCGTGTCCGATGGGCCTATTCCTCGAATTCTAGAGATGGCCAAGAGGATCGAGACAGACTGGCACGCTACCCGAGGCCAGAAGCGGCCAATGGAGGATCAGAATCATGGAGCAAGAAATGAGCAGTGACGAGGCTGTGCTACAGATGTGGGCAGGATGGAGGATCAGCCTCGTCAGGAGGTGAGATAGGAGCCGAGGGAGCAGGTGACTCTGGCTCCCCAGCCTCTCCAGATGCGGGAGATACCAAGACCATAGATGAAGGATGTGTAGAGACCAGGAGGGAGGGCTTACCATCCACCAGAGTGTTTTCATTGCCGTCAGGTGGGGCATATCAAGAGGAACTGCCCTATGGGAAGGGGGCCCCCTCTAGCGCCGCAGATTGCCCCACCTGCTCAGCACTATGGAGGCCGAGGACGCGGTCAAGGACGAGGATACCAGGACGGAGACCGTAGGCAGGAAAGGGAGCAGGTATATGTACTGGACCTGGCCCAACCCCGGCATCCTGAGCAAGTGATCACAGGTACGACAATGTTTTGTTTGCTTTGTTTTAATTCTTTTTCCATCCTTTCCTAGGAAACTATTTGTCTTTAGCATTAGGTAGTAAAAACCAAGAACAGAACTCTAAGTTAAGTCACAATCTCAGGCATTGTCTTCATTTGCGGCAAACCCGCACACACTCTCTTCGACATGGGTGCCTCGCACTCGTTTGTGTCGGAGACCTTTATCCAAGGGTTGGATGGCGTGAAGAAATTCACGGGGTCGATGATGAAGATACGGCTACCTGACGGGTCGGAGCTGTTCACCTCATCCCATTGAAATATGGAGGCATTGATAGGCGGGAAACCTTTCGAAGCGTCAACGACGATCTTGCCACTGCCAGATTATGATCTGATTCTGGGTATGTCATGGCTCCACTGGAACCATGCCCAGATTGACTGCTTGGCCAAGAAGATTACCATTAGATATGGGGATTCTTTCATCGTGATGGAAGGTATTAGATCTGTGTCCCATATTTTCTTATCATCTATTCAGGCCGTCAAGTCCCATCTGCAGGGAGACATGGTATATCAGGTGCTGTTCGAGATGACCGAGGAGAAGGACCGGATTGCCAATATACCGGTGGTTTGTGATTACGCCGATGTGTTTCCAGAGAAGCTGCTAGGATTGCCTCCGCACAGGGAGAAGGATTTCCAGATTCAGTTGGTGCCAGGGGCTAAGCCGATATCCAGGGCTCCCTATCGGATGGCCCCTAAGGAGTTGGCGGAGTTTCGGACTCAGTTGCAAGAGTTGGTGGAGGTGGGATTTGTTAGACTGAGTTCTTCGCCATGGGGAGCTCCGGTCCTATTCGTAAAGAAGAAGGATGGGACACTTCGCCTGTGCATCGATTATCGAGCACTAAACAGACTGACCGTCCGGAATACCTATCCGCTCCCCCGGAAAGACGAGTTGTTCGACCAGCTGGAGGGAGCCCACTATTTCTCGAAGCTGGACTTGAGGTCAGGATACTACCAGCTTGAAGGATCAAGCGCATACCCAACTGCACCAAAAGCCCGGACTATTGGAGGGGCGCTACTTAATTTTTTATATAAGTAGCAGAGCGCCACGGGTCAAGTGAAGGAACGCCGGACCCAACAATCCCCCCCGGCATCCAGCACAACCCGTCGGCTCAGAGGTGGGGTTACCACATGGCCCATACAGCTCAGAGGTGGGGTTACCACATGTCCACAGTTGCCTGACCCACCAGACCCACACAGGTAGAAGGGAAAAATCAGGATTTAATAGCGCCCCCCCCGGTCTTGAACCCGTGACCTCCTCTGATACCAATTGAAGGATCAAGCGCATACCCAACTGCACCAAAATCCCAGACTGTTGGAGGGGGCGCTACTTAATTTTTTATATAAGTAGCAGAGCGCCACGGGTCAAGTGAAGGAACGCCGGACCCAACACAGCTCTGGATCCAGGAGGAGGATATTCTGAAGACGGCCATCAGTAGCAGATATGGCTTGTATGAGTTCACCGTGATGCCCTTCGGGCTCACAAATGCACTGTCGGCGTTCATGAGCCTCATGAACCGGGTTTTTGAGGCCTACTTGGATGTATTCGTTTTAGTATTCATAGATGACATCCTGATCTACTCTGGGACGGAGGAGGAGCACACTCGGTATCTGGCACTGACTCTACAGAGGTTGGGGGAGCATCACCTTTATGCGAAATTCAGCAAGTGTCAGTTTTGGTTGAAGGAGGTGGCTTTCCTAGGCCATATTATCAGCGGAGCGGGGTTGGCAGTGGATCTGGCAAAGATTCAGGCAGTTTGAGATTGGCCGCCGTTGAAGACAGCCACCGATGTACAAAGTTTCTTGGGACTTGCCGGTTATTACCGGAAGTTCGTGGAAGGGTTCTCTCAAATTGCCCTCCCCCTCACATCTTTGACAAGGAAGGATTCACCTTTCATTTGGACCGCGCAGTGCCAGGCGGCTTTCTAGGAGCTAAAGGACCGACTCATCTCAGCCCCGATTCTGGCCCTTCCATCTGGAAATGAAGGATTCCAGGTGTATACCGACGCATCATACCAAGGGATGGGAGCGGTGCTGATGCAGAACGAACATGTCATAGCATATGCCTCCCGCCAGCTGAAGACCCATGAGAGGAACTACCCAGTGCACGACCTCGAGATGGGAGCGGTCGTTTTTGCTCTGAAGGTCTGGCGCCATTATCTTTATGGAGTCCACTGCGACATCTTCTCCGATCACAAGAACTTGAAATACGTGGACACGCAGAAGGAGCTGAATATCAGGCAGAGGCGCTGGGTGGAATTCTTAGCAGATTATCAGTATGAGATGCACTACCATCCAGGGAAGGCAAACGTGGTGGCCGACGCATTGAGTCGGAGAGAGGCCACTTCCGAAGACGGGCCCCAGGTTATGTCCATGGAGCTAGTTCGGTCCTTCAGAGATATGCAGATATCCCTAGTGTTCGAGGATGATCCAGAGCTATATAGGGAGTATCTGGCATCGATGGTGGCCATAGATGATATTCGGGACCGCATCCGGGACGAACGAAGGACAGATGTATGGGCAGAGCCGATATTCCGAGCCTTGGAGGAGGGTTCGACAGGAGATTATTCCCTGAGAGACGGATTGCTACATTTCAGAGGCAGGGTTTATATACCTGTAGGAGGCCGGGTTCCGGAGGACATCATGGCGGAGGCGCATTGTAGTAGATATTCTATACACCCGGGGATCACGAAGATGACGGCAGATTTGAAGAAGGTGATGTTTTGGCCAGGGATGAAGAAGGACATTACGTACTTCGTGACCCACTGCGAGACGTGCCAGTTAGTGAAGGCAGAGTGTAGACATCCCGCTGGTTTATTGCAGCCACTCCCGGTGCCGGAGTGGAAATTTGAGGACATCGCGATGGACTTCATCCATGGCCTACCTCGATCACGGACGGGAAACGATTCGATCTGGGTGATCGTGGACCGTCTGACGAAGGTGGCTAGGTTCATCCCGATCAGGAAGGATGACTCTGTTGGAGCGTTGGTTCAGAAGTTCATGGAGCAGTATATTCGTTATCACGGCGTGCCAAGGACGATCGTATCAGATCGAGATGGGCGGTTTACATCCAGAGAGTGGAGATCGGTGCAAGCTTACCTTGGCTCCCGACTGACTTTCAGTACGGCCTTCCACCCCTAGACTGACGGGCAGATGGAGCGTACCAATCGGACGCTGGAAGACCTCCTGAGACTATGTATTGTAGACCGCGGAGAGCCCTGGGAGAAGATGCTGCCATTGGTGGAGTTCTCGTATAACAACAGTTACCAGTCCAGCATACGGATGGCTCCTTACGAGGCCTTGTATGGGAGAAGGTGTAGGACACCGTTATCTTGGCTGCAGGACGTGGATCCGAAGGTTCTAGACTCAGAGTTTGTGGAAGACACCGAGGCTCAGGTGAGTCTGATCCGGGACCGGATGTTAGAGGCGCAGAGCAGGCAAGCGAAGTATTATGACGCTCGGCATCGTCAGGTGGAGTTTCAGATCGGGGACCGAGTGTTCTTGAAGATCCGGCCGATGCATGGAGTTTCACGGGTGCGGGGTCATCGGAAGAAGCTCAGCCCGAGATTTATGGGACCGTTCAGGATCCTGGAGCGGATCGGTCCTCTAGCTTACCAGCTGGAGCTGCCACCGGAGCTGGCCGGCTTGCACGACATTTTTCACGTATCTTCACTTTGGAGGGCTCTACTACGCCCGGAGTTGCAGATTACGGCCTCTGATGGGCCGGTAGCCTCGGATCGGTCTGTGCATTTGGAACCGATACGGATCGATGACCAGGGGATACGAGTCTTGCGCCGCAAGAAGATCCCGCTAGTCAAGGTCTTGTGGAGGAACCACGGGCGAGAGGAGCATACTTGGGAGCCTCAGGACCTGATGCAGGAAAAATATCCGGAGCTTTTTAGTTAGGTATACCTCGCAACTCCTCCAGTGTATTAGTGTTTTTCCTTATTTTTTTGTACTAATAGAATTATTTAAAAAGGTAGAGGATAATCCTTTTATTTATTGGGGCTAGCCCTTATCTTGTTAACCTAGTAGGCTCTTCCACACTTCATGGGATGTTACAAGCTTAGGCTATCCCGGTAGAAATCCCCGTAGACTTAACCTTAATTTCGAGGACGAAATTTTTGTTTTGTTTATTGGGATTTGTAACATCCCATTTTCCAATTAGACCCCCCCTTAGGAGTGACTTGAGCATAACTAGGTCATATGAGTTAACCTAGGTGAGCCCAGGAGGCCAAGTGACCTAAAAACCTAGTTGAGACCCACTTGGTCTGCAAATAGTAATTTTCAAAACTTTGATTTTGGGTGGCCTAGTAGGTTCATTGTGACTCTAAAAATTCCCTTAGACCTAATGTGGGCCCAATGAGTCACTAAGGACCCACTTGGGTCAACCATAGTGGTCAATTTGACCAAGTCAACCCCAAGCCTAAATCAAGTCAAACCTAGCCTATATGGGCTAACCCAACCTCAAACCACCCTCCCCCTTAGGCTAACTCTTGCATGATTATTTTTGTATGATATTTGGCTGCCTATATCCTAGGGAATTGACCAAGTCAACATTGGTGACTAGGAGAGAGAAGGTGAGCTCCATTTTCATGTTAATGGAGGAGAGAGAAAAATTCAAGAGAGAGGGAAGGAGGAATTCGGCCAAAGGGAGGCCAAAGGCCACCCTTAATGGCTGAATTCAACTCCCCTGGGGAAGGGGAGGAGTTTCCAGCCGTTTCCCGGCCACCTAGGCTTTGGTTCAGCCCCCCTCCTCCATGGCCGAACCCTCCTTTATTGGCCATTAATGGCTTCTTTCAAAACTTCCTTCCCCCTCCCCTCCTGGCCATATAGACCTCACCAGCAAGCTAGGGCGACGGATTTCGAAGCATTAGAAGGAGGAAGAACCACTGCCGGAGCCACCAAAGGAGAAATCGCCGCCGCCGCCATGAATTCCCGTCGCTCCACCCTCATCCAAGCCCGAGTTCAGGTCCTCCTCCTCTCCTTCTCTCATGCTTAGATCCTAGGAATGCTTAGAAACCGATTCCATGCTCAATCGAACCCGAGTTAGGTTTTTATTTTTCGGAAAATCACCATTTTTGGGAGGTTTTTGAGCTCTCGGCTAGGGTGGCGCCGCCACCTCCGGCCGCCCTAGCTCCGACCAGGGATAACCCCTACCACCTGGAACAATTAGGGGATGTTTCCCGGTGGTGGCGCCGCCTCAGGCCGCCGGGAATCTGCCCGCAAAAAAACGCATGCACAAGCCTCTTTTCGGCTCCATCAGGGAAGATGAACAGGAGCCGCCTGATATGCTTCTAGATTCGTGCAGAGCAGATTCTATAATTTT
Source organism: Platanthera zijinensis (assembly GCA_039513925.1). Classification (NCBI taxonomy): domain Eukaryota; kingdom Viridiplantae; phylum Streptophyta; class Magnoliopsida; order Asparagales; family Orchidaceae; genus Platanthera; species Platanthera zijinensis. Next base: position 109,461,586 of record CM077095.1, on the reverse strand, counting down.
AAATCCTATTTTCTAATTTTCTGTATTTTAAATAAAACAGTTTTACTGTAATTGGATTTTAGGCCCTTGTGGGCACCTACTGGAAAAGTGTTTAGCATGAAAGTTGTAGGTCCTTTTAATACCTACAATTTGATATGCTGTGGTGAAATTTTGGTAGAGTACCTAGACTTGTAGGGCCATTTGATTATGAGTATGTCCTAGGTTTAGGGCAGTTTTATTATAAAAATTATTTAGGCCCTTTGGAGGCTTGTTCATCAAAATTGATCAACATGAATGTTGTAGGTTTTTTAATTATCTACAGTTTGATATATTATGGAAAATTATAGGACAAGTCTTCTGACCTATATGGCCATTATTCTAGGGTAGGTCCTACAAATAGGGCAGATCTTTGAAAAATTCCCCACACCTAATCCTTGGTTCAAATGCTTTGAATTTTGGACAGGGGATTAATATCTCCTAGAACTAGCTCCTGTAAAAATTGGAATCCATTTAAAGAAGTGTAACCTAGGGTTTTTCCCTAAACCTAGAAAAGCTAGGGTAAGGTAGTTGAAGGGTCAAATGACCTCCAAACCCTCCCAAATTTTGGTGAGGTGTCCCTGGTATAGGTATCTAGGTCTGGTTCAAAGTTCAACTCATTTGGTTGAGTTTTGATTAGGAATCCTCTAAACCCTAGTTTTGACCTAGTAGAAGGAAGCTTAGTGAGAAGGTTCTTTGCACTCTGGTATGATCATCTCACCTCAACAGAGGTTGAGATTTTGACCACTTGTTTATTTTGGTCCTAAGATTACCCTTAGGGAAGATGGGATGATTTAGGGTAAGTTTACCCTAGGGTCCAGGTTCAAACCCTAAATGTGGACTTTGGGGGTTTGTGAAGGACATAGAGGCAAATGCCCTTGTATGGCCTTGAGATTTGGTGGAGAGGTTGTTAATGAGTTTGTAACTCTCTGGTTGTAATGTTAGAGAATTTTGATGTAGGTAGCTACCTCAAAACTTAAACCCTAGTTTTAGGGTAGAAGGGATTTTAGGTCAAAACAGTATCTTAAACTCTTTTAAAAGCCATGAAATTGGATTAGTGTGTTTCTAGGGTAGTTAGGACCCTTGGATAATTTTACTAGAATTTTTGGATAGGTATTCTAGTACTTCATTCATGAATGTGGGTATAGCCCTTTTTGATGTTTTATTTATTAAAGATTTTTAATTCAAATAAGACCCCCTTGAAACTCTGGAATTAGATGTTTTTGGCCAGTAGGAATGCCCATGAATTTTAGTTCAATTTTATGTTGATTAAATAGAATAGTTCCTTCACAAGTATTATTAAAGGGCTCTATGTTTTAAAAATATTTTATGGCATAAATAGTCTCTGGAAAATTATGAAAGTTGATAAATAGTGTTTTTAAATCATTATGAATCAGTGGGATTTTTCTCTGGATTTTTGGAGTTATGGATTTAGTACTTGATTCACAAGCATGCTAGATTAGAATTTTAGAAAATGATTTATTATAAATTAATTTTCCAGCAGGAAAATTATGAAACTTTTATAGTACTGTTTTCATGGTATTTCTAATATCCTGTAATTAATTTAATTTATTTGGAAGAGAATTTGATGTAGTGTATTCATTAGACATGAAGGAAATGGATTATTGCAAAAAAAGTTTAAGCCCCTTAGACCATAGGAAAAATTGTCAAACCTTGGATATGTCATTTTTAGATACATTAATGTTTGTCTTAAATTTATTATGATTTATACATGACTGAAAAATATAATCCTTGTATAAATTTGGAAGACCTTGGGTTTTAGTAAAATTAATTAATTCTTAGATTAATTGGGAAAATCGTTATTACCGGAAATCGATTCAATAATGTCATGATAGGCCCCCAGTAATTAACTTAGGCCGTTCGGAAGAAAACACAAAGGACATCCTATCATAGACATTACTTAGTATAAGGTGGTCTGTAGTTAGTAACTTTGGGAAATGAGTAACAAGATAAGGTTTGGGTTAGCGTATGGACAGCTTGTGTTGGATTGGATTTAAAGAAAGAGGATGGATCACCATAGGAGATTTCAAGTGTGGTGAGGAATGAGTTGATGCGCTCTAGAAGGTGCGCGGGACCGACGAAAGATCGCGGTCCCCGTAGGAGTGAAGAGTCAAATCCACCCTAGGTTTAGTTCGATGCAACTTATAGAGAGAACGGGTAAGGGAAAAACAACCAATAACAATAAGTGCCTTGCGAAAGGGAACTTCGGGCCGTAATGCCGCCGTCTTGGTTCCTAGTGCCCTTTGAGAGCCCTTCACGGGGTATGTCGGGGGCAGTCCTGGGCTAACGTAAATCTTAAAACAAACGAAAGAGTAATTAGCCTAATAGGGATTCACATTTCACACACTCATTAGTTAGGGTTGGTAATGTTTAAGTCGTCCCGAGGTGTTCAAGGGGGCGCTGTCCCGTGGTGTTCTAGGGGATGGAGTCTGGAGATGAGCCGGACGTTTTAGTCCGGGGAATTTGGTCTTGGATGTGGTTTATACGGACGGTTTAGTCCGGGAGTTTGACACTTTAAAATCGTTATATATTAAACTGCTGCATGTGCATAAAAATAGGAAGATTAATGTGGTGGGTTTTCGATATCGGGGAGTTCGATTGCACCGACACCGATATCGTTGACTCGACAAGGTGACTAGCACTTAGCCAAGGTTAAGTCCGGCGGACTAGTCAGCAAGAGTACGCAGGAGTCCGCCTCGTGCACCAGGCGTTGAGGGCGTACGATAGGTCAGACCAGTGGTGCTTTTACTGGTTTGAGGTGGGCGAGGCCCAACCCACCGCTTCCGTTTGCAACTACGGGAGTAATCCTGGGATTTATCTCCAGAAAGGGGGAACTAAAGGTTTGTGTACACATAGCTGGGTGTGTGAGTTGCACTGCTTGAACATCATAACCCACCATATAGCTGCATGACATAATCATTCATAACAACCTTGACACCTAAAGTATAAGTGGAATGAAACGCTTAACTTTAGGACTTGCAAAACGACCCCTTGGTCTATAAGCTTGTGTGGGCAAGTTTATAAATTAAGGTCAATTTGATACATGTAAATCTGCTGCTTGATAACCGACACCCCAACGTATAAGCGGCATGGGACGCATTATATGATGGGAGCCTTGCAAAAGATCCCTTGGCTTATGTGTACTCACATTAGCGAATGTTTAATTTCTTACTTACTTATTTTTTATTATACCTATTACAATATTTATACTGTTCACCTGTTATAACTTGCTAGTTAGGTCCACCGTCATCTGCTTTGGAATTTATCTCCACTTTCATGTCCTCCCCTTTCTTCCTCTCCGCCCGGTGCCTTAGAGCGTGGGGGAAGGGGTGGGGGATGATAGGGCTTAGTCTTTTAGACTAACGGTTTTCGAACCATATCATATTAGGGGATTGCGGAGCCCAGCATGGAGGAGCAGCCCAGGAGGCCGATACGCTTGGAGATGGGGCAGTCTAGCACTGGAGACCAGACTGCAGGGACCGTGAGTCCTGACCTTTAGTAGAGTTTTAGTCTTGCTTCCGCATGGAGTGATTTTGTAGTGAGGACTTGATGTACCGGGCATGAGCCCTTATATTTCTAGTATCATTGTACTCTGTTGTTTTCTGTGGACACTCCCTTCATGGAGTTTATATACATGTGATTTATTATTGTGGACTACATTTCTCTTCCTTTACTTCGTACTACTTGATTGTGATCGAAAAGACCGGCAGAATCGGCGCGTTGTAGTGACGACCTTCCCGGGTGCGAAGGCGTCACCGCAAAGCGGCGGTTCTGGGCATAAGACCCCGGGCTTTCAAAAAAAAGGGGGTCTTACATTGACTTAGTTGATGTCTAGTTTGCACACCAGTTGAAATGTCTCCAATCACTTGAGATGTAGGATGATCTCTAAGTGTGACATAATCAGTTGGTGGTCTAAGACCCCCTTTTTTTTAAACTCGGGGTCTTAGGCCCTTAATCGCCGCTTTGCGGTGACACCTTCACGTCCTGAAGGGGTCATCACCACAAGGCGCCGATTCTGCGGCCAATTCGATCACAGAAAGGTAGCACAAAATGAAGTAAGTAAAAGCAAGTCCACTGAAATAAATCACATATATATAAATAAAACTCCACGAAGGGAGTGTCCACAGAATAATATATAAGAGTACTAAAAATACGGGCTTAAGCCCGGTACAATCATGTCCTCACTACAAATCACTCATGCGGAAGCAAAAACAGAAACTACTCATGGTCGAGACTCACGGTCCCGGCTATATGAACTCTGGAGATAGACTGCCCCATCTCCAAGCGCACCTGTCTCTGGGGATGCTCCTCCATGCTGGGCTCCACGATCCCCTAAATGATGCGGTTCGAAAACCGTTAGTCATAAAGACTAAGCCCTATCATCCCCTACCCCTTCCCCCATGGCTCCTAGGTACCGAGCTGAGAGGAAGAAAGGGAAGGACATTAAGGTGGAGAATGAATCAAAAGAAAACAGGTGGCAGCGGAACTAATCTAGCAATTCTATAATAAATATGACAAAAACAGAAAGTAGGAAAAGTAACCTTAACTTATGTGCGGAAGCGCATAAGCCAAGGGATCTTCTGCAAGGCTCCCATCGTATAAAGTGTCCCATACCACTTATACGTTAGGGTGTCGGTTATCAAACAATAACATATATTTATATTGAATTTAATCTTAATTTATAAACTTGCCCACACAAGCTTATAGACCAAGGGGTCGTTTTGCAGGTCCTAATATATAAGCGTCCCATTCCACTTATACTTTAGGTGTCAGGGGTTAAATGAATCGATTATGCTATGACATGCAAGTGGGTATGATGGAACAAGTAAGTGCAACTCACACACCCGACTCTGTGCACACAGACCTTTAGTTCCCCCTTTCTGAGCCGTTACCTCCCAGGATACCTCCGTAGTGGCAGACGGAAGCGGTGGGTTGGGCCTCGCCCACCTCTAAACCAGTAAAGAACTACCGGTCAGGCATATCATACGCCTCAACTCTTGGTGCACTAAGCGAACGCCTGTGTACTCTTGTCGGCTGGCGCACCAGACTTAGCTTTGGCGAAGTGTAAAAACCACACTTGCCGAGTCAGCGTATTGGAGTCGGTGCATCGACTCTCCAATACCGAAGACCCACCACCTTAATTTTCATTCCTTTTATGCACATGCAAATTTAATCGTAATCACCCAAAAACCGAGCCGAAGCTCCCCGGACCAAAACGTCCGTCTCTTAACCAACCGAGCCGAAGCTCCCTAGACCATTCCGTCCGTCTCTTAACCAACCGAGCCGAAGCTCCCATCAATCTTCTTGTGCTAACAGTGTTTGTAAAACGTGAGATGCTAATTACTATGTTACTCTTGTCAGTTTGTTAATGCAGTTTACGTTAACCCAGGACTGCCCCCGGTATTCCCTGTGAAGGGCTCTCAAAGGGCACTAGGAACTATGATGGTAACTGAAGCGCATCGTTCACTTTCACAAGGCACTTATTGTTATTAGTAGAATTCCCTTGCCTATTCCCTTCTTATGTTACGATGGACTAACCTAGGGTGATTTTTAACCTTCCTCTCTTCGAGAAAGACGATCTTTCGTCGGACCCGAGCACCTCTTAACTCTAGCTAACACCACTTTCCACTACTCTTCATATCATTCTATTGCGATATCATCCACATCTATTCACCCAGACAAAATGACTAACTCCAACCACTATCCCAGATCATGTCCTGTTGCATTTTAACCATATGCTATATGCAGACCAACCTAGACTATATGTCGAACCGGTTAGGCAGTGATCCAATACTCATCCAAATGCCCTAAATTATTTACTGGAGACTTATAATGATATAATTAGCCTAAATCCAGAATGTGGTAATTTTCCTAATTTATCTGGCATTTAATTAATTTCCTCAAAAATTCCAAGGGCTACCGATTTGAACATGAAGTACCCTAAGTTCTCATGCAAGATGTCCAAAAAAATCATAATAAATAGTATGTTATCTCAGTATGGTAAATCCAAAGTATCATAAATTTTCTATTATCAAAATGGGCATTAAAACCATTTTAGCAATATCTTCTATATTACGTTATTTGTGAATCAAGTACAGAGAATATTTATCCAAAAATTCTAAATAAATTATACTATGCAGATGAAGCTTTAAAAATAGCATTGACCCAATTTCATAATTTTTCAGCAGAAATATCATCTATAATTAATTTTTAAGCCATAGAAATCCTTTTTAACATTTGTGAAGGAAGTACTGGATTTACTCAACTAACAATTATACAAAAATTCAAGGATAACCATTATGTTCTAAAACATTTACTTCCAAGATTTCATGAGATTCCAATCATCAGAAAGATACAAATAATTAAAACATCAATTAGGGCTATACTCAACTTTACAAATGAAGTGCTGGAAATAAACATCATAAAATTCCAGTAAAATTTCTATAAATTCTACCCACTCTAAATCTTACTCTACTTGAGTTTCACAGCCTTTAGATAATGTTTAGTGACAGATTGTGCTTAATTAGTATTTTACCCTAAAGATAAGATTAGGATTTTGAGGTATCTACCTATCTCCAAATCCTCCATGATTCCATCCAGATGATTTATATTATGTTAATGTCGACTCTACTGAATATCAAGACAATATGAGGGCATTTGCCCCCATGCCCTTCACAACCCTCAAAACCCTTCATTTAGGATTTGAGCTTGGATCCTAGGGTAAACCAACCCTAAATCACACCATTTTCTCCAAGTGGGTTATAATAACCCCTTCAAGTCAGTGTACAAAATATCAGCCTTAATTGAGGTGATTTGACCGTTCCAACCTCTAGTGCACTTTTTACTCAGAAATGCCTCACTATTGCCTAGTTAAGAATAGGTGACTCCCTATCCAAAACTCGTCCAAATTAGTTGAAAATTTGTACAGAACTACGTTTTATAGCCAGTGACCACTCACCAAAATTCAGGAGGGTTTGGAGGTCATCTGATAACTTAAATAAATTCCTCTAAGTTTATTAAATTTAAACAAAAACTTTAGACAAAGTATCTCCAAAATTCCCATTTTTGGACAACCTCTAGATATAGCTAAGGGTAACCCACTGCCCAAATTTCAAGTCATTTCAACAAATGAAGAAGAGTGGGCATCCATTTTAGTTTCTGCCAAACTCCAGGTACATCCCCATTAAAACGGGTGCTGCGGTCAAACCGCTTATCCAAACGAGTTGAAATCAATTTTAAATTAATATAGACTTAAAGGGCTACAACTTTCGTGACTGGTAATTTTTCCTAAAACGGCCTCTAAATGCTTCGATTTGCAGCATCAAAATAAGCCTATTTTATGTATATTTACCTTATATATTGTGTACTTAATTTTCATATTATAATAATGTTTTACTGTTCATCTCCCCTATCAAACAGAACCCGAAACAGAAACTCAGAAAAACCATATTTCCTGTAACCCTTCCGTGATCTGTTGCCGGCCGGCCGGTCACTTCCCTGGCCAGCCACCACCACCACCTCCGTCGAGGCGATGGCTATCGGTTGGCGATGGTTTGGCCGCCTGAGGTGGCGGTTTCCGGCGTACCCGAAAAATATATTTTTCATGGTTTTCCATGAAAAATCGAGATAGGTTCGACTCCGTTGAGCACGAAATTCATTCCTAAGATCCTAAGATCTACCCATAAGAGAAGAAGTAGAGGAGGACCTTGTTCGCGGTTTGAAGACGAGATGAACGTCGGATTGTCATGGCACGGTGGTAGCATTCCCGAACTCCTCCTACAGCAAGAGCAGAAATCTAAATTCGTTTTGTCTAGAGTGTAACCTTCTCCTCTTGCTCTAAGGGGGCTTTTATAGATCTCCAAGTGGGGAGGGGAAAGGATGAAACATTCATGGCCATGAATGCCCTCTCTCTCTCTTAATATTATTTCGGTTATGGAGGAGGAAAGGAAACGTTGGAAGATGAGAAGACTGATCCAGGTGGTGATTTCCTATTGGGTCAACTCTTCCACATTTTATTAAGTATTCAGAGAAAGAAACGGCTCATAAATACTCCTGCTGTAAATTCCCATAATCAGAATTGATTATGACTTCGGTTACAGAAATTTACAGCCTGGCTGACGTTTCGGCCTTTGTCAAGGGCGTGACACATAGGTCACGGGCGTGACAGGTGCTGGGTGACAAATTCGGGGTTCGTCGATCGTCGACCTGAGATCAATGATCATCGAAGGGTGGTCACGCCCTAGGTCACGGACGTGACACGTGGGTCACGGGCGTGACAGGGCCATGCTGCAAATTATGCGCTCGACGATCGTCTTCCTGAGATCGACGATTGTCGAAGGGGTCACGACCTAGTCACGGGCGTGACGGGTCGGTCACGGGCGTGACCAACCCGTGACTCCAAGTCTAGGTCGATGGACCTCAATTTTTGGGCTCCCTAGGGTTCTGTCATGACAGACCGACTCCTAGGGGTCTAGCCAGAAATGGGATGTTACAGGTGGTATGTGATCTTGAACAGTAGTTGGAATTAATTCCTCAGGTGGAATTAGATTGGCTGTTGGTAGAGTTGCAATCACTTCTACTTGGTCTTTATCACTGTGTGAATCAGTTATCTGAAGAGTTGGTTGAGGTTGAATCTCTTGAGTGAGTTTTAGCTCATCCAAATTCTTGCACAAGTCAAGTACCTGCAAAGAGTTACTAGAAGAAGTTTCCTTCTCTCTGTAAAACATGTTAGTTTCATCAAAAGATACATGTACCGACTCTTCAATTTTCAATGTGGATTTATTAAATACCCTATAAGCTTTGCTTACTTGGGAATATCCTAGAAAGATTCCCATTGAAATCTTTGCTTCAAACTTTCTAATGTAGTCTTTGTTATTGTTGTGAATGTAAACTACACAGCCAAAAATTCAAAAATAATCTATTTTAGGTTTCTTTTCTTTTAGCAATTCATAGGGAGTCTTCCCCTTTAGTTTATATATCAGACTCCTATTCAGTACATAGTTAGCTATGCTAACTGCTTCTGCCCAAAAGAATAGAGGCATATTAGCATCTGCTAACAATGTTCCCGCAGCTTCAATCAGGGTTCTGTTTTCCTTTCAACTACCCCATTTTGTTAAGGAGTTATAGGAGCAGAGAAGCTATGCCTGATACCTTCTTTCTCACAAAATTCTTGCATAAGAAGAGATTCAAACTCAGTACCATGATCACTTCTGATCAAGGCAACTTGAGTAGAGTACTCAGTCTGTATACAAAGTAGAAAATCTGTAAGAACTTTAAAGTTATCAGATTTAGTTCTCAAGAAGAACACCCAAGTGAACCTAGAGTAATCATCTACAATTACTAGGGTATAGAATTTCCCTCCTAGACTCTGTACAGCTATTGGACCAAAGAGATCCAAGTGCAATAGGTACAGGATTCTAGGTGAATCACTTTTATTTACAGCTTTGAAACTACTTTTAATTTGCTTGCCTAGTTGACAAGCCTTGCATAGGCCTTCCTTCTTATAGGGGCAAGAGGGCCAACCTCTGACAAGGTTGTATTTAGATAACCTAGATATGTTCTTAAGATTAACATGACCTAGCCTTTTTTGCCACAAAGTATTATTACTACTCACCTCATTAAATAAACAAATTTCAGAAGAGGTGGATTTAAAATTTACAAGATAAATATTTTCTTGCCTAATGCCAACTAATACAACTTTATTATCCAAAGTAATATTGCACAGAGTATTAGAAAACCAAACCTAGTAGCCAGCATCACACAACTGACTTATAAAAATGAGATTGTGCTTCAGTCCTGTGACATAATCTACCTTCTTGAAAGTCACTGACCCTATGGTGAATTTACCACATCCTTCAGTCTGACCACAGCTGGAATCACCAAAGACTACCTTTGGTCCCAACTTGGCTTTGAAGCTTGAAAGGTTCTCTTTGTTTCCAGTCATATGCTTGGAGCATCCACTATCCAAATACCACTTGTTCTGAGTGATAGGATAGGTCTTCACCTGTAATAAGATAGATTAAACATTGTGGACCCAGGTAACCTTAGGTCCATTGTTCTTCACATAGGAAAAACTAGAAATGAAAGAGTATGCAGGTTGAGGGTGATATCCTAAGGGATGAGATCTCCTAGGTGGGATAATCCAATTAGCAGACCTAGGGTTGCTATTAAACTTATTGTTTCTGTGAGCATTTTTGTGATTCTTGAAATTTAGTTCTGATCGTCGATCGATGTTCGACGATCGGTACCTAGATCGTTGATCTTGGTTTACAGAAAAGGATTCTGGATTCCACGATCGTTGATCTCTTTTCGACGACTCAGGCTGAGATCGTCGATCACTCATTGCTAAGTAGTTATACCCAGCAGGTGAGTTCATAGATCGTCGATTGTCATTCGACGATTGGTGCAGCGATCGTCGATAGGCATTCGACGATTTTTGTATTTCTATGAATTTCTGTTTCCTTTTGTCTCTCTTAATCTTATTTAAAGCTTTCTTAGCCTTTTGAATAACCTCAGTGTTGTGTATTCCCTTTTCAGAAACAAACATTACTGGAGTAGACAGATTGTATTCAAGGAGCAATGGGGGTTCACTAGGGGAGGCACCTAAGCCCAACATATTGTTGTCTGTCCTAGTGTTGGCAGTGCTTGTGATTTCTAGCATTTTAAGGCTCTTGCCATTAAGTGAATCTTCTAACCTCTTAGCTTTAGCTAGTTCTAATTTAAGAAATTTGATTTCTTCAGATAATCTAGTGAGTTTAGATTCTTACCTAATGTTTTCACTAGATAGAGATTCTGATTCAGCTAATTTATCTCTAAGCAACTTAATCTCCTTTTCTGAGCTAAGTAAATCTAGGCAAAGAGTTTTAAATTCATGCTTAAATTCATCAGAGGTAAAATCATAAGATGCAATTACCTGGTCTTCATCAGATAATTCATCCTCCTCATCTTCAGTCATCTCTGCAGCTGTGTTGCTGCTGCAGGAATTGATTGCCATAAGGCAAATCTCCTTAGCTTTCTTCTCTTCTTCATCATCTTCACTGGAGCTGGAGGAAGAGGAGTCTTCCTCAGTATCACTCCACGTCTTTGCAACAAGACCTTTCTCTTTCTTCTTATATTTGTGCGAAGATGTCTTGGAATAGTGCTTCTCATGTTCCTTCTCTTTTCTCCTTTCCTTATGCTTTGTCTCTGGACACTCAGGGAGAATGTGTCCAGGTTTCCTGCATCCATAACAAACAATTTCTTTAGATGGGGTTTTATCATACCTTGGCTTGTCATCATATTTTGATGACTTTCTTCTGTTGTCCTTTCTTCCCATCTTGTAGAACCTCTTGGCAAAGAGTGCCATCAGTTCTTCATTTGATTGAGTCGCTTTGGACTCAACATCAGCCTTAAGAGCAAGGGTTTGCTCTTTCCTTGTTGGAGTAGATGCTTTGGCTTCAGCTTCAGCTTCCCTGGTCTTCAGTACTTGCTCAAATGATTTGAGCTTGCCAAGGAGAGCTTCAGTTGAAATCTCTGTTGTACTTCAAGACTCCTTGATTGGCCAGATTCTAAGATCCCATGTGCTGGGGAAGCACATCAGTATTTTATCATTGACTTCTGTCAATGTGATCTCCTTATCAAGTGTCCTCAGCTCATTGATAATGGAGCTGAGCCTTGTGTACATAGCTTATACTGTCTCAGCTTCTTCCTTCTTGAAGTTCTCATATTGGGATATGAGGTTGGACCTTCTGTCCTTCCTCTCATCAACTGAACCAACTACAATCTGATTCAGTGAGTCCCATATGGCTTTTGCTGAGGTGCAATCAACCACTTTCTGGAATGTCTCATCAGACATAGTCTGAGCCAGAATATTCATAGCTTTGACATCAGCTATCTTGGCCTTCTTGTAAGTTTCATTATAGTCAGGAGGTAGAACTACACTGAGATTTGCAGATGTTATAGCAGTAGCTGCAGCAGGTGGTGTTGGTGGCCCTGTTAAGATAGAGGAAAAAAAATATCTTCATCAATAGAGTTCATGTAAAGTCTAATTATTTCCTTCCAGATGCCAAACTTGGCTAAGTTGCATACTGGAGGTCTGGTGCTAGAGTAATCTTTGTACTGGGCCATGAATCTAATGTGAGTGTATATGGTATCCAAGTATCTTATCACAAGATCTTATGGTTCAGGTGTTAGCCTGTTTAACCAATCAACCTGATAAGGATTTAGTTGTTGAATAACCAACCTCCCTCTGATACCAATTGAAAGTGAGGGGATAAGATACTTACTACTCTAGAGGGGGTGAATAGAGTATTCAAAAAGAAGAGACTCTAAACACTTCTCTTAGAGCTATTTGCGGAATATATAATAAAAGCTTTTAAACCTAAAGCCTAACTGACTGTAGTGAATAAAAGAGAAGCTCATTTAATTTTTAGTTGAAATTTTATCCTAACACAAAAACTAGCAACCTAGTTAAAGACTATCACAACCACAGAGCAATGATTAAAATAAGCAACAGACAACACAAGAGCTTTATAGTGGTTCCCCAATTGGGTACATCCACTCTTCTACCACCCTGGTAGGAATCCACTACAGGTTTTTGATCAGGTGCCCTGCCACCAGTAGATCTACTTCAGGTAGATCTAAAGACCCTTCATGCTTTTGATCAGGTGCCTAAAAACCAATAAACAGGTTTTTGATCAGGTGCCCTGCCACCAATGGTTCACTTCTGAAGGGAGTAATAACCCTTTTACAGGAGGTTGAAAGAGAGAATTAAGATGTCTTCTCTGTGTTCAGAGAAGCTAGTGGATGGCTCTGAATATATCAAAGCTCCCCCTGGCTTAGAGAATGTCCAGGAAGAAGCTTTGCTTCAGGGTGTAGGATCTTCAAATTGCTTGAGAAGACTTTCTGATGCAGCCTTGAAGAAGACTCTAGATTTTGAATGAATGTTCTTCTTCAGCAGCTTTTGCAATCTGGGAGAGTTTGCAACAATGAATGTTCAGCAATCTGGGAGGTTCTTCTTCTTGATAGCTTGAACTCTGAGTATTGATTTTCCTGAAGATAGGATGAACTCAGGAAGAAGAAGAACTTTTCTTTCTCTTGAGATTTCTGGTTCTGTATCTGCTGTGAGTTTGTATGTGTTATTCTCTGTGTTCTCTATTGTTATCTTCAACCGACTGCACTGATAATATAGAATCTTCTCTTCTTTTTGAAAAAGCCTCGAGCCCTGCACTAGAAAAACTTTCCAAATAATAGAATAGAACAAATAATGAAACCTGCACCTGCAATCTTTTCTGTCATTCCCAAAAAGGAATAAAGGATATTAAAAAATATCCTTTCAATTTGACTTTATAAATTGGCACAGGAAACAAAGACTAATGGCTATATTACAGCTGTAGAAAAGCACGATTTCCTCTAATAAAACAAACTGCTTTATTCTGCCAAATCTCTCAATTAATGCAAAAAGGAATATTGCAAATAAGCAAAAGAATATAAGCATTAAATTGAGTAGAATATTTTGAATAAAATATGTCTTAAACAAGAGGAAATAAACCAATGATCAAATGAAATTACTATAGTTAAAAGCAGATAGAAAGCGTCGACCAGAGATCGAAGATCGTCGATCTGAACAAGCAGATCGTCGACCTGAAGAAAAACTGTCTTCACAGAAAGCGTCGACCAAGGCTACACGATCGTCGATCTGAATAAGCAGATCGTCGACCAACTTCAGAGTTCATATAACTCTGAGATCGTCGATCATCAATCGAAGATCGTCGAGAGCCATTCGACTATCGTCGAGCACAAATCTACTTAACCATTTTCATTTCAATTCAATCTCAACTAATCTAACCTAAGGGTAGACTAACCTTTAGTCTAACCATTGACCATAGATAATTCTTGGGTAAATTAAGCCTAATTGAGATGACATGGCCCAAAGCAAAACTAGGGAACCAACATAGCTGACTGTCCAGACAAGAGGACTAAATCTAAGGACAAGAAGCATCAACTTAAGGGAAAGAAGGATAAATCTTTTGTTGCTCAGAAATAGAAGAGTTGGACAGACTCTTCATCTTCAGGATCAGGAGAAGAAGATGATGCAGAAGCATATGTTGGGCTGTTCTCAAAAGAAGAGGATTCTACGGAACTAGAATTCCTACAAATCCTGGACTCCATAAATGGAGTGGAAGACTATTGCTGTAAAGGGCTGATGGCCCTTTCAGAAAATGATCAGTACCAGGATCAGCCTGGTCCTAGTAAGGTATACAATTCTCCCTTAGAGTATGATTATTTTACTTGATCAGAATTAGTAGCATCAACTTCAAGGGAAGTGGATGGTTCTGATTTTGAGGGGGATGTACATCAACTCATTAATGAGTATGGTGGGCTATTGCAAGCTATGAAGAGGAGCAAGCTTCTTGTCAAGGAGAAGGCCAAGGAGATTGAATCTCTTAAGCGGGCTACATCAGAATCAGCCAAGCTGATTGATTTGAAACTAAAAGAGGTTGCCAAACTGAAGAACATAACTGTCATTCAGATGGGCACAATCTCTTTCAAGGAAAATCACATCAAGAATCTGGAGGAAAAACTTCAGAAAGAAAAAGAGTTAGTGGCTAAATTCTCTAAGCCAAAATCAGTCTTACCTTTAATAGACAACTTCATTTCTCATAAAGAAAAGACTGGTCTAGGCTTTAAGGGAAGAACAAGGGCCACCAATTCACATGGAAAAGGTAAGGCCCCAGTTCAGCCACTAGCCTCTAAGCCCCCTATTTTCTTTAGGAAGGTGATGCAACCTACAAATAGGTATGATCATGAAATTACTCATGGTCACTGTGAGTATGGAGATCACATTGGCAAGTATGCAAATGCCAGTAGGCCACTCTATAGGCAAGCCCGTCAGGTTTAAAAGGAATTCTTGGGGTCTGCTGCTCCAGCACCTACACTTAAAAGGACTGCTGGCAATAAGGTTGTGAAGTCTATACCTAAGAAAAAGTACAACAGATTTGAGTGTTGGTGTTGTGGCAAGGTAGGCCACTTTGATATGGATTACTAGTTTAACACAAGTGTTAAAACCAAGAATAGTTTACCTATCAGAAAAGCTATAGGTAAACATGATAATTTTCAAACTAATAAGAACCTAGGACCCAAAACTAATTTGGGTTCTAAGGATGAGTGATTCTTTATTTGATGTAGGTGAATTCAAGTGGCCATACCCCTATATGGTACTTGGATAGTGGATATTCCAGACACATGACTGGAATAAGAAGAATGTTGAGGGACTATGTACCCATAGAGAATGGACCCAAAGTAATCTTTGGTGGATCAGAAAAAGGAATCATCAAAGGATTTGGTAACATTTCTAGTGATTCAATTACCATCACTAAAGTGGATTATGTGAAGGGTCTAAAACATAATTTGATTAGCATAAGTAAACTTAGTGATCTAGGTTTTGTCATCTCTTTACTCAAAGGGGAGTGCCAAATAAGGAGGTTAAGTGATCAAGAGATCATTTTGACTGGCACTAGGAAAGGGAATGTATATTGTCTGAACCTAGATTGTGAGTTTAACAACTCACCCATTTGCCTAGTTGTAGGTGAGAAAGCTTCACTATGTGTCAAATGACACAAGATGATAGCTCATCTGAACTATAATCCTATAGGATAGTTGTTTAGCATAGGATTAATGAGGAATGGTCCTCAAGTCAAGTGCATTAAAGAGGGAGTGTGTTCAGCTTGCCAAAAGGGAAAACAGACCAAGTCCTCTTTTCATGTACTTGATACCAAAGATTCAATGAGATGTTTATTTCTCTTGCATATAGATTTGTTTGGTCCTATGCCAATTCATAGTCTTGGTAGGAAAGCATACATATTGGTTATTGTGGATGACTATTCTAGATTCACATGAGTTTTCTTCTTGAGGTAGAAATCTGAAACTCCTACTATTTTTTAGACCTTTGTTAGACAAATCCAGAATGAATTTAACAATTTAGTGGTCAAAATCAGAAGTGACCATGGAACTGAATTTCAGTCCGAATGTATGACAGAGTTCTGTGAAGAACTTGGGATTCATCAGGAGTTCTCCTTACCTAGAACACCCCAGCAAAATGGTGTTGCTGAAAGAAAGAATAGGACTCTAATTGAGGCAAGTAGAACACTACTTAGTGACACTACTCTCCCTGAGTACTTCTGGCAGAGGCAGTAAATACTGCATGTCATGTACTCAATAGAGCCTCCATCAATAAGAAACATAAGATGATTCCCTATCAGATTTTGAAAAGCGAAAAACCATCATTTCCTACCTCAGAATCTTTGGTAGCAAGTGTTATGTCGTAGTTAATGGTAAGCATTACCAAAATAAGTTTGCTGCCAAATCCCTAGAAGGGATATTTGTTGGGTATAATAATAATAGTAGGGCATACATGATCTACAACTTGAATACACAAGTTGTAGAAGAATCTGTCCATGTAGTATTTGATGAATCTAAGTTGATTAACAGTGAATTGTCTAGCTCTTCAAGTAGTTCTACAGGTTTAAAGGATAGGCTGGACAAGCTGACTATCAATAAAGAAGAACCTGCTAGGCTGGATGAAGAAAAGAATGCATGCTTTCCATGGGGAGAACAAGACTCACTGGATGAAGATGACAATGAGGAGCATCAGGTTGAGGAAAATGAAGAAGGCCAGGAGGTTGGTAGATTTCCTCCAACAAGAAGACACCTAAAGGATCATCCAGCTCATCAAATCATTGGTGATGCAAGTCAAGGTGTACTAACCAGGAGCAAGAACATAAACACAGTTTTATGTTCAAGTTTCTTGTCACAGATAGAACCCTAGAAGTTTGAAGAAGCCATGCTAGACACAAACTGGATTGATGCTATGCAAGAAGAGCTGAATCAATTCAGAAGGTGTAAAGTCTGGGAACTGGTTCCTGAACAAAAGGATCACAACATTATAGGAACCAAGTGGATATACAGAAACAAACTTGATGAGAATGACACTATAATCAAGAACATGGCCAGACTGATAGCAAAAGGATACAAGTAAGAGGAAGGGATTTACTTTGATCAAACCTTTGCCCCAGTGGTAAGTTTGGAGGCTATAAGGTTGTTCTTGGACTATGCTGTCTATCAAGGGTTCAAGGTATATCAGATGGATGAAAAGTCAGCATTTCTGAATGTTGACTTAAAAGAGGAAGTATATGTTGAACAACCCTCAGGTTTTCTAGATTCTCATTATCCTGATTATGTGTATAGGCTTAGGAAAGCTCTATATGGTTTGAAACAAGCCCCTAGGGCTTGGTATGAAACCTTGTCTGCTTTTCTTATTGAGAATAAATTATCTAGAGGAAAGATAGACAAAACTCTAATCGTTAGGGAATCTAAAGGCAAGATAATCCTGGTCCAGATATATGTTGATGACATTATCTTTGGATCTACTGAAAACAACCTTTGTATAAAGTTTGCCAAACTTATGCGAGGGAAGTTTGAGATGAGCAGTATGGGTGAGCTGAAGTTCTTCTTGGGACTTCAAGTAAGACAGACTGATGATGGATTGTCCATATCCCAGTCTAAGTTCACCAAGGAATTAATTAAGAAAAATGGAATGGACTCAGCCTCCACCAAGAAAACTCCAATGGGAACAAGTATACCTATAGGCAAAGATGAGACAGGGAAACCTGTAGATGACTCTTTGTATAGAAGGATAATTGGCTCGCTACTCTACTTGACTGCTAGTAGACCTGACATCATGTATGCTACATATGTCTGTGCTAGGTACCAAGCTTGCCCAAAGGAATCTCATTATACTGCAGTTAAAAGAATTTTGAGATATCTTAAGGGCACACCTAATCTAGGTCTTTGGTACCCTAAGAATAGAGATTTCTTACTAATAGGCTTCTCAGATGCAGACTTTGCAGGATGCAAAGAAGACAGGAAAAGTACTACATGAACTTGTCAATTCCTAGGTGGAAGGCTGGTGCCATGGTGCAGCAAAAAGCAAACAAGTGTAGCTATCTCAACTGCTGAGTCAGAATATATAGCTGCAGGCAGCTGTTGTGCACAGTTGATGTGGATAAAACATCAACTTGAAGACTATGACATCAAGGTAAGTAGAATTCCACTATTCTGTGATTCTACTAGTGCTATTTCTATTGCTAAGAATCCTATATCTCACAGTAGAACCAAACATATAGAAATTAAGTTTCATTTTATAAGAGAATATGTGGAGAAGGAAGATATTAATCTAGAATTTGTAAACACAAATAGTCAAATTGCAAATATTTTTACAAAACCTCTGGATGAAAGTAAATTCAATTATTTTAAAATTGAATTAGGTATGTTGAACCTAGAATAGGTCAGCTCAAGCATTCCTAAGTATAATATGTAAGCACAATATTTCTCAAGAAATTTGTCTAAGTACAAAGTTTGTGTCGATACAAACAAATTTTGTCGACACACTCAGTATGTTGTGTCGACAAAGAAAAAGGATGTGTCGACATAGAATCAGTATCTGTGTCGACAGAAGAATAGATTTTGACACAACTATGTCGAGACATGACCATCCCGTGTCGACACTAACATAAGTATGTCGACACATAGACATGTCGACTAAAATTAAGTTTTGTCGTGACCTAAGTCTTTTATGTCGACATATGTACAACTATGTCGACATGTATTTTTACTAAGTAAGGTGCGTCCTTTGACCTACCCTTTACCAATATACTATAAATAGGGGAAGACAAAATCTGGTCAACTACGCCTTCAGATTTTTCGACTCTAGACCTTGTGTCGACATAGATATTCAATTCTCTTCTCTTCTCTCTCTCTTTCGTCAATGGCGCCCCTCAAGGAAGACAAGATGAATGAAGGGTATGAGCTTGTTCACGGTGGATTCACGACAACATCGCAAGGAATCCAAGGAGTAATTACCCTAATTTCAGAAAATGGGTAGGAGTTCTTGGTCTCAGAACCAATAAAGATTTGGAAAAAGGAAGTGATGGAATTTTATTCATCAGCAATTGTGGACACTGACGGGAAGAAAATCAAAGCCACAGTTCAGGATTCCCGAGTGAAACTTACACTGAAGACGATCAGGAAGTCACTCCCACTTCCTAAGGTTAAGGATGATGATGACATAAGTCCATCCATGACAAAAGATGCTTTAAGCTGGTGCGGGCTAAGCCCTAATACCAAAGTTGGATCATCCATTACCAGGAAAGGGATGAATTCACAAGGAAAGTTTTTGTCTGAAATCATAGGCAAGGTAATTCTGTGTAAGACTGGTGGACATGACAGAGTTTCAGTCTCCATGTTCAATATAATGACAAGGGTCATCTTCACTATAAAAACAGACTGGGCATTAGTATTATTTGACAAAATACAAGAAGGAATTAAGAAACCAAATGTGGGAAGGATCCTAAGCTTATGTCTAGCTTCTACAATACCAGATGTTATGGACCAACTACCAGGATCCAAGATCAACCATATGAGAAGAATGGATGTAAGGATTCTATCCAGATGGGATAGAGTATTGACCAAAGAGGTTTCTACTCCACAAAAACAGGTCAAGAAAGCTAAGAAAAAGAAAGAAATTGTTCAGCAAGAAGAATCCTCCAGTGATTCTGAGGAGGAGGTAGTCTTCTGTTCAGATGAAGACCAACAACAAAAAGAAGCTCAATATCTATAAGAGAGCAGTCAGCACCCACAACAACAGATAGCCTCCACTCCAGGGGGAGACTACCCTGAACCAGCAGTACAAGTCACTGAATTATCTGAGCTGCCTGCCCAAGGGGGAGGTATTGCTTAAGCTACTCTGGAGAGTGAGTATGCTTCTGATACAGTAATGAACATTGTATCAGATATAAACAAGGAAACATTGGAAATTGCT
This sequence comes from Platanthera zijinensis, assembly GCA_039513925.1. NCBI lineage: Eukaryota > Viridiplantae > Streptophyta > Magnoliopsida > Asparagales > Orchidaceae > Platanthera > Platanthera zijinensis. The sequence continues at coordinate 109,441,695 of CM077095.1, read as the reverse complement.
GAGAAGGAAGCACAAGATGTGCAAATAAAAGATACAACTCAGAATGAGCAAGTAAGTATCTCCTTTATAGAGCAGGCCCTAGACAAAAATCTGGATGTCCAGGGAGAACCTTTTGTTTTCCAAACTAACCTTATTCCTCCTATACAGATGCAGCAAGAGGTAACTATGGAAGAGCTATTTCCTGATTTACCAGCTGCAAGGACTGAGGGGGAGCAATCACAGGTAGATAAGGAACTTCCAAGAACTTAGGGGGACGAGCTACTGAATGCCCCATATAATAAAGAAACAGTTGATATAGAAAGCTCATCACAACCCTCTGATGATGAGGAAGCCTCTATGGCTAAGAAGAGGAAGATGGTTGCAATAAGGAAAAAGAGCTCAGGCTATAAGAAAGCCTTGCAAACAATCACACCACCACCTGCTCCAAGCATGGACTTCAGTTCATTACTGGTCCAACTGCAAGTAAATTTGGATGAACAAAGGCAGTCCTTAGAAAAGTGTGTGGATGAGTCAAATAAAGAACTGCAGTTTTAGCTGGCTTAGGACATAAAATCAATTAGATTTGAAGTCAATCTGCATAAGAAAGAGATGACCAATTGCTTCCATAAAGGAGACAATGCTGTAGTATATTTGGCTGAGTAACAACAACTGCTGAAGACTGAGGTTGAGGACATTGCCACCAAGCAAGGATATGTTTTAGAAAATCAATTCAGGTACAATGAAAATCTCAAAGACTCCCATGAAGAAATACTCAAAAAACTGGGAAGTTTTTCAACTGATTTGAAAACTGAGATATCAAAGCAAATACAAGAAGATCTAGCTGCTGTCCAAACAACCATCAGAGCCTCTCAAAAGAACATTTCTGATTACCTGACTAAATTCAAAGCCTACTATCAAGAAGGTACAAAATATCTGGCTGATCAAATAAGGTTTCAAAAGACTGATCTGAGGGATCATATAACTAGAGAAGTCATAAAGGGGGAGAGATTATTAGTCAAAGCTGGCTCTGATCATGCAAAATGGGTTTCTAATACCATCAGAGCTACACTTGGCTTTCCTCCTTTGTGTGATGATGACAATGTTGCTGAGTCTGGAGTGCAACCTGCTTATATTGAAGGAGATCAGCCTGAAGTTGCACAGGTTATTTACCCTCCTGCTGACTTTGACATGGTTCAACAAGGAGTGCAGACAATGTACAACCCTCAATAGGAGGCACCAAATGTGATTATTGAAAAAGTAGACATGTCAGAGGCTGCCAAGGAAGTTTAGAAGGAAGCATAGCTATCCAAGAAAAGGTTCAAAGAATAGGCTGAGTTGAAGCCAGATTTTGAGCAATGAAGCCCTACTTCTAGGAATATTATTTTGACTACCTGGAAGGCTGTAAAGGAAAAGACCTATGATAGGGGTAAATGGTATTCTGAGCAAGAGTGGAACAAGTATCAAGCCAGGAAAGAAGCCATTCTTCGGTACAGAAGGAGTGAAAAAGCTGGGAAGTTAACTGCTAATGATCTGGAGCCTAGCAGGTACTTCCCCAAGCCTTTTCACTATTTTGAAAGGCAAAGGATAAAGGCTGAAGAACTAAAGAAGAAGGATCTTAAAGGGAAGAAACCTGTTGATGATACATAATCTACTATGCAGGCAAAGATTAAATCTGGAAAAGGCATTGTAATTAAGGAGCCTAATCAATCATAGGATAGATAGGCTTATGTGTAGAACAATGTAACTTTTTGCTTTTGTTCTAAGGAAAAACATGTAAACCCAGAATTTTCTGATTATTAAATAAAATCAGCTTCACTATTGATTTTAGTTATTTACATTATTTATATGTTATCTTGCACTGAAATGTATGTACATTTATTTTTATGTGCTTTATTATGAGTGATGTATATCTTTGACTAAGGGTTATGACTTCTCCAAATAGGGGGAGATTGTTGGGTACACTGAAAAATATGTACCAGATTTGGAGAAGCCTCATCTTACTCAATGATATACATAAATTTGTATTTGATGGATATTTGAGTTTCATTGTGTAGGTGTAAGGTTTGCAAGAAATTTTTCTAAGTACAAGTGTCGACACTTGTGAAGAATTGTGTTGACAACCAGAAGTTGTGTCGACACTAGAAGCAAGGCCTGTGTCGACACCCAGGCATTGTGTCGACACCTGAAGAAGAAGCTGTGTCGACACCCAGAATTGTGTCGACACCTAAGGCAGGAATTGTGTCGACACCTAAAGCAAAAATTGTGTCGACACCCAAGAGTTATGTTGAAACCAGAAGAAAGGCATGTGTCGACACACAGGAATTGTATCGACACCTGAAGAAGGTTTGTGTCGACACACAGGACTTGTGTCGACACACTCTCAATGCCATTTGTCTACATCAGCTATGTCAAGACCAGAAGCAGTTGTGTCGACACATAGGACTTGTGTTGACACAAACTCAACGACATCTGGATGACACTCAACGCCATCTAACAGTAATAGCTATACTGAGTCTAAAGACTTGTGTTAACACACAGGACTTGTGTCAACACACACTCAATGACGTCTCAACATACACTCAACGATAGATAGACATACACTCAACGCCATCTGTCAGCATTAGTTATGTCGAGACCAGGAGCAGTTGTGCTGATACACAGGACTTGTGTCGACACATACAAATAGAAGCTGTGTCGAGTAGCAGAAGAATGACTATATCAACACATGGAGTATTGTGTCGACATCATCAAGACTTGTGTCGACACTTAGTCTATTTGTGTCGACACATGTGAAGCAGTTTGCTGAGTGGTTCATGCTGAGTTGTAAAGTCTTTGAGGAATCAACTGTCATGACTGGTGACTCGACAGCTATCATAACCAACAGGTCTGACACCTTTGTCAGAACTGTCAGAAGGTTGTTACAAACTGGATCAGCCGGTAATCATGAGGAAACTCTATATAAGGGACTGATCCTTGACAACCATTACAACAACAGAACTTAGGAAGTAATCAAGCTATTATGGGAAAAAGATTCTGATAACAAGAAAAGGGGAAACCCTTAAGAAGGCAGATCCAGAGCGGTCTGTAAGAGAAGATTCAAATTTTATTTTGAATTCAAGGAAGGGGCTGACAGGAGATCAACCTCTAAATCAAGTAAAGTTCAACCTTATTTTGTTCTATCAAGAAGCTTTGAAATAGCTAAGTCAGGTTGAATCTGAAGATTTAGTTTATTCAAGAACTGATCAAGAAGCTCTCACCAATAGAGAGTTCTATCTGGTTATATCTTCATATCTCTTAAACAATTAATTTCTTGTAGGATCTTTTGTAAGATCTGAGTTGTAAGCCTGTAATTATAAAGGCTGAGGTAGGGCTGAGTGCCTGAGGTGTAGAACTGGTAATAGTCTTAATTTTAAGCCTAGTGATAAAGGATGAGGTATGGCTGAGGCCTGAGGCAGGATTCTTGGGAAGAATCTGAGGTAAGACTTGTATAAGTCTGAGCTGTAGGAACCAATCTGGTTCTGAGTTATAAGATCTGTGGGTCTGAGCAAGTAAGAACTAGTTAATTGCCTAAATTATTAAAGAAAATTAGAACCTATTCACCCTCCTCTAGGTGTCTAGGCTCTGTAAATAAGTCTTTCACCTATATCCTGGAGACTTGGGGGGCCAAAATGGTTGAGCTAAGAGCCAACCTAAATGTGGTTACGAAGCCTGTGTCCATAAGATAAGGTGGGTAGCATGTGGAGCTGAGAGCCTGAGGAGCCCAATTGTGGCGGCCCATGAGTGCCAGCTTTGGACATAACTTGGTTATGTATTTTTAATTATGGGAAAGGGGTGGTTGACCTACGTCCTGTCTCTCGCCTTGATTGCTTTGGCTTTCAGCATTGGCATGATGATTTGAGCAACGGGAAAGAGCTGACCTGTACGTGCATTATGTCATTCTTGTACTAGATTGCCTAAAGTACATGCCAACGTCTGTGGTGAATGGGGATTAATTGCACGTTATGATGCCAATAAAGATATATATTGTTGTTTGCAGGGAAGGAGCACCACCGCCCCGAGTGAGGGGTGGGGTCGTTATAATTTAGTCAGCTAATGCTGACCGTTGCTTTATTTTGCTACATCTTGGTGGGACGTGCTATTGCAGGTGCTGGAGAGCCAAGTGGAAAGTAGCGGGCTGAAGTCCCCTATGCTACGTTGGTTGGCCCTCGATGGACTAAAGGCGACCGTTTACTATTTTCATGTATGGCTGACTTGTGTGCAGATGTATGGAATACATATTTGTGTAAAGAATAGTTGTAAGGACTTAAGGCTAATACATTTTTGTGTATTTTCAATATCATTCCTGTTGTGGTTTGTGGACATTCATGGTTTTTGGGTTCTAAGTAAAAAGAAATACTTTTGCTAGAATGCACTCTGAGTTAAGATGCGTAAATGTTATGGTTTCAATGAGTAACTCCACTAACTGTCCATAGAATATGGCGTGGGGCCCCGACCGGACCTTCTGTTATATTTTACGTGGCGAATGGAGGTGTTACAATTTGGTATCAGACTTCTGTGTCGGTCTTTCTTATTCGAATTTGTGGTCGAATTATTTTAAGGAGTGGTGAGCACGTGTATATGTACTACCGTTATAATATGAAAGAAGCCATGAATGTTCACTTAAGAATGAAAATATAAATGTTTAAGGAACCTGTTTGTTCCCATTATTACATATTGCAATATTATTGGTTGCTTAATTGTGTGTTTCATGATTATAGGCGACTTGAAGTGGTGCGGGGCAATCTCAACCCTAGCGCTTGACAGAGAGTAGTACACCAACTAAGGTTCCTACACCTCCTCCATCTGCAGAAATGGTTCGGATGATAGCTGATGTGGTCTTCACAATGATCAATGCCCAACCTGAAAGGCATGTGTAACCCCCTGTCCCTGTGGTGGCTTTAATGTCGGTTTGTGTACTTGAGCAGATTGTAATAGGAAGAGCCTCAGATCAGCCGTTGAATATATGTTTGGTGCAAGGAGCGCACACGGTTGAGGAGTACTTGCATGCATTTGTTATGTTAAGGCACTATGCAAGATTTGTGTTGAAGGATAAGGAGACCAAGATCAAGAGATTTTATAATGGTCTGCGTGATGAACTATCACTTTTATTGGTGGGGCCAAAGTTATTTGGATTCCCAATATTGGTGGAGTCGGTTTGATCTTTGTAGATAGATTTGGAAAAAGTCCACCGGATGCTAGAGCTTAAAGTGCTGAGCTCTTCAAAGTATGGGTATCAAAGGTGGAACAAGAATTCCAAATCTTCTGGGCCAACTTCCTTATCTGCTATTTCTGGAGCAACTCCAATTATTTGTTATACTTGTGGCAAGCCGGGATACATAGCCTGAGACTGTCATAGTGATGTTTTGCGGATGAAGAAGACTAGGTCTAGAGCATCTGCAGGAAGAGGTCCATTTACTTGTTACTCATGTGGCAAAGGGGGACATTATGTTCGAGACTATCGCAATGGCCCTCCGTCGATAACAAACTGACATGACGTTACAAGTGTGAATAAGGGAGTAACTGTAATGGACTATTTCACTTTCTACTTTATGTAAGAAGCATGTTATACAAGTATGAACTTGTTGTTCACCAGGCTGTTTAAAAGTCTTTTGATTGGGCACATTATATCCCTTTCTGTATATGGATTTGTGTTAGTTCTCATTATGCTTTTATTCGTACTAAATATGAGATTCGGATAACATTGCCTTAAGGGTAGCGACTGAATGATGGTAGAGAGTTTTGTGTTAAGGTACGAATAAAAAGCCATGATTTTGGTTTGGAAGCATTTGTGCTGTCGATTTCTGAGTTTGATGTGATCTTTGCTATTGACTGGCTCTCGGAGCTGCATGCTTGTATTGATTACAACTCTAAGGAAGTCATATTGGGGTAAATCACTAAATGCGTGACTAAGTTTGTGGCTATGCGAGGATCGAGCAAGATATTGATGGGTTTTCTCCAAGTAGTAAAGGCATTTCAGAAGGGCACGAAATTGTTTTTCACGTTGTTAGAGGTTGTGGAGCTGAATCATAGTTTGAGTGACGTTCATGTTGTGTCGGGGTTTGCGGCTGTTTTTCCTAATGAACTCCCTGGGATTCCACATCAGCGAGAGATCGAATTCGCTATTGACTTGGTGCTAGATGCAAAACCTTTTGAAAGTCTTTAGTTTTAAGAGTAGATAAATACCTAGAGGGGAAGTGAATAAGTTTTTGTGTATTTTTGAACAATATTCTTACTTTGGTGTGTTGTGACTTAGTAATATGTTAGCTTTGAAGAATACACAATCAGTACATCGGTATTTATAGTAGATCCCTAAGTTTTGGGTATATCCACTGTCCCTCCTACCTTTATAACACTATGTTAGACAAGGCCAACTTCTCCAAACTCTGCTCCAAGAGCTTACAAATCAGATCCCTCAAGATCTCTCAGACTCCTCCAAGTCCTACCTCATGCCCAAGGCCCTACCACTTAGAGCAAATGATGCTCCTACAGCTTAGTGATCCCCAAATCACCTACCTCAGTATTTAAACAAAGTCCTACTACTTAGGCTAGGAGGATAGTCTTACACTTAGATCTACGGGAGGATCCAACACTTATTGAATGAACTCACCAACACCTCAGGCACACACGCCCTACCTTAGATCCACAGAAGGATCCTACACTCAGCCATTATATATCAGGCTTACAACTCAGATCAGCTAAGATCCTACAAAAGAAATGTTGTTTGTTGTTGATGATTTGACTCCAAAGAAATGATCTCTGAGTCTTCCCCTTCCCGAATTGAGAAGACTCAGTCCTATACTCTTCACAACACCAAGAATGGATCTTCAAGAATATTCTGCTTATGGTGTGAATCAACTTAGAATGATGTCTTCCTGAACTAGCTGTTGAAGATGAGGCTATCAACAGCTAACTGTGTGTACTTCAGAACAACAGTGAGAGAGTTTTTCTTCGAGCTCTGCAACTTGGTCGAGAGGAGGAAAATAAAGCTCAGAAACACTTGTTTCCCAAAAGTTAATTTTCTTTACCACAGAACTCTGAATATGTATTTCGCTGTCCAATGGATCTCTGAGCGTTATGGACCATCGAGTTTGGTAGCTGCAACTTTTTCTTTATGCATCACACCTGTACTAAAAGCAAGCGATGCCTTTTGTCCTTTAGCAAGGAGATCCCGTGATATTTGAATTTTTGCTGACGTCAGCATGAGTCAGCACTTCTGGACTTAGTAAATTTTAGACAGACTACATAGGCATTGAGAGAAGCCTTGTCACTCAACGCAAAAGTACTTAGCAGATTTCTGCGACTTGAGGCATTGAGAGCGTTGAGTGTGCCTTCCTCACTCAACGCATATAGACTTTTATAGTCTAACAACTTAGGCATTGAGTGAACCTTTATCACTCAACACATCTGGACTTAGTTGATTTACTCTGCATGAAGGCGTCGAGTGATACTTCTTCACTCAACGCTTTCTGACTTTGTTGGTCTTCTTGATGAGGCGTTGAGTGGCCTTTCTTCACTCAATGCTTCTGTACTTAGTAGGTTTGTCTGCCAAGGAGGTGTTGAGTGAACTGCCTTCACTCAACGCTTCTGAACTTGGACAGATTTCTTTGACAGCAACCCTGCGGCTTTGACTGCTTGTTGTCCTATCGATGCTTTTGCTTCTTGGCATTGAGTGAACTGCCTTCACTTAACTCTTCTTGACTTAGATAGATTTCTGCTTTGGTAATACAGAGGATTTGACTGCCTGAACATCAGTCGACACTTTTAGCCCCTTGGCATTGAGTGAACTGTCTTCACTCAATATTTCTGTACTTAACCAAATTTCTGCTTTGCCAGCATCCTGTCATGAGTCCATCTGACTTTGTGACTTTGACAACCTGTCAAATCAGTTTAACAGAGAATAACCTGAATACATTGAACTAATCATGTGTATACCATTGACTTGTTGGATTTCATCAAATCTAGGACATTGTGATCAATGGACCCAACAATTTCCCCCTATTTAAAGAATTCAGAACTTTAGTCAGTGATATATACTTAAATTAATTAAGCAGATAAATATTACAGAATATGAAATCAATAAGATGTAAATAAAATCCATAAGATGTAAACACACAGAAGTAAGATTTTCATTTAAGGAAATATTCATAAACAGATTGTATGCGTAATACAAAATATTCATATTCTTATAGCCCCTTAAGGAAAGAAAGAAACATCTCAAGTTTCAGATTTGTTGGAACCCCAGTTTGGATTTGGATAAGGACTACTATTAGGATTGCTTAGAATAACCAAACATGTATAGTCTAGGGTCATAGGTTTTCCTGGGTCAAAGTCAGCAACACCAACTTAGACTGTCAATACTCCACTTCAGAATACTTTAGAGACAGAAGACTTCAAAGGAAAAGCAGTTAAAATGATTGTAGGAAATTCGTTCGACAATAGCTGAACTCAGATCGACGATCATTGATCTCAGATCGACGAACTCAGAGTTCCTTCTCTGAGTTGAGCTCGACAAAAGTCTAGCTGAGATTGACGAACTATGATCTCATATCACAAGTTCAGCTCGACGAAGGACTATCTCAGTTCGACGAACTTGGAGCTCAGATTGGCAAGTATATTTTCAGCTCGACAATCTTGGAGCTCAGCTCGATGAAGGAGAATTCTTAGCTCGATGAACTTGGAGTTTAGGTCGACAAAATCTTTGCTGAGTTCGACCAACTCTTTCCAGGTTTTGTTCGACTATTCTTCTCTGCAGTTTCTCAATTCGACTGTCAGTTTGATTTCAAATTTTGTTATATTAAGACAGTAATGCTCTGATAATTAATGCTCAATATTCTCAAGAATATAGCCGTTCCGGGCATCATTAATTATGGTTTTCATAGAGTTATTACTCTACCTTATTTACTGGGATAGTTAGGGAAATACATTCAAGACAAAAATTAACCGTTCAAAATTCTAGAATTTCTGCAGAGGATTTAAGGAAAGATTTAAAATTCAAATGGTCTTGAATCTGAAAACATATATAAAGTGATTTTCTTTCATAAGAATATACAGAGAGATACACAGATCAAAAATAACAATCACAAGAGAAGTGAATCAGTGAAAAAGTATTATCAGACAGTGAAGAACAATACAGCTTTCATACACTCAGTGTTCTTCATCTACTTCAGGCTTTCAAGAGACAAACAATCAAAATCAGTCTAAAAGCTTGAAGAGCAACATCATTTGAAGGCCTACACCCTGAAGCAAAGCTTTCACTCCTGATCAAACTCATACAACTCAGGGGGAGCTTTGACATCATCAAGTCCACTAGTCTTCTCGGAGCTTTGAGATAGAGAAGACAAAATATTTTTATTTTCCATTTCCTGTGTATAGGGGTTTTAACTCCCTTCAAAAGTTAGCCCCTTTTGGTTCACAAGTCACCTGATCAAAAGACTTGAGATTGGTTTTTGGACACCTGATCAAAAGCTCAAAGGGTTGCTAGATCTCCCTTAGAAAAATAGATCTTGTGGTGACAGGGCACCTGAGCAAAAACCTGTGGTGGCAGGACACCTGATCAAAAATCTATAGTGGATTCCTACCAGGGTCGTAGAAGAGTGGATGTACCTAGGTTTATTGGGGAACCACTATAAACTCCTTGTGTCGTCTGGCTTGCCTTTACTTTTTGTTTGTGTGTTGTGATATTTCTCTTTATACTTATATATATATATCACTAACTTTTAATCTGCTATAAAAACAAGTTAATAATTTTTTTTAATACTCTATTCACCCGCCTCTAGAGTAAAGATAAGATCTATCCCCCACTTTCAATTGGTATCAGAGGGTCATTTCTTGGTTGTACAGGCTATCACCTAAACCAAAAGATCTGATAGATCTTATTCTTATCTAGATTTTATATCATGGCACAAAATAAGGAGTATTCAAGCACCATACCTCCAATGTGCAATATAAATAAGTTTGCACTTTGGAAGGCAATGATTAGGCTTTACATGAATTCCATTGATGAAGATATCTATAATTCCATTTTGACAGGCCCCCTACACCCACTGTAATAACAAGCACAAGTGCAATTCCACCACCTGAATGGGCTGATGCTCAGAAGAATATAAAGATTGCAGATGCCAAATCCATGAACATTTTTGCTCAAACTATGTATGATGACATATTCCAAAAAGTTTTTGAATGCACTTCAGCCAAGGATATCTGGGATTCCCTAAATGGGATGGTTGCAGGATCTGTAAAAAAAGGAAAGACATGAGATCACATTTGATCTCTCAGTATGAGAACTTCAAGAAGGAAGAAGCAGAATCAGTTGCTGACATATATAAAAGACTCAGCCTCATAATAAATGAGCTCAAAACTCTGGACAAGAACATCTCATTGATAGAGATAAATGATATCCTTATGTGCTTCCCAAGCACATGGGACTCTAGGATCTGGACAATCAAGGAAGCCAGAATCCTAAATGAGATCTCCACTAAAACCTTGTTAGGCAAGCTCAAATCCTATGAGCAGCTCATCAAGACAAGAAAAGCTGAACAAAGAATCCCATCTTTAGTAAGGAAAGAGCAAAGTATAGCCTTTAAAGCAACTGAAGAAGCAGATGTCACTCCAGACAATGAAGATCTATTGAGTCTCTTGGCAAAGAGATTCTACAAGATGACTAGGAAGGATTTCAGGAGAAGATGTTCCAGAAAAGAAGATAAGCCAAGGTATGACCAGACACCAACTAAAGAGATAATTTTGCTATGGATGTAGAAAACCTAGACACATATTACCAGAATGTCCAGAAACTCAGAAAAAAGATAAAAGAAAGGAAAAAGATGCCAAGAAACACTCTAGCAAACCATCCTCCAGCCTATACAAAATGAAGGAGAGAGGAATTTATTGCTAAAACTTAGAGTGATTCATAAGAAGAGTCTTCATCCAGCACTAGTGAGGATGAAGAAGAGGCCAAGGCCAGAGAGCTCTGCTTGATGGCAATCAATGCCTCCTGCAGCAACTCTGAAGCTGCAAATTCAGAAGCAGACAACTCAGAAGATGAGTCTGTATCAGAAGAAGATCAAGTAATATCTTCTTTTGATTTTACTTCAAATCAATTTAAAACTGAATTTAAGTTATTTTGCAATGATCTAATTAAGAAGGAAATCAAACTTCTCAGAGAGAAACTAATTAAATTTGAAAATATTTCTTCTGAAAACATAAAACTTAAAGAAGATTTACAAACTGCTAATAATCAAATAATTTCCTTAGACTCTAAATTAAATAAGGCAAAAATATTTGAAAAATCCCTTAACGGGAGAAGTATCAAATTGATGGACATCACAAGCATAGTGAATGCTAGATTAAATAGCAAACTGGGCTTGGGTGCTTCATCAAGTAAGCCTTATATTTTTGAGAAAAATATATTATCTAAACGCATGAATTTCATTTCTGCTAAAGGAAAAGAAAAAGAAGTTTTATAACTCACATACAAAGATACTAATAATGAAACAGAGGTTTTAAATAAGAATAAATCAAAGAAAAAAAAATCTCATAAAAATAATGTTCAACAAAATTCATCAAACCAAGATCGACGAAACCAGTATTATGCGTCGAATGATGACTGACGAACTCTGAACCCAAAATTTGGGTATGATTACTCAATAAAGGGTGCTCGACAAAATCAAGATGTTTCATCGAACAGAGATTGACGATCGTGGAACGCAGAAAATGAGTATTATCATTCTGTGAACCAAGATCGATGAAATCAATACTTTTCGTCGAACTCAGCTCGACGAACTTAACTAAATCCGTCGAACTCAAATTTTCTAAATAGAAATTTGAATTTTCATCAAACTAATAATCAGAAACCAAAACTTATTAGTACTTTTACTCAGTGGATAATCCCTCCTAGGAGATATCATCCATTAGGTTATAAGGATCAACCTGATTGTTCTTATATTTCTAGTTATTATTTTGAAAGAAATCAAGGACCCAAGGTAACCTGGGTCAAAAACACCTAACTTATTTTTATGCAGGTGAAGAACTATCCTACCACAGAGGAACAATGGTATTTGGATAGTGGTTGCTCAAAACACATGACAGGTTCAAAGACCAACCTAAGTGACTTTAAAGCAAAGCTTGGACCCAAAGTGATCTTTGGAGACTCCAATTATGGATAAATAGAAGGATATGAAAGTATCAAGATTGGAGCAGTCACATTCAAAAAGGTAGCTTATGTGAATGGAGTGAAGCATAACCTCATATCCATAAGTCAACTATGTGATGAAGGTTATCAGGTAACTTTTAACAAGTCCTTATGCTCTATTATTTCTAATAAAAACAAAACTGTTTTAACAGGAATTAGACAAGGTAACATCTATCTAGTTAATTTCAATTCTACAAAATCAAAAATTTGTTTATTTAACCAGATTAGTAAAACTAATGATTTATGACAAAAGAGATTAGGACATGTAAACCTTAGAACAATAGCTAAATTATCTAAGGACAACCTTGTTAGAGGACTACCTTCTGGCTCCTACAAGAAGAAAGGACTCTGCAGGGCTTGTCAATTAGGAAATCAAACTAAAAATAGTTTTAAATCCATTAATAAAAGTGATTCATCCAGAATCTTGTACTTGCTATAAATGGACCTTTTTGGACCTATTGCAGTACAGAGCCTGGGAGGGAAGTCATATACCTTAGTGATTGTTGATGATTTCTCTAAATTCACTTGGGTTTTCTTTCTGAAAAATAAGTCAGATAACTAAAAAGTTCTTATAGACTTTCTTAAGAGCATACAGATTGAGTACTCTTCTCAAGTTGCATTGATCAGAAGTGATCATGGCACTAAGTTTGAATCTCTTCTCATGTAAGAATTCTGTGAGAAGGAAGGTATCAGGCATTATTTTCTGCTCCTAGAACTCCTCAACAAAATGGGGTAGCTAAAAGGAAAAATAGAACCCTGATTGAATCTATAGGGACATTACTTGTAGATTCTCACTTGCCCCTATCTTTTTAGGTAGAGGCAGTAAGCACAACAAATTATGTTCTAAATAGAAGTCTAATTCATAAACTTTAGGGTAAGACCCCCTATGAATTACTTAAAGGGAAGAAACGTAAAATAAAATATTTTAAAGTATTTGGTTGTATATGTTATATTCATAATAATGACAAGAAATATCTTATAAAGTTTGAAGCCAAAGCTGTAGAGGGAATTTTTCTTAAATATTCTTAAGTTTGCAATGCTTATAGGGTTTATAACAAATCTATATTAAAAATGGAAGAATCTGTACATGTTACTTTTGATGAGATTAACATGTTTTACAAGGAGAAGGATTCTTCTACCAGAGACTCTTTGTAGGTACCATATCTGTGTGAGAAGTTGGATGATTTAAACCTTACCTAAGAGGTTATATTGCATCCTTCTCCACAGATTGATGAAGACAGTGAAGAAGAAATTATTGAAGCAATTGAACCCATAACAACAGATGTAATTCCACAAGAGGAATTAATTCCACTAGCTGCTGATGTACTAACTCTACCCACTGATCTTGTCACACTTAGAAATCATCCAATATCTCAAGTGATTGGATACATATCAGTTGGTGTGCAAACAAGGCATCAACTCAATCATGATCAGATGCATGCTTGCTTTCTTTCTTAGATTGAACCTCAATCCATAAAAGATACAGAACAAGATCCCCACTGGATTATTGCAATGTAAGAGGAACTCAATCAATTTGAAATATGTAAAGTTTGGGATTTAGTTCCAAGACCCAAAGACTACCCAATCATTGGAACTAAATGGGTATTCAGGAATAAGTTGGATGCTCAAGGATCAATTATGAGGAACAAAGCAAGATTGGTGGCTCAAGGCTATTCTCAGGAGGAAGACATAGATTATGACCAGACCTTTGCTCCTGTTGCAAGGCTAGAGGCAATCAGAATTTTTCTTGCTTATGCAGCATATCCAAAATTCAAAGTTTACTAGATGGATTTCAAGAGTGCATTTCTCAATGAAGAACTCAAAGAGGAAGTGTATGTTGAAGAACCACCAGGTTTTATCTCTTCAAATCATCCCTCTTATGTTTTTAAGTTGCATTCAGCTCGCTATGGTCTAAAGCAAGCTCCAAGAACTTGGTATGAAACCTTAGCTAGCTTTCTTTTAGAGCATAAATTTTCTAGAGGTATGATAGATAAAACTTTGTTTTTCAGGCATCATAAGGATAAAATTTTGCTAGTTCAAATATATGTAGATGATATAATATTTGGCTCTACTGATTCCAAACTTTGCAAAAGGTTTTCTAACCTGATGCATTCAATGTTTGAAATGAGTAGCATGGGTGAACTATCTTACTTCCTTGGTCTCCAAGTGAAGCAATCCCCTGATGGTATCTTTATATCCCAATCCAAATATATTAAGGAGCTACTTAAAAGATTTGGGATGTCTGATGCCTCAGCAATGAAAACACCCATGCCCTCCGATGTTGTAGTTGATACTGATGAACATGGCAAACCAGTTGATCAGAAAACATATAGGGCTATTATTGAGTCCTTATTGTATCTTACAACTAGTAGGCCAGACATTATGTATGCTACTTGTATTTGTGCTAGGTTTCAAGTAAATCCCAAAGAATATCACCTAGTTTTATTAAAAAGGATTTTAAGATATATAAAGGGTTGTCCAAATCTAGAACTTTGGTATCCAACAGAGTAAGAATTTGACTTAATTGGATTCTCAGATTCTGACTATACTAGATGTAGAGTTGACAGGAAAAGCACATCAGTAACTTGTCAGTTTCTTGGTGATAGGCTTGTGTCCTGGTTTTGCAAGAAACAAACATCTGTGTCAACATCAACTGATAAAGCTGAGTACATAGCAACTGGTAAAGTTGGTAGTTACTGCTCATAGATATTGTGGATTCAAAATCAGCTACTGAATTATGGTTTCAACTTAAATAATTCAATCATCTTTTGTGATAATATAAGTACTATTTCTATTGCTCAAAATCTAGTGCTTCATAGTAGAACCAAGCATATAGAGATTAGACATTATTTCATTAGAGATTGTGTGGACAAAAATAAAATTAATCTTGTCGTTATCTCTACTGATTTATAAAGAGTAGACATCTTCACCAAACTATTGGATGAAAAGAAACATCTGTTCTTTTTAAATCAGCTAGGTATGATTAATGGAGAAGGTTTAATTTGATTTCTTTTTGAGGTCGAAGAATTGGTAACCTTTCGTCGAACGGAGATTGATGATCAGTGAACTATTCTTGAGATTTTTCGTCAAACGGAGATCAATGAAATCTCTTTGTGAACGTTTTCATCGAACAAAGATCGACGATTTTGGTTCAGAAAATTTTCATCGACCGGAGAATGACGAACTATTTCCCCCCTCTTCAAACTACGATCGACGCTTTTATTTCTTCATGAAATTTTTTCATCGACCTGAGTTCGAAGATTTTATTTTGCATCGGACAAAGTTCGCCATTTCATCTTTTGAAAACCTATAATTAGGCTTCCATCAAACTCCATCCCGCACTTTCTTGTCCTCTTGCACTTGATCTTTTGTTTTTGCAGGCATGTCGATTTCAATGGCGACCCTCTCTAGAATGAAGTTTGATGCAGGATTCGACATTGATATCTACTCTTTCAACCATTATGATCAAATCTTTAAAGACATACTTCAGATATTTGAGGCTCCTTAGTTGAGAAAGTTCATGACCCTCAGGATCAAGCTTCCAGTATAAGAAATCAAAGAATGGGTTTTCACAGTAACTTTTCCAGAACAAACCTCCATCTCTGGATCAATCTCTGGTCATCAGGTTTTTCTTACCCCTAATATTCTAACATAAGTTTTTGGTTTTGAAAATGGGGAAGAAGATTTTGAATTATCTAACAATGAGTTTGAGGATATGCTAGGTATCATGGGTCACTCCCAAGGAAACTCTAATAAACTATTGAAAAAGAACTTGACTGTTGAATACAAGTTCTTCGCTGATTTGTTTGGAAAAGTCATCTTGGGCAAGCACTCTGCCCATGACTACATTACCAGGCACCAATTCCTTTTGATAAGTGCCCTGGTTAATCAGAAATCGGTGAACTAGGGTAGTATTCTGTTTGATTTGATTAAAAAGAAAATCAGTAAAAAGGATGTGAGTTTTGGAAGAGTTCTGGGCATCTTCCTCCAGGCAAAGGTTCCAGAACTATTGGTCTCCCAGATCGTCTTTATCAATGCCTCTAAGAGGCTTACCTATGCCCTTTTTGGCAGATGGGAGAGGGTAATTCCAAAGCCCTCCAGGGCTTCCACTTCTAGGATATCTTCAGAGGACACTAGGGCTGAAACAACCACTCTCTCAACCCCTGAAGAAGCTCCTGCTCCTCCCTCTCCTGCTCATATACCATCCACTATTATTATAGACACACCTTATACCTCCATCGCTCCTATTTCACCATCTCAACCTCCAACTCCACCACAATCACCAATCCACATTCCTGAGGATACACCATCTCCTCCTTAATCACCTCAAACATCACATTTTGCTGATATTCCATCCACTTCTACTCTTCCAGATCAACCTCTGTCATTCCCTACCTTTAATCTACTCTCATCTCCATCTCCTCAACCCTCTTCACAACATTCACATCTTCAAGATTAACTTCCTGATGCCATCCCTCCACAAATTCCACCAACATTCCCAACCTTCCAACATTCAGACCTACCTCAAACACTCTCCATCTGTTCCAACTATGGTCACCAATCCACCTATACCCCTCTACTCCTAATCCACTATATCTAAACTTCTCTGACATTGCTTATGATCTTATTCAATTCATCACTCCATCTCTTAAGAAGCTCATAGCTGAGGCTATTGCCCCTCTCACTGCTTCTATTTCCCTTCTAATTGCTCAGCTGGCTTCCTCTCCCGTCCCTTCTTCTGGGGCCTGGGTTCAGGAATCTCTGAAACCAGGCAGGGGGGATGTTCTGTGAAGAAGCTCCATCTCCAGCTCCAGCCACAGTAACTCCAGCAGCAACAACAGTAATAGCAGTTCTAATTCCAGCAGAAGTAGTTGAGATTTTTGAAGATACTGAAATGATTTGTTTTGAAGATACTGAAATAATCACTGTTGGTGATTTATTCATAAATCCCACAGTTGACCTTCCCTCATTACTTCATTCTTTTGATTTAGTTTATAGCTCAAAATTACCAGTTTTTGCTGATACAGTATCTGATTACTCTACCACAATAGAATGTTATTCTGCTTCAGTAGAACCTTCAGTCTTAGAAGAAATTAGAAATAATGTCTGTATTATTACTTCCAGCATTTCTATTATAGAGCCAAAGGCTTTCTATCCTCCAACTTATGCTTGGGCTGAGTACCCCATGCAAGACCTTGATGAAATTATGTTTCAAGATATGGAAGCAGAAAGTGATAATATTAAGGCTCAAGTCATTACAGATATTGCATCTAAAGAGCAAGAAGTTCAAGCTATAAATCAAGCTGATTTGTTTAAGCAAATTGATGAGTTATATGATAATCATGCTAGTGATTCTGATAATGATGATGATGATTCTGATGATTCAGAGGATATTGGTTCTAAGAAGAGGAAAGCCAAAAAGAAGGCTCCAATCAAGGACGCTCTAAAATAAAACCCCACAGCAGACACCCCCTACTACATTTTGAACAACATTACACTCACTCCAGATTCCCTTTACTGTATGAGACTGTCTAAGAATGAGCAAAAGAGAAGAAAGAAGATGAAGATATATAATTCTCCTCCTAAGAAGTATTGGAGAGGACCTCCTCCTCCTCCTGCAGCAAGATTAGCAGGCAATGTTTCTCAAGCTCAAAGTTCTGCTTCTTATTCCCATCAATCAAGAACAACTCCTAGCAGCAAAGAAAGACATTCCAAGTCAGAAACTCAATAAATCAGTCAACAAAAGAAACAACAACAACAATAGTTTGATAGTCAAAGTAGCCGGTAAAAAGTTCAAGATGTTCAGAACGAAGAATCAAGTCCAGAGAGACCTCCCTCTCCTGCTTATGATCTAGAATTGGATCCCAACTATAGAATGGCCAGGCTCAATGAGCTGATAGCTCTATCTCAAATAAGGAAGGCCAAGGAAGAAGGAAAGGATGCCTCTCAATTCTTTACTATGTCTTCTTAAAGGAAGAAAGAACTAGACAAATATCAGGTACAAAATCTTTTCAATGTTAATACCTATATGAATTTGCATCCTGAAGCTGTAGTACCCAGAGCTACAATTATAAAAATTCTTGGTGCACAATACATGAAGATGACCCAAAGAGAAGCAGAGGACCCAAAAAGGAAAATGGTTTTCACAAAACCTTCTTCAGATTCTTTAAAGAAAGACTCTTAATTTTCTGCCTATGCATTTTGAATTTTATTATTGTTGTATTTCAAAACACAATTGTATATATATCTGCTGAATGTTTTATTTCTGCTAGATATATTTTCTTGTTTTATTCTTCGTAAATAGTATCCTCACCCAAATATGGGGAGATTGTATGAACCCTAATTAGGATTTGGGCAAGGACTACTATTAGGATTGCTTAGAATGACCCAACATGTATAGTCTAGGGTCATAGGTTTTAAAGGGTCAAAGTCAGCAACACCAACTTAGACTGTCAGTACAACACTTCAGAAGACTTTAGAGACAGAAGACTTCAAAGGAAAAATAGTTCAAATGATTGCAGGAAAGTCGTTCGATGATAGGTGAACTCAGCTCGACGATTGTCGATCTCAGATTGACAAACTCAGAGTTCCTTCTCTGAGTTGAGCTCGACGAACTATGATCTCATATCAGAAGTTTAGCTCGACGAAGGACTATCTCAGTTCGACGAACTTGGAGCTCAAATTGGAAAGTATATTTTCAACTCGACGATCTTGGAGCTCAGCTCGACGAAGGAGAATTCGTAGCTCGACGAACTTGGAGTTTAGGTCGACGAAATCTTTGCTGAGTTCGACCAACTCTTTCCAGGTTTTATTCAACTATTCTTCTCTGCAGTTTCTCAGTTTGACTGTCAGTTTGATTTCAAATTCTATTATATTAAGACAGTAATGCTCTGGTAATTAATGCTCAATATTCTCAAGAAT
Source organism: Platanthera zijinensis (assembly GCA_039513925.1). NCBI lineage: Eukaryota > Viridiplantae > Streptophyta > Magnoliopsida > Asparagales > Orchidaceae > Platanthera > Platanthera zijinensis. Next base: position 109,422,569 of record CM077095.1, on the reverse strand, counting down.
TAAGCCGTTTCGGGCAGCATATGGTTTTCACAGAGTTATTACTCTACCTTATTTACTAGGACAGTTAGGGAAATACATTCAAGACAAAAATTAACCGTTCAGAATTCAAGAATTTCTACAGAGGATTTAAGGAAAGATTTAAAATTCAAATTATCTTGAATCTAAAAACATATATAAAGTGATTTTCTTTCAAAAGAATATACAGAGAGATACACAGATCAAAAATAACAATAACAAGAGAAGTGAATCAGTGAAAAAGTATTAGCAGGCAGTGAAGAACAATACAGCTTTCATACACTCAGTGTTCTTCATCTGCTTCAGGCTTTCAAGAGACAAACAATCAAAATCAGTCTAAAAGCTTGAAGAGCAACATCATTTGAAGGCCTATACCCTGAAGCAAAGCTTCCACTCCTCATCAAACTTATATAACTCAGGGGAGCTTTGACATCATCAAGTCCACTAGTCTTCTTATTTTCCATTTCTTGTGTACATGGTTTTTAACTCCCTTCAAAAGTTAGCCCCTTTTGGTTCACAAGTCACCTGATCAAAAGACTTGAGATTGGTGTTTGGGCACCTGATCAAAAGCTCAAAGGGTTGCTAGATCTCCCTTAGAAAAATAGATCTTGTGGTGACAGGGCACCTGATCAAAAACCGATGGTAGCAGGGCACCTTATCAAAAACCTGTAGTGGATTCCTACCATGGTGGTAGAAGAGTGGATGTACCCAGGTTTATTGGGGAACCACTATAAACTCCTTATGTTGTCTGGTTTGCCTTTACTTTTTGTTTGTGTGCTGCGATATTTCTCTTTATACTTATATATATATCACTAACTTTTAAGTCGCTGTAAAAACAAGTTAATAATTTTTTTAATACTCTATTCACCCCTCTCTAGAGTAAAGATAAGATCTATCCCTCACTTTCAAGGTTCCTTAATGACAATCCCCCTACATGGTTTTTTGGCAGCCTGCTCTTTGTCTTTGTTGTCCTTTTTATTTTCCCTCTGTCTTTCAAAGAAACTGTAGGGCTTGGGGAAGTACTTGCTGGGCTCCATAGCATTTGGTGGCAGTGCCCCTAACTTTTTGTCCCTTCAGAACTTTCTTCTCAGCTCCTCATTCCTCTCAGGCTTGGCCCATTTTAGGGAGATATAGAGCTTTCCATTGTCTGTTTTGTGGTCTTTAATTTGATCCCAAACAGACAAGATGATGGTCCTTGATTGAGGACTCCACTTCTCAAATTCAGGCATGGTCTCCATCTCTTCTCTATATCTTTTCTTGCTAAGCCTTACTTCTTCCCCTTCTTTTGTAATAGAATTGTCTTTGGCCCTGACTATCTGATCAACAGTGGGGCTGAATGTAGGAATTATATCTACAGTTGAAGGTTCAGCCCACTGAGCACCACTTTATTCAGCATAAGGAACACCACTCTGATCACCATATTGAGCAACATACATATCTTCAGGGATTGGTGCAGTTTTCAATATTTTTATATGAGTGTTGCTCAAGACCCACTGAGCCTCTGATTACATTTGTAGTCCAAACTGCATTCTCAGTATTTTTCTTTATCATTGCTTTCTCCCCCTTTCTGAGTTCTTCAGAGGTAGGTGCAGTTAGAGATTTCTATGAAGTTGTGAGTCTTTCATCCAAGAAGTTGATTCCTTTGGTAACATGATTTTTGACCTCAAGCATATGATCATCCAGAATTTGAGTGCATGCACCATTCTCCTTTTAGTTATGATACTGTGGTCATTCATCAGTTTCTTCTAGGCATTGTAGACCATCTCCATATTGGTAGATATGATGTTCTGGTTCTAGAGAATGTCATTTTTGGTTTGATTGATTTCTTGAAGTTTACATTCAGTGAATATGACAGTAGGTGAAGCCCTCATGAAGAATGACACAATGTTTACCTTTAGCAGGTTGACCTCAAACCTGATGGAATTTATTTCAGTAGAGAGATTTTGTCTCACTTCCTTGATGGAGTCATCAATATAGTGTTCCAGTTGGCATCTCTTATCATCTAGTAAACCTTTTAGTTGTGCTAGGAAAGATGATGACATTTGATCAGGTTTAACAGTTGTGCCTTGGTCATAGATCTCCTCTTCCCTATCCCTGACAAGAATCCTGATTTTTGAATCAGCCATCATATAATCTGAAGAATGTACATCATTTTGTGCCTCAACAATGACAATGTCTTTGTCAGATTTAGAGGAGACAATATCATGCACAGTAACTTGAGCAGAGAATTCAGAGTGAATCTCCCCCTCAGCCTCAACATTGTCCTTAGAGACAGTTTAATCTTCTGGAGTAGTTACTTGAACCTCTTCCGTCACTGTTAGAGGAGTATGTTCATCTTCAAAGGGAGTGTGGGGAATTTGCCATACATGCTCATCTGGAATCTGGTCCATTCTACTCTATAGATTATCTAGGAGGGAGTCAAGCTTGTCCTGAATGTTAGACTGAACTTGCTCCCTCTCAAATGTAGCATCTTCCCTGACAATCTCCCCCTCAGTAGGAATAAGGATCTAGGAAGTCTCCCCCTCAACTTATGCACAACTGTTTTCTACTAGCTGACCAGACAGAATGTCCATGGCTTCATCTTGGATTTCATCAGACTGTGTTCTAGCCACATGGTTCCTTGCAGCAGGTTCAGAAGATATTGATTGCTGAGCACTCATGTCTCTTTTAGTCTCTTCAGTAGACTCAGTGAGTTGGGGATTATGAGGCTCCTCTTCACTCTTCTCTGAAGAACTGCTCACTGTGCTTTCCTTAATAATCAGAACAGCTTTCTTCTTCTTCTTTTCAAAAGTCTGTGCATGTGGCAACAGAACTTTGTCCCACCTCTCGAATATTTTTGAGTCCATCCTCCTCATATGATGGATATTTGTTTCTAGCCTTATGTTAAGGATCCCTGTAACTATGTTGTGCAGAAAAAGAGATAGAATCTTGCCCAAGTTTGGCTCAGGGATACAGTCTACAATTCTATCAAAGAGTACCCTTCCCCAATCTGTTTTCTTTGAAATAATTATCCTTACCATCAGTTCAAACATCTTTTTAGAAATCCTATCATGAGAGCAAGACTTGCATAGTAGTGCCTTCCCAACCACATCTGCTAGGAATTTTCCCTTCATGTTCAGTTCTCTTCTCAAGATTGATCCAGTGGAGTGCTTAGACAATCCACACCACTTCAGGGTAGCTTTGACCTTAGTTTGGTCCAATTCTTCTGCATCTAACATCCTGAACTTGTGAAGTTATAGTGACCTGCTTAGTCTTTTGGTGGTAACCTTGACCTTATTTCCACTGATGGAAGTCCTAATTTTTGTAGATGATGAGTCGACCTTTGCATTATAGCATAACTCAAGTATTTCCCTTTTGCAAAGCAGTCTGGGCTCTGAAAGAACATATTCTAGGTCAGTGACCTGTAGGAGGTGGAGAACCAGCTGAAATTCCTCAGGTGCATCCTTGAACCCATTTCTAACCAACTCTGAACCCTTGAACAGGAAATCTAATCTCCTTGGCGCCATTGCTTCTGTGAGTTGTTGTAGGTTTTCTGATCTTTCGTCATTTCGTCGCAAGGGGCAGAGAAGGGCGAGGAATAACATATTTTGTTCTAAGCATATGCTATTATATTTATATATTGCACTAATTTGAGAATGTGGAGAGGCGCATACCTGTTGCGATGACCATGAGGATATCAATGGCTGAGATTAATCCCGTAGATTAGCCATAAATAGGAGTCCCTGGATATATACGTTGAGTGGATTCAACACACTCGACGCCTGATGTTAACTCAACACACTCAATGCCTGAGCCCTTAAACTCAGTGCATTCGATGCTTGGACATAGTCCATAATTTCTTGGTTATCCTGCATAGATAAATACTACCAATAACAACAAAAACAATGAAGAGCTACTGAAGCTAGACTAAGTTCATCATACCCAATTCAAATTTGAAGAAGTTGAACTTGGCTTCATCTAGTGGTTTGGTGAAGATATCAGCTACTTGCTTGTCAGTGGGGACAAACTTATGGGTGATGTCCTCACATTCAACATGCTCTCTAATAAAATGATACCTAATCTCTATATGCTTAGTCCTGCTATGAGACACATGATTCCTAGCAATAGAGATAACATTAGTAGAATCACAATATATAGTATTTCTACTTAGCTTGATGTTGTAGTCCTGAAGCTGATGCTGGATCCACAATAGCTGAGCAAAACAACTTCCAGTAGATATGTATTATGATTCAACAGTTGATATAGTAACACTTGATTGCTTCTTGCTGCTCCAAGAAACAAGTCTTCTTCCTAGAGAATGATAGGAACCAGATGTTCTTTTCCTGTCTTCTCTACAGCCTACAAAGTCTGCATCTGAATACCCAATTAGTTCAAAATCAATATTCTTAGGGTACCATAGGCCAAGATCAGGTGTGATCTTGAGATATCTCAATATTCTTTTAGATGTAGAATAATGAGACTCTTTGGTGCAAGGCTGGTATCTAGCACAAACACATGTAGCATACATGATGTATGGCCTACTAGCAGTGAGGTAAAGGAGGGAGCCAATTATGCCTCTGTATAAGGTTTCATCAACAGGTTTCCCATTCTCATCCTTGTGCAATGACACACTTGACCCCATAAGAGTTTTCATTGTGGAGGCACTCACCATTCCAAACTTTTTAATTAACTCCCTTGTAAACTTAGACTGTTAGATAGATAATCCATTCTCAGTCTGTCTTACTTGGAGGCCCAAGAAATACTTGAGTTCACCCATACTACTCATCTCAAATTTCCCTTGCATAAGTTTGGAAAACTTTCAGCAGAGGTCATCATCAGTAGAGCCAAAAATTATGTTATCTACATAAATTTGGACTATGATGATCTTACCCTTGACTTCCCTTAGGAATAGTGTCTTACCTATATTTCCCCTTGAGAATTTTCTCTCAATGAGAAAGCTAGACAGGGTTTCATACCATGCTCTAGGGGCTTGCTTCAACCCATACAAAGCTTTTTTAAGCTTAAATACAAAATCAGGAGAGTTAGGATTAACAAAATCTTAGGGTTGCTCAACATAGACCTCTTTTTTAGGTCACCATTTAGTAAAGCATACTTAAAATCCATTTGGTAGACCTTGAATCCATTAAATGCAGTATATGCAAGGAACATTTTTATATCTTCCAATCTTGCCACTGGTGCAAAGGTCTGATCAATGTCAATACCTTTTTCTTGTCTATATCCCTTGGCAACCAGTCTGGCCTTATTCTTAATTATAACACCATTTTCATCAAGTTTGTTCCTATATATACATTTGGTTCTAATGATGTTATGTCCTTGTGGTCTGGGAACCAGCTTCCAGACATTGCATCTCTTGAACTGGTTCAGTTCTTCTTGCATTGCCATAATCTAAAATGGATCTATGCTGGCCTCTTCAAATCTTTTTGGTTTAACCTGAGATAGAAAGCTGGAATACATGGCAATGTTAAGGCTTCTGCTTCTGGTTGTAACTCCTTGGTTAGCATCTCCAATTATCAGGTTTCTGGGATGATCCCTCAAATGCCTGACTGCAGGATGCATTCTTACTTCAGCATCATGACCTTCAGTGACTGGATCCAATTAGTCTTCAGCCATCTCCTGAGTGCCTTGACCTTCTTCTGGGATATACAAACCATCACCTTATTCTAGGGTAGTTGTAGAAGTGTCCTTGATGGCTAGTTTATCCATCTTCATCTCCAAACCTGCAGATCTAGAAGAGCTTGGTAGCTCACTATTAATCATTGGTGACTCATCAAAGACTACATTAACAAATTCTTCCATAACTTGATTTTTCAAGTTATAGACCCTATAGGTTTTGCTATGATTGTTGTATCCAACAAATATCCTTTCATAGGATTTGACAGAAAACTTAGTCCAGTAGGACTTCCCATTATTAAGCACAAAACACTTACTTCCAAAGATCCTGAGATAGGCTAGATTAGGTTTTCTGCCTTTCATATTCTCATAGGGAGTCTTCTTATGGTACTTGGTGATATAGGCTCTCTTTAAGACATGACAAGCAATGTTCACTGCCTCAGCCTAGAAGTATTCTGGGAGAGAAGTGTCACTGAGAAGTGTCCTGCTAGACTTTATAAGAGTCCTATTTTTCCTCTCAGCTATGTCATTTTGCTGGGGTGTTCTTGGAGAAGAATAATCCAAACAAATTCCTAATTCTTCACAGAACTTTATCAAGCCTTCAGACTAAAATTCAGTACCATGGTCACTTCTGATCTTGACCACTGAACTGCCTTTTTTATTCTGAACTTGCCTGAAGAAGGTCATAAAGATGTCTAGGGTGTCAAACTTTTTCTTTAGAAAGAAAACCCAAGCATATCTGGAATAGTCATCAACTATCACACGTGTATAGACTTTCCTACTTAGACTATGAACTGACATAGGACCAAACAAGTCCATATACATGAGGTACAAAATCTCACAGAATCCTTGGCCCCAATGCTCTTAAAGGATGCTTTGGTCTGCTTACCCTCTTGACATGCAGAGCAAATGCCCTCCTTGGTGCATCTCATATTAGGTCCATTTCTGACTAGCTCTTCACTAAAGAGCTTGCTAATGGTCTTGTAGTTCAAGCGAGCAAGCCTCTTGTTTCATTGCATACAGTAAGAGACTTTCTTATTAGTAACTAGACACACTGGAGTGTAAGAACTTAAACATAAAAGTTTAAATAGTAGATATTTTCACTCCTAGTGCCTGTCAAAATGACCACTTGGTCACTTTATCTTTTAATTAGGCACTCATGCTTGTGGAAGACAATGATATATCCTAGATCACATAGTTGGCTTCTGCTTATTTGGTTGTGTTGCAACCCTTCCACATAAACCAATTTTGTGATTAAGACTATGCCATTGGTGTTCATACCATAGCCCTTGGTGACTCCTTTTTCTGTGCCTCCAAAGATCACCTTAGGTCCATTCTTTACTGGACTGTATTCCTTTAGATGGCACCTTATTCCAGTCATATGCCTTGAACACCCACTATCCAAGTATCATATTGGTGCATGAGTACTTGGACTATCCTGCAACCACAATTTAAGTAACCTAAGGACCCCAAAATGGTTTGGGTCATTGGTTCTTGTTAGCTTGAAATTGAACATATCTACCTGCAGCTCTCCTGATAGGAAGACTCTCACTTGCCCTTAGCATACTAGGGTTGTGCCAACAATCAATGGCAAAGTGTCCCACTTTACCATAGCACTAACATTTATGGATGTTATATCTCCTTTTCTGAACATCCCTTGAGGATATCTCTTAAGAAGGGAATATAATAGCTTTCTTCTTGTTCCTTTCAGCATGGATCTGACTGAAGGAGAGTCTGACAGTAGATGAACCTGACATACTTTGGGTTCCAACAACAACAGTCTTCTTTTTAGAAGAAATGCTGGTGATGGCATCAGAGACTGCCAAGTCAGGCTTACTGTCATGTTTTTTGCTGTAGGACCCTAGGAATTGGCTACTGCCCTATCCTTGAGTGTGGGGGATGGAGTAGTAAATATAAATGGTCCATGATGGGCCATTTGAATTTCCTTATGGTGAGCCTTTAGTGCACTTACACCCATGTCTTTTCTACCTCCATTGTAAGAAACCCTTGTATTCTTACAAGCAGAGTTCCCATTTTTCCAGTGACCATAAATGCTATCTTGGTCATACCTGTTTGATAGGAGAATAACCTTATGAAAGGTTGTCTGAGGCACTACAGGAGCTTTGCCTTTACCTTTGGGATGGGCAGTTCTGGAATTCCACTTTAACCCCAAACCTCTCTTATCCTTTTGAGAGGTAAAGGAGTCAATCAATGACAATACTGTTTTGGGCTTTGAGAATCTAGCCACTAACTTTCTCTCCTTAAGAAGCTTTTCTGCAAGATCCATAATGATCATGTTCTTATGGCTAATGGTCCCAATCTGGATGATTGAGATATTCTTCAGCTGGCTGACTTCCCTTCTCATCTGATCAAGCAAGGTTGCTAATTCAGACTGTAGGGAAGCTGCTAGCTGTAGGGAGACAATCTCCTTAGCTTGTTTCTTGACTAGCCTCTTGCTCCTTTTTAGAGAATCCAGAATGAACTCATACTTGTCAATCAATTGATTGACATCTTCCTCAGATTCTAAGCCATATTCGTCATAGGATGAAGGAGCATCAGAATTGGGACTTGTTTCATAATCAGATTCAAATTCAGAGGAGGAGAGGGAATGGATTGGTACCTCAGGTTGATAAGTCTTATCCTGGCTAGATTCACTATCAATCTTGACCATAAGTCCATAACAACCACTAATATCTTCATCCACCTCATTATCATTATCTGAGTGTGACAGAGGAGCCCTGATTCCTATCCTTGGAACTGGATAGTCCTCATCTTCTTCTTCAGCAGCAGCAAACAACCAATATATATAAGCATAATCTTCTTATTCAGAGTCTGAAGATGCTGAATTAGTTTGACTCCAGCTCTTCTCATTCTTGGCAATGAAGGTCTTTTACTCCTTGCCCTTGTGGTGGAGGTGCTTCTTCTTGTTGGATCTAGTGGCCAACCTTAAGGGGGGGGGGGTGAATAAGGTTCTAATGACGTTTATCACAAATTTGAAATATTTTCGACCCAGAGAACTAGTACAGGAAACTGCCACAGGGGGCTAGGTAGCTAGCGCGCGCCGGTATGTCTCTGGACTCATTTTCTTGGGCAGATTCTCCTTTGGATATCAATGCAATTTTTAGAACAGCACAATCTAACAACCACGACAGTACACACGCAAAAAGAAAAGAAATGAATTCCATTGCTAAAACTAAAATCAACAATTGTTTTTAAAGATTACAAAGGTTGATCTCTGTGACGCCGGAGATCGAAGGCAGTGAATAAAAATAACTGTTTGTTTTCTACAACCTTTAATAGGGTATACAAAGAGCATAGTAATTTTTCCAAAATTTTCCAAGCAATTTTGGGCCTATAAATTGGCAAAGAATTTTTATTTAGGCTTTTAAAAATATCAATTTAACTCCAAAAATTCTCAAAAGTTTTGTGTAGATTGCCCTTTGTAAGGGGAGTAACTTTCATGTTCAAAATATTTTTCCTAGGAGCCTAGATTATCCCTTAGAAAATAAAATACTCATTTTAACTATAATAATAAAATATTCAAAAAAAATTATAAAATCATATTTTTTTTTTATAATTTATCATCTTCCTCTCCCCTCGGCCTGTACCGAGAACAGACCTTACGGGTCTTCTCCGCTGCCGGCCGGCCATGGCTCCGCCCACGACCGACTCCCCGGGGGTGGGCGCTCCCTCCGGCGGTGGTCCGGCGGTGGTCCGGCGGCCTGCCTCCGCCGGCTATCACCGAAGCTATTTTTATTTTGAATGGAGGGGAGGGGGTGATGGCGGTGGCGCTCAGGCCGCCGGAGCCTGCATGCAACGCATCAGAAAGATAGGGAGGAAGGAGAGGAGAAGTTTTCCACCTTGTTTGGGGTCTCCAGAAGATCTCGGCGAGTTCCGCCATTAATGGCGGTGGAGGGTGGTGGAGCTCGGGTGGGCTGTTTCCGGCGAGACAGAGCTCCGACAAGGGTGGTGGTGGCTCGTTTTGAGCTTGGAAGATGATTGATAGTAAGCAGAGGGGGTTGAGGTCCTTATATAGAGGAGGAGGAGAGCCCCCCTTTATCTCCTTCTTCATGGCCATGGAATCCCGAGAGAGGTTTCAGCCAAACCCAAGTTGGGTTAGGGGCCAGGTATCAGCCTTCCATTGGTGAGGTACATTTAGAGTGTCAGCCCCTATTGGTTGGAGCTTGGCTTGATGGGGAAGGATGGAAAGAGAGAGAAAGAGAGAGGAGGAGTGGGGTGGGCCTTTTTTCCTTTGGCCCAAGGCCCAATCCTTGGCTACATAGTGACAATTCAGAGCTCATAAGAGGGCCCATAATGGCTTGGAGTGGTGGTCTCAAGAGGATGAGTGATGGATAGGTTTTTAAAACATAAAAATTTGTGTTTTAAGAGGTTTGACCAAAGTCAACCATGGGGTGGGCCTCCCCATGGGGTTCAAAGTCAAAATAGGTCCAAGTCATCGGGGATCGGGTCAAAGTTGGGGTGTCATGTCATAATTGGTGTACACATGCTTTTCGGTGCACGACTGAGCTTGATTTGACCACGGATTGACCACCCGTCATCGAAACTGACCAGGACCAATTCCATTGACTTTGTATTGACCATATGAATCCAATGCCACTAATTGGGGTCGAATCAGAGTTCGTTTGCTAAATATTCAAAATATATGCGTCACGACGCACTAAAATGGTTAAAATGCTCATAATAATCATTAAACTTTGAATCGCGATGCAACGAGTCCCGATGCATTCATATTGACTATATGAAGTCATAGGAACTGACAGAACTCAAATCGGAGTTCTCTATATTAGTATTCAAAAATCTCGTTTTTGCGACGTTTTATGTGGAACGACCATATCCACCATATGATCTCGAAATTCAACGGAACGAGTTCCAACGCACTCGTATTGACTATACGAGGCCACTAGAAATGATAGAACTCAAATCGGAGTTCTCCAGCTCGATATTCAAAATTCTCGTTTTCACGACGTTTTATGAGGAACGGTCATATCAACCATATGACTTTGAAATTCAACAGAACGAGTTCCAAAGCACTCGTATTAACTATACGAGGCCACTAGAACTGACAGAACTCAAATCAGAGTTCTCTAGCTCGATATCCCCGTCAAGGGTTACCTTCTACCTTAGTATAGGCTACGTATAGAGATTCAGATCACTTTTATGTGGCCCATTAGGGTCTCGGTGGCCCAATAAAAGTTGAGATGTTACACTTAGCAGATTTCTACAACTTGAGGCATTGAGAGCGTAGAGTGAGCCTTCCTCACTCAATGCATATAGACTTTTATAGTCTAGTAGCTTAGGCATCGAGTGAACCTTTATCACTCGATGCATCTGTACTTAGTTGATTTACTCTGCATGAAGACATCGAGTGAGGCTTCTTCACTCAATGCTTTCTGACTTTGTCGATCTTCTTGATGAGGTGTTGAGTGACCTTTCTTCACTAAACGCTTTTGTACTTTGTAGGATTGTCTGTCAAGGAGGCATTGAGTGAACTGCCATCACTCAATACTTTTGGAATTGGACAGATTTTTTTGACATCAACCCTGCGGCTTTGACTGATTTTACTGTCGACGCTTTTGCTTCTTAGCTTTGAGTGAACTGCCTTCACTCAATGTTTCTGGACTTAGCTAGATTTCTGCTTTGGCAATACAGAGGCTTTGATTGCCTGAACATCAATCGACGCTTTGATCCCCTTGGCATTAAGTGAACTGCCTTCACTCAATGCTTCTGGACTTAACCAAATTTCTGCTTTGCCATCATCCTGTCATGAGTCCATCTGACTTTGTGACTTTGATAACCTATCAAATTAGTTCAACAGAGAATGACCTGTATACATTGAACTAAGGTCTTGCATCAAATACATTCATGTGTATACCATTGACTTGTGGACCTTCTTCAAATCTAGGACATTGTGATCAATGAACCCAACACCTGTGTTACGCTTACTGTACCGAGTGGCGCCAAAGGAGATGGAAGAACTGAAGGTTCTGTTGTAGGAGTTGTTAGAGCATGGTTATATACGTCCTAGTATGTCAACTCGGAGTGCACCGAGTGTATTTGTGAAGAAGAAGTACGGAAGCTTGCGTGTATGCATTGATTATCGTGAATTGAACAAGCTGCCGGAGAAGAACAAGTATCTTATTCTGTGAATCGATGATTTGTTTGATCAGCTAGTAGGATCGACTGTCTATTCGTAGTTGGATTTGTAGTCCGACTACTGGTAGTTTAGAATTCGGGAAAGTTATTGTTGAAACTGGAAACCAGGTTCTGTGGAGTTTGGACCCGAAGAAGGGGTGACCGCACACCTACTTCTCCAAGTGAGCCCACTCAATCGGAGACTTAGGATTATAGAATGAACCACGACTGCAACACGGAGGTCCCACCATACACCCGGAAGATCTTAGAGCGCTTCCCCTCCTTAGCTAGTGCTGAGCTAAGGGTACCTAAGAAAATGCTATAAGACCAGAAAATGAGAAAGCTTGCCTTCATAGGTACCCCTGTGGGTCTATTTATAGAATTTCTGAGTCTGGCCGGTAAATAGTGTAACTCTGCCTTTTTGTTTTACTATACGCAGCCCAAGGTGGGTCTGCCAAAAGCAAAACTCCGTTGTTTGAAGAGGTTACTGGCAAACCAAACCACATTAAATACATGCTATTAGCACCCCATATATGGGAGGGAGCTCGAGCCAACTCGCCAGTCCCCTAGGTGGGTGCGGCCCTACACCTGCATCCCGCCTACCTCTCAAATGGGCGCGAGTCGGGTTCCTGCAGACATGACCGACTGCCAACCAGATGTGGGCCGGCTCCTCTCGTCTCGCCCTCCTCCAGAACTGAAGTGGGCCGACTCCCTTGGCTCGCCCGCATGTCGAGCTAAAACGGGCCATCTCCCTCGACTCGCCCGCCTGACGAGCTGAAGCGGATTGGCTCCCTCAGCTCGCCCGCCTACTTGGCAGATGCAGGCTGACTTACTTTGCTTGCCCGCCTGCTTGGTGCTGGCCTGTTAGGTCCACTTGGAGAATATGGGGTTGTACACAATCCCTGCACTTTATGAGCTTTTGCAAAGCTCGAAAAGAATCATCCAACCCCAAGTGTTCGGGGAGTGCTTGCTGAGCTGGAGGGAATCTTTTGGTGGCCCCCACCTTTGCACTCTATATATACTGCTGGCCCCGAAGGAATTCAACGACCTCCTCCTCCTTTCTTTTTCATGTTACTATAGTGGTGTGAGTGATGCCTATCTCAGAGGAGATGCGTGTTCACTTGGAGGTCATGAGGGAGGGCACACAGTTGCAGGTCACCGACGTCGCCCCCTAGCGGGCTCGGAGATCGCCCGACTCTTCCTTCAGGCCAAAGAAGGCCAAGATGATCAAGTGGCCTTCTGATGATGGCGGCCCTCCTTCGAACTCAATGACCGGTTTTGAAGCCACCTACTAGGTACACGAGCAGGCTATTCAACTCGGTATTACTCTAATTATAATGCTACCAAACTTCCGTACGAGACCTCGCAAGGATAGAGGTGGGGAAACAGACGCAGAACATCTTTCCCCACACTTGTTCGAGCGGGCAGTTATCCCCTCGGTTGAGGGATCCACCCTTCTCGCGGTCCGGAATATTCTCCCTCCTGACCGGCGAGTTCCCGACTTCTCGCCTTTGCATTTTTTCTCGGAGATCCTTCAGTTCTGACTACCCTTATTTTTGCAGCTTCCACCCTAGAGGCTGCCGACCGGGCTCCACGATTGTCGACCTACCTCGGGTTGGGAAAAAATTTTGCAGCTCTCGGTGGCGAGCCCTTTCAAGGCTAACCAAGTACCTCCCACCCTCACTTTGACGCGGGAGATGTGCCGAACCCGAGTGAGTTCATATTCTCGCTTGTTCGTCATTATCTGCCTACCCTACTAACCTCTCTTCCTATTTTCCAGGCTTTCACGGGGTCTCATCATCCGACATGACTTAAGCGAGGAGTACTCGCCTCCCCATTCCTCGGGCAAGATTGCAGACTACCTGGGCGATCTTCAGGATGCTGAGGGGATGAAGGCGCGAGTGACCGAGATGTTCCGAAAACACTCCCTGATGCTATAAGATATCTACGACAGGGTGGATGTGGACAAGGCAGAGATAGAGGTGTGCTTTGGGGCCTTGGACGAGAGGTGCCAAGAAGTGGGCGACGGGACGACCTCACCTGGTGTGCACATCGCGTGGGCTGAGGAACAACTACAGCGAGCCACGGAGCAGGTCGGCATGGCCCAGCAAGAGCTCAGAGTGGTTCACGAGTATTACTACCCTCACCTACCACCTCACTCCGGGGCGCGAGGCCGGGGTAGGTGGAAATGGATCCAGTACTGAGGCCACCGCTCTCTTGCTGCCTGCCCACAGATCTGGGCCATTCTCGCCACCTGGGTATCAACTCACATTGCGCAGTTACAAAAACTATTGTTTGTTCCACTTTTTCTTTTTCGGGGTGTTCGCCCCTCCCTGTTAACATTTGAGACTATTCGCCCACTGATGGGTCTGTTTATGTTTATGCGTATATAAGAGCTTCTCTCGCTCGCCTCTTAGCTCTATGCCGCTTAGGTTTTATTGTGTTAGGACCGTGGCGAGTATGATAAGGGAATTAGTGGCGCGGGCTCGGGTATCGAAGCGGAGATCCACTTTTTTTCTATCCGCACACCTCCCGCCAAAAATGAGTTTTCCCACCTTTTTTCTCTCTATAAATAGCCCCCCTTTTCTCTACCTACCGCATTAACTCTCCCCTCTGTGCTTTATTTGTTCTCGAGTGCTCTACTTGTGCAGCTCACCACTACCCGCGAGGACTCTGGTATTCGGCCCGCACACTAGCTCTCAAGATGGGAAGAGACGGTGGCGAGGCCGAGGGGCGAGGAAAGTGTGCTTGGACCTTCTCTAACTACGCATTCCACTCCGCCAACCTCACTGAGAACGAGCACGTCTCTGTGGTTTCCAACTTCATCCCACCCAGGTTCGAGGCGATACGCCCGGGAGAGCTCGAGAAGATCAATGACCTCTATGACGCCGAGCTCGCGATCCTTGTTGCCCACTTCGATGCAGGGCTGCGTATTCCCCTGTGGCTAGAGGTGCGATAGGTGTTGAAGTACTTCGGGGTTGTGCCGGGATAGCTAACCTTGAACTCCATCATCATGGAGGTTGCGTTCGCCTTCTTCTTGTGAGAGGAGCAGTTCGAGTTCTGCCTCGCGGTCTTTCGCAAGCTGTTCTCCTTCCAAGCGAACAGGGATGACACTGCCTACTTCTCCAGCAAGCATGTGAAGGTGCGGGACACAGTGAACAAGAGCCATAATTGGCTAATGAAGTTTGTCTTCGTGAAGGGGGACTTCGACAATGTCCCTTTCTCGCTGGTGCAGCTCAGCGAGCCCAGCTACCTTCCTCCCAGCCCGGGGGTGGGGCACGAAGCCGACCTCTTCTGGTTCTTCGTGGGGAAGAACTTCGAGGTCACGTTCATTCGAAGGAACGTTGACACCCTGCACCGTGTTCCTCCCGAGGAAGGTAAGGCTACTCTCCCTTTTTCCATTTATTTCACTTTTTCTGACCCTAGACTACTGCAGGCGAACTAAACCTTCCCCTACACCCGCTATATGAGAGCACTCGGGTCTCTCCTGTCGAGCTTGCCCTCACAAAAGCGGCCGCTGCCGCGCATCGCGAGGTTCCAGACCCGCTCGCGCCTCAGAAACGGGCCATACATGAGAAGTCTCCCCCATATCATGCGTCCAAGAAGTCGAAGACCCAGGGCGGCGAACCCCCTGCACCCCGGTAAAAGGGGAAAGCGCTAGCGGGCCCTCACCCTGAGAAGGCCAAAGTTCCTGGAGCTCCCACTAGCGGAGTCTCTGGCGAGGCGGCCAGTGTCTCCAAGGCGCGAGAATAGGAGCTCGCCGACAAGCCCGTATCGAGAGGGCACAGAAACTTCGTCTACGACGAGAAGCACCTCGACGAGCTCGGCAAGCCCCTCCTACAGTGGGACAAGGCAGCGAACAGGGCCTCGATCTCAACACTCCTACAAACCTGGCTTGAGAAGGAGAAATCTGGCGGGGAAGCATTAACGTTCTCCTTTGGTCTCTAGTCCACGCGAGTACTGGTGCGCAAGAGTGCTCGGGCCCAGCTCCGCGCTCTGGGGCTGGCTCACATGGTGGGTCGCCGCTGCATGCAGGTGGAGAGGAACTCCACCGAGTACCTCAAGAATTCCACGGAAAAGGATCAAGCCCACCATCTCATGCTCGAGGAGGTGGAGCACCACAAGAAGAGGGCGGACTCCTCTGACTCCCTCCTCTGACGCCCTCCTCGTCGAGTACCTAGGAGGGGTTGTTAGCCGAAACCCTTAACGCCATTTTTCTGAATATCTTCTCGCGCTAAATCACCCTTTCATTACCTTCTACAGGACGCGACGACGGCAAAGTTCCTTAACTCTCGAATCGCCGACCTGTAGAAGGAGAATAAAGAGCTGAAGGCTCGAGTTTGGGAGTTGGAGTCCGCAGCTCTCCCGTCCCCCTTCAGCAGTAGTGACAAGTTTGTGCGGTACACCGAGCATGAGGTCGACGAGCTGCTGCAGCTGAACTCGACCAAAGCAGCAAATTACACCCTCCATACGATGCTGTGAGCGGGCTTGGTGACGAGCAAGGGTGCGGGGATTCAAGAAAAAGACGTGGTCCCGGAGCTGTTCCTCCTGGTCCCGAATCCGGGCAATGACTCCTATCTTCCCCTGTAGGGTAGGGCGTCGCCCGAGGGCTGGCCCTAAAGAGTCTACGAGCTGCGTTTACTTTTGTTTGTTGAACTTGTATACTTATTTTTTGCTATTATTTTGTTGATATTGAACACAGGGGCTGAGCCCCTTCTTTTGTAATTACTGATTATCAATACACGTGTACTTTTCTTGAATGGATGATAGTTAACCTCATTGTATTTCTTACTTTTAATAATTTTCTTTTTTATTCGCGACCTGGCTTGGTCTTCTCACTCGCTGTATTTGAACCTACGGTTCAATAGTTAGATCACGCAATTATTAAGGACTTAGCGTAAAGAGTGACGAGACCTTCGGCAATCGGCCTGCTAGTAGCGACCCACCCTGTTCATTCAGAGAGCTTCTATCATAGTGCCTGCGAGATCTATGTCTAGGCACCCTCCGCCCTGCGCCATGGGTGCTCAGCTCGCGTAAGCCATGCCTTACTCGGTTGATACGCTGGATGCAGAACTCGCGAGCACCCCGCATGATTGAGGCCTCGTCTGCCGTTCTCTTTGGACATTCTGGTTGACCAACATGGAGGCCTAGGGTCCATAAGCTTTCTACGGTTTCTTCCCTTGTGAGAACTCGCGACTTGGGTCGCTTAGAGGATGCCGGGGGGGGGGGGGACTCACCAAACGAGCACCCGAGGGGCGAGGCCTAGCTCGTCCATGGTGCTCTCTTGGAGAGCTCGCCTTGAGTGCTTGCCCTCAGCGACGCTCATCCCTCCGATTCTCCCTTTTGGCGAGCCACCAAAAGTTTTCACCTCTCCCGTCACCCTTGCGGTGGGTGTTGAGCATTATCCAGACTTATCTCTTGGCCAGCCACCAGGCGCTACCACCGGGCAAATCAGCTAGTAGGAGCCTGACGGCGGGTGTTGAGCATCAACCTAACTTATCTCTTGGCCAGCCATCGGGCGCTACCACCGACCCAATCAACTAGTAGGAGCCTGACGACGAGTGTTGAGCATCAACCAGACTTTTTTTTGCCAGCCACTGGGCACTACCACCAGCCCAATTAGCTAGGAACCTGACGGCGGGTGTTGAGCATCAATCGGTCTTATCTCTTATCCAGCCATCCAGTGCTACCACCGACCCAATCACCTAGTAGGAGCCTGACGGTGGGTGTTGAGCATCAACCAGACTTTTCTCTTGGTCAGCCAACGGGCGCTACAACTGACCCAATTAGCTAGTAGGAGCCTGACGGCGGGTGTTGAGCATCAATCAGACTTATCTCTTGGCCATCCACCGGGCACTACCACCAGCACAATCAGCTAGTAGGAGCCTGGCGGCGGTTGGTGAGCATCAACCAAACTTTTTTCTTGGCCAGCCACCGGGCGATACCACCAGCCCAATCAACTAGTAGGAGTCTGACGACGGGTGTTGAGCATCAACCAGACTTATCTCTTGGCCAGACACCATATGCTACCACTAGCCCAATCAGCTAGTAGGAGCCTGACAACGGGTATTGAGCATCAACCATACTTTTTCTTGACCAGCCACCGGGTGCTACCACCGACCCAATAAACTAGTAGGAGCCTGATAGTGGGTGTTGAGCATTAACCAGACTTATCTCTTGGCTAGCCACTGGGCGCTACCACAAGCCCAATAATCTAGTAGGATCCTGACCGTAGGTGTTGAGCATCAACCGAACTTATCTCTTGGTCAGCCACCGGGATCTACTACCGGCATAATCAGCTAGTAGGATCCCGATGACGGGTATTGAGAATCAACCGGACTTATCGCTTGGCAAGCCACTGGGCGCTACCACCGGCCTAATAAGATAGTAGGTGCCTAACGGAGGGTGTTGAGCATTAACCAGACTTTTCTCTTGGCCAACCACTCTCCACATTCCTTATAACAAGCAAGTGAATCATCAATGACAGACGAATGCAAAAAGGTATTTTTCTTTGTTCAATTTCACGGATAGAAGCGCTTTAAGTCATCGTCTCTTCAGGTTTGACTGATGGGTTCCCCCTCCACATTCTGGAGGTGGTATCCCCCCAATTTCAAGGCTTCTTTGATTACATAGGGACCCTCCTAATTTGGATTCAACTTACCGATGGCTACCGACCTTCCGGTAGCTTCGACCTTTTTCAAGACCAAGTCTCCCTTTACGAATTGTTTTATCCTGACATGCTTGTCGAAGTACTTAGCCATCCGCCGCTTGACTTCTTCTTGCCGGATCGATGTCAGGTCGTGCATCTCCTCCACCAGATGTAGGGAAAGCCGCAACTCATCCTCATTCTCATCCCTCCATTCCTTTTGCCTTCTCCTTCCTCCACTATTCGCGGCATCCGGATCTCGAATTCTATCAGAAGCACCGCCTCACAGCCATGGGAGAGCTTGAAGGAAGTCTCCCTCGTGGCCGTGTTGAGCGTGGTTCTCAGGGCCCAAAGGACCGAAGGGAGTTTCTCCACCTATATCCCCTTAAAATTTTCTAACTTCTTATTTAACAAGTTCATGATGATTTTGTTTGCCATCTCTACTTGCCCGTTTCTCCGAGGGTGGTGGACCGATGCAAACCTGAGGTCTATCCCGAGTTGGCCACAAAAGCTGATGAACTTTGCGCTGGCGAACTGCGGCCCATTATCCGTGATGATGTCCAGAGGCAACCCATGTCAACAGATAATCTCCCCCAATACAAAGTTGTGATTCACCTGAGAGCTCACCTTGGCCAGCACCTTGACCTCCAACCACTTAGAGAAACAATCTATCATAACTAGCAAGAACCTTGTCTGCCCGCTGGCCTGGGGGAAGGGCCCCACGAGATCCATTCCCAAAATAGTGAAGGGAGAGGGAGAAATGATTCTTCTGAGCCTCTAAGCCAATAGTAGTTGGAGAGGAGCGAACAACTGACACTTCTGACACTTCTTTGCAAATTCGGCAGCATCCCGGCCTAGGGTAGGGCAAAAATACCCTTGTCTCACTATTATTCCTTCCAGGGTCCTGCTTCCCAAGTGGCTCCCGCACTCACCAGAATGGACTTCCTCTAATATCCTCAGGACCTCCACCTCAGCCACGCAACGTGCAAGAAATCCTGAGAGGGTCTTCCTGTACAGCTTCCCATCGCGCATCAGGTAGTATGTCGACTTATACTTGAAACGCTTCTTATCCAAACCCTCCCAGAATTCTCCTGTGGATAAGAAAACTATAAAGGGATCCATCTATGAGGGTCGCTGGTTCACCTCCATCAACTCCCCTTCCTTAATAGAAGGGCGAAATAGGTCGGTTATAGTCCCCCCCGCACGAGGTCTAAACTTAGCCAATTGATCAACTTGTTCACTTTCTTCCCGTGACACATGTTGGATGGAAAGCGTTCAGAACATGTCGATGATGCCCTTCACTTTTGTTGGTACAATTGGAGAGTAAGCTCCCTTTCCTCAAACTTGTTGTCTATTTGAGAGCACACCACCCGGGAGTCTGTTAGCACCTCCACGTCATGCACCCCCAGCACCCTTGTCAGACATAACCCTGTGATTACCGCCTTATACTCTGCTTGATTATTAGTGATGGGAAAATGGATTACCACTGTCTGCTCTATCCTTGTTCCCCGAGGACTCTCCAGGATCACTCCCACCCCCAAGGAGTGCTTTCTAGAGGTGCCATCCACCATCACCTTCTAGGGAACCGGACGAGTGACGTCCGTCTCTACCACCTCAACTATATAGTCGACCAAGAAGTCAGTCATCGCTTGGGACTTTATCGAGAGGCGAGGGACAAATGATATAGCTCTACTGACCATTTTGCTTGCCTCCCTGAATGCTCTACCCCCTCAATTATGTTATGGAGGGGATGGTATGTCACCACCAGGATGGAATGTGCCTGGAAGTATGGTCAGAGTCTCCGGGCCAAGATGACCAAAGTGAAGACCAACTTCTCCAGGATCAGGTATCAAAACTATGCCTTCCTCAGTACCCTGCTCACATAATAGATCGACAGGAGATTCTTTCCCTCCTCCCGGAATAGGACGAAGCTCATGGCCTCGGCCCCGACTCCAAGGTACAGGTATAAATCTTCCCCCTCCTCTGGTCCCTGGAGAAGCAGAGCCTGAGTGAGCCGTCCCTTCAAGGATTGGAAAGACTCCTCGCACTACTTAAAACATTTGAATTTACGACCTCCCCTCAGCGCTTTAAAGAAGTGCGAGCACTTCTCTCCTACCCAAAAGAGAAAACTACTCAGACTCGCAAGCTTTCCTGTCAGGCACTGGACCTCTTTAGTATTCAGTGGTGACTCCAACTCCACGATCTCCCTCACCTTATCAGGATTGGGTTCCACCCCTGCAAGAGTAAGGAGGTGACCCAAGAACTTTCCCCTGTTTGCCACGAAGACGCACTTTAGGGAGTTCAGCCTCATCTTATATTTTCGCAAGGTGTTGAAGGTTTCTTCCAGGTCTTGGAGATGAGATTATGCATCCCGACTCTTCACCATGAGGTCATCCACGTACATCTTTAAATTCCTTCCATTTTGCTCCCAGAAAACCCGGTCCATCATTCTTTGATACATTGCCCCTGCTTTCTTCAGCCCAAAGGGCATCATCTTGTAATAATAGCATCTGTCCCCTGTAATGAAGGAAACATCCTTATGTCTGGCCAGTACATCTTGATCTGGCGATATCTTGAAAAGGCATCTAAAAAACTCATTAGATAAAAACTGACAGCTGGGTCAATCAGCATGTAGATTCAAGGTAGGGGATAACAATCCTTAGGACAGGCTTTATTCAAAAGTAAAAAATCGATACACATTCTCCAGTGCCCGTCTCCCTTCTTGACCATCACCACATTGGATACCCAACCTGGATATTGGATCTCTGATACAAACCTCACCTTTAGAAGCTTGCCAACCTTTTCCCGGATGGGCTTGGCCATCCTGTCAGTGATGGACCTCTTCTTCTGCTAGATGGGGCGAACACCAGGATCAAGGTTGAGGCAGAGGCAAGCCATATCCGCATCAATTCCTAGCATGTCTGTCGCGCTCCATGCAAAGATATCCACGTTCCTTTGGATGCACTCCAGCATCTTCTCCAAATACTCCATGATCATCCCCCCACTAACTCGCACCTTCTACGCACTTCCCCCATGGGTGAGGACTTCCAGCTCCACCACTTCTTCTGCCACTTCTAGTTGAGACTGCTCTTGTAACGCCCCCGATTTTTTCAGCGATTATTTAATTCTCGTTTGGCGTTACGTTGACGCGTTTTCTTGGCTTGTGCCATCTGTGGAGTGTTGTCTTAACTCCTTAGAACTGGGTTCCCTATTTTGTAGCCCGTTGGAAAGATCTCCCTAGCAAGCCGAGTCGTTTTGGGTGACCCGGTGTGGCCTCTCGGGGGATGCTTGTGTTTCGGCTTCGGGAGGGTATAACTCGAGTTCTGTTCGTCGAAAGTTAATTTCGACTTCGCCGTTGTGTTCGTAGCGTGGATATTTAGTTACGGTGCGAATTTCGTCGAATTCCGAGGTGGTTCGGTTTTCGAGTCGTTTTGGGTGTGCTATTAGTAAAAACCAATTAGAAACCCTTTTAAAATTAGGAGAACCGGTGGCTTGGGAGGCAGTTAGGCTGAACTGTCATGGCTAAGCTTATATAAAAGCCTTATTAAGAAGTGGCGGGCCCACTTCTCCTTCCTCCTTCTTCCCGAGACCGAAAGAAGAACCGATGTTCCTGTTTCGCGGAAGGCAGAGGCGGAAGCGACGGTTAGCCCTTGCCTTTGGACGTTGATTCCGGGAGTGTTCGTGGATGGATTTCGATTCCGAAAGCGGCGTTGTCCTGCTCTCGCTCAGACCTTCATTTCGACGGTAAGATATTTGATTTTCGTGGAGTTTTAGGAGACTTGGATTTCCGGTTCTTGTGGTTTTCCGCCATTAATGTGCGGGTTTGCTTGTTAGGTGCTTCTCCTTCTAGTGCAGAACGAAGAGGAGGGAAAGCAGACCAAGCTTCGCTGGAAATCGAGGCAAGTGGTATTCTTGCCCTTGCCATTATTGTTCTTTTGATATTCTAGAATGTTTCTCGGTTAGCCCTAGGGAAGAAACCAAGCATATTCTCTTTTACCTTGCTGAATTTAGGGCTTAGATTCGCCTATGAAACCCCCCTCCTTGTGCTGTTTTGCTCAACCCGATGGTTGTTTTAACCATTTAGACTCCAGATTTGTAGTTCTAGTTGGGTGCTTTTGCGGGTGGAGCAGAGAGAGAGAGTGAGGGAGGTTGTTGTGGTATGGCTCTGGTTAGAACCAGTCTTGGTAGACTCTCAGGTTTTGGTGTCGAGTGTGGTGCGCACACTCAAAGCCAAAAGCCGCCCGGACTTGACGTCGAGTGCGGTGGACACACTCAAAGCCATAGTTTGGTTTGTTCTTTGCGGCTGAGTGGTGGGGTGTTTGTGTGAAAATTTTCGTCTAAGTCAAAATCGACGAGAATCATCCTTGATTCCTGCCGATTTCGACGTGATTCCCACCGATCGGCGAGAATCATCCTTGATTCCTGCCGATTCGGCGAGAATCATCCTTGATTCCCGCCGATTCGGCGAGGATCATCATTGATTCCCGCTGATCGTCGAGAATCCTTCTGGATTCTCGCCGATTCGGCAAGAATCATCCTGCATTCCTGCCGATTTGGCGAGAATCAGTCGGCATTCCCGCCGACCTCCTCTTATTGGCGTTGGCTTAGGGTTCTCCTGCGGAAATGAGCCTTGGCGTAGAGTTAGTTGACCTCACTCAACGCCAAAGCTGCTTTGGCGTTGAGGGAGGTAGACTCACTCAACGCCACTGTTAGGTTTTGTGGTTTTGCTGAAGGCGTTGAGGGAGTGGACCTCACTCAACGCCATTGCTATTTTGGCATTGAGTGAGGTTAGCTCACTCAACGCCGCTGCCTCTTTTGCTGAAGGCGTTGAGGGAGTGGACCTCACTCAACGCCATGGCTGTTCTGGCGCTGAGTGAGGCTAACTCCCTCAACGCCAAGGTCTGGATATGCACTGAGTGGATTCCACTCAATGCCGACCCGTGTTGAGTAACTTCAACACTGTTTCTCTTTCCTCGATTTACGTTCCCGAGTGAATTCCTTGATTATATTTGTAGTTTCCTTGTTGGCCATGTTTTCTTTCCTAATGGCCGAATCGTGGGATGTGGATAGTAGTGGTGATTTGAAGCTCTTCATGGGGGAGGTGTTGTGTAATCTAGCCAAAGCCACCCTTATTCTTCTATCTTGCTCCAGGTATGGGCTGGGCAAGGGGGTGGAAGGTCCCTTGTGCTTTCACATGTAGACCCTTGAGCTTGTTGGCTTAGAAATGGTGGTTGGGGGACTGAGTTTGCCTCCAACCCGGATCCATGCTGTTTGTTTTAGCTACTACCATCTCCCACAACTTAGGGTGTTAGAAGTTTCTTCCTTAGTAGATTGTAGCACTTTGGCCTCTTGGTAGCCTAGTAGACCCTGCAGGATGTAGTTTCTGGGCAGGGTTGGTGCTGTTTCCTTGCACGTAGTGCATTTCTTATTGTCTTGCCTTGGGCAATTGTGACTTTTACTGCTGTGTGTTCTCCTCTTTTATTTATTCCCTGGTTGACACTTCCATGTAGTTTTTCCTTGTTTTGCTTGCTGAGGTGTTCTTTCTTCTTTTGAATGCCTCAGGTTCTGAGCAGTAGCCAGTTTGGTGGCTAGGTTGCGGTGGTGTTGCTGGTGGTCTCTTGGACTTTGGAGATCTTGTTGCTTTGTTAGTGAGGTAGTTTTTCAGTACTTTTCTTACAAACAAACATATTTGCCCATGGGTTCGTGTCAGGTTGTTGGCGCCCACTGGTAGTTTTTAACTTTGTTCTAGATATATTACTTTTGATGCTACCATTTTCTGGAGATAGTCTACTTGCTCTGAGGAGGATTTATGCTAGGTTGCTAGTTATTTTAAAACTACAACTATTATTATTATAAGATTATTGCATGATCAGCATGTTTTATAAAGGTAAATCACTATTTTCCAAACAACGTATAAAGATCATTTTCTTATATATAATATAAATTAAATGTAGAATCTTGCATGGCATAAGTGGTCCTCTTAGGGCTCTTATGCACTTCTTAGGATGCCAAACCTGAATAAAGTATTTTTCCGCAGCGCTTAAGTATAATTTTTTAACTGTGGACTAGGTGATCCACCGAGCCGAGGGATACGGCCTCTAAAGTATAACTGATTTTCTAATCATTAAACTCATAAATTTCTTTCATAAAGTGTAATAGATGATTTTGCCTGAGCGTCAGCTGTTATCCCCTGCTTGACGTGGCATCATGACGCATGTTTTCTCATACTCTGATAATTCTTTAATTAGGAGAAAATGCGGGTTGTGATAGTTGGTATCAGAGGGAGGTTGCTTGACATGTTATGTCGGGCAACCTTCCTTTGATTGCTTTAGAAGTTCAGCATCATGTCATTCACACACAAATATGTCATCAGCACGTCTTGGCAAAAGCACGAAAACTACACTCATAGCATAACATAAAGTATACGGGGCATATTATGTAGTATGGGATGCATAATATGTGTTCGTATATGGATCCACCATAGGGGCAACATGTGAGGGTTATGTAGTCTGGGATGCATAACCTCACCACATGGCTGCGACTAGCACGTTTTCTTTTCTTCGTTGCATGCGAATGTTATGTAGTATGGGATGCATAACATTCTCATGCGTACGCCGCTCATAACATGCATTAGGGCCTTTTTAGAATGCATAACACAAACATGCATATCTAAACATTGCATAAGCACAACGTGCCAAACTAAAGACTGGCAGGATGACATATGTACACACATACGTTTTCGAGTCAAAAATAATATAAAATCATGCATTCCCGATCTAGGCACAAGAATTAGTATGCTGGTGGTTAACCATCCTAGGCTAGGGCATAACATCAATTTTTGTAAAAAGATAAACTCCCAGAGCAAGTTTAGCAGCTTTAAGTTCATATCTATATATGTATTGTCTGTACTAGTAGTTGGGTCTAGCTGTTGTACTAGGATCTAACTAGTGTTGCTATGACTTTAGAATGGCAAGACGTCCCTCAACTAGATCAACTCCCCTGTCTGAGGGTGAGTCGTCTGGAGCTCAGAATGATGCGGTAATCGAAAGCTTGCGGCAGAGTAGCGATTCCTTGAGCAGGCAGTTGGTGGAGGTGCGAGCCCAGATTAAGTCTTTGGTAGCAGTTGTTGTAATGCCCCCGATTTTTTCTGCGTTTATTTTTATTCTCGTTTGGCGTTACGATGACGCGTTTCCGTGGCTTGTGCCATTTGTGGAGTGTGGTTTAGCTCCTTAGAACTGAGTGCCCTATTCTGTAGCCTGTTGGCAAGATCTCCCTAGCAAGCCGAGTCGTTTTGGGTGACCCGGTGTGGCCTCTCGGGGGGATGTTTGTGTTTGGCTTTATTTGAGTATAACTCGAGTTCTGTTCGTCGAAAATTAATTTCGACTTCGCTGTTGTATTCGTAGCGTGGGTATTTAGCTACGGTGTGAATTTCGTCGAATTCCGAGGTAGTTCGGTTTTCGCGTCGTTTTGATGCTTTATGTAATTTTGTAATAAATTATATTATTATATATTAATATATATATAGGTTAAGTATTAGGTTAGGATGAAAAGCATGCTCATCTTCCCCACTTGAAACCGCCGCCCCTGTACGAGAGGAAACGGGAAACCGCCGAGCCTTGCCTTCCACCGCCGATTCCCGGAGCGTTTGTGGATGGAATTCGATTCCGAGAGTGGATTCGGATTGCTCTCGTCGAGAACTTCATTCCTACGGTAAGAAATTCGATTTTCGTGGAGTTTTAGGGGGATTGGAATTTTTGGTTTTTGAGGTTTCCGCCATTAAAGTTCGGATTTGCTTGTTAGGTGAGTTTTTGGTGCTGCTCTTTCTAGTGTAGCGTGAAGAGGAGGGAAAGCTGACCAAGCTTCACCGGAAATCGAGGCAAGTGGTGTTCTTGCCCTTGCCAAGTTGTTTTCTTTTGTTTAAAGCCTATTGTTTCTATCATTTTATCTCCTATTTTCCGTCTCGAATGATTAGTCATAGTTTGAATGGTAGTGGCGCGCGTCGTTGGTAGTTTCCTACTGCTATTGTAGTTGCGTGGGTAGTGTGCGCGTTCCGGTGTTGTCCGGGAAATCTTAACGGTACAGGTTAACCGCGCACGGTCATCAACCGTTAGGGCGCACGACCACTGGTCGTGTGCCTCTATTCATGCGCGGCTGTCTTTTTATTTTCCAAAACTCTGTCTCGGATATCGCACGAGCGCTGGCAAACAGTGCGCACGACCACCGGTCGTGCGCCACTGATCGTGCGCAGTTGCTAGGTTTTCTGTCAAGTTTCCCAGGTTCACTTCGCACGATCATCAGCCGATGAGTGCGCACGACCACTGGTCGTGCGACACTGATCGTGCGCTCTGAAAATTTCTTTTTTTTGGCACCCGTATTTAGCTGGCGTCGATACGCGGGTTAGGTGGGCCTGAGTGTTTTGTGTAGTGTTAAGGTAGTAAGGTAAGAGTTATTGTTGTGATAGTTCGCCTTGCGTGGCACGTTGAGTGGGTGAAGCTCACTCAATGCGGTGTCGAGAGGACCCAGCGCCATGTCGTGTTGAGTCATTTCAACACTTTCTTTTTCTCTTTCCTCGATTTACGTTCCCGAGTGAATTCCTTGTTTATATTTGTAATTTCCTTGTCGGTCATGTTTCTCTTTCCTAATGGCCGAATCGTGGGTCGTGGGTAGTAGTGGTGGTTTGTAGCTCTCTATGGGGGTGGAGTTGTGTAATTTAGCCAAGGCCACTCGTGTTTTTCTTGCTCCAGGTATGGGCTGGGCATGTGGGTGGAAGGTCCCTTGTGCTTTCACATGTAGACCCTCGAGCTTGTTGACTTGGACATGGTGGATGGGGGGACTGAGTTTATCTCCAATCCGGTTCCTCGTTGTTTGTTTTTGCTACTACCACCTCCCACAGTTTAGGGTGTTAGAAGTTTCTTCCTTGGTAGTTTGCAGCACTTTGGGCTCTTGGTAGCCTAGTAGGCCCTGCAGGATGTTGTTCCTGGGCTGGGTTGTTGCTGTTTCCTCGCACGTAGTGCTTTTCTTGTTGTCCTGTTTTGGACAGTTGTGACTCTTTCTACTGCATGTTTTACAGGTACTTTTCCCCTTTTGGTTAACTCTTTCATGCAGTTTTACTTTGTTTAGCTTGCTGAGGTATTCTGTTTTCTTTTGGAATACCCCAGGTTCTGAGCCGTAGCCAGTTGGGTGGCTAGTTTGCAGTGGTGGTGTTGGTGGTCTCTTGGACCTTGGAGTTCCGTTTGCCGTGTGGGTGAGGTAGTTTTTTAGTACTTTCTTACAGACATACATGTGTGTCAGTGGGTTCGTGTCAGGTTGTTGGCGCCCACTAGTAGTTGTTACCTTTGTACTGGATATATTTACTTATGCTGCTATCATTTTCTGGAGATAGTCTACTTGCCCTGAGAAGGTTTTATGCTAGGTTGCTAGTTATTTTTAAACTATAATTATTATTATAAATAAAGCTCATGATCAGCATGTTTTATAAAACGTAATCACTATTTTCCAAATCACGTATAAAGACCGTTTTCTTATATATTATATAAATTAAATGTAGGGTCTTGCATAGCATGAGTGGTTCTCTTGGGACCCTTATGTGCTCCTTAGGATGTCAAACCTGATAAAGTATTTTCCTTCCGCAGCGTTTAAATATAGTTTTCTTTTGTGGACTAGGTGATCCACTAAGCCGGGGGATACGGCCTCTAAAATATAACTGGTTTTCTAATCATTAATCACATGATTTTTCTTTCATTAAGTTGGTAGGTGGTTTTTCCTGAGCGTCAGCAGTTATCCCCTGCTTGACGTGGCATCATGACGCGTGTTTTCTCTTACTCTGATAATTCTTAATTCGGAGAAAATGCGGGTTGTGACAGTTGTGGCAGGTCAGACTCAGGGAGTGCAAGGCCCTACAGGGGGGATTGTTGTTCCTCCACCTCCTGCACCCTTAAGACCTCCAATGGTGGTGCCAGCGGAGATGGCCTTCATCTCGCAGTTTCAGCGGCTGAGCCCTCCCACTTATGACGGGAAGGCAGATTTCCTGGTGTTAGACGACTGGCTGATCTCCATGGAGGAGATGTTCTCGTACTCAGGGATTGCAGACGATCAAAGGGTGATGATAGCCGCATATCATCTTAAAGGATTGGCTAAGAGTTGGTGGCTGAGAGAGAAGGAGAGCTTTGTAGCTGGATGCTCTTGGGAGGTGTTCAAGGAGATGCTATTGAGGAAGTTCTTACCCTCGGTCGAGCGTGACCGCCTCATGAATGACTTCCTCCATCTGAAGCAAAGGCAGCTTACGGTGGGTGAGTATGAGATAGAGTTCAGCAAGCTGAGCCGTTTTGCCCCTGGATTGGTCAGCATTGAGGCTGATCGAGTTAAGCGATTTCTCGGTGGTTTGAGGAGTGAGGTGCAGCAGCTGACCAGTGCTTATGGGTCAGAGACTTATGTAGGAGTAGTGGAGGCTGCTCTGAAGGTGGAGGCTATTGAGACCGCGAAGAGCAGAGCACAACAAAGTAGGAAGGATAAGAGGAATTCTGTGGAGGAAAAGAAACCCCAGGTACCCGGTACGGTTCCTGGGAAGAAGAGCAAAGTGGTGTGCAGTTTCTGTGGCCGGCCAGGCCACCCTGTCGAGAGATGTTTCAAGAAGGCAGCAGCTCAGAGGAAGGAGCAGGTTCATGCGATTCAGGGTGCTCCTAGGAGAGATGTCTCCTGTTCTATTTGCAAGCGACCCGGGCAAGATGCTGCCCAGTGCTGGTCCAAGGATAAGGTCTGTTTTCAGTGTGGGCAGAAGGGACACATCAAGTCTAGGTGTCCTTAGGTCCAGCCTGCTCTTCATGCAGTTCCTCTTCAGGTATTACCTCCGCCCCAATGTGTGGACAAGGGAAAGGGAAAGCTGAACGTGATCTCTTCCGAGGAGGCTGAAGCTTCGACTCAGGTCATCTCAGGTTAGTTGTCTTCTAGCCTGAATGTTTTGTTCTTGTCTTACTAGAATGTTTGTAGTATTGTTGTGGTAGTTCCTTAGTTATATATGTTCCTATATGGAAGTTTAAGGTGGAGAACCGCTGGGCGCGGGTTCTGTTTGACTCCGGCGCTACCCACTCGTTCGTGTTTAGAGCCTTTGTAGAGCGACATCGGTTGACTTTAAATCGAGTTCGGGATACCTTTCGTGTAAAGTTCCCCTCTGGTGAATCTGTGTTGTCAGATTTGAGCATGTTAGATTGCCCTATTTTGTTGGGGGACTTCCTTGCGAAGGCAGACCTGAAGATGATTGATCTGGAGGACTTCGATGTTATTTTGGGCATGGACTGGCTGTCTAGGTATGATGCAGTCATTCAGTGCAAAGGGAAGCGCTTGGACTTCATCAGGGACGACGGTCAACCCGGAAGCGTGTATGCAGATCTGAGCCAGGATTCTTTCATCATCTCTGTGGTATGTGCTCAGAAGCTTTTTCTTTCGGACTGTTTTGCTTGTTTGGTCTCGGTGGTTGGGATCGCTGTTAGTGTGCCGCGCTTAGAGGAGATTCCAGTTGTTCGTGATTTCGCCGATGTTTTTCCTGATGACCTTCCTGGTCTTCCTCCCGAGCGGGATGTTGAGTTTGTAATCTATTTGGAGCCGGGTACGTGTCCTATTGCTAAGGCGCCATACCGGATGGCCCCTCGAGAGCTAGAGGGGTTGCGAGTCCAGTTAGACGAGTTGTTGGCGAAAGGGTTTATCAGGCAGAGTTCGTCGCCTTGGGGTGCTCCTGTTCTATTTGTGATGAAGAAAGATAGGTCAATGCGGATTTGCATCGACTATAGGGAGTTGAACAAAGTCACAATTAAGAACAGGTACCCTCTGCCGAGGATCGATGATTTATTTGACCAGTTTCGCGGTAGCACGGTCTTCTGCAAGATTGACCTTCATTCAGGCTTTCATCAGCTTTGGATCCGTGAGACAGATATTCCACGGACTGCGTTTAGATCGAGGCACGGACATTTTGAGTTCTTAGTGATGTCGTTTGGATTGACCAACGCTCCATCAGCGTTCATGGATATGATGAAGCGAGTGTTCAAGGATTTCCTAGATAAGTTCGTGGTGGTCTTCATCGATGACGTGTTGGTTTATTCTCGCAGTGCTGAGGAGCATGAGCAGCATCTGCGCTTGGTTCTATCGGAGTTGAGGAACCATAAGTTATTCGCCAAGTTAAGCAAGTGGGAATTTTGGTTGCCTCAGGTCTCGTTTCTGGGCCACGTGGTGAATGAGGATGGGATCTCGGTTGACCCGGAAAAGATCGCAGCAGTGATGGATTGGAGTAGGCCGGGCACGCCCAAGGAGATCAGGAGCTTTCTAGGATTGGCCGGCTACTACAGGAGGTTTGTGGAGGGTTTCTCTACCCTAGCTGCACCTTTGACTAAGCTGACTCAGAAGAACGTGGCTTTTGTTTGGAGCGAGAAGTGCGAAGAAGCCTTCCTGGTGTTAAAGAGGAGATTGTGCACTGCCCCCGTTCTGACCCTGCCTACCGAGGGCGTGGATTATGATGTATACGTGGATGCTTCGCATGTGGGTCTGGGATGTATATTAATGCAGGTGGGTAAGGTGATTGCCTATGAGTCAAGGCAACTGAAGACTCATGAGAAGAATTATCCTACGCATGACCTCGAGTTCGCAGTGGTTATTTATGCGTTGAAGCAGTGGAGACACCTACTTTATGGGGCTCAGTGCAAGATCTTCACCGACCATAAGATCCTGAAGTACGTGTTCACGCAGAAGGAGTTAAATCTGCGCCAGCGTCGGTGGCTAGAGTATGTGGCCGATTATGATGTAGAGATCCAGTATCATCCAGGCAAGGCCAATGTGGTGGCCGACGCCTTGAGTCGAAAGACGGGAAATATCTTTAATCTCATCGCCGATCGTTTAGTGGAGGAGTTCCTCCTTATGGATATATCAGTGCCATGCTGTGGCTTACAGAGTAGTTTGTCAGTGGCAGAGCCGTCTTGGATTTCTTTGACCAGACTTCACCAGAAGGACGACCCGGATCTTCTACACTTGTACTCCAGGACTGAGAGAGGAGAGTTGCCGGATTATTCCATCGATGATGCGGGAACTTTGAAGTACCGCGTCAGATTTTGCGTCCCCGCGGTTGGAGACATTCGGGGTATGGTTTGCAGAGAGGCTCATGGATCCAGCGTTGCCTACCATCCAGGATCTACAAAGATGTATCGGGACTTAAAGCAAATTGCCTGGTGGTATGGCATGAAAGGAGATATAGCCCGATTTGTTGCGGAGTGCCACACTTGCAAGCGGGTGAAGGCCGATCATGGAAGGCCTGGTGGCAAGCTGACTCCGTTAGAGATCCCGACTTGGAAGTGGGAAAGTATATCTTTGGATTTCATCACGGGTTTACCGTGATCCCCGAGGGGATTTGATTCCGTTTGGGTCATAGTGGATAGACTGACGAAGTGTGCTCACTTCGTGCCATATAAGATTGATTACCCGATGAAGAAGATAGCGGAGTTGTACTTGAATGAAGTCATCTAACTGCACGGTGTGCCGGTTAGCATCATTTCTGATCGAGACTCCCGATTTACTTCTCGTTTTCTGCAGAGTCTGTAGGAGGGTTTGGGTACGGATCTGAGGTATTCTACTGCGTACCACCCGCAGACTAATGGGCAGACGGAGCGGGTGAATCAGATAGTTGAGGATATGATCCGATGATACGTTTTAGACCACGGTGGAGCGTGGGACGAGCGGCTGCGACTTATGGAATTTTCATACAATAATAGTTATCAGGAGAGCTTGCAGATGGCTCCGTTCGAAGCCTTGTATGGGAGGCGCTGCAGAACTCCATTGTTTTGGGCTGAGGCTGGTGAGAGGACATTGTTGGGTCCTGATGCGCTCGAGGAAATGGAAGTTGCAGTGAAGCTTTTTCGAGAGAAGCTTCGTATAGATCAGGGGAGGTACGAGAAGAACGCCAATCCGCGTAGTCCTGCCTTGGAGTTTTCTGTAGGGGACCTTGTATTTCTTAAATTTTCCCCGATGGTTGGTGTAAAGAGGTTTGGTAAGAATCTGAAATTGGACCCGAGGTATGTGGGCCCGTTTAAGATTTTGGAACGGATTGGCGTGTCAGCTTACAGGTTGGAATTGCCAGCAAACTTCCCAGGTGTTCATAATGTTTTCCACGTTAGTCAATTGCAGAAGTGTGTGCGGAGCATTGGGCAAGTTTTGGACGTTGTGCCCCAGTTGGAGCACAACCTCTCTTTTGTTGAAGTGCTGGTTCGTATTTTGGATACTCAAGAATGGGTGCTGCGAAAGAAGTCTATTCCGATGGTGAAAGTTCTTTGGAAGAATCAGGATTTGGAGAGCGCGACTTGGGAGCTAGAGTCGGCTATGAGGGAAGCTCACCCTCAGCTGTTTCCCTGATTAGTTTGGTTTGTTTTTCTTATTGTAATGTTTGGATTATTACTTTCCTTCTATAGTAGAAGTGTTGTGCGTAAAGTTTCGGGATGAAACTTTCTTTTAGGGGGAGTGACTGTAATGCCCTCAATTTTTTCAGAGATTATTTAAATCTCGTTTGAAGTTACGTTGACGCATTTTCTTGGCTTATGCCATCTGTGGAGTGTGGTCTTAACTCCTTAGAACTGGGTGCCCTATTTTGTAGCCTGTTGGCAA
The DNA here is from genome assembly GCA_039513925.1 of Platanthera zijinensis. Classification (NCBI taxonomy): domain Eukaryota; kingdom Viridiplantae; phylum Streptophyta; class Magnoliopsida; order Asparagales; family Orchidaceae; genus Platanthera; species Platanthera zijinensis. Next base: position 109,389,511 of record CM077095.1, on the reverse strand, counting down.
GATCTCCCTAGCAAGCCGAGTCGTTTTGGGTTACCCGGTGTGGCCTCTCGGGGGATGCTTGTGTTTCGGCTTCGAGAGGGTATAACTCGAGTTCTGTTCGTCGAAAGTTAATTTCGACTTCGCCGTTGTGTTCGTAGCATGGATATTTAGTTACGGTGCGAATTTCGTCGAATTCCGAGGTGGTTCGGTTTTCGAGTCGTTTTGGGTGTGCTATTAGTAAAAACAAATTAGAAACCCTTTTAAAATTAGGAGAACCGGTGGCTTGGGAGGCAGTTAGGCTGAACCGTCATGGCTAAGCTTATATAAAAGCCTTATTAAGAAGTGGCGGGCCCACTTCTCCTTCCTCCTTCTTCCCGAGACCGAAAGAAGAACCGATGTTCCTGTTTCGCGGAAGGCAGAGTCGGAAGCGACAGTTAGCCCTTGCCTTTGGACGTTGATTCCGGGAGTGTTCGTGGATGGATTTCGATTCCGAAAGCGGCGTTGTCCTGCTCTCGCTCAGACCTTCATTTCGACGGTAAGATATTTGATTTTCGTGGAGTTTTAGGAGACTTGGATTTCCAGTTCTTGTGGTTTTCCGCCATTAATGTGCGGGTTTGCTTGTTAGGTGCTTCTCCTTCTAGTGCAAAACGAAGAGGAGGGAAAGCCGACCAAGCTTCCCCGGAAATCGAGGAAAGTGGTATTCTTGCCCTTGCCATTGTTATTCTTTTGATATTCTATAATGTTTCCCGGTTTGCCCTAGGGTAGAAACCAAGCATATTCTCTTTTACCTTGCTGAATTTAGGGCTTAGATTCGCCTATGAAACCCCCCTCCTTGTGCTATTTTGCTCAACCCGATAGTTGTTTTAACCATTTAGACTCCAGATTTGTAGTTCTAGTTGGGTGCTTTTGCGGGTGGAGTCGAGAGAGAGAGTGAGGGAGGTTATTGTGGTAGGGCTCTGGTTAGAACCAGTCTTGGTAGATTCTCGGGTTTTGGTGTCGAGTGTGGTGCGCACACTCAAAGCCAAAAGCCGTCCGGACTTGGCATCGAGTGCGGTGGACACACTCAAAGCCATAGTTTGGTTTGTTCTTTGCGGCTGAGTGGTGGGGTGTTTGAGTGAAAATTATCGTCTAAGTCAAAATCGATGAGAATCATCCTTGATTCCTGCCGATTTCGACGTGATTCCCACCGATCGGCGAGAATCATCCTTGATTCCCGCCAATTCGGCGAGAATCATCATTGATTCCCTCCGATTCGGCGAGAATCATCATTGATTCCCGCCGATCGTCGAGAATCCTTCTGGATTCTCGCCGATTCGGCGAGAATCATCCTGCATTCCCGCCGATTCGGCGAGAATCAGTCGGCATTCCTGCCGACCTCCTCTTGTTGGTGTTGGCTTAGAGTTCTCCTGCGGAAATGAGCCTTGGCGTAGAGTGAGTTGACCTCACTCAACGCCAAAGCTGCTTTGGCGTTGAGGGAGTTAGACTCACTCAACGCCACTGTTAGGTTTTGTGGTTTTGCTGAAGGCGTTGAGGGAGTGGACCTCACTCAACGCCATAACTGTTTTGGCATTGAGTGAGGTTAGCTCACTCAACGCCGCTGCCTCTTTTGCTGAAGGCGTTGAGGGAGTGGACCTCACTCAACGCCATGGCTGTTCTGGCGCTGAGTGAGGCTAACTCCCTCAATGCCAAGGTCTGGATATGCACTGAGTGGATTCCACTCAACGCCGAGCCGTGTTGAGTAACTTCAACACTGTTTCTCTTTCCTCGATTTACGTTCCCGACTGAATTCCTTGATTATATTTGTAGTTTCCTTGTCGGCCATGTTTTCTTTCCTAATGGCCGAATCGTGGGATGTGGATAGTAGTGGTGGTTTGAAGCTCTTCATGGGGGAGGTGTTGTGTAATCTAGCCAAGGCCACCCTTATTCTTCTATCTTGCTCCAGGTACGGGCTGGGCAAGGGGGTGGAAGGTCCCTTGTGCTTTCACATGTAGACCCTTGAGCTTGTTGGCTTGGAAATGGTGGTTGGGGGACTGAGTTTGCCTCCAACCCGGATCCATGCTGTTTGTTTTAGCTACTACCATCTCCCACAGCTTAGGGTGTTAGAAATTTCTTCCTTGGTAAATTGCAGCACTTTGGGCTCTTGGTAGCCTAGTAGACCCTGCAGGATGTAGTTTCTGGGCAGGGTTGGTGCTGTTTCCTTGCACGTAGTGCATTTCTTATTGTCTTGCCTTGGGCAGTTATGACTTTTACTGCTGTGTGTTCTCCTCTTTTATTTATTCCCTAGTTGACACTTCCATGCAGTTTTTCCTTGTTTTGCTTGCTGAGGTGTTCTTTCTTATTTTGAATGCCTCAGGTTCTGAGCAGTAGCCAGTTTGGTGACTAGGTTGCGGTGGTATTGCTGGTGGTCTCTTGGACTTTGGAGATCTTGTTGCTTTGTTAGTGAGGTAGTTTTTCAGTACTTTTCTTACAGACAAATATATTTGCCCGTGGGTTCGTGTCAGGTTGTTGGCGCCCACTGGTAGTTTTTACCTTTGTACTAGATATATTACTTTTGATGCTACCATTTTCTGGAGATAGTCTACTTGCTCTGAGAAGGATTTATGCTAGGTTGCTAGTTATTTTAAAACTACAACTATTATTATTATAAGATTATTGCATGATCAACATGTTTTATAAAGGTAAATCACTATTTTCCAAATAACGTATAAAGATCGTTTTCTTATATATATTATAAATTAAATGTAGAATCTTGCATGACATAAGTGGTCCTCTTAGGGCTCTTATGCACTTCTTAGGATGCCAAACCTGAATAAAGTATTTTTCCGCAGCGCTTAAGTATAATTTTTTAACTGTGGACTAGGTGATCCACGGAGCCGAGGGATACGGCCTCTAAAGTATAACTGATTTTCTAATCATTAAACTCATAAATTTCTTTCATAAAGTGTAATAGATGGTTTTGCCTGAGCGTCAACAGTTATCCCCTGCTTGACGTGGCATCATGACGCGCGTTTTCTCATACTATGATAATTCTTTAATTAGGAGAAAATGCGGGTTGTGACAGCTCTTCCCATTCACCTGCTGCCCTCTCTCCTAGGATGAGGGATTCCTCCTCAAATTCTTCTACTACCATCATCCTAGTCTGCTCCTCCGAAACTCTTCTGCTCCCCCCACATGGGCGGGGATCTTCAAATCCTCCACCTCTATCTCCGCCCATGGCTTTCTGCCTGGACAAGTCCTCCATTCTTCTCTCCATCTCCTCGGCTCCCTCCTGCCACGAGATGGTGTTGACCGCAATGACGTAACATTCCCTCGCCACCATGGGATCTCCCCGGACCCAGACCTGGACTCCTTCAGCATTGAACTTGAGGCATTGGTGGAAAGATGAGGGCACACAACGGAAGGCGCTGATGAGGGGCTGCCCAAATATCGAATTATAGCTACTAGGAGTGTCTACGATGACGAACCTGCAGTTCTTGGACTGACCCCCAAGGTGATATGGACTCCCACTCTCCCTTCCACCTCCTTTCTCTCTCCAGAGAATCCAAATAAGGGCCCATCCGAGGACATCACCCTCTTGGCCTCTACCTTCATTGCGTCTAACGCCTTCTTGAAAATGATGTTGACGGAAGTCCCATTATCGATGAGGATCCGAGCAACAATGAAATTTTCATTGACGGCTTGGATCACCAGCCCATCGCAGAATGGATCCTCATGATCTGGCATATAGGTTTGGGAGAAGGTGATATTTTCATCTAGCGATGGGGCTTGGGACGTTGAGGCAACTCCCCGGCGATACGTGGTGTGGAGACTCTCCTGGCGGGGGGCCTCGACTCCCCCCCATGGATCACTCTGATTTCTCCTCGGCCTCCTACGTCGGCTCGATCCTCACACCTATCCTCATCTTCCACTCCTGGTAGAAATTCATCTATTCGCACCTCCTAATGGGGTCGCTGCTGCTGTAGGGCCTGCTCCCTTGCTCCTCTCATCTCTAAGAACTCCAGGAAGGTGGTCGTCATGTGGCCTTCCTCTCGGTGAAAATCGTAGTAGGGCAGCCCCGCCCTGCCTTCCGACCTCCTCCTATAGACTCTTCTTCTCTTTATTCCTAGGGCTATCTCCATAGCCTTGTGTTGCTTTGGTAGAGGAGGTCTCTGGCCTTGCCTCTAGCCCGGAGGGTTGAATCGGCCTTGCCCCCTTGGTGATTTTCCCCTTCGTGGAATCCTCTTCTCTAGCCCTGGTTGTGCCACTCTTGCTTCCTCCAACCCAGCTGGTTATTCGGCTCTTGATGGCCCCATCTCAGCTACTGTTGTTGTTGTTGCCTAGGCTCTCCCCTCCCTTGACTCCTACCTCCTCCTGGATCTATCACTTCCTATAATGCCCACTTGGCTAATCTCTTATAAAATGCTGGATTCGCCGATTCTCCCTCAACCTCCTTGTCTTCCCTGTCCATCAGATCTTCGAAAGACAGTGGAGGCACCCTCTTCAGCTCCATCCCGAAGAACCCCTATCACAACCCCAGAGTGAAGGCCACCATGAGGGAATGCCTAGGCATCTCCTGAACTTAGAGGACTTCCTCCTGGAACCTATCAATGTAGCTCCCCAATGTCTCCTCCACCCCTGCTTGATGAGAAACATGAATCTGATTCCTTCTTCCTCTTCTTTGAAGTCAAAAATCTTAGCAAGAACCCCCGACACAAGTCCTCAAAAAAGTATATGGATCTTGCGGCAAGCTGGTGGAACCAATCCCTTTCATTCACTTTGAGGGTAATATCGAAGAGCTGGTACTTGAAAGCATCCGACATCTGCCAAATTGAGACCACATCCCCGAACCATTGGATGTGCCAAACCAGATCATCCCTACCGGTGTAGTAGGACATCTCCGGCTCGCGGAACCCTTCTGGAACAAGAGCAGATACAACCAGCTCACTGAAAGAACTTCCTTCCACTGTAGGGCAAGTAGGGAGATCTCGCGCATCCACCTCGCTGACCCTTCCTACACTCGCCAAACCAGATAAAAGCATGTGCCCTGGGAGATCTCGCTCGCTGTCATCCCCATAACCTCCTTCCTAGGTTTCCTGACGGGAGTGTTCTCGCCCAGAGCCGGGGCAACGACCACTTGGATGGGAGGCATCGAGCACTCGCCACGAGCGACGAGTGCGAAGAGTACGAGATCCCGGACTTACTTCTTGAAGTCCTTGAACATTCCGAGGGTGGCTAGGTGTTGGGTATTGCATCCACAATAGCCCGGATTTGAAGAAGCACCTGATCAAGCAAAGGTGAATTGAGATGTATTTGATATGTATTTTTCAAGTTATGCTTGCAGCTATTTCATGCCAAGTACACACCAATGTCAAGGTACAGTGGGTCAATAATCACGGGCCTATGCAACGTAATCCCTCGTTGTATAGGTCAATGCGTTGATCCACGTGTGCTCTCTCTATTGGGTGTACTTATTCTCAAGTATAGGTTCAAGGAAGACAAAGAGCAGAAGAAGGATCAATGAAGAGTCAAAGACCAAGCTCTCAAAGGAAAGGAAGAAGGAAGAAAAAGGAGGAAAATTCTTCTAAGTATAAGTCGACGGGAATCGTGAGTCATACCCGTCGATATCGACGGGAATCGTTGGTAATTCCCGCCAACATCAACGGGAATGATCAGCGATTTCAGCCGACATCTTCCAGCCGGTCAGAATTTTGCCAAGGCAAAATCTGTAATATCCCATTTCCGGCTAGACCCCTAGGAGTCGGTCTGTCGTGAGAGAACCCTAGAAGCCCAAGAATTGAAGTACATCGACTGAGATTTTGGGTCACGGGTTGGTCACTCTCGTAACCTATGTGTCACGCCCGTGACATAGGGCGTGACTCCTTCGACGATCGTCGATCTCCGTGAGACGATCGTCGAATTTGAAACCCGGGCCTGTCACGCCCGTGACCTATGTGTCATGCCCGTTACCTAGGGAGTGACTCCTTAGACGATCGTCGATCTCCGCGAGACGATCGTCGAACTTGCTGCCCAGGCCTGTCACGCCCGTGACCCAGGTGTCACGCCCGTGACCTAGGGCGTGACCCCCTTCAGCGATCGTCGATCTCAGCAAGACGATCGCCGAGCGCGAAATTTGCTTCTTGACCCAGTCACGCCCGTGACCCATGTGTCACGCCCGTGACCTAGGGCGTGACCACCCTTCAACGACCTTCGATCTCAGTTCGACGATCGTCGACCTCAGAATTTGCCACGCGGGCCTGTCACGCCCGTGACCTATGTGTCACGCCCGTGACCAAGGCCGAAACGTCAACCAGACAGGAAATTTCGGTAACCGACGTCATAATCAATTATGAGTATGGGAATTGACAACAGGAGTATTTATGGGCCGTTTCCTACTCTAATTATTTAATAAAATAAGGAAATGTTGGTCCAATAGGAAATCGCCACCTGGCAAACACCTCTTCGTTTCCAGTGTTTCAACTACCTCTACCATAACCGAAACACCATTAAGAGGAGCCTTCATGACCATAATTGCTGACCTCTTTCCCCTCCCCACTTGCTGATCTATAAAAGACCCCTTAGAGAGTGATGAGAAGGTTACACTCTTGACCAAACGGATTCAGATAATTGTTCTTGCTGTAGGAGAAGTTCGGCAATGCCACCACTACGCCATGGCACCCCGTCGTTCATCTCGCCTCCAAACCGCGAACAAGGTCCTCCTCTACTTCTTCTCTTATGGGTAGATCTTAGGATCTTAGAAATGAAGTTCGTGCTCAAAGGAGCCAGACCTACCTCATGTTTCTATGGAAAACCATGGAAAAATATTGTTTTGAGTTCGCCGGAAACCGCCACCTCCGGCGGCCAAACCACCGCCGACCGCTAGCCATCGCCTCGACGGTGGTGGTGGTGGTGGTGGCTGGCCAGGGAAGTGACCGGACGGCCGGCGACGGATCACGGAAAGGTTATAGGAAATATGGTTTTCTATGTTCTGTTTTCGGGTTCATGTAGAAGATGAACAGTAAAACCAGTTTATAATATATAAATAATGTATATAATAAATAGTGAAAATATATATTATTTGAGTATATTTAGAGACTGCAAAATGAGGCACTTAGAGGCCGATTTAGGAAAAATAACCTGTCACAAAAGTCGTAGTTCTTCGAGTCTAGATTAATTTAAAATTAGTTTCAACTCGTTTGGGTAAGCGGTTTGACCGCAGCACCTGTTTTAGTGGGGGTTGTACCTAGAGTTGGGAAGAAACTAAAGTGGATGCCCACGCTTCATCCCTTGTCCAAATGACCTGAAATTTGGGCAGGGGGTTAAACATAGCTATATCTAAAGGCAGTCCAAAAATGGGAATTTTTGGAGACACTTTGCCTAAAGTTTTTGTTTTAATTTAATAAGCTTAGAGGAAATTATTTAAGTAGTCAAATGACCTCCAAACTCTCCCAAATTTTGGTGAGTGATCCCTGGCTACATAACTTAGCTCTGTACAAATTTCCAACTCACTTGGATGAGTTTTGGATTGGGAGTCACCTATTCTTAACTAGGAAATAGTGAGGCATTTTTGAGTAAAAAGTGCACTAGAGTTAGAACGGTCATATCACCTCAACTGAGGCTAATATCTTGACCACTGACTTGGAAGGGTTATTATAACCCACTTGGAGAAAATGGTGTGGTTTAGGGTTGGTTTACCCTAGGATCAAAACTCAAACCCTAGATGGAGGGTTTTGAGGGTTGTGAAGGATATGTGGGCAATTGCTTTCGTATTGCCTTGAAACTCTGTAGAGTTGATATTAGCATGATAATAATCGACTGGATGGAATCTTGGAGAATTTGGAGACAAGTAGATGCCTCAAAACCTTCATCTTAGCTTTAGGTTAAAATACTAATTAAGCATAATCCATCAATAATAATTATTTAAAGGCTGTGAAACTCGGGTAGAGTTAGTTTTGAAGTGGGTAGAATTTATATAAATTTTACTAGAATTTTATGATGTTTATTTCCAGCACTTCGTTTGTGAAGTTGATTTTAACCCTAAATGATGTTTTAATTATTTGTACCTTTCTGTTCATAGAAATCTCATGAAATCTTGGAAATTAAGGTTTTAGGACATAATGGTTACCCTTGAATTTTTGTATAATTTTTAGTTGAGTAAATCCAGTACTTCCTTCACAATTGTTAAAAATGGGTTCTATGCTTTGAAAATTATTTAGGGATGATTCTATTACTGAAAAATTATGAAACTGGGCCAGTTCTATTTTTAAGCTTTTATCTGCATATTATAAATTATTTATAATTTTTGGAAGAATATTCTCTGTACTTGGTTCATAAATAATGGAAGATAGTAAATATTGCTAAAATAGTTTTGTTGCCCTTTTGATGATAGAAAAATTATGATACTTTGGATTTACCATATTGAGATAACCTACTATTTATCATAAATTTGCTGGACATCTTACCTGAGAACTTAGGGTAGTTCATGTTCAAACCAGTAGCCCTTGGGATTTTCATGGAAATTAATTAAATGCCAGATAAATTAGGAAAATTACCACATTCTGGACTTAGGCTATTTTTATCATGATAAGTCTCCAGTAAATAATTTAGGGCATTTGGATGAGTTTTGAGATCATTGCATAACCAGTTCGACATATAGTCTAGGTTGGTCTGCATATAGCAAATTTGTGAATTGCAATAGGACATAGTCTGAGAAAGTCGTTGGAGTTAGTCATTTTGTTTGGGTGGACAATTGTGGATGATATCACAATAGGATGATATGAAGAGTGGAGAGAAGTAGTGATAGCTAGAGTTAAAAGGTGCTCGGGTTCGACGAAAGATCGTCTTTCCCGAAGAGAGGAAGGTTAAAAATCACCCTAGGATAGTCTATCGTAATATGAGAAGGGAATGGGTAAAGGGGATCAACCAATAATAATAAGTGCCTTGCGAAAGGGAATGATGGGCTTCAGCTACCATCATAGTTCCTAGTGCCCTTTGAGAGCCCTTCACGGGGAATACCGGGGGCAGTCCTGGGTTAACGTAAACTGTAATAACAAACTGACAAGAGTAACTTAGTAATTAGGGTTGCACCTTTCACAAACACTGTTGGCACGGGAAGATTGATGAGAGCTTCGGCTCGGTTGGTTAAGAGACGGACGTTTTGGTCCGGGGAGCTTCGACTCGGTTGGTTAAGAGACAGACGTTTTGGTCCGAGGAGCTTCGGCTCAGTTTTTTTGTGTGTTCACGATTAAACTTGCATGTGCATAAAAAGGAATGAAAATTAAGGTGATGGGTCTTCGGTATTGGAGGTCGATGCACCGACGCCAATACGCTGACTCGGTAAGTGTGGTTAGCACTTGGCCAACAGAAGTCCGGTGCGCCAGCTGGCAAGAGTACACAGGCGTCCGCTTAGTGCACCAAGCGTTGAGGCGTACGATAGGTCTGACCGGTAGTGCTTTACTGGTTTAGAGGTGGGCGAGGCCCAACCTACCGCTTCCGTCTGCCACTACGGAGGTATCCTGGGAGGTAACGGCTCCGAAAGGGGGAACTAAAGGTCTGTGTGCACAGAGTCGGGCTTGTGAGTTGCACTTGCATGTTTCATCATACCCACTTGCATGTCATAGCATAATCGAATCATTTAACCCTGACACCTAAAGTATAAGTGGTATGAGACGCTTATACATTAGGACCTGCGAAATGACCCCTTAGTCTATAAGCTTGTGTGGGCAAGTTTATAAATTAAGGTTAATTTCAATATAAATATATGCTGATGTTTGATAACCGACACCCCAACGTATAAGTGGTATGGGACACTCTATACGATGGGAGCCTTGCAGAAGATCCCATGGCTTATGCGCTTTCGCACATAAGTTAAGGTTACCTTTCCTACTTTTTGTTTCTGTCATATTTATTATAGAATTGCTTGATTAGTTCTGCTGTCATCTGTTTTCTTGATTAAATCTCCACCTTCATGTCATTCCCTTTCTTCCTCTCTGCTCGGTACCTAGGAGCCATAAAGGGAGGGGTAGGGGATGATAGGGCTTAGTCTTTATGACTAACGGTTTTCGAACCGCATCATTTAGGGGATCGTGGAGCCCAGTATGGAGGAGCAGCCTCAGAGACCGGTGCGCTTGGAGATGGGGCAGTCTAGCTCCGGAGTTCATACAGCCGGGACCGTGAGTCTCGACCCTGAGTAGTTCTGTTTTTGCTTCCGCATGAGAGATTTGTAGTGAGGATATGATGTACCGGGCATAAGCCCGCATTTATTGTACTCTAATTATTGTTATTCCGTGGACACTCCCTTCGTGGAGATTTTATTCTATATATGTGATTTACTTTCAGTGGACTTGCTTTTACTTCAATTGTTGTGCTACCTTTCTGTGATCGAATTTGGCCGGCAGAATCGGCGTCTTGTGGTGATGACCCTTCAGGACGTGAAGGTGTCACCGTAAAGCGGCGATTCTGGGCCTAAGACCCCGGGTTTTAAAAAGAAAAAAAAGGGGGTCTTACAAAATCGACGGGAATCACTGCCGATTCCCACCGATGTCGACGGGAATCACAAACGATTCCCGCCGACTTTGCCTTGGGCAAATTTCCGCAGCTTTCTGATCCGTACCGGGTCGCCATGCACAGTATGAACCGAAGTTCCGTTATTTCCTTGGTGGGTCCGCCAACGGCTATATTTGGGCTGACTAGGTATAAATACCTAAGTGATTTTCGAAATCAGAGAGAGAGATGCGGGAAGAAATTAAAAACCCTAATTTCACGTAGTCGGTTGAATCCGGCAGGTCGCCTGTCGCACGCAGATCACAGCTTACCGCCGATCGCTCGAAGGCAGAACTGAAGCTAAGCCTCGGTCCCTCGCTTCTCTCTTGAGATCTCTTGTCTCTTCGATTCGTTGACTGAGACTAGTTCTCCATTCCGAATCGTTGAAGACGATTCTTCCAACTGAGATTGATCGGTGACCTAGTAGCTTGCTTCGTCAAGAAGTTAAGATCTACACCGCATCGGCGCCGCACTTGCTTGCCGCAATCGATCAAGTCAAGATCCAATCCAAGAGAGAAAAACCAAGTGTGGATTCTTCGTCATTTTTGTGCAAGCTCTCTACGAACGAAGAAGGACCTTGGGTTCTCCAAATTGCATTGTTTGTATTTATTATTTACATTCAATTTTTGCAAGGAATTTTATTCCCAGTTGTAAGGGTTGGGTGCAACCCGCTTTGGTGGAGTGTTGACTCCTTGTTGTAGGAAGGGTTCCTTCCGAGTTGTAGGAGCGTGGCTCCGAGTGGAGAGATTAGTTTTCAATCTCATTTTGGAGGAGTTGTCGAGTCGTCCCCATGTGGGAGATAGGCGAAGGGGAGAGTGGACGTACCCAAGGTTGGGGAACCACTGTAAATTACTGTGTGTTTTCAGTGCTTGGTTTGTTTAATTGTGCAGGTAATTTTTAATTCCGCAAAAGACGTCACTACACCTATTCACCCCCCTATAGGTGGATTAGGCTGACACTAGATACTTTCAAGTGGTATCAGAGGGAGGTTACTCGTCAATAAGGTTAACACATTGAGTAAAATCCTTCGTCTAGTGTCAAAAGATTCAAGCATGGACGGGTTCAAGAACACCGGAAAGATTCCCTTTTTCATTAAGGCAAACTTTCCTATCTGGAAAGAAAGGATCAGGTAATACATGGAAGCAGTCGACCCCCGACTTTTCATGATAGTGGAGGAGGGACCCCAAATTCCTATGATCAACTCTACAATTGATCCTACAAGGAAGGTACCTAAGAAGATCATGGATCTGGACAAAGATGAGATAGCTCTCTACGGTCTGGACAAGAAAGCAAGAAACATTCTAGTCAGTGCCGTTGATGATTCTATGCTTCAGAACTTCATCCACTGTAGAACTGCCAAAGACATTTGGCAATCCTTGATAGTGCTGATGGAAGGCACCGATGAAGTAAGGGACGATCGAAGATCCCTTCTGAACCAGAAGTATGAGGCCTTCAGATAGGGGTCCAAGGAAGAGATCACAGACACATTCGAGAACTTCCTCAAGGTTGTCAATGGCCTGAAGAATTATGGCAGGACTTTCACTGATGGCGAGCTGAACGACAAGTTCCTGAGATCCTTAACTAAGGAATGGGACAACAAAATTTGCGCCATCAGAGAGTTTGGCAGACTTGCTGAAACCGATCCTCAAATCCTCTTCGGGAAGCTCCTATCTTATGAGCTTCAACTCAATACAAGAAAAGCTGAAGAAGAGGCCAACAGACCTTCCTCGAAAGAGAAGAATGTTGCGTTGAAGGAAAACCACTCAAGTAAAGGCAAGGCGGCAACATCAGCCCATTCTCGGGGAAAGGATGAAGAAGAAGATACTGAGCCCAGCTCGTCAAGCTCAGAGCTATCTGAAGAGGAGTTCTCTCTTATCACCCAAGAGTTAAGGAAGTTCCTCAGGATGAGAAATCAGAGAAAAGTAGACGGCTCCTCCTCCAGAAGAACACATCAGTCAGATGATCGTCAAAAGAAGAAGAATTATTCTTTGCACAAGTATGATTCTAAACCGAACAAATATCATTCTACTAATATTATTTGCTTTGGTTGCAATAAGCCAGGGCATGTTATTGCTGATTTCCCTCAAAAGAGAAAGGACAGGAAAAAGGAGAAAAAGGAGAGGAGCTACATTGCCAAGAGGCCCAAGACCCTCAGTGAATCTGACTCGTCAGAATCAAGTGAGGATGAGGAAGCCTTCTTCAAGCTCATGGCTCGCTCCGACTCAGAAGGAGAATGTCCCCCATTTACTGGGAAGGTAAAAGATCACACCCCTCTCTCTGATTCTGATTCTGGATCTAACTCTGAGTCTCCTGAAGATGATCACGAGGACAGCCCATCTGTTCGTGAAGCTGAACTCCTTTAACAGTATGTGCTTTTGCTCAATACTTTTGATCGATGTCGAAAGGAGTTGAGGGTTCAGAAGAAGGAGGTCAAATCCCTTAAGGCTTAGGGAGTTTCCTTACGAGAAGAAATCACTAGCCTGATATCTCTCAGACAAGAACACCTCGACTTAACCTCTGAGCACTCAGACTCCCTAAGGCACCTTGACCTTCAGTAGGAAACAATTAAGAAGCTGGAAGAACAGCTTGTGGCCGAGAAGAAAGTTGTAGAAAGCTTCTCTAAGCCCAAGACTATTCTTCCTCTGGTTAATGAATTCTATGCTCAGGCTAAAGGTGCTGGCTTGGGTCATGTGTCTGAGCCTGGTAGATCATCCAAGAGAAACAAAGCTCAGAGAAGAAATAAGGCTGCCAAGAAATCCTCTACTGCTGAAAAAGAGAAGGCCCCACTCAATCAGACCACATTCAGGAAGCCCAGCTTTCCCTGCAATAAACATGATTTTGAGTCCTCCTACGGGCACATCTTCCGGACCTCGGTTTAAAAGCCTAAGAGCCAGTACCTTGGATGGAACTTCTCCCGTAACTTTAGCGAGAGTGTTTTCAAGGAACCCTATGAGGAAATCCAACTGCAACATTACGGTCCTTTTTCATCAGGACATAATAGGAAGCAGGAACCAAAAGTCAAGCCTGTTATACCTAAGGAAAATGAGGTGAAGAAATCATGTGATTGCTGTCACCATGACGCTCCCTCATCCAGTGCCCAGGCCCCATCTAGACCTACCATCTCATGGGTCAAGCAGGAGACTGGGAGGAGAAGGTACAATATATTTAACTGTTGGTGTTGGGGTAAGGTTGGCCACTTTGCCGTGGATTGTTGGTTCAATCCTAGGAATTTTGAAGCTCCTCAAGTTAACCAAGCGAGGCCGGCCACTCGAAAAGTTAACATTCCTAAGGGGAGTGAACTGACAAGGAATCTAGGACCCAAACCGTATTGGGTTCCTAAGGGAAAATGATTCTTTTTTGCAAGTATGTCCAAACGCCACCAAAACTCCTATCTGGTACTTGGACAGTGGATGCTCTCGGCAAATGACCGGGACAAGAAGCTTGTTGCGTGATTATTCCTCTGTTGCTGACAGACCCAAAGTTATCTTTGGAGGGTCTTATCGTGGAATCACCAAAGGCTATGGTATGATTTCCAATGGTGTATTCTCTATCACCGACGTGGCTTATGTTGAAGGGTTAAACCATAACCTGATCAGTGTAAGCCAGTTATGTGATAAAGGGTACGACGTTAAGTTCTACAAGGATAAATGCCTGATTATATCGTGTTCCTCTATGGAGACGGTATTGACAGGCATCAGGAGCAGAAATATTTCCTGTCTAAATTTTTTAAGCTTAGATTCTTCTACGCCAGTATGCTTAGTTGCAAAAGATAGTGCATTTCTTTGTGATCAGTGGCACAAGAGATTAGCGCATATTAACTTCAAAATGCTTAACATGCTATTCTCTAAAAATCTTGTAAGGGATGCACCCACTATTAAGTGCATTAAAGAGAGCCCCTACCACGCTTGTCAAATGGGAAAGCAGACAAGGGCTACCTTTAAGGGCATTGTAGAAAAGGACTCTTCTAGGTGTCTGTACTTACTACACATGGACTTATTCAGTCCAATGCAAGTTCACAGCTTAGGAGGCAAGTCATATACGTTGGTGATTGTTGATGATCACTCCCATTTCACGTGGGTGTTCTTTCTGAAACACAATTTAGATACCTTTGAGGTATTCAAAAAGTTCGTCAAGCAGATCCAAAACGAACTAGACTGCACCGTGGTCAGAATCAGAAGTGACCATAGAACAGAGTTCAAATCTGGTGCTATGAACGAATTCTGTGGAAACTTGGGTATCTTTCATGAGTTTTCCTCCCCTCGTACTCCACAACAAAATGGAGTTGCAGAGAGAAGGAATAGAACTCTTATTGAAGCAAGCATGACAATGCTGAATGATGCGTCTCTACCAGAATATTTCTGGGCAGAGGCTGTCAATACGGCTTGTCATGTGCAAAACAAAGCGCTTATCAATAAAAGCCATTGAATGACTCCTTATGAGCTGTTGAAGGGCAAGAAACTGACTATGTCCTACTTGAGGATCTTTGGCTGCAAATTCTATGTACTCAATAATGGGAAATATCCACGTACTAAGTTTGGTGAAAAATGTTTTGAAGGTATTTTCGTAGGGTATAGTAGCCATAGTTGGGCATATAGGATTTTTAATAAGAAAACTCTGGTTGTAGAAGAATCTATAAATGTTGTATTTGATGAAGCGAGCTTGCTTCATAGCAGCTCGTCTAGTGGTACTTTTGGAGATGTAGGTACCAAACTGGAAAAGTTAAGTCTAAATGAGACTGAAAAAGATGACGCTCAACAGTTTGTAAAGATCTCCACTCCTACCTCATTAGGAGAGGAAGACCCTCAGGAGTTGGAAATTTTACAGGAAGAAGAAGTGCCAGAAGCAGTAGCAGCTGCAAATGCAAGACTCCTAGAGCTCAGACACGTGAGGGATCATCCCGTTGATCAAATCTTTGAAGATCCGCGGGATGGTGTCATAACTCGAAGAGGTACAATTAATGAGATTTTGCACTTAAGCTTTCTGTCACAGGTTGAGCCAAAGAAATTTGACGAAGCCAACAAGGATGCCTCGTGGATATTGGCCATGCAAGAAGAACTTCATCAATTTGAAAGGTGTAAGGTCTGGGAGCTCGTTCCCTGGCCTAAGCGACAAAATATAATCGAAACCAAGTGGATCTTCTGAAACAAGCTGGATGAGAATGGAGTCATCATAAATAACAAAGCATAACTCGTAGCTCAAGGATACAGACAGGAAGAAGGGATTGACTTCGATTAAACCTTTGCACCAGTGGCAAGGCTCGAAGCCATCAGGTTGTTCCTCACGTATGCTGCTCACAAAGGATTCATCGTCTATCAAATGGACGTAAAATCTGATTTCCTAAATGGAAATTTGGAGGAAGAAGTATACGTAGCTCAACCCCCAGATTTTGTTAATCCAACTTTCCCTGAACATGTGTACTTTCTTAATAAAGCACTTTATGGATTAAAGCAAGCTCCCCGCGCTTGGTATGAGACATTGTCTAGGTTTCTTATTGAGAACAAGTTCTCAAGAGGAAAAATAGACAAGACATTATTTCTTAGGGAAGTCAAAGGCAAGATTTTGCTAGTGCAAATCTATGTCGATTACATAATATTCGGTTCAACCGATAATAACCTTTGTAAGAAGTTCTCAAATCTCATACAAGTGAAGTTTGAAATGAGTAGTATGGGAGAGATGAAGTACTTCTTAGGACTTTAAGTGAAACAGTATGCAGAGGGAATTTTCATCTCCCAGACGAAGTTCACAAATGAAATTCTAAAGAAGTTCATAATGGAGAGTGCAATCTCTATGAGGACTCCAATGGGATCAACTGTGTCTTTGGACAAGGACGAGAAAGGGAAACCTTTTGAGGAATCCAGGTATAGAAGCATAATTGGATCCCTGCTCTACCTTACTGCCAGTAGACCAAACATTATGTTTTCCATATGTGTTTGTGCTAGATTCCAGGTGAACACTAAGGAATCTAATTACGTTTCTATAAAGCGAATATTGAGATACCTTAAAGGCACACCTAATCTTGGCTTGTGGTACCCGAGAAACAATGATGTCGAGCTTATTGGCTTTTCATATGCTGATTTTGCAGGAAGCAGGGATGATAGGAAAAACACTTCCGGGACGTGTCAATTCCTCGGAAGAAGGATTATTTAATGGAGTAGTAAGAAGTAGAACTGCGTCGTAACTTCTATGGCAGAATCAGAATATATATCAGTAGGCAGCTGTTGTGCACAACTCCTGTGGATAAGGAACCAGCTAGAAGATTACGATCTGCAGTACAGAGAGATTCCTATGTATTGCGACTCCTCGAGTGTAATTACCATAGATAATAATCCAGTATTGCATTACCGGACATAACATATTGAAGTGCGCTACCACTTCATCCGGGAGCATGTGGAGAACAAGGACATTGCACTCAGCTATGTCCCACCTGATCAGCAGCTCGCAGATATCTTCACAAAGCCGCTGGACGAGACCAAGTTAAACTTCTTCAAGACTTAACTCGGGATGCTGAACATGGACTGAAGAGGCTTGAGCTGCACATGGACCTTGGATCAAGGGGGAGCTACAGCTCAAAAGTCAAGTCTATGCATGAATGCAGACTTTAAGGGGGAGCATGATGTCCCCAAGGGAGCTCCATATTTGCAGAAGCCAAAAAGGGGGAGAACTCTCTCTCGGCTAAGGAAGCTAAGGGGGAGATTACCCTCTCGACTAATGTGACGCCAAGGTGGCCCCAATGATGGAAATGGTAATGAATTCCAATACATTTTCTTTATGCTTTATGTTATCATTTCAGCTATATAGTTCACCTTAGCTTGTAGGGTTTAGGCTTCTTCAAATACGGGGAGATTGTTAGGTATTGCATCCACAATAGCCCGGATTTGAAGAAGCGCCTGATCAAGCTAAGGTGAATTGAGATGTATTTGATATGTCTTTTTCAAGTTGTGCTTGCAGCTATTTCATGCCAAGTACACACCAATGTCAGGGTACAGTGGGTCAGTAATCACGGGCCTATGCAACGTAATCCCACATTATATAGGTCAATGCGTTGATCCACATGTGCTCTCTCTATTGGGTGTACTTATTCTCAAGTACAGGTTCAAGGAAGACAAAGAGCAGAAGAAGGATCAAGGAAGAGTCAAAGACCAAGTTCTCAAAGGAAAGGAAGAAGGAAGAAAAAGGAGGAAAATTAATCTAAGTATAAGTTGACGGGAATCGTGAGTCATACCTGTCGACATCGATGGGAATCGTTGGTAATTCTCGCCGATATCAACGGGAATAATCAACGATTCCAGCTGACATCTTCCAGCCGGTCAGAATTCTGCCAAGGCAAAATCAACGGGAATCAATGCCGATTCCCGCCGATGTCGACGAGAATCACCAACGATTCCTGCCGACTTTGCCTTGGGCAAATTTCCACAGCTTTCTGATCCGTGCCGGGTCGCCATGCACAGTATGAACCGAAGTTCATTCTTTCCTTGGTGGGTCCGCCAACGGCTATGTTTGGGTTGACTAGGTATAAATACCTAAGTGATTTTCGAAATCAGAGAGAGAAACACGGGAAGAAATTTAAAACCATAATTTTACGTAGTCGGTTGAATCCGGTAGGTCTCCTGTTGCACGCAGATCGCAACTTACCGTCGATCGCTCGAAGGCAGAACTGAAGCTAAGACTCGGTCCATCGCTTCTCTCTTGAGATCTCTTGTCTCTTCGATTCGTTGACTGAGACTAGTTCTCCATTCCGAATCGTTGAAGACGATTGATCCAACTGAGATCGATCGGTGACCTAGTAGCTTGCTTCGTCAAGAAGTTCAGATCTACACCGCATCGCCTCCGCACTTGCTTACCGCCGTCGATCAAGTCAAGATCCGATCCAAGAGAGAAAAACCAAGTGTGGATTCTTCGTCATTTTTGTGCAAGCTCTCTACGAACGAAGAAGGACCTTGGGTTCTCCAAATTGCATTGTTTGTATTTATTATTTACATTCAATTTTTGCAAGGAATTTTATTCCCAGTTGTAAGGGTTGGGTGCAACCCGCTTTGGTGGAGTGTTGACTCCTTGTTGTAGGAAGGGTTCCTTCCGAGTTGTAGGAGCGTGGCTCCGAGTGGAGAGATTGGATTTCAATCTCATTTTGGAGGAGTTGCCGAGTCATCCCCGTATGGGAGATAGGCGAAGGGGAGAGTTGACATACCCAAGGTTGGGGAACCACTGTAAATTACTGTGTGTTTTCTGTGCTTGGTGTATTTAATTGTGCAGGTAATTTTTAATTCCGCAAAATACGTCACTGCACCTATTCCCCCCTATAGATGGATTAGGCTGACACTAGACACTTTCACTATGGGAGGGGGCGTTGATGCTGGCTTGTACGCTGACACGGAAATACAGACAAACACGAATTTCTCTCTACGCCCAAATCCTATGTTCGCACAAAACTTTCATCACAGTACACATGTTATTCAATTTTATCAATTAAATGCTAACGTACGGGTAACCAAACCATTTAAGATCGAACAAAGGCTATAGGACGATATTCTCTCAGGCTAAAAGGACCCACCCGGTCCGATCGAGCGATTGTTGTACCAAAAGAGATCCACCAAAAATTACGATTTGGAAACGGTAGATCTCTCCCAACAAAAAGAAAACGAGGTTCGTCAATCCTATCGAAATTAAACAAATCAAGATAGACAACAAAATCGATCGAAGAAAACCATGACTAATTAAAAGCTATCAAGAATCAACGCTAAAGTATTCCACCACAGAAAATTATCTAGAGGGAAAATAAAATCACACAAAGAAAGTAGAAATTTTTGTTACCCCACTCGCAGATTTATTTTCTCCAAAACTTGCATCGCTCGTCACCGGATCCACTGGAGTCACGCCGAACGGAGAGAAACTCGTCTGCCTTCCTTGCGTCATGCTGGAGTTGATTCCACGAAACCCCATTGAGATACACCTTGGCCGAAATCCTTAAGAGTGGAATAGGGCTGCTCGGGTTGATGGAGGTGGTTGGCCGAGAGGTTGAAGGGGAAAGAAGGGTGGTCAGGTTTTGGGTAAAAGGAGGGGTGCTCAGTTTTTGTGTTGGAAAAGAGGAAGGGCTGCTCGGGTTGATGGAGGTGGGTGGCCGAGAGGTTGAAGGGGAGAGGATGGTGGTCGGGTTTTGTGTAGGAGTAGGGATGCTCGGTTGGGTGGTGGAGGAGGCTGGCCGAGAGATTGAAGGGGAGAGAGAAAGAGTGGTCGGTTTGGGAGAGAAGGGTTATTGGTGGAGAACTTGAGGAGGGAGGAGGAGGTGGAGAGGAGGCCGGAATTTTGAGAGAGGGAAAAGGGGTGGCCGACAGTTTGTAGGGAGGGGAGAGAGAGTCGAAATATTCAAGTGGGAGAGAGGAGGGAGAATTCTAGGTTTTCAATTTTTCTTTTTCATTCCATTCCAATTTTTCATTACAATACTTGGCCTATTTATAGGCTACACCACTCAATCTCCACCTTTTATTCATATCCAAATCTAGATTGCTCAAAACATTTCTTAACAAAAATAACAAAATAAAATATTACATGTTGAAAATAAAATACTACATGCTGAAAATAAAATACTTAATCATACTAAAAACAAAATATATAAGTATAAATATATTGTCCTAAGAGTGGACTAATTTATAATGAGATATTTTCAAGCATATCATGTAGTGGAGATTTGGCACGGCGTCGACGTTGGATGTCGCGACAAAATGATTTGTCACGGCGTCGACATAGGATGTCGCGGCAAAATCCCAATCTTCAAGCTTTCAGCAACGACCGTCACAATCGTCAAACTCTATGTGTCAGATGTCAACAACGTCATCAATAGCAAGTGGAGGGAAAATGTCAACAACTTCATCGCGAGCAAGTAACGGGACATCGTCTCCATCAATCCTCCCCCACTCAAAATTACTCATCACCGATGAGTGGCCCGGAAGGGGAAAGTAGTTGACTGCTAACACTTACTTGAAGCAAATCCGGCCCAAGTATCCAAGTGATAGTAATGCGGGCATCACACATCAAAGAAAACCTGTCAGACAAAAAGGCAGTCTCGGGGAACCTTGGAAAAGCATTAGTCAAAGAAGGATAAAAAGATTCTACATCAATATTCAACGTACCTCCAGTGGAAACCAATGGATAGAGTGATCCAGGAATAAGCTCACCACCCAACCCATTAGAATATTCAGTAGACCCAAACAGACAGGCAGATAATTCAAGTGGTGGAGAAACATATGACGTTAAATCCAAAATATTAAAAATAAGGGAAATTCCCCAATCAGTGGGTAACTCCAAAAGATATGTGTTTTCTCCTAATTTCTCTAAAATTCGAAAAGATCCGGCTCGCCGATTCGCAAAAAAATTTTATAGTGCCTGAAGGCATCCATTCAGGGATGAGACGCACCATGACTAAATCACCAATTTTAACATGAGACGCTCTCTTATGTAAGTTAGCATGAGATTGATAAAATGCATATTGTGTGGTTAGCGCTTCATTAATGTGCTTATGTAAATTGTGTACATGAGAGGCTAACTCTTCTGCACTTTGACTTAACTTATAAATTGGAGGTAGCAGAATCAAGTCAAGTGGAACTGGTGCTTTATATCCGTGCACGATTTCATTTGGTGATAAACCGGTAGGTCGATGTGGAGGATTACTAAAAGTGAGTTGGCATGTGCAATAATCTTTAGTTATCATGTGGATGAGTGAGTGTAAATGTGGCCAACGAAATGTTTCCTCCACTAATAGAATAATTGTACCACAAACCAACAGAACGACAAAGCCATCGATACAGATCTCTCTAATGATAAGGAGGTGCAAAGAAAAGAGCGAATCATACCACTTTAGGTTAATCGTGGCACTGGCTAACATATCCCATATGGTATTCAAATGGGGAAAGTGAAATCGATCTTTTATGGTGTGATTATTGTTGGGTATTGTATCAACAATAACCTAGATTTGTGTAAAGTCACCCTTTAACTTAGATGAATTAAGTATGAATTTGATGTTATTCTTTAGTTGAGTGTTTGCAGGTCTTTATTGCTAAGTGTAGAACAATGCCAGTTTACAATGAGTCACTAAACACATGACCATGCAATGTAATCCCTCATTGTGTGCTCCATGGTATTGACTCATGTGTAACCTCTCTATTAGGATGCACTTCATTTTCAAGTACAAAAGCATGGAAGAAAGGAAGGGTTGCTGGTTTTCTACAAAGTTGAAAAAAAAAATTCTGGAAAAATCTCTAAGTCCATTTCTCGAGAAATGAAGTATATTTCTCGAGAAATGAAATGTATTTCTCGAGAAGTCTGAGTATATTTCTCGAGAAAGCAAAGCTGTTCTCGAGAAAGCTTAATACTTCTCGGAAAATTCTCAAAAACTATCTAAGTCTTTTTTGTCGAGAAAAGCCCTAAAGATTTCTCGAGAAATCAAGTTCATTTCTCGAGAAAGGAAAGTAGTTCTCGAGAAGTCAAAATCGTTTCTCGAGAAGCTAAGTATTCTTCTCGAGAAATCAAATCATTCTCGAGAAATCAATCCTTCACTTCTAAGAATTTACGTAAAATATCTTTTCTCGAGAAGGCTAGGCAATTTCTCGAGAAATCAAATCTTTTCTCGAGAAATCAAATCTTTCTCGAGAAATCAGTTTTTCAGTTCAGAATTTGCGTTAAGTATTTTTCTCGAGAATCTAAGTACATTTCTCGAGAAATCAAGTCATTTCTCGAGAAATCAATTTCTTCTCAAGAAATCAGTATTTCGCTACAATGAATTTTCGTTAAGTCATTTCTCGAGAAAGCCATGACATTTCTCGAGAAAGCACATTCTTCTTGAGAAATAATAATTCTTCTCGAGAAATGGAGTTGCAACAATTTCTTTTTGAATCTATGTGCCGGGATTTCAAATTTAATCTAAGTTTCTCATGATCGATCCACGTGGATCTTTCCTTAATGATTTGTGATCGTTAGATGATGTTCTATAAATAGTCTTTTCAAAGGAATCACTAACCCTAATAAGAAGAAGAATTTTCTGAAACGCCTTCGCACTTTCTAAATCTAGAGAAGCCGCGCCATCTTCATTGTTCTTGTCTGTCGCTTATCTCTCGATCCAGCGATTCCAAGAAGAAAAGATTCGACAGATCCAAGATTCACAAATTCTTCAATATCTACTTGATCATGTCGGATTCTAAGGTTTTCAGATCGACGTTCTCTCAGGATTTCTTCCTCAACCTTCTTCACCAAGATTTTCTGTTTTCAAGAAGGAAGAACCTTGAAGATTTCAGATCTGAAAGTATACAGTTTTTTATTATTGTTGTAAAATATTGTTTTTACTCATGTAGGAGCTTTGTCTCTGAGATTTGTAGATCCGTTAGTGGATCGAGTTTGTAGATCCGGTTTGTGGATCAAGGTGTAGATTCAGTTGTGGATCGAGGTGTAGGAGAGTTTGTTATCCGAGGTGTAGGAGCATTTATCCAAGTTTAAAGATTGTGATAATCTGAGAAAGGTTAAGTAGCCGAATCTATCCCTTCGTAGTAGATAGGCGAGGCGGGACAGTGGACGTTCCCAATACGGGGAACAACTATAAATCTCTGTGTTTGTGTGCTTGAATTTTTAGATACTTTTTATTCCGCAAAAAGACACAAACATCACCCATTCACCCCCTCTAGGTGATTTAGGTAGATGCTAGATACTTTCAATTATCAACGCACAAATGCCAAGATTTCATTTCCGAGTGCCAATCTTCCGAGCAAGGAGCATTACCCTTAGCTAGAAGGTTGCCGGAGATTGACCCTCAGAACCTGTTCCGAAAGCTGCTCTCCTATGAGCTTTAAATGAAGACCAGGAAGAAGGAGGAGCAAAGCAACAGGACATCTAGCGGAGAAAAGTCTGTGGCTCTGAAGGCGGAAGGTTTGAGGAAATCTAAAGCTGTGTCACCCATAAGGACACGTGCTCCAGATACACTAAAAGACTCAGAGCCAAGCACGTCAGGCTTCAAGCTATCAGATGGAGAATTTTCCCTAATCTCCAAGCAGTTCAAGAAGCTGCTGAGTAAGAGGAGACAAATGACAAATAGGTCATCCTCTTTAGATCCGAGGAGATCACATCATGACGGTGATCGTACCAAGAAAAGCTACATAAAAGAGGATAGGTACAAATCCAAACTGAACAAACATTTTTCCTCTGACTTTAATTTCTAGCTATAATAAATCAGGTCACATGATCGCGGAGTGTCCTTACAAGAAGAAGGATAGCTCTAGGAAGGACGACAAAAGATCCTTCAAAGGGAAGAATAAAGAAAAAAGAGCTTCATCGCCAAGAAGTCGAAGACTCTCAGTGACAGTGACTCGAGTGAGTCGAGCTCTAAAAACGAAGAAGCTTACTGCAGACTTATGGCTCAATCTGACGAGGAAGTGGGCGACTCCGAGTTCCACGGGAAGGTAAACTTGCACACTATTCTCTCAGAATCATAAACATACACTAATGATCATGAAGACTACTCTTCTGATGAGAACAAATCAGATTTGATGGATCAGCACGAGCACTTGTTAAAGGCTTTCGACAAGTGCCGTAAGGTAGTCCGAAAGCAGGTAAAAGAGATTGCCTCCCTCAAGGTAGTGGAAGCAAATCTGAAGGAAGAAATTGCATAATTACTTCCTCTCAGAGATGAATTCCACTCCATGAAAGAGGAACTCAAGGGCTCCGCTGAGACATTAAGTCTGAAGGAAAATTATCTTGATGAGCTGGAAGAAAAGCTCGCGATGGAGAGAAAACTTGTTGAGAGTTTCTCCAAGCCGAAGACTATTCTCCCTCTCATTGATGAGTTTTCAAATCAGAAGAAGGGTAGTGGTCTTGGCCACATCAGTGGAAAGGGTAAGGCTGCCAAGAAGGCTAGCGCCAAAGAAAAGGGGAAGGCACCCATGATTCAACCCTTGTTTAGGAAGGTAATCTTCCCAACGAATAAGTTTGAACTTGTGTCATCCTATGGTCAACATGGTAGGCCTACTCATATAGATCCCAAGAATAGATACTAGGGATGGACCCATCCCTATGACTTTGGTGCCAGAGTGTTCAAAGCACCTTTTGAGAAGATTTAGATGAAGAGTTATGGTCCATATGTCCATGGCCATAATAATAAGAAGGCACCAAAAGAAAAAACTGGTGTGCCTAAGGCTAAGGAGATGGAAAGCCCCTATGTATGCTGCAACCAGGAGGCTTCCACATCTAAGAATGTTGCGCCTACAAAACCTCACATTCAAAGGGTAAAGCAAGAATACATAAGGAGGTACAACAGGTTTGACTGTTGGTGCTGCGACAAAATTAGTCACTTTGGTGCAGATTTTAGGTACAACCTGCCAATTTTGTAACCCCACGAGTTAGCTATGCGAGACCGACCACTCGCAAGGCTAATGTTCCTAATGGTGTTCAGTTGACCAGGAACCAAGGACCCAAATACATTTGGGTTCCTAAGGTAAAATGATCTGTTTTTGCAGGTATGTCCAAAGGCTAATAGAACTCCGATCTGGTATTTGGATAGTGGTTGCTCTCGGCATATGACCGGGAAAAAAAGCCTTTTGCGTGATTATACCCCAGTCAAAGATGGATCAAAATTCATCTTTGGAGGTTCAGACAGGGGAACAACAAAATGTTATGCTATGATTTCCAACGGCGTAGTCTCTTTCACAGACGTGGCTTATGTTGAAGGATTACACCATAATCTCATAAGCATATGTCAACTATGTGACAAAGACTATATCGTTGTGTTCTGGAAGGACAAGTGTTTGATAAAGTCATTTGCAAATCTGGAGACGATTTTAACAGGCACTCAGAGCAGAAATATTTTCTATTTAAATTTCCTTTGCTTAGACAATTCTACACCAGTATGTTTTATTGCAAAAGATAGTATGTATCTTTGTGACCAATGACACAAGAGATTAGCACATATTAATTTCAAAACCTTAATTATGCTGTTTTCTCACAACTTAGTGAGCAATGCCCCCAACATTAAGTGTTTTAAAGAGATTCCATGTCACTCCTGTCAAATGGGTAAGCAGACATGGGCTACCTTCAAGGGTATTGCTGAAAAGGATTCTTCACGAAGCTTATACTTGCTTTATATGGACTTATTCTGTCCTATGCCTATTCACAGCTTACGAGGTAAGGTCTATACGTTAGTAATTGTTGATGACTACTCGCATTTCACTTGGGTGTTCTATTTGAAACATAAGTCAGACACCTTCGATTCTTTCACTAATTTTGTTCGGCAAATTCAGAATGAATTGGACTGCTTAGTGGTCAAAATAAGAAGTGACCACGAAACAGAGTTTGATTATGGTTCCATGACAAAATTTTGTGAAAGTCAAGGTATCTTTCATGAGTTTTCCTCACCGCACACTCCACAACAAAATGGAGTTGCTGAGAGAAGGAATAGAACCCTAATTGAAGCCTGTACAACCATGTTGAACGACGCTTCACTTTCGGAGTACTTCTGGGCTGAAGTAGTCAATATGGCTTGTAACGTGCAAAACAGAGCACTCATCAATAAAAACCATCGTAAAACCCCCTATGAGCTATTTAAGGGCAGAAAACCGACTGTGTCCAACTTTAGAATCTTTGGAAGTAAATGCTTCATACTTAATAACGGGAAGTATTACCGCACAAAGTTCAGTGAAAAGTGTTTCGAAGGTATTTTTGTAGGATATAGTAGCTATAGTAAGGCATATAGGATTTTCAATAAGAAAACTCTGGTGGTAGAAGAGTAAATAAATGTTATATTTGATGAGATTGTCATACTTCATAGCAGCTCGTCTAGTGTTATTGGAGCAGATGCAGGTACAAGGTTTAAGGAGCTAAGATTGGATAAAGCTATCAAGAAAGAAGCTCCAAGCTCAATCAAGCTCGTATATCAAGGCTTGGTGGATGAGGAACCCATAGAGGAAGAATTTCCTCAACCTACAGAGGCGACACCAGATGTTATAAAGCTTGCTAGAGGGAGAGCAAGGAACCTAGGGATCAGACACCTAAGAGATCACCTAGCTGATCAGATCATTGGAGATCAAGATGACAATGTTAGAACCAGAAGAGGTAAAACTAATGAAATTTTGCATCTCAGCTTTTTGTCTCAGGTTGAACCGAAGAAGTTCGATGAAGAAAACAAAGATGCCTCTTGGATCCTGACAATGCAATAGGAGCTCAACCAATTTGAATGATGCAAAGTCATGGAGCTAGTGCCCAAGCCAAAGGTACAGAACGTGATTGGAACCAAGAAAATATTCAGAAACAAGCTGGACGAACACAGAGTAATTATCAAGAACAAAGACAAGCTTGTAGCTCAAGGTTATAGACAAGAAGAAAGGATCAACTTCGACCAGACATTTTCTCCAGTAGCTCGGCTCGAGGCGATCAGGTTTTTTCTTGCATATGCTACCCTCAAAAGCTTCACTGTCTACCAAATGGACGTGAAGTCAACATTCCTCAACGGGAATCTGAAAGATAAAGTATACGTAGCGCAACCCCCAGGTTTGTCAATTCTCAATTCCCTGAACATGTTTATTTTTGAAATATAGCTTTATACGGGTTAAAGCAAGCTCCTCGAGCTTGGTATGAGACATTGTCTAACTTTCTTCTTGAGAATAAGTTCATAAGGGGAAGATAGACAAGACATTATTTCTTAGGGAAGTTAAAGGCAAGATTTTGCTAGTGCAAATCTATGTCGACGAAATCATATTTGGCTCTACATAAGATAACCTTTGCAAAAAGTTTTCCAAACTTATGAAAGGGAAGTTTGAAATGAGCAGTATGGGAGAGCTGAAGTATTTCTTAGGACTTCAGGTGAAGCAAACTGAAGATGGAATTTTCATCTCTCCGACAAAGTTCACCAAGGAGCTTCTTAAGAAATTTGAAATGGAGAGCGCATCCTCTATGAGGACTCCAATGGGTTCAACTGTGTCTCTTGACAAGGATAAGAAAGGGAAACCATTTGATGAAACCAAGTACAAAAGCATAATTGGATCCTTGCTCTACCTGACTGTCAGTAGACAAGATATAATGTTTTCAACTTGTGTCTGCGCTAGATATCAGGTGAACACTAAGGAATCTCATTACATCGCTGCAAAGCAGATTTTAAGATACCTTATGGGCACACCTAATCTTGGCTTATGGTACCACAGAAGTAATGATGTCGAACTAATTGAATTTTCAGATGTTGATTTTGCAGGTAGCAGGGATGATAGAAAAAGCACTTCCGGGACGTGCCAATTCCTCAAAAGATGGCTTATTTCATGGAACAGTAAGAAACAGAATTATGCGGCAACATCTACTGCCAAGTCAGAGTATATCTCTGTGGGTAGTTGTTGCGCACAACTTATATGGATCAGAAATCAACTTGAAGATTACAATTTGAAGTTTAGAGAAATTCTGATGTTTTGCGACTCATACAGCGCAATTGTAATAACAAATAATCTAGTTTCCCACAGCCGGACCAAGCACATTGAGGTGCGCTACCATTTCATCTGGGAGTATGTGGAGAGCAAGGACATAGCCCTCAGCTATGCCCCGACGGACAAGCAAGTTACAAATATCTTCACGAAGCCACTGGACGAGGCCAAGTTCTCTTTCTTCAAGACAGAACTTAATATGCTTAACATGGAGTCCTGAAAAGTTCATATTTGAAGTCAAAAGAAGTTTCAACATCAGCTACTCAGTAAATCTCAAGAGAATTCCTAGTCAGCAAGCATTCAGATAAATTAAAACTCAAAACTTCACTTCTCGGAAACTTAAGATATTTCTCGAGAACTGTACTAATTTATCGAGAGCTATACTTATTTCTCGAGAAATATACTTGACTTCTCGAAAACTAACTAGATGTCTTGAAAACTATACTGGACTTCTCGGGAAAACGTAACTGTATTTCTCGAGAAATAATGGACTTCTCGAAAAATTTCATTATATTTCTCGGAAAGTTTTTACACCTCTCGGGAAATGTCAAATTCTGCCAATTTAAATTTTCTAGAAGAAGTCGAACCGCCATTCTCAGGTACGCCTTTCTCGATTCTTCAAAATTTTTAATTTTATATAAATAGAAGATAAGTCCATAGAATATCCAAATCCACAAATTCGAAAAATGATTTCTCGAGAAAAGGACGCTTCAGTTCTGCCGAAGGTCTCCGCCGCTCTTCATGCAAACTCCATCGATTCTTCTCCGAAAAATCAGAAATTTATCATTCTTCTCCATCGATGGCTCCTACTACAAAGATCAACATCGGCAGTCAGTTCGCTCGCTCAGGTATCGAAGACATTTCCGATGATTTATGGAATGTTATTCTACTTCTTGAATCCGCCGGCCTCACCTTCATTCTTGAGCATCCTTTTAAAGTACTGATTCCAGAAGTAAAAGAATTCTTCAGAAATGCCAAACTTAAAGTTTTGGGAAATTATTTAAAAGTTCTGTCAAAGACTTGAAGATCAAGATGAAGCCATCCACCTTAACACAGTTTCTGAGATTACCTTCTATTGATAAGGGAGACTATTTGGAAGAACCAGATTACTCCAGAGCTCTATCCTTTTGTGGTCTCTCCCAATCCACTACCTCCATTCGACAACAACACATGAATAATGAAAGCAAGCTCTTGGCCGATATACTTGGAAAAGTCCTTCTCTGCAAAACAGGTTCTATTGGATATATATCCTCTGGTTTTTTTTGCATGTTAACTGTTTGAGTGTCAAAAAAAGTTCCAATGGGGACACATGCTCTTTGATAAGATTAAGGAAAGCATGAATGCACCAAATTATGCAAGGATCATTTCTCTTTATCTAAATCAAGTGCATCCTGAAGTGTTTGACTAGTCCAAAGGTGTGTCCATACACCACATGAAGAAAGTAACCATCTCCTCCATCAACAGATGGGAAATAAGAACTCCAAAGCCAAGTCAAGCTCTAATAGCTCCAAGGACAGTAGTTATTGAGGATAGGACCCCATCTCCCTTTCATCCTGATACAGTTGGCACATCTGGTGCAGCTGCTGAGGCGGAGCCTGCTCCTTCAGTTCATGAAGAAGTTCAGCAAGCTGAGGTACTAGAAACAGAATTTTGGTCATATGTTCCTTCAGATCAGGTAATAGAGGAAGTTGTTGCTGTTGATGTGGCAGTAGAAAAGGAAAGTCTAGCTAAGTTTGATGTTGAGAAGATCACCTCTATGAATGATTGTGTCTTAGGAATGGATGTTGATTCTTATTCTAATCAAGAAAATCTTCATGATGCCCAAGTAGATGTTGAAGTGACCCCAGAAGATT
Source organism: Platanthera zijinensis (assembly GCA_039513925.1). Lineage (NCBI taxonomy): Eukaryota > Viridiplantae > Streptophyta > Magnoliopsida > Asparagales > Orchidaceae > Platanthera > Platanthera zijinensis. The sequence goes on along the minus strand of CM077095.1, from coordinate 109,359,729 downwards.
CTCAGCCCAAGGCGCAAAGTGATGGGGAGAATGTGTTGTTACTTTCTGATGAGGATGCAGTTACTCCAAAACTTACATACCCTCCTCTCAAGAACTTAGATTTCTCTATGCCTGTTAATCTTGGTGAGGAAGGGGATGTAATGACTTCTGCCCAAAGAGGCAAAAAGTTCAGTTGTTATTGAAGAAATACCTATCTGGACAGCTCTAGCTCTACCTCCTATACATCCTCCAGCTAAAATCATTCCTGATAATACCCTGTTGGGTAAGAATGAATCTATGTTGACTAAGCAAAGAGAGTACTTTTACAGGTCTCTCAAAGAAGTGACTGAAAAAGTAACTGCTCTTGAGAAAGAGATGAGTAGAGGATTTGCTAAAATTTAGAGCAATATAGATGAATTCAAATCACTGCTAAATATTGGTGGAAAGGCTTTAGACCACACTATTACTAGTGTTGGTGAAGTCATGAATTAAGTTGTCACTGTATCAAACAATCAGATCCAATTGCTAAAGAAAACTGAACAACATAACTTCCAAACTTGTGAACAAGTTGGAAAGTTTAAGGAAGATGTAATTGAGACTCTATCTATAGAAGTCAGAAAGGGGGGGGACAAAGTGAAAGAAAATCTAGATCGCAAAGTTCAAGAGATGAAGACCCAGTGGGAAAATTAATTGCAAGAGATCAATAAAAGTGTAGAAAAGCAGATTAAAGGTGTAAACATCTATACTTATGAGACTGCTGTGTGGATGCACAACCAAATCTTTCAAGATTTTTAAGTTGACCCAAATGCTGCTCCACCTCCACATCTTGATCCCATGTCTGTAAGCCTACTTTTTCTCCTGGACCTGAACAGTATGAAGCTCCTCCTAAAGATTATTCTCAAGTCTGGACTTCTAAGCAGCCAGAGTTTCCTCAAGATCTACCTCCTGAAATGCCAGTGCTAAATAAAAGGAAATATGATGATGGTGCTTCTGCCAGCAGATCTATTCCCATTCAAGGTGTTGATAAAAATTTGCTGAAGTTTGGAGTCCAACTTCTAAGTCTCTTATTATGGATACTCTGAAGTTGGTTGTTGAATTTAATGAAAATAAAGATGATCATTACAGTCACAAGGAGTTGGAGCTATATAAGAAGTCAATGACAAAAAGAATGATTTATGATCGTGAATATGGTCATAATAATCCTATTTCTCCTCCTCGACCTTCAAATTACTATCCCAAGCCCTTCAGTTATCAGAAGAGACAATAAGAAAAGAAGGAACGACAATACCAACAAAAATTCAAATGATTTGAGTTTATCAGTGTTATAGAATTTTGTGGACCTAGATATTCCTATGGACACATTCTATATATATATATATAATTTTGAATTTTGATAATCTATTTATTTCTTATCTGTCATTGCATATGTTGCTTTATTTGTTAGTTAATTCTTTGATTATCTTGATATATTCACCTTAGTGTACATTGTTTTGACTTCCACAAACAGGGGGAGATTGTTGGGTATTATATCCACAATAACCTAGATTTGTGTGAAGTCACCCTTGAACTAAGATTAATTAAGTATGTATTTGATGCTATTCTTTAGTTGAGTGCTTGCAAGTATTTATTTCTAAGTGTAGACCAATGTCAGATTACAATGAGTCACTAAACACAGGACCATGCAATGTAATCCCTCATTCTGTGCTCCATGGTGTAGACTCATGTGTAACCACTCTATTGGAATGCATTTTGTTTTCAAGTACTAAAGCATGGAAGAAAGGAAGGGTTGCTTGTTTTCTACAAAGCATAAAAGAAAATTTTTCTAGAAAAATCTCTAAGTCCATATCTCGAGAAATGAAGTGTATTTCTCGAGAAGTTTGAGTATATTTCTCGAGAAAGCAAAACTGTTCTCGAGAAAGCTTGAGACTTCTCGGAAAATTCTCAAAAAATATCTAAGTCCTTTTTCTCGAGAAAAGCCCTGAAGATTTCTCGAGAAAGGAAAGTAGTTCTCGAGAAGTCAAAATCGTTTCTCGAAAAGCTAAGTATTCATCTCGAGAAATCAAATCTTTCTCGAGAAATCAATCCTTCAGTTCTAAGAATTTACGTTAAATATCTTTTCTCGAGAAGACTAGGACATTTCTCGAGAAAGCAAATCTTTTCTTGAGAAGTCAAATCTTTCTCGAGAAATCAGTTTTTCAATTCAAAATTTGCATTAAGTATTTTTCTCGAGAAGCTAAGTATATTTCTCGATAAAGCAAATCATTTCTCGAGAAATCAATTTATTCTCGAGAAATCAGTATTTCACTTCAAAGAATTTTCGTTAAGTCATTTCTCGAGAAAGCCATGACATTTCTTGAGAAAGCACATTCTTCTCGAGAAATAATAATTCTTCTTGAGAAATGGAGTTGCAGAAATTTCTTTATGAATCTGTCTGATGGGATTTCAAATTTAATCTAAGTTCCTCATGATTGATTCACGTGGATCTTTCCGTAATGATTTGTGAACGTTAGACAATGTTCTATAAATAGTCTTTTCAAAGGAATCGCTAACCCTAACAAGAAGAATAATTTTCTGAATCGCCTTCGCACTTTCTAAATCGGGAGAAGTCGCGTTGACTTCATTGTTCTTGTTTGTCGCTCATCTTTCGATCCAACGATTCCAAGAAGAAAAGATTCGACAGATCTAAGATTCATAGATTCTTCAACATCTACTTGATCGTGTCGGATTCTAAGGTTTTCAGATCGACGTTCTCTCGGGATTTCTTCCTCAACCTTCTTCACCAAGATTTTCAGTTTTCAAGAAGGAAGAACCTTGAAGATTTCAGATCTGGAAGTATACAGTTTTTTTATTGTTGTTGTAAAATATTGTTTTTACTCTTGTAGGAGCTTTGTATCTGAGATTTGTAGATCCATTAATGGATCGAGTTTGTAGATCTGTGTGTGGATCGAGTTTGTAGATCTGGTTTGTGGATCGAGGTGTAGATCCGGTTGTGGATCGAGGTGTAGGAGAGTTTCTTCTCCGAGGTGTAGGAGTGTTGCTCCGAGTTGTAAGATTGTGATAATCTGAGAAAGGTGAAGTAGCCGAATCTATCCATTTATGGTAGATAGGCGAGGCGGGACAGTGGACGTACCCAATACGGGGAACCACTATAAATCTTTGTGTTTGTGTGCTTGAATTTTAAGATACTTTTTATTCCGCAAAAAGACACAAAAATCACCTATTCACCCCCCTATAGGTGATTTAGGTAGACGCTTGATACATTCAATTATCAATGCACAAATGCCAAGATTTCATTTTCGACTGCCAATCTTCCGAGCAAGGAGCATCAACCTTAGCTAAAAGGCACCCTAAAACATTCATAATTTTGCCACGAAAAGACTCGCAGGCAATGTCCGCATGATTCATCAAACTCAAGGTATGCTTCTCTACCAGAAAGGTCAACAGAGGGGTTAACAAAGCTAACATCGCAAAATACTTCGGACTAGGCATAACAAGTTCGTGTTCTAACAAGTCCTCTAATCGAGTCACAGGATCATGAGGGAGAGTTGGTAAAATTAAACCCAAGAGAAAATCAAATTTTTCTTGAATATCATGCAATGGAGACAACATCAAAGGAAGCTCATTCGGGTCAACACCATTAACGTTATCCAAAAGTACCTCTCCCTCGCTAGAAAATTCTTCTGCACTAGATACATCATCCAAATCAGAATTAGTAAAGGTGTCAGAAATAGGCAAAATCGAACCCGAAAAATTTTCTAATTCACATGTAGCTTCAGGAAATGGTGACAACATCAAAGAAATATCCTTCGGATTCTCAGCGCTAAAGTCATCCAAAATTAACCATCCCTCATTAGGTAAATCTTCCCAATCAGTCAAAACATCCATTAAGTCAGTGTCATTCGACCATTCCTCAATTAGCATAGGTGATGGATCAGGGGTAAGGTCGAGGGTAGGTTGGATATTAATATGGTGTGGCACTTTAGAGGGAAATTCCTCTTCCATGTCACTTGGGTAACCCAAGTCCTCAACGTCACTAAACTCTTCATCAATAATGACATCGTCCTCAGCGGGGGGCTCACTCAAAGGTAATAACTCAGAATAACCAGAAGATTCAAACACAAGATCAACAAGTTTGGGAGGAGACTCTAATAAGACTAAGGTCGTTGGCTGAGTTGGGCACTTGACAGTATGGGGGTAAAACATTCCCCCAACATCATGAGTATAAATCGTGGGGCGAGTCTCAATGACTGGAATACTCTCACCCCGCGAGATCATGGAATCCCTAGCAGTAACATCTATCGAGTCCGAAATATAGGGCCTAAATTGCTTATTTTCCTTTGGAAATAGGCGCACTTTGGATAATCCTACCCTTGCGGGGAAAGGATCTAGCCTGAGGTATATAGTCACTCCTATAAGAAGAAATGGGTTTAGTGCCATAACTATACTCGCTCACAGTTGTGGTGCTATAGCCACACACGTGCTTGGGGTTATACGCACTCGCAGACTTGGAGCCAGTAGTACGGAGGTAGGCGGGGTCAAATTGATCCATGAGAAGGCTATGCATTTACGGCCAAGCGTATTGATAATCACAACCACATCGCTCTTCGTTAAGCCAAAACACATGGGTTTGACCTACTAATCTCTCTCGGGCGACGACAACTTTTTGGTGGTCGTCCCGTTTTTGACAATAAAAATAATTTTCCCTTCCCTTAAGCCACTCCCTAAAAATTTGAGAATTCTCATAACCGTCATTACTGGGTGCCTCAATTTTAGTGTGAGGAAAAGCATGGGGACGGTTGGGCTTCCTAAGGCAAGGGGGCAATGTTGGGTTATGGTTAGCCATATCTCTAGACCACAAATAATCGAATCGAGAATCATAAACGTCATGAGCCATTTTTAGTGGTGACGGGACAAAAAAACCTACTCGAATCTTGTGCGCATACAATGAATAATGATCCTAACAGAATAAAATTATAATAGATGGATTTGTTCCCGCTTAATAACTAGGGTAATAAATATATATTTTTTGATTTTCTTGATGAAAATAAATAGGAGATTATTAAAAAATATATTGATTTTTTTGAAAAAAAATAAAGATTTTAGTCCGCTATTTGCAGACAAAAAATTAAAAATTTATTTTTTTTGTTTTGGACAACGGATAGTGCAAGTGTGTGTCAACATTCTAAGAAAAGGGGGAGGATGACAATTAGGAAATTGACACGAACCTCCCTCTGATACTAAATTGATGCAAGCTTGTACGCGAACACAGAAATACAGACAAACACGAATTTCTCTCTACGCTCAAATCCTACATTCACACAAAACTTTCAGCGCAACACACATTTTTCAATTTTATCAATTAAATGCTAACGTACGGGTAGCCAAACCGTTTAAGATCGAACAAAAGCTATAGGCCGATATTCTCTTAGGCTAAAAGGACCCACTCGATCCGATCGAGCGATTATTGTACCAAAAGAGATCCACCAAAAATTGCGATTCGAAAATGGTAGATCTATCCCAACAAAAAGAAAACGAGGTGCATCAATCCTCTCAAAATTAAACAAATAAAGATAGACAACAAAATCGATCGAAGAAAACCATGACTAATTCAAAGCTATCAAGAATCAACGTTAAAGTATTCCATCACATAAAATTATCTAGAGGGAAAATAAAATCACACAAAGAAAGTAGAAATTTTCGTTACCCCACTCAGAGATTTACTTTCTCCAAAACTTGGATCGCTCGTCACCGGATCCACCGGAGTCGCGCCGAACGGAAAGAAACTCGTCCGCCTTCCTTGCGTCACGCCAGAGTTGATTCCACAGAACCCTGTTGAGATACACCTTGGCCAAAATCCTTAAGAGAGGGATAGGGCTGCTCGGGTTGATGGAGGTGGGTGGCCGAGAGGTTGAAGGGGAAAGGAGGGTTGTCGGGTTTTGTGTAGAAGGAGGGCAACTCAATTTTTATGTTGGAAAGGAGGAAGGGCTGCTCGGGTTGATGGAGGTGGGTGGCTGAGAGGTTAAAGAGGAGAGGATGGTGGTCCGGTTTTGTGTAGAAGGTGTAGGGATGCTCGGTTGGGTGGTGGAGGAGGGTGGCCGAGAGATTGAAGGGGGGGGAGAGAGAGAGGTCGGGTTTGGGAGAGGAAGGGTTGTTGGTGGAGAACTTGAGGAGGGAGGAGGAGGTGGAGAGGAGGCCGGAATTTTGAGAGAGGGAGAAGGGGTGGCCGGCGGTTTGGAGGGAGGGGAGAGAGAGAGCCAAAATATTCAAGTGGGAGAGAGGAGGGAGAATTCTAGGTTTTCAATTTTTCTCTTTCATTCCATTTCATTTTTCTTTACAATACTTGACCTATTTATAGGCTACACCACTCAATCTCCATCTCTTATTCATATCCAAATCTAGATGGCTCAAAACATTTCTTAACAAAAATAACAAAATAAAATATTACAAGCTGAAAATAAAATACTACATGCTGAAAATAAAATACTTAATCATACTAAAAACAAAATATATAATTATAAATATATTATCCCAAGAGTGGACTAATTTATAATGAGATATTTTCAAGCATAACATGTAGTGGAGATTTGGCACGACGTAGACGTTGGATGTCGTGGCAAAATGATTTGGCACGACGTCGACGTAGGATGTCACGACAAAATCACAATCTTCAAGCTTGTAGCAACGACCATCACAATTTTCAAACTCTATGTGTCAGACGTCAACAACGTCATCACGAGAAAGTGGCAGGACAACGCCAAGAATATCATCACGAGCAAGTGGCGGGACATAATCGCCATCAGGCGACGAGTCAGCCCGATCAGATCTTTTTTCCTTCGCCACCAGTCATTGAACTCGCCAAGGATTATCTGTGCTAGTCACGCTCCATACTCACCGCACCAGAATGTTGAAACTAGAAACCAACTTCTGTGGATTTCGGTCCCTAAGAAGGGGTGAACCCACACCTGCTTCTCCAAGTGAGCTCACTCAACCGGAGACTTAGGATTAGGGAATGACCCACGGCTGCAGCACGAAGGTCCCACCGCACACCCGGAAGATCTTAGAGCGCTTCCCTTCCTTAGCTAGTGTTGAGCTAAGGGTACCTCAGAAAACGCTATAAGACTAGAAAATGAGAAAGCTTGCCTTCTCAGCTACCCATGTGGGTCTATTTATAGATTTATGAGTCTGGCCTGCAAATAACGTAACTCTGCCTATTTGTTTTACTATACACAACCCAAGGTAGGTCAGCCAAAAGCAAAACTCCGCTGTTTGAAGAGGTTACTGGCAGGCCAAACCACAGTAAATATATGTTATCAACACACTATATATGGGAGGGAGCTCGAGCCAGCTCGCTAGTACCCTAAGTGAGTGCAACCCTGCTCCCGCGTCCCGCCTGCCTCTCAAGCGGGTGCGAGCCGGGTTCCTGTAGGCTTGCCCACCTGCCTAGCAGATGTGGGTAGGCTCCTCCTTGCTCGCCCGCCTGTAGAGCTGAAGCGGGTCGGCTCCCTCAGCTCGCCCTCCTGCCGAGCTGAAGCGGGTCGGCTCCCTCGACTCGCCCGCCTGTCGAGCTGAAGCAGGCCAACTCCCTCGGCTCGCCCACCTGCTTGGAGGATGTGGGTGGGCTTACTCTGCTCGCCCGCCTACTTGGTGCTGGCCTGTTGGATCCACTCGGCGAACACGAGATTGTATAGTGATATTCCCAAGACAGCATTTGGTACACGCTATGAGCATTATGAATTTACTGTGATGCATTTTGGGCTCATTAATGCGCCACCAGTATTTCTGGATTTGATGCACAGGACCTTTATAGATTATTTAGACCTGTTTCTGATTGTCTTTACTAACGACATACTGGTATACTCTCAGTCAAAAGAGGATCTTGTGAATCATTTGAGATTGGTTGTGCATACCTTGAGAAGGAATCACCTATATGCCAAGTTATCTATGTGTGAGTATTGGCTATCTTCAGTGGCTTTTCTTGGTCATGTTAATAGTGGAGAGGGTATTGTTGTGGATCCGACAAAGATAGTTGCGATATGAGAGTGACATGTACTTATTTTTGTAGCGTAAGTCAGGAGTTTCTTTGGACTTGCCAGCTATTATAGGCGCTTCATAGAGAACTTTTCGAGTATTGCTTTACCTCTCACTACGTTGATAAGGAAGAATCAAAGTTCATTTGGACGCCAAAGTGCGTGCAAGCTTTTGAGGAGTTGAAGAGTCATCTGACCATGACGCCTGTATTATGTTCACCATGTGGAACAGAAGGCTTTGAAATCTATAGTGATGCATCAGGGAGCGGCTTAGGCTGCATTCTTCTGTAATTTGGGCATGTGATTGCTTGTGGCTCTCGCCAACTGAAAGTAAACGAGAGGAATTATCCGGTTTATGACTTAGAATTGGTGGACATGATATTTGCTCTTAAGCTATGGTGACATTATGTATATGGTGTGAAGGTTAATATCTTAACGGACTATAAGAGCCTGAAGTACTTGTTGCATAAAAAGGATTTGAATATGCGACAACGGAGGTGGTTGATGTTCCTTGGTGACTACACTTTTGAGATTATTATACTCCCGGGAAGGGAAATGTAGTCACGGATGCGCTGAGTAGCAAGGATCCAACACGAACAAATTGGTTACAGATGCATGATGAGCGTCTGATTCGTGAGTTGGAAGCTTTGGACATCTCTTGTGTTGACATGAGGACGAGCGCGGATGCATGCTTAAACTATACAGAGGTGAAATATGACCTCACAGGCAGGATTCAATAGGCGTTGGAGTTTGACGAGAGCATGAAGCGCTCTATGGCGGAGATAGTGGATGAGTCAAATTCCTAATTCTTGCTGAACGACGGTCTTTTATGGAAGGACGATCGGTTGTGCGTCTCGAATGTTGGAAAATTACGGGAGGAGTTGATGTACGTGACACATTTTATAAAGTACTCAATCCACCCAGGGAGCACAAAAATGTTTAAAGACATGAAGAAGTTGTTTTGGTGGCCAAGGTTAAAGAAGGACATAACACTTTATATGGCGAAGTGCCAAACTTGCGCCTTAGTGAAGGCTAAATGTCAAAAACCAGGCGGTTTCCTGAAGTCATTACCAATACCATAATGGAAGTTTGATGATATATCGAAGGATTTTGTGCATGGTTTGTCGAGATCGCAACGCGGGAATGACTCAATTTGGGTGATTGTGGACCGGTTGACAAATGTAGCACACTTCATTTCGAATCGAAGAGACGATTCAGTAGAAAAGTTAGCTAAACTCTGTGTTGAGTATATCGTATGATTGCACAGTGTGTTCCAAAGCATCGTTAGTGATCAAGATGGGCATTTCGCATTGAATGATTGGAAGCTTATTCATCCACTATTAGGTACCAAGCTGAAATACAGCATGGCCTTTCATCCCCAAATGGTTGGTCAGACCAAGAGGGTAAATAGAATGATGGAAGATATGCTTCGCATGTGCGCCCTGGATTTCAGGAAGAGGTGGGAGGACCATCTTTTTATGATCGAATTCTCCTACAATATTATCTGTCAAACAAGTATTCAAATGGCACATTTAAAGGCTTTATACAGTAGGAAGTGTCATACTCCATTGACTTGGGTAGAAACATGTGAATCGAAGCTATATAAATATAAGTATGTTGAAGATACGACTTCAATGATACATTTGATTCGAGAGCGATTGCGGATCATGCAAGATAGACAGGCAAAATATTACACTGCCAAGTACGGAAACGTGGAGTTTGCGATTGGTGATTGGGTTATCTCAAGATAAAACTGTTCAAACACGTATCGAGGATCCGACGCTTGAAAAGCTGAGTCTGAGATACCTTGGGCTATTTGAAATCGTTGAGCAGATTGGATAAGTTGCCTATTGACTGAAGCTTTCAGCTGAACTCAGTAATTTGCATGATGTGTTTCACATATCGATGCTGTAGAAGGCTTTGCAAGAGCCTACACAAGTGGTTGCTGTGGAGAAAATTCCTGTCGATAGTGGGTTGACGATGAAAGTCAAAGCCCATTTGTATCAAGGACACAAAGGTAAAGTAACTACGGAACAAAGAGACCAGAATAGTCAAAGTTCGTTGGGACAACTATGGCCGTGAGGAGCTTTCATGAGAGCGTGAGCAGACCATGCGAGAAGAGTTCCCTGAGCTATTCCATTGAGGTACATTTGTTATGTTTTGTACTTATGTAATTTCAGGACGAAATTTCTTAAAGGAAGGGAGATTGGTAATGCCCCAAATTTCCTATTAATAATAGGAAGTTGGTCACTAGGGGATACCGTCAGGTGGTAGACCTAGCACTAGCGATAGCCAGCTGATCATAATGAGCCAACGTCTGTGGTCGGTATCGCGCAACGATAGCAAGATACCGCACGACGATAGCCGGTGAATTAAGTCAACCTTTGTCTCTAGACGGTACCGTCCGACGTTAGAGGTAACGCTAGAGGTAGTGTGCCACGTGTCAGATAAGGTTAAAGCGGTCTTTTAGCGCCAGAAAATGACGATCGGGTCAAGCGGCCACCGTATAAGATACCACACGATGGTATCCTTTGTTATGAGGTTGTGATGAGATTTTCTCATTCTCTTTATTTCTCTCTCTCTCTCTTGGATCTTGAGGTAGAATAATGGGAAAGCTTGAAGATCAAGGGCATGGTTGAATCCAGCCCTGAAGGAGAGCTGCTGTAAAGGCATTCTTGTGATCCGATTTGCGAGTCAAAGCCATATCCATATAGAGAAAGGTGTGGTGATCATTTCCATTTAGATCAAGTGCAAAGTCATGGCTCCTAAGCGATTGACAAGGGTAACGACCTTTCTCCTTGGACAAGGAAGTCCTTATTTGTCATATACATGAAAATCCTCACCAATTGGTGAAGAATGATATATTTCCAACGAGTTAATCTTTGATATCCTCGGTATGAAACTTGCATATAGAATCCTGAATTGAAGTACGAAATAAGCATGTTGTGTGAAGCCCATATGGACCAGTTGGTCTGGATTTGTGATGATTGATTTGCATGCTGGAGAAAACTCTGTGGTTAAACATATAGTTTATAGGGTTATGGGGTGTGCACGATGTTGCAATGATAGTACTGGAGATTTTCTCTAGGAAAACACCAAAAATTAGGGAAGAAACAAGATTCTGACCCCTACCACGCGGAGGTAGAGATACCGCTGGCTGTAGCTCCCAGAGAGTTATTGTTGTGGACACGTCTCCTGGAGACCTAGGGGCAAATATGATTGAGCTAAGAGCCAGGCTGATTGTGGTTGCAAAACTTGTGTCCACGAGATAAGGTGGGTAGCATGTGAAGCTGAGAGCCTGAGGTGCCCAGCTGTAGAGTCCATGAGTGCCAGCTTTGGGCATAACTTGGTTATGTATTTTTAATTATAGGAAAGGGGAGGCTGACCCGAGTCCTATCTCTCGTCTTGATTACTTTGGATTTCAGCGTTGGCATGGCGATTTGAGCAATGGGAAAGAGCTGACCTGTACCTGCGTTATGTCATTCTTGTACTAGATTACCTAAAGTACTTAGCTGTGTCATTGGCATAACGAGAGTCTTAGGCTTTGGGCCGGAAAGACTAGAGTGCTAAAGTTTGGACGGTCAAGGCTAGGACTGTAGATGGTGGTGGAACCAGGGAAATTCGGTACACTAATAATGTTCCCTGACTGCACGGGGTGTGTGGTTGTACGTGCCAACACTATGGTGAATGGGGTTTAATTACACGTTATGATGCTAATTAAGATATATACTGTTGTTTGCAGGGAAGGAGCACCGCCGCCACGAGTTAGGGGTGAGGTCGTTATAATTTGTCCTGCTAATGCTGACTGTTGTTTTGTTTTGCCACATCTTGGTGGGTCGTGATATTGCAGGTGCTGGAGAGCCAGGTGAAAAGTAGCGGGCTGAAGTCCCCTATACTACGTTGGTTGGCACTCAAAGGCCTAAAGGAAAATCGTTTACTATTTTCATGTGTAGCTGGCTTATATGCCGATATATGGAATATATATTTATGTAGAGAACAGTTATAAGGCCTGAAGGCCAATACATTTTCCGCTAGAATGCACTCTGAGTTAGGATGCGTAAATGATGCAGGCTTGTACGCGGACATGGATCTTACGGACAAAACTCGAATTCCTCTCGATGCCCAAATTCTACATTCGCAAAAAATTTCAGCGCGCAACACACACATTATTCAATTTTATCAATTAAATGCTAACGTATGGGTATCCAAACTGTTTAAGATCGAACAACGACTATAGAACGATATTCTCTCAGGCTAAAAGGACCCACCCAGTCCGATCGAGTGGTGGATGTACAAAAAGAGATCCACCAAAAAATTACGATTCAGAAATGGTAGATCTCTCCCAACAAAAAGAAAACGAGGTTCGCCAATCCTCTCGAAATTAAATAAATCAAGATAGACAACAAATCGATCGAATAAAACCACGTCTAATTCAATGCTATCAAGAATCAACGCTAAAGTATTCCACCACAGAAATTATCTAGAGAGAAAGTAAAATCACTCGGAGAAAGTAGAATTTTTCGTTACCTCACTCGGAGATTTATATTCTCCATGACTTGGATTGCTCGTCACCGGATCCACCGGAGTCACGCCGAATGGAGGGAAACTCGCCGTCTTCCTTGCGTCATGCCGGATTTTGATTCCATTGGATTCACATTGAGGTGCCTTGGCTGAAATCTTTAATGGTTGGGATAGTGCTAGTCGGTTTTTTAGAGATGGTAGGGGCTTGTCGGGTTTTGTGTAGAATGAGGAGAGAGGAAAGGTGGCGGCCAAGGAGGCGAGAAGGGGCTTGGTTAGGTTGCAGGAGAAAAGAAGGCGCTCGGTTTTGGAGGGAGTGGGTGGTGGTCGGTTTCTTGAGGAGGGAGGTGGAGGAGGTGTGGAGGCCGAAATTTTGAGAGGGAGAAAGAGGTGGTCGGCGGTTTGGAGAGAGGGGAGAGGTGAGGGACGAAATATTCAATAGGGAGAGAGGAGGGAGAATTCTAGGGTTTCAATTTTCTTTTCATTCAACTTAATAAAATCCTTAACAACAAGGCCTTATATAGCCTTACAATCAAGTTTGGCTACATGCAGCCCAAAAATAAAATACAACAACCCAACATAAATATAAACATCATGAAAATAAAATAAAAGCACAAATAAAATAACAAAGAGATTCAAATAAATATTAATTGGTCGTCTTGCGTCGAGGGAGGAGGTTGTAGCATCGCTCCACAAGGTCACCACGTCGCCGCAAGTCTTTCGTTGGAGACGGAGAAGGATCGTCCACAAGCATGTCGTCATCATCTTCAACATGTAGGGGGTTGCCGTCGCCATCAATCCTTCCCCACTCAAAAGAACTCATCACTGATGAGTTGGCATGTAGGTACCGGCGCAGAAGAGCATCATCCAAGAGAGCCACCTTCGATTCAGGAAGCCAAGAGTCATCAGAGGCCGAACGATCACGCCATTGTATCAAGTACCGGTGAATATCACCACTTGGAGAGGAGATCACTTCATCTTTGAGGATCCTGTCTGCCAAACAGGTGGTCCTGGGGAACCTTGGAAAAGTCTTAGTCAAAGAAGGAGAAAAAGTTTCTACATCAACATTCAACATACCTCCAGTGGAGACCGATGGAGAGAGTGATCCAGGCACCAGCTCACCACCCAACCCATTAGAAAACTCAGTGGACCCAAATGGACGGGCAGATAATTCAAGTGGTGGATAAACATATGACGTTAAATCAGAAACAGTGAAAATAGGGAAAATTCTCCAATCAGTGGGTAGCTCCAAAAGATATGCGTTTTCTCCTAATTTCTTTAAAATTTGAAAAGGACCAGCTCGCGGATTCGCTAACTTTTTTATAGTGACCGAAGGCATCCGTTCAGGGACGAGACGCACCAAGACTAAATCGCCAACCTTAAAGTGAGACGCTCTCTTATGTAAGTTAGCATGAGATTTATAAGATGCATATTGTATGGTTAATGCCTCATTAATGTGCTTATGTAAATTATGAACATGAGAGGAAAAATCTTGTGCAAATTGACTTGACTTATAAGATGGAGATAACTGAATAAAGTCAAGTGGCACAGGTGCTTTATATCGTGCACGATTTCATTTGGTGATAACCATATGGACCTATTTTTGAATTATTGTATACTAACTGAGCATGGGGAAGGATTAGATACCACGTACCCTTGTGGTCACCCACAAGACAACGTAGTAAACTACCCAAAATTCTGTTTACCACTTCCATTTGCACATCTGTTTGTGCATAATAGACCAAATAAAACAATAGTTTGGTGCCCATAATCCTCCACAGGGTCTTCCAAAAATAACTAGTAAATTTCATGTCCCTATCGGTCACTATAGTTTTTGGAATGCCCCGATGCCCAACAACTTCCTTAAAGAATAATTTCGCTACATGTGACACATCATTGGTCTTATTACACGCAATGAAATAGGCCATTTTAGAAAACCGATCTACTACAACCAGAATAGAATCATGACGTCTAAAGGTGACAGGTAGGCCTAGAATAAAATCCATACTAGCATCTTCCTAGGGAATGGAAGGAATATGAAGAAGGGTATAAAGTCCCGCATTCGTTTTACTACCCTTATCAAATTGACGCACGCGACAACTTCCCACAATTTGATTAACCGTTGACTTAAGACCGGGCTAGTGGAACTTATCTTCTACTAACGTAATGGTCTTGTCACGCCAAAAAAGACCACCTAAACCACCGCTATGTAAGTCCCAAACAATGAAATGTCGTAGGGAAGAGCAAGGAATACAAAGATTCAAATGCTTAAATAAATAACTATCCCGAATATAAATGCTGAAATAGTAGTGGAGAGTTGTTTTGCGTGAAATAATAGATTTCCTTGAAATCCGGGCAATGAACGTTGTTGAAGCCAAAAATGACTTCTGTGGAGTTCGGGGTCCCAAAAGAGGGGTGACCGCACACCTACTACGCTTAAGCGAACAATCTAGGCTCTAAACTAGGAACGTAAGGGACAGGCCCAAGGTCTCAGCGTGGAGGTCCCACCACACACCCGGAAGATTAACGAACTCCTCCCCTCCCAAGCCAAATACTGAGATAATTAGGCACTTTCGGAAGGCTCTCTTGGCCGACCAGAACCTTTAGAGAGGATCTCGAAATCCACTCCCTCTTAACTAAAGGTGCCACCTCGGGTTTGTGCAAAACGCCCACTAACTGCCATCCTAGTAGCATAACCTCGCCTAACGGTTCTATTTTCCCGTAGTTCTATTTGGGCCGCCACCAACGTAACATAAGCCTTCTAGGGCTAGCAAAAGCATCGCAGGCATTTCAAATTATAGGAATATATATTTCATACCTCGGCACGCAGGCCGGCAACATAAACAAAATAGGCCTTCAAGGGCCGGCACGAACTTGGGCTTAAACCCGCTGTTTTCCGCTAAATAAAGAATGTACAACTTCCTCGGAGTCTTCTCCGGGAACCCCAAAACATCACCAATCCGACTCATACATCCGGATGGGCTTCACTCAGTATGCCTAAACCCGTACTCACACTTCCGGATGCTAATGCAGTTAATAGTGGGGACGTATATGTCAACCCGTCAGAGAGATCCTTTCCTCCACCCATTGGTGGAGAGGGGCCTCCATGCAAATATGTAAATTGAGGGATTCACCTGCCCGAGTAGAAACATCGTTACCCTTGACGCGTTCTTGGCGGTGGTGACGGGAGAGAAGCTCCTGACCGACCTTGCTAGGAGTGATGAATTCTCACTTCCTCTTTTTCTGGTGGTCGAACCCTTGTTGGAAGAGGAAGCGGATCTTCCTCTCTTGCTCCACTTCTTCATGGTGATCGAGCCCCTTGCCGGCGGTGGGAGAAATGAGACCTCCATTTTCGACTTGGTGTATGACTCGAGCTCCGGCCGGCGCTGGGAGAGAAGCTCCCGGCCGACTTAGCTCCGGACGGCTGAACTTGCCCCCATGAGGCTGATCCCGGCTCCAAATGTCCAAACTCATCCCTACATGGCCGATCCATGCACCAAATGGTCGGATCTGACCATAAGCGGCGGCGACGGGTGATGCGGAGGCCGAACCTTGCTCTTTGCTTAGCTAGAGACGGGAGAGGAGGAGGAGGCCGAGCCTTTGCCCTTGCTGCGTGTGAGATGAAAACCGAGAGGGAGGTCGGGCAGAGGTGCTGCTCCATGCCGAGCGGAAGAGAGGGAGGCCGGGCTTGAGCCGTACTGCTCCATGCCGAGAGGAAGAGGGGGAGGTCGGGCTTGAGCCGTGCTACTCCATGCTGAGAGGAAGAGAGGGAGGTCGGGCTTGAGCTGTGATGCTCCATACCGAGAGGAAGAGGGGGAGGCCGGGCTTGAGCAGTGCTTCTCCATACCGAGAGGAAGAGAGGGAGGTCGGGCAGAGGTGCTACTCCTCCCATCTCTCAAAATCCCGATCCTCTTCCTCCTTTTGCTTTTTATTTTTTTCTCATCCCCCTGTCCCCCCCGGCTCCCCTCTTTTTTTCCTTTTTTTATTCCTGCCTTTCTCCTACCTGTCCCGAGCCCTCCCCCCTTTTTATTCTTATACCTCTCATCTCTTCTATCATATAAGATATACATTATATAATATATACATATTGTATTATATATATTATATTATATATAAACATATATTAAAAATCTCATGTCCGTAAAACCTCTGCACGCCCGCACGAGCACTCGCACGCCTTCGAACGGGGTTGCACCAAATTGTCGCCCGTAGCTCGTCCCAAGTCCGTCACTTGGGGAGGATCCCGCTCGACCGGATATGGGGTTGTACAAACATACTCATCCTTTATCCTATCAAACCCAATCTCTTTCACCTCTAGCGTAGATAACAATAACGAGACACAACTAAGGGCATCTGCCACATGATTTAGAGTTCCCTTAAGATGTTTTATTATTAAGGTGTACACTTGAAGATAGGAGACCCATTTAGAATGCCTTGGGATAACCTTATTTTGGGAATTGATAAACGTCAAAGCCTCGTGATCGAATAGGATAATAAACTCCTTAGAGAGTAAATAATTTCGTCAATGTTGTAGGCACAAAATAACCGCATAAAACTCCCTATCACAATTAGAATAATTTAATTTTGGCCCCACGAGCTTCTCACTAAAGTACCCAATAGGATGACCCTCTTAACTCAATACATCGCCAATACCGACTCTAGACGCATCACGAGACAATTCAAAAACCTAATTAAAATCTAGTAATCGTAAAAGACGAGCTTCCGACATTCGGGATTTAATTGTCTCAAACGCTTTAGCGGCCGATTTGGTCCACGTGAAATCTCCCTTCTTCATGCACTCCGTGATCGGTGCCATGATACTACTAAAATCCCGGATAAATTGGCGGTAAATAGTAGCTAGGCCGTTAAAACTCCGAACATCCCGCATATTGGTTGGTTCCGACCAATCCTTAATGGCTTGAACCTTCTTAGGATAATCATGAATGCCCTCCGAACTCACAATATATCCAAGGAACTCCATAGATGGAACATTGAATGTACATTTTATAAGATTAACAAATAACTTTTCCCTTCGCAACGTGGTAAGTACTGTCCTCAAGTGAGACTCATGATCGTTCGGATAGGCGCTAATGACTAGGATATCATCAAAATATATAACTATGAATTTTCCTAAGTAAGGATTGAACACTAAAGTCATCAATCTCGAAAATGTACTCGGGCCACTAATGAGCCCTTCCCCGAGCACCAACCACTCATAAAGTTCGTCCTTTGATTTAAATGTTGTTTTCCACTCGTCTCCCTCCCTAATCCTGATTTGATGGTAGCCACTCTTAAAATCTAATTTAGAAAAAATGGTGTCCCCAGCTAACATGTCCAATAAGTTGTCCAAACGAGTGATGGGAAACCTGTATTTGACAGTTATTTTATTAACGACCCTATAATCCACACACATCCTCCAAAAACCATCTTTCTTAGGGACCAATAATGCAGGTACAACACAAAGACTCTTACTATGATGGATGAACCTCTTACTTAGCAAATCCGAAATTAATTTTTGCAATTCTAGGTGTGTGGAGGGGTTAAGTCAATAATGGGGAAGGTTGGGCAACTAGGAACCCGAAACGAAATCAATCTCATGTTAAATTTATCGCATGGGGGGTAACTCGGGCGGCAAATCATCTTGGTAGACATCCCTAAATTCTTCTAAAAGTGTCTTCAATGCTAGAGGTAAGTTCTCAAAAGAGGAGCTATCTTCCTTGACTTGCAAACATACTAATGCATACATGACACCGTCTATAAAGGTCTCACGCTCAAACTCATTCTTATCTAACAAGCTTAACGTTTTCTTCTCTACAGGCACAATCGTGTATTTAGAAGAGACCGAAGGATCTTTAGGCGGAGTGGGTTTAAAGATAATTGTCTTGCCATTAAATTTAAACTCATATGTGTTGTCTTACCCTAAATAAGTAACATCATGGTCATAAAGCCATGGGCATCCTAGTAAGACATGACAGGCATCCATGGGGATGACGTAACACCAAACCTTTTAGGAGTAAGCCTTGATGGTAAGGGGAACCAAACAATGCTTCAAAACCGAGAGGGATGTCTTATTTACCCATGCCACCTTATAGGGTTGAGGGTGAGGCTCAGTAGCTAATAACATTCGGGACACCGCATTTTTAGAAATCACATTCATACAACTACCACTATCAATGATCAACTTAAATCACTTCTCTCCACTCTTAAAATTTAACGAAAAAATATTCGTCCTATTCCAGTCATCTAACGCACGTGGAGTAGCCAGAATACACCGCATAACCATAATATTAGCATTGTAACGCCCCCGATTTTTTCGACGATTTTATTTAAATGGGAAGCATCATATTTATGACGTCATGGTGTTACCTTTAACGTCAAGATGATGGCGTAATGCCATAAAGGCATTTTCATATCCATGCGGTCAAGTCGGCCGAATTCTTGTTGTAATGGGAAAATTTTGCATTTGGAATTTAAGTTGAGTAATTTTTGACATACTCGTCAAAGTTTCGTCGCGATCCGAGCGATATTTGGGCCTCGGCGTTTTTTCCAAAGTTTTGTGGAATTTATGTTCGTCGTAAACTTTGAAAATTTATATCTCGAGAATGGCTCGTCTGATTTGGGTTTTGACTTCGTCGTTGCGTTCGTAGCGTCTGTGCTCGCCTTCGGCGTGAGTTTCGTTCAATTCGGCGCGCGTTTGGGCCTCCGTTTCGAACTCGCGTTTCCTGATTCAATATGTATAAATACGATTATTTTATTATGAAAAGAACTATTCATTCGTATAGTTTGATCAAAAGGTATATTTGCAAAGAAATCGTCTTTCTGCTTTCCTTATACTCGAGTGAGATTCCCTGCGTCTCGTGAAGGTACTGCTCATGCTAAGCTATACTCGAGTGCCGGTTCTTTTACTCGAGTGATTTTCTCTAGTACTCGAGTAAATTATTTCTCCTACTCGAGTAATCTTTAATCTACTCGAGTATATCCATCATGTTACTCGAGTAATTCTTTCTTCTACTCGAGTATCTTTCTGTTACTCGAGTATATCAATCCTGTTACTCGAGTAAATCTTTCTTCTACTCGAGTATCTTTCTGTTACACGAGTATATCAATCATGTTACTCGAGTAAATCTTTCTTCTACTCGAGTAATCTTTTCTGCTACTCGAGTATATCAATCTTGTTACTCGAGTAAATCTTTCTTCTACTCGAGTAATTTTTTCTGCCACTCGAGTATATCAATCCTGTTACTCGAGTAATTCTTTCTTCTACTCGAGTAATCTTTTCTGCTACTCGAGTATATCAATCCTGTTTCTCGAGTAATTCTCTCTTCTACTCGAGTAATCATTTCTGCTACTCGAGTAAATTAATCATGTTACTCGAGTAATTCTTTTATCTACTCGAGTAGTCGTTTCTACCTCTCGAGTACCCGTAAGCTTGTTCTCGTGTAGTCCGTTGCAGTCTGCGTTCGGGCGCATTTTGGGGGGTCAAAACGGTGTTGTATGGAAAAATGGCTAACATGAAATTTGTTCTTATCGACGAGATCTAACACTTTCATGTTGGACACTTTTCGATTCGAAGCCATACTAGACCTCTAATTTTATTTTCCGCGAACTGCTCGTACTTATACCGTTTTTTTTATATTTAGACAAAATATTTTATAATTACTTATATATATATACTCTTATACTTAGGTTATTAGAAAAGAATAAACACTTCATCTTCTCCGATTCTTTCTCCCGAACAAGAGCGGCGTGAGCGAGCGAGAGAATATTTCGTGAATCTTCCGGTGGCCGCCGACGGAGCTCCGGTGCTCGAAATCTTCAACCGAGCGTAGATTTGGAAAGCTCTCACCGAGAGCTACGCTATCGTGGTAAATTTTTCCCCTTTATTTGAGTTTTCTCGTTAGGGTTTTTTGGCCCTAACCCCCGTTTCGACCATTTTTGTCTAGATTTCAACTTCCCCCATCCTCTTTTGCCCCGATCTGTGACGTGGACTGATTTGGAGAACTTTTCCGGTAAAACCAAGGCAAGTGGTGGTTTCCCCTCATTTCTCCTTGTCCGATTTGATAATAATGGTTCAGTTTTTATGTTCTTTAAAATTTTCTTCACTTTGTTTGCCAAGTTATTGCTACGATTAACCTTTTTGGATGATCACTCGAGATTGTAAGATTTTGTCTTGGTGAACTTGATCTTGTCATGGTATATTTAATCGTTCTTGATGTGTCTTATTATTGCCTTTAAATGAATTAACTATCGTTATTGATCGCATTAGAGTTTGTCTAGGATTGTAAATCGTTCATAGGGGTTGATCAACCACGTCTTGAAACTAGAAGTGTCAAGTAGAATCTGATGAGCCAAATCTCGAGATATATGTGATGGTTTCTTGTAGGTTTTCTTGATTTCGAGAGTTAGTGGACGAAATCACCTCCGCAATGTTTGATGCCTTTATTAGTACTTTGTGGAAGTCTACCAGTTTTTGGGCGTCTGCGGTGTATGGTGGAGAGTATGAGACTCCCTCGCAGTTAGATGAATATTTTATTCGTGAGGGTGTGTCCAGTTGAGTGGCCACCTCCCCCGTGTTTTTGGGTAGAGTCGACCACAGGTGCCTAATAAAGGTTTTGTATTTTCTTACTTATGATTTATTCATGTTGTCACCTTATAGCCTCGTGCGTCTGGTGTACTCTGGTGACGAATCACGTAAGAGTATTTTTTTCCTGATGATGCCTTATTTCTTTTTGTACTTTACTTTAATGGTTTGGTCTTGGGTTGGTACGCCTTTTGACCTTTATTTATTTTGGCTTATTTTTCTGCCACCATTTGTACCCTCTTGCTGAGTTGTTCTGTCTTTGGAATGCCTCTGGTTCGGAGCTTTAGCAGGTAGCGGAGCCGGTTTTGGAGCCTTAGCAACAACAATTTGGTTGTAGCTTTCCCCCTCGCCGTAGCGAGGTAGTTTGTTGTTTTAGTTTTCTTTGCCCAATTTTCAGACATATTCATACTGTGGGTTCGTGTCAGGTTGTTGATGCCCACAGGTTTGTTGACCTTTTTGGACACTTGCTAGCTGTTGTGGTTTCCTTATGTTTATTTTACATTACTTGCTCTCTGGGATGATTTATTGCTAGGATTGCATGTTAGATATTTTTAACCTATAAAACCCTACAATTAGTAAAGCATACTTGTCATCTCTTTCAAAAATAAGCCACTACTTTCTATTTAGTGTAAAGACTTTTCTATACTTATTATAAATCTATGGTTTGCATAGTATGAGTTGTTCCTCGGGGACATCTATACCCCTGTAGAATATTAGAGTCAATTTAAATGAGTATCTTCCGCAAGCGTATAACTTATATTTTAAATCGTGGACTAGATGATTCACTAAACCGAGGGATACGACTACCATCATTACTTAAACTGAATTTCATTCATAACAATTTATGTTTCTTTTTTTTAAAATCGTAGAGTTTGGAGTCTTGCCTGAACATCTGCAGTTATCCCCTGCACGGCGTGGCATCACGATGCATATTTTCCCACTTGCTCTGATATAATTAAATTGTTGGGGGAAAATGCGGGCCGTGACAGTTGGTATCAGAGGGAGGTTGCTTGACAATTGGTCGGGCAACCTTCCCTTGTTAGTGTTAGTTGCTTAGTGTCATATCATACACACATCGATGTGTCATCAATATGTCTTGGCTGAAGCATGAACACTACACTCATAAGCATGATTAGAAGTATACGGGGCATATTATGTAGTATGGGATGCATAATATGTGTTTGTATATGGATCCACCATAGGTAGCAACATGTGAGGGTTATGTAGTATGGGATGCATAACCTCACCACATGAATGCCCATTAGCTCGTTTTCTTTTCGTTGCATGCAATATTATGTAGTATGGGATGCATAACATTGCATGTGTACGCCGCTCATAACATGCATTAAGGCCTTTTATAGAATTCATAGCACCACATGCATAGCATAACATAACATAAGCACAACATGCCAAGCTAAAGATTTTCTTGATGACATATGTACACACATGATTTTAAATAAGAGTAAAGAATTCATGCATTCATATCATAGGCACATGAGTCAATAGGATGATAGGATAACATCCTGAGTAGGACATATCATCATCATATAATCCTAGAGCAAGTGACAGCTTTAGCAAGTGTCTTTCAAGTATGGTCTGAACTAGTTTTGTTTGCCCTAGTCGTAATCTAGGATTTTAATTGGGTTGTTCGTTTGCCTTTTTAGAAATGCCTCCAAAGCGTATTGCGACGAGATCGACTCCCAAGTCGGAGGGTGAGTCGTCAGGTGCGCAGAGTGATGCGATGATTGAGAGTTTACGCCAGAGCAACGAGGCTCTGCCAAGGCAAGTAGTTGCGATGCAAACGCAAATTCAGTCATTGTTGTCTACCGCTCCAGCACGGCAACCTTTAGTGCAAGATCCTGCCTTGGGTCAAGTCATGCCTGATACCCCTGCTCCTTTGGTGGCCCCGGTGGCAATACCACCAGAAATGAATTTCATATCGCATTTCCAGTGATTGGGACCTCCCACCTACGACGGGAGTGCCGACTTTATGATTTTGGATGATTGGATCCTCTCAATCGAGGAGATGTTTTCGTATTCTGGGATTCTAGAAGCCCAGAAGGTTATGATTGCAGCCTATCAGTTAAAAGGCCTAGCAAAGAGTTGGTGGATTCGTGAAAAGGAGAGTCTGAAGGAAGGCTGTACCTGGGACTCTTTCAAGAAGATGTTGCTGAAGAAGTTTCTGCCCTCGGTTGAGCAGGACCGTCTCATGAATAACTTCCTGCATTTGAAGCAGAGATAGCTCACAGTGAGCGAATATGAGATTGAGTTTAGCAAGTTGAGTAGATTTGCTCCCAATTTGGTAGCTTCGGAGGAGGGAAGAGTGAAACGTTTCCTGGGAGGACTAAGAAGTGATGTCTAGCAGTGGGCATGCGCTTATGGAGCTTACAGTTATGCTGTGGCAGTGGAAGCCGCACTAAAAGTTGAAGCGATTGAAAATGCCAAGAACCGCGGTGCTGCGGCGAGGAAAGAGAAAAGGAAGGGTGTTGAGGATGGTAGCTCCAGGGCATCTGGCCCTTCTTCGAAGAAGAAAGGTAAGGAAGTGTGTAGTTTCTGTGGTCGTCCTGGCCACCCTTACGAAAGATGTTTCAATAGAATAGCCACCCTGAAGCAGCAGCAAGTGCACGCCATCCAAGGTGCACCCAAGGGAGAGCTCGTGTGCTCGTTCTGTGCAAGGAAGGGTCATGATGTGAGTCGGTGCTGGATGAAAGAAAGGATCTTCTTCCTGTGCGGGCAGAAGGAACACCAGAAATCTTCGTGCCCCCAAGCTCAAACCCCACTGCAGCCTGCCCCGCTTCGAGCTCTGCCGCCACCACCAACCCTAGATAAAGGAAAAGGAAAGTTAAACGTGATGACTAGCGAGGAAGCTCAAAACTCTACGCAAGTTATTTCAGGTTAGCCCCAGTCTATTTTATCCCTATTATTTATCGTTGTTGCCATGGTTATCGTTCGTTTAATTATGTATGTTACGGTTTTAGGGGAGTTTAAGGTGCGGAATAGGTGGGCGCGCGTTCTGTTCAATTCGGGTGCCACCCATTCCTTTGTGGCCAGGAGGTTTGTTGATAAACATCGCCTGGATGTTGATCAATTGAGAGACTCCTTCAACGTCAAGCTTACCTCCGGTGATTCGGTGATATCCAATCAAGGAGTTCTGAGATGCCCTATTCATCTTGGCAATTTTCTTGCCCTTGTGGATCTGTTAATTTTAGACCTGACTGATTTTGATGTGATTTTGGGCATGGACTGGCTGTCCAAGTATGATGCAGTCATCCAGTGCAATGCAAAAAGAATGGACTTCAGGATGGACAATGGCCAACCTATGAGCGTCTATGGATTTCAGGACAGAGTTTCCCCTGTCATTTCTGCGGTACGTTGAGAGAACTAAGTTGTCAACCTAAATCACCTAGAGGGGGGTGAATAGGTGAAGTGCGTGCCAAATGCGGAATAAAAAATTAACACAGCACAGATAAGTAATCAAGCAATCACATAGACGACAAGAGATTTATAGTGGTTCCCCAATCTTGGGTACGTCCACTTTCCTCACCGATCTAGCAAATCACTAGACTCGGCTACTCCACTATCTCGGATTGCAAACCAATCCTACACCTCGAAACTATGTTCCTACAAAAACTCGATCCCAAACGGATCTACACTCGGAAGATAAAACTTCCTACCACTCGGAGATAGATCTCCTACAATGAAATTTGTCTGAAAAGAAAAACACAAACAACAATTAGCACAGATCTGGATCTGACTTTATCTTCTTCTTGAGAGCTTTTCGGTTTGAACAGAAACAGTTGAAGAAGACTTGAGAGAGAGATCCACGATTCTGAGATCTGGAATCACCACGATCAAGAAAATAAATCAGAGACGATAAAGCACAGAGAGATCGGATGATTCTTCTTGAGTCTGGATCGCTTGAGAATTAGAGATCGATAGCTGCGGCTGAGAGAGAACGATCCAGAGCTTCTTCCGAAAACTTTAATGGCGGAGGAAAGAGAGAGTAGGGTTTTCGGGATTCTCTCTTTCTTAAAAATTATTCTCTGTAAAACGCGTGTATTTAGTCAAGTCTGAAAAGACCTATTTATAGGCGGTCTCAAACGGTCATAAGCATAATTAAGGATGACACGTGGACCAATCAGAAAGGACTTTTAGAAAATACACAAAGAAACTTGACTTGGAGAAATTCAGGAAATTCGAACAGATATACTCGAGAGACAGAGACATACTCGAGTAAGAGGTTACATACTCGAGTAGATATGAGGAATATACTCGAGTATCAAGATAGAAACAACTCAAGTGCTGCAGGGATCAATACTCGAGTAACTTAGAGAACCTACTCGAGTATGAGCAAATATACTCGAGTAATCACTTGGAAAAATTTCTCAGATAAGACTTGAAGAGCTACTCGAGTATAAGAGTTTGAGATACTCGAGTATGGGGAAGATAGACTACTCGAGTATCTTAGGAAAACTACTCGAGTTATCGCTAACCTACTCGAGTATGAAAATCAGTCTACTCGAGTACAGAGTTACTTACTCGAGTATATCAGAGCACTACTCGAGTATGTGGACTTAGAAACTTTCTAGGATAAGAAGTCCAGATCTACTCGAGTTAACTAATCATCTACTCGAGTATAAGGTATCACTTACTCGAGTGAAAGAAAATCTACTCGAGTATAAACTTTCATACTTGAGTATATAGAGAATCCACTCAAGTAAGTAGTCCAACCTACTCGAGTACAGACTCACTTACTCGAGTTTACTAAAGAAGTACTCGAGTATGTGAACTTAGAAACTTTCTAGGATAAGAAGTCCAGATCTACTCGAGTTCAAACAGAGCGCTTACTCGAGTAACTAACCATCTACTCGAGTATAAGGTATCACTTACTCGAGTGAAGGAAAATCTACTCGAGTATAAGCTTTCATACTTGAGTATATAGAGAATCCACTCAAGTAAGTAGTCCAACCTACTCGAGTACAGACTCACTTACTCGAGTTTACTAAAGAAGTACTCGAGTATGTGTACTTAGAAAATTTCTTCTGAGATAGACTTCAAAACTTCGTAGTCCAAGTGCATGTTGATGAAGTGTATCCCAATAGAGAGGCTATACATGAGCCAACACCTTGGATCACATAATGAGGAATTACATTGTATGGTCCTGTGTTTGGTGACCCATTATAGACTGACATTGGTCTACACTTGGCAATAAGAACCTGCACACATACAACTCAAACACAATATCAAATACACCTTAATTCATCTTAGTTCAAGGTCTGACTTCCTACAAATCTGAGGTATTGTGGAGACAAATCCCAACAATCTCCCCCTATTTGTAGATGTCAGCCCCCTCTACACTAAGGTGAATTACTTAGAGTAAAAAGAACAACAAAATATATACTGAAAAAAAATGAAACAGGAATAATAAGAAAAAAATAGCCATAATTAGAATCAAATATATATATAGAAATGATTTCAAAAGATTAAATGTCCATTTCCACATCCTCATTCACTCAAGAAGGGGCTCCTCTATGCAGTCTTTCTCTTTTAAGCTCTTGCCTCTCCAGGTAGCTGAAAGGTTTGGGAAAATAGGTCTTGGGCCTTGGAGGAGCAGCTGGATTGTAATATCCCCAATTTCTGTCATGTAATCTGATTTTGATTTGAGATACATCATATGCTTTCCATTCTGCATTGCTATAATAGTGATCTCTATTTTCACCAAAATCTATTACCAGCTTCAAGGTATCAAGGATAAGAGATTTGGAGGTAGGACTCCAAACTTCTGCATGAACAACTTCTGGTCTACCTTCTGGAGCTGGGGCAGGCTCTCTCCTTGGTGCAGAATGGCTAGCAGAAGCGCCGTCACCATATTTCCTTTTCTTTCGTGGGGCACCCTGAGAACTTGGAGGAAAATCATCTTGCCACATATCAGATAGGAAGGAGGAGGCTCAGTCATGTCACCAGAAGGTCTAGGTGAGAAGACTGGCACATACTCTGGAATGTTGGTCTGAGCTGGAAAGTTAGCCTGATCTGGAGCACTTGAGGGAGGATGTTCTTCAAGAGGATCTAGGACCTTTGGAATAATGGCAGGGTTAAGCTGGGAGTTGGGAAAGTTCTGGTTATGTACCCATACAGCAGTGTCATAGATATAGAACTTTACAGATTGAAGTTGAGCAAGGATGTCTGCTTTCATATCTTTGACTAGACTATCCATAGATGCTTTAGATTGTTCAGATATTTTTTCAACTTGTTCTTTGACTAACTTCTCCCCCTTGGTGATATCTACAGAGAG
The DNA here is from genome assembly GCA_039513925.1 of Platanthera zijinensis. Taxonomy (NCBI): domain Eukaryota; kingdom Viridiplantae; phylum Streptophyta; class Magnoliopsida; order Asparagales; family Orchidaceae; genus Platanthera; species Platanthera zijinensis. The sequence continues at coordinate 109,332,332 of CM077095.1, read as the reverse complement.
TTGGGCAATTGCTTCATCTCTAAAAGTACCAACTTCCTCACAAACTTTCATAACATTTGCGGTAGCATCCTTGTCCAATTGAATCTGATTATTTGCAACGGTTTCAGCTTGATCTTTGAGTACACCGATACTGGTGATAGTGGGATATAGGGCTTTGCCACCCAATTGAAATAGTCTCTTGAGCTCATCAGTGTTTGCTTGAATTTCAGCAAATCCTCTACTCATCTCAGTTTCAAGAGTAGAGATCTTGTTGTTCACTGATGCCAGAGAATCATCAAAGTATTTTCTCTGTTCACGGAACATTTGCCCAATCTGACTGACTAAATCTGAGGAGCTAGAGGGATCTGAGGCTGGGGCAGAGGCTGAGGGAATAGGAGCAACCCAGGGGGGATTTCAGTAATCACAACTGAGCTTTCAGCTCTCTTAAAAGGTGGTTTCTCAACTGAATCTTCTGTATTGATGAAAGAGGGAAGAGAGAAGTCTAGTGTCCTCAGAGGAGCATCCACTGGTTCTGGAGACATTTCCTCGTCATCAGACATTAGATTAATCTCTGGCTAACCTTGCTGTTTATCAGGGGACTGATCAGGAGAGGTAGGGGGTACCTTTGCAGGGGAGGGAGAGGGATCCTTAGCATGGGAGGGAGAAGGATCTGCTTGAGAGTGATCCTCTTGCATAACTGAATCATCTTGAAATACTGGAGCATCTGACCTGAGTTCATCAATCAGTCTGTTAATATCTTCAGCTATAGAGAGAAGGTTTTCTTGAGCTTGAACTTCTGAGGTGAGATCTTCTGGAGGTGGAGAAGGAGGAGCAGTGGGATCTTGGATCAGATCTAGCTTAGAAGAGACTTCTGAAGCTTTGTGCTGAGGATTAGATGAGGCAGGCTCCCCCTCAACTATTGCACCCGAGGTGGTAATAGTGTGATGTAAAGGAGGAGATGAAATCCTGTCATCTGAGACAAGGGGCTCTCTGGGCTCATCTTCTGAGGTAATGGCTGCTTTGGAGGCTTGAGCAGTGTTGAGGAATTTGATTTCATATCTTTGGATTGAGAGGATGGATACTTTCTTCATATGATGGAGGGGAGTGCCTTTAGATAAATCAAACACTGTAGGATTAATCTCATGGAGGAGGAGTGAGATAATCCTGGCATAGCTTGGTTTTTTCACACTTTCTCTTATTTTGTCCAGTATCATCATTCTAAACTGGAATTTCCTCCGGCAGACTATGGCTTGCATAACGTCAAAAAGATTTTGGGAAATATCTCTGAGGGAATAGGTTTTGCACAGAAGAACTTTGGCAATCACATCCACAAGAAATTTGCCCTCTGAATTGTAATCTGCACGGCGGAACGAATATGCTTCATATGGGTTTATTCCACAGAAGAAGCTGGTTCTTTCGGAATCTTCAGGAGTCAGATCATCTTCTTCATCCATCACTGGAAATTTTAACAGAGTAGCTAAGGAAGTTTTGTCCAGATGGATTTTGATCCCACTGACCTTGGATTTTAGAACTCTACCATTTCGCTTGACCTTCAGATTTTTGAAGAACTCCTCGACTGCAGAGAAGATGACTTTGCACGGTGTCTGGAGGATGAATAAGAGTCCGGCGGTGTCGAACAGTATGAGAAGGTTTCGGAAATCATCGGAGAGGTCGGCTATACCTTCAGGGTCGAGCTTTGAGCCGATTCCGATCTTGGAGGAGGGAGCCATCGGCGATTCTAGAGAACGGAAGACGAGAACGACAGAGCTCTGCAGGTTCCGGAATATGAAGCGTCGACGGCTACTCGGGAGAATGAAGAGTGGAAAGGATTTCCGATTTCTAAATATATATATATGACCCTAATTAGGTTTAAGTAGGAGTGATAAGGATAAAATCATACCTGATATGGAGCGCCAAACATTTTGGTGCGAATAGAAAAAAAATGAGAATTTCAAATATCTGATTGTCGTATACTCGAGTAGATTTCGCCATACACAAGTATGAGATGGAGCATACCCGAGTAGATCAAGTACATACACGAGTAGGTTACCAACTACTCGAGTATATAGATTCTGTTACTCGAGTATTTCCGTTTACTCGTGTATATGTCTCTATATACTCGAGTATATCACTTTAAATACAATTTTCTTGGGAGAGATTTTACTGCCACTGATATCTTCAACTCTGAGCCTGTCTTTGAATCCACCATCACTATTCCTCTTTGTTGAGCAGCCCGAGTTCCGTTTTGAAGAATGAAAACTTGGACTCCTCCAGCAGTTTGGTGAATATATCTGCAACTTGCCTGTCTGTGGAGACATATTGTAGATCTATGTCTCCGTTTTCCACATGCTCCCAGATGAAGTGATATCGAAGCTCTATGTGCTTTGTCTGGCTGTGGGAGACTGGGTTGTTGGCGATTGCTATTGTGCTGGATGAGTCGCAAAACAGAGGAACATTCTAGAACTTCATGTTATAGTCTTCAAATTGATTCTTGATCCATAGAAGCTGTGCACAACAGCTGCCTGCAGAGATATACTCTGATTCAGTCGTTGAGATGGCTACACAGTTCTGCTTCTTACTGCTCCAAGAAATAAGTCTCCTTCCGAGAAATTGGCAAGTCCCGGAAGTACTTTTCCTGTCGTCTTTGCTTCCTGCAAAATCTGCATCTGAAAATCCAATTAGTTCACTATCATTACTTCTTGGGTACCATAAGCCAAGATTTGGTATACCTTTGAGGTATCTCAAGATTCGCTTTGCAGCAATGTAGTGAGATTCCTTAGAGTTCACCTGAAATCTAGCTTATACACATGTGGAAAACATTATGTCTGGTCTACTTGCGGTAAGGTAGAGCAAGGACCCAGTTATGCTTCTGTACTTGGTTTCATCAAAATGTTTCCCTTTCTCATCCTTGTCCAGAGACATAGCTGAGGCCATTGGAGTCCTCATAGAGGTTGCATCTCCATTCCGAATTTCTTAAGTAGCTTTTTGGTGAACTTGGTCTGTGAGATGAAAATTCCATCCTCAGATTGTTTCACTTGAAGCCCTAAGAAATACTTTAGCTCTCCCATACTGCTCATTTCAAACTTCCCTTGCATAAGTTTAGAAAACTTCTTGCAGAGGTTGTTGTCTGTAGAGCCAAAAATAATGTCATCGACATAGATTTGCACTAGCAAAATCTTGCTTTTTATTTCCCTAAGAAATAATGTCTTGTCTATCTTTCCTCTTGTGAACTTGTTTTCAAGAAGAAAGGTAGACAGCGTTTCATACCAAGCTCGAGGAGATTGTTTAAGACCATATAAGGCTTTTTGCAGTAAATAAACATGATTAGGAAAAGTTGAGTCAACAAAACCTGGCGGTTGCTCTACATACACTTCTTCCTTTATGTCGCCATTCAGGAAGGCGGACTTGATGTCCATCTGATAGATGGTAAAGCCCTTAAGTGCAGCGTAGGCAAGGAATAATCTGATCGCCTCCAGTCTTTCCACTGGAGCATATGTTTGGTCAAAGTCGATTCCTTCTTCTTTACGATAGCCCTTGGCGACAAGTCTGGCTTTATTCTTATAATTGTTCCATCTTCGTCCATCTTGTTCCGGTAGACCCACTTTGTCTCAATGACGTTCTTCCTCTTGGGTCTAGGAACAAGTGTCCAAACTTTGCATCGTTTGAACTGATTCAGCTCATCTTCCATGGATAGAATCCAGGATGCGTCGGAGTTGGCTTCCTAAAATTTCTTTGGTTCGACCTGTGAAAGAAAACTTAAGTGTAAATTTTCGTTAGTTGTACCTCGACGAGTTATGATGCCATCCCGAGGATCTCCTATGATTTGGTCTAAGGGATGATCCTTCACGTGTCTGAACTCTAGAGTCCTTACATCTGGGATCTCTTCAGCCACTGGAGTTGCATTTTCAGCTGGGATGTGTTATTCATCTTGATCATCTACCTCTCCACTAGGGGTTGTAGAAGTGATCTTGATGAACGTCTCATCTTTATCTTGAGTAGGTTCATCCAAGCTGAGTTCCTTCATCTTTGTACCTGCATCTTCAATAGGCATACTAGAAGAGTTGCTTTGCAGCAGACTCGTCTCATCAAATACAATGTGTACCAATTCTTCTACCACCAGAGTTTTTCCATTAAATACTCTATAGGTCTTACTATGACTACTATAACCTACAAAAATACCTTCAAAGCTTTTCTCGCTAAACTTGGTGGTGTGATACTTGCCGTTGTTAAGTACGAAACACTTACAGCCAAGGATTCTAAAATATGAAATTGTTGGTTTCCTGCCTTTTAAAAGTTCGTAGGGAGTCTTATCATGGTTCTTGTTGATGAGAGCTCGATTTTGCACGTGACAAGCGGTGTTGACGGCTTCAGCCCAGAAATACTCTGGAAGTGAGGCATCACTCAACATAGTCCGACAAGCCTCTATGATTGTTCTGTTCCTTCTCTCAGCTACTCCATTTTGCTGTGGAGTGCGAGGAGAGGAAAACTCATGAAAGATACCTTGACTTTCGCAGAATTCTGTCATGGCTCCAGACTTGAATTCCGTTCTATTGTCACTTCTGATTTTGACTATGGAACAGTTGTATTCATTCTGGATTTGCCTAACAAAACTAGTGACAGTACTGAAGGTATCTGACTTGTGTTTCAGAAAGAACACCCACGCAAAGCGCGAGTAATCATCCACAATAACAAACGTATATTCCTTACCTCCCAAGCTTCTAACTTACAGTGGACCAAACAAGTCCATATGGAGAAGTTGTAAGCTTCTATTGGAATCCTTGCCTATTATGCTTTTAAATGAACTCCTTGTTTGCTTGCCTTTGATACAGGCGTGACAAAGACTGTCCATAACGCACTTGATATTAGGTGCATCATGTACTAAGTTTTGAGAGAATAGTTTATTAATAGTTTTGAGATTAATATGTTCTAGTCTCTTGTGCCATTGGTCAGCAAGAGATGCACTACTTTTTGCTAAAAAAGACACTGGTGTGGAAGAGTCTATACAAATGAAATTTAAACAGAAAATATTTCTGCTTCGAGTGCCTGATAAAATAGTTTACATGTTGTCAATCGATTTTATCAAACACTTGTCAGCATGAAATTCAACCACGTATCCTTTGTCGCACAGTTGGCTTATGCTGATGAGATTGTGTTCCAATCCTTCAACATAGGCTACATCCGAAAAGGACACGCTACCGTTAGTAATCATACCGTAGCCTTTAGTTATTCCTCGATCTGAACCTCCAAAGATGACCTTTGGTCCATTGCAGACTGAGATGAAGTTTTGGAGTAGGCTCCTTGTCCCGGTCATGTGTCGAGAACATCCACAGTCTAAGTACCAGATTGGCATTTTGGTGGTCTTTGGACATACCTGCAATTATAATCACTTAGCCTTAGGAACCCAAACAAGTTTGGGTCCTTGGTCTCGAGTTAGAATACTCCCCCTACGAGCATTAGCCTCATGAGTGGTCATCCTCACGTTGCTAACTTGAGGGGTTGTAGCATTTCTAGGATTGAACCAACAATCGATGGCAAAATGACCAATTTTGCCATAGCACCAACAGTCGAACCTGTTGTATCTTTGCCTAGTGTATTACTGCTTGATTTTTTGAAGTGATGGTCTAGCAGGAACTTCATTCTTGGAGGAGGAAGCTTCATGATGGTGGCAGCTACATGAAGTCTTCTCCTTCATAGGCTTTTCCACAATAGGTTCTACCTTTGGTGTCATCTTGATGTTATGACCTTGAGCATATGGTCCATAGTTCTTAAGTTGAATCTCTTCATAAGGTGCCTTGAAGACACTCTCGCCAAAGTTACGAGGACGAGTCCAACCTTGGTATCTTGACTTAGGCTTCTCGGGGATCGGCCTAGAGAAGTGTCCATAGGTGGACTCATAGTCGAATTCGTTCGTAGGAAAGATAACTTTCTTGAACACTACAGGTTCCAAGGGAGCTTTCCCTTTTTCTTCAGCTAGAGCCTTCTGGGCAGCCTTATTCTTTCTCTTGGCCTTGTTTCTCCTAGAAGATTTACTAGAAGCACCAATGTGGCCTATACCAGCACCCTTGGCCTTAGCTGAGAACTCAGCAACGAGTGGAAGAACTGTCTTAGGCTTGGAGAAACTTTCAACAAGTTTCTTCTCAGCCTTGAGTTGTTGTTCCAATTCTTTGATGATTTCCTCTTTAAGGTCGAGGTGCTTTAGAGCTTGATTGTATTCTTCCATAGCAGCATCGAAGTTCTCTTGAAGAGAGTTAGTCTTGGTGACTTCTTCTCTCAAGCTGCTCTCACTAGCCTGTAGAGATTTTATCTCTTTGGCTTGAGTTTTCACGACTCTGCGACATTTTTTCGTAAGCCGTGAGTAACTCCTTATATTGTCCCATGAGTTCAGATTCATCCTCAGAGGAATAGCCCTCTTGCTCATTATCATCATCAGATTCAGAGAGAGGAGTGTGAGATTTTACCTCCCCAGTGAACTGGGGGACTTGTTCATCATCAGAGTGGGCCATGAGCCCGAAGTAAGCTTCCTCTTCTTCACTTGACTCAGATGAGTCGGAGTCGCTGAGAGTTTTGCTCTTCTTGGCTAATAAGCTCTTCTCTGTCCTCTTCTTGTGGTATGAGGGTTTCTTTTCCTCTCTTCTGCCACCCTCTTTCTTCTTATGAGGGCAGTCCGCGATGACATGACCTGGCTTATTACAACAATAACAAACGATGTCAGTTGAAATCTGTTTGTTCTGTTTGGAGTTATACCTGTCATGGATACTTGAGCCATTCTTTCGTTGATCACCGTCATGTCGTGATCTTCTGTATGAGGCATCCTTGCCTCTCCATTGCTTCTTTTTATCCAAGAATTTCTTGAACTGCCGCAAAAGCAATGAGAACTCTCCTTCAGATAGTTCTGAGCCTGAGGTGCTTTGCTCGGAGCCTTCTTCTTCACTTACTTCTTGAGGAGATGCTGGCGAGGCAGCTTTGCCCTTCCTTGAACTGTCAGCCTTTAAAGCAACTGACTTATCTTTTGAGGAGAAGCGACTTTTCTCTTCTTCGGCTTTTCTGGAGTTGATCTGCAGTTTATAGGACATCAACTTGCCAAATAGATTCTGAGGATCTGTCTCTGCTAGTCTGCCAAACTCTCGGATGGCACAGACTTTGTTATCCCATTCTTTTGTGAGAGATCTCAGAAACTTATCATTCAGAAACCCATTAGTAAAGACTCGGCCATACACTCTCAGTCCATTGACTATCTTAAAGAAGTTTTCAAATGTGTCAGCTATGGGTTCCTTGTGACCTTGTCGGAAGGCTTCATACTTCTGATTTAAGAGGGATCTCCGATCATCCCTAACTTCCTTAGTCCCTTCCATCAGAGTCACCAGGGATTGCCACATCTCCTTGGCAGATTGGCAATGTATAAGATTTTGCAGCATTGAGTCATCGACTGCACTTGCGATAATATTTTTAACTTTCTTGTCTAGGGAGACAAGTGCAATCTCGTCCTTATCCAAGTCCATCAACTTCTTTGGGACCTTTTTGGTTGGGTCTATTGTTGATGCAGTCATAGGAACAGGCGGACCTTCTTCCACAATCATGAAGATCCGGGGATCTACTGCTTCCATGAAGAACTTAACTCTTTCCTTCCACATAGGAAAATTGTTCTTAGTGTAGATAGGGAGCTTAGCAAAATCCTTGGTCTTACTCATGCTTGATACTTCTCTGGAGACAACTTGGTGAGGATTAGATCAAGGTGTTAACCTTTTAACGATCAACCTCCCTCTGATACCAATTTAGAGAACTAAGTTGTCAACATAAATCACCTAGAGGGGGGTGAATAGGTGAAGTGTGTGCCAAATACGGAATAAAAAATTAACATAGCACAGATAAGTAATCAAGCAATCACACAGATGACAAGAGATTTATAGTGGTTCCCCAATCTTGGGTACGTCCACTTTCTTCACCGATCTAGCAAATCACTAGACTCGGCTACTCCACTATCTCGGATTGCAAACCAATCATACACCTCGGAACTATGTTCCTACAAAAACTCGATCCCAAACGGATCTACACTCGGAAGATAAAACTTCCTACCACTCGGAGATAGATCTCCTACAATGAAATTTGTCTGAAAAGAAAAACACAAACAACAATTAGCACAGATCTGGATCTGACTTTATCTTCTTCTTGAGAGCTTTTCGGTTTGAACAGAAATAGTTGAAGAAGACTTGAGAGAGAGATCCACGATTCTGAGATCTTGAATCACCACGATCAAGAAAATAAATCAGAGACGATGAAGCACGGAGAGATCAGATGATTCTTCTTGAGTCTGGATCGCTTGAGAATTAGAGATCAATAGCTGCGGCTGAGAGAGAACGATCCAGAGCTTCTTCCGAAAACTTTAATGGCGGTGGAAAGAGAGAGTAGGGTTTCGGGATTCTCTCTTTCTTAAAAATTATTCTCTGTAAAACGCATGTATTTAGTCAAGTCTGAAAAGACCTATTTATAGGCGGTCTCCAATGGTCATAAGCATAATTAAGGATGACACGTGGACCAATCAGAAAGGACTTTTAGAAAATACACAAAGAAACTTGACTTGGAGAAATTCAGGAAATTCGAACAGATATACTCGAGAGACAGAGACATACTCGAGTAAGAGGTTACATACTCGAGTAGATATGAGGAATATACTCGAGTATCAAGATAAAAACAACTCGAGTGCTGCAGGGATCAATACTCGAGTAACTTAGAGAACCTACTCGAGTATGAGCAAATATACTCGAGTAATCACTTGGAAAAATTTCTCAGATAAGACTTGAAGAGCTACTCGAGTATAAGAGTTTGAGATACTCGAGTATGGGGAAGATAGACTACTCGAGTATCTTAGGAAAACTACTCGAGTTATCGCTAACCTACTCGAGTATGAAAATCAGTCTACTCGAGTACAGAGTTACTTACTCGAGTATATCAGAGCACTACTCGAGTATGTGGACTTAGAAACTTTCTAGGATAAGAAGTCCAGATCTACTCGAGTTAACTAATCATCTACTCGAGTATAAGGTATCACTTACTCGAGTGAAAGAAAATCTACTCGAGTATAAACTTTCATACTTGAGTATATAGAGAATCCACTCAAGTAAGTAGTCCAACCTACTCGAGTACAGACTCACTTACTCGAGATTACTAAAGAAGTACTCGAGTATGTGGACTTAGAAACTTTCTAGGATAAGAAGTCCAGATCTACTCGAGTTCAAACAGAGCGCTTACTCGAGTAACTAACCATCTACTCGAGTATAAGGTATCACTTACTCGAGTGAAGGAAAATCTACTCGAGTATAAGCTTTCATACTTGAGTATATAGAGAATCCACTCAAGTAAGTAGTCCAACCTACTCGAGTACAGACTCACTTACTCGAGTTTACTAAAGAAGTACTTGAGTATGTGTACTTAGAAAATTTCTTCTGAGATAGACTTCAAAACTTCATAGTCCAAGTGCATGTTGATGAAGTGTGTCACAATAGAGAGGCTATACATGAGCCAACACCTTGGATCACACAATGAGGAATTACATTGTATGGTCCTGTGTTTGGTGACCCATTATAGACTGACATTGGTCTACACTTGGCAATAAGAACCTGCACACATACAACTCAAACATAATATCAAATACACCTTAATTCATCTTAGTTCAAGGTCTGACTTCCTACAAATCTGAGGTATTGTGGAGACAAATCCCAACATACGTGCTATAAAGTCTGGTTGCGAGGCGTTTTTAGTTTCTATTTCTGCTCTGAAAATAGCTTCTGTTACACCACGTCTCGAGGATGACTCGGTGGTGCGAGAGTTTCCAGATGTCTTTCCTGATAGTCTTACAGGACTTCCTCTGAGAGGGAGATTGAGTTCGTGATTGACCTTGAGCCAGGCACTCGTCCCATCGCCAAGCCACCGTACCGTATGGCTCCACGTGAGTTGGATGAGTTGCGTACTCAGCTCGATGAGTTGCTGAGGTGTGGTTTTATTAGACCAAGTTCTTCTCCGTGGGGTGCTCCGGTTTTGTTCGTAAGGAAGAAGGACGGATCGATGAGGCTTTGCATTGATTATAGAGAATTAAATAAGGTGACCGTTAAGAATTGATATCCCCTGCCAAGGATCGATGATTTGTTCGATCAGTTGCGTGGTAGTTCAGTATTTTCAAAAATCGATCTTTGCTCAGGCTACCACCAGTTGAGGATTCGCGAGGAAGATATTCCCCGAACCGCATTCCGTTCACGGCATGGACATTATGAGTTTTTGGTGATGTCTTTCGGTTTAACCACAGCACCCTCTGCTTTCATGGATTTGATGAATAGGGTGTTTAAGGATTTCTTGGACCGATTCGTTATTGTGTTCATAGATGATGTCCTAGTGTATTCCCGCAATGTGGAGGAGCATACTCAGCATTTGCGTTTGGTTTTGTCGACCCTGAGGGAGCATAAGCTATATGCGAAGTTGAGCAAATGTGAGTTCTGGCTACCTCAGGTGTCCTTTCTGGGACATATTGTAGGCAAGGATGGTATTTCTGTAAACCCGACCAAGATTTCTGCCGTGATGGAATGGGAAAGACCTTCTACACCTAAGGAGATTAGGAGCTTCTTAGGCCTCGCTGGCTATTATAGAAGATTTGTGGAAGGATTTTCGGTGTTGTCTGCTCCTTTAACTAGACTTACTCAGAAGAATACAGCATTCATTTGGAGTGATAAGTGTGAAGTGGCTTTCCAAGAGTTGAAGAAGAGACTGTGTACTGCCCCAATTTTAACCTTACCTACTGAAGGAGTCGAGTATGCTGTGTACGTCGATGCGTCACACATCGGACTTGGTTGTTTTTTAATGCAAGATGGTAATGTGATCGCATATGGATCGAGGCAATTAAAGATTCACGAGAGAAACTATCCTACGCACGATTTAGAGTTTGCTGCCGTAATTTATGCGCTGAAGCTGTGGCGACACTTATTGTATGGCGCGCTGTGCAAGATCTATACGGACCATAAGAGTTTGAAGTACGTCTTCACTCAGAAGGAACTAAATTTACGCCAAGGTCGGTGGTTAGAATATGTGGCGGATTATGAGGTAGAAATTCTTTATCATCCGGGAAAGGCTAATGTAGTAGCTGATGCTTTTAGTAGGAAGACCGCTAAAATTTTTAATCTATCGGTACAGTCCTTAGTAGAAGAATTCTTGTTGATGAACATCGAGATTGGGAGTAGTTCTACGCCTGCTAGTTTGGAAGCAGAAGCGCCCTCTTGGATTTCCCTTACTAGGGTGCACCAAAAGGATGATCCGGAATTGTTGCACCTCTGGAATAAGACTGAGAAAGGGGAGTTAACTGATTTTTCTTTGGACAAGCTAGGTACTCTGAAATATCGGGGTAGATTCTGTATTCCTGACATGGGTGGCATCCGAGCTAAAATTTGTGAAGAAGCTCATGGTTCCAGTATTTCCTATCATCCTGGTTCTACCAAAATGTATAAAGATCTAAAGCAAATTGTTTGGTGGGCAGGGATGAAGGGCGATATCGCAAAGTTTGTATCAGAATGTTATACGTGTCAGCGTATCAAGGCTGATCATAGAAGGCATGGTGGTAAATTGACACCTCTTGATATTCCAAGTTGGAAATGGGAAAGTATTTCAATGGATTTTATCACCGGTCTACCAAAATCTCCCTGTGGGCATGACTCAGTTTGGGTGATAGTCGACAGATTGACAAAGTGTGCCCACTTTATTCCGTTTAAGATTGGGTATTCAATGAAGAAGATAGCTGAGCTATATGTTGAAGAGGTCATCAGGTTACATGGAGTGCCTGTTAGCATTGTATCAGATCGGGACTCCAGATTTACGTCTCGCTTTTGGAAGAGCTTGCAAGAGGGTTTGGGTACCGACTTGAGGTATTCCACCGCCTATCATCCGCAAACGAATGGGCAAACAGAAAGAGTAAATCAGATCGTGGAGGACATGATTAGATGTTATATTTTGGATCATGGTGGTGCTTGGGATGAGCGTCTCAGACTCATGGAGTTTGCTTACAATAATAGTTATCAAGAGAGCTTGCAGATGACCCCGTTTGAGGCCTTGTATGGGAGGCGTTGTAGGACTCCCTTATTTTGGGTTGAGGTTGGTGAGAGACCATTGCTAGGTCCGGAATCCCTTGAGGAGATGAATTGTGTGGTGACTCATATTCGAGAGAAGCTACGTGTAGCACAAGAGCGTTATGAGAAATATGCTAATCGACGAAGGGTCGATTTGGAGTTTGCCGTTGGGGACTTTGTTTTCCTGAAAGTTTCTCCGATGCCAGGGGTAAAAAGATTTGGAAGGAACCACAAGTTAGACCCCCGGTATGTGGGACCTTTTCAGATTCTGGAGCGCATCGGAGTGTCAGCTTATCGACTGGAATTACCTGCTAGCTTCCCTGGTGTCCACGATGTGTTGCATGTGAGCCAGTTGCGGAAGTGTGTTCGTAGTGATCGTCAAATTCTTGACTCGGTGCCCCAAATTCAGCCCAATCTGTCGTATATGGAAGAGCCTGTCCGTGTTTTGGAATCTCAAGAGCGTGTCTTGCGAAGGAAGACCATCCCCATGGTTAAGATTCTTTGGAGAAATCAAGACGTCGAGAGCGCGACGTGGGAATTGGAGTCAGCAATGAGAGAATCTCATCCGCACCTCTTCTCCTAGTTTCGGGTACGTCGTTATGTTTTCAGTGACGTTTGATTTTATCATTTTGATTTGGTTTTGGAGTTGTGTTAAGTTTCGGGACGAAACTTCTTTTTAGGGGGAGTGACTGTAACGCCCCCGATTTTTTCGACGATTTTATTTAAATGGGAAGCATCATATTTATGACGTCATGGCGTTACCTTTAACGTCAAGATGATGGCGTAATGCCATAAAGGTATTTTTGCATCCATGCGGTCAAGTCGGCCGAATTCTTGTTATAATGGGAAAATTTTGCATTTGGAATTTAAGTTGAGTAATTTTTGACTTACTCGTCAAAGTTTCGTCGCGATCCGAGTGATATTTGGGCCTCGGCATTTTTCCAAAGTTTTGTGGAATTTATGTTCGTCGTAAACTTTGAAAATTTATATCTCGAGAATGGCTCGTCTGATTTTGGTTTTGACTTCGTCGTTGCGTTCGTAGCGTCTGTGCTCGCCTTCGGCGTGAGTTTCGTTCAATTCGGCGCGCGTTTGGGCCTCCGTTTCGAACTCGCGTTTCCTGATTCAATATGTATAAATACGATTATTTTATTATGAAAAGTACTATTCATTCGTATAGTTTGATCAAAAGGTATATTTGCAAAGAAATCATCTTTCTGCTTTCCTTATACTCGAGTGAGATTCCCTGCGTCTCGTGAAGGTACTATTCATGCTAAGCTATACTCGAGTGCCGGTTCTTTTACTCGAGTGATTTTCTCTAGTACTCGAGTAAATTATTTCTCCTACTCGAGTAATCTTTAATCTACTCGAGTATATCCATCATGTTACCTTAGTAATTCTTTCTTCTACCCGAGTATCTTTCTGTTACTCGAGTATATCAATCCTGTTACTCGAGTAAATCTTTCTTCTACTCGAGTATCTTTCTGTTACTAGAGTATATCAATCCTGTTACTCGAGTAAATCTTTCTTCTACTCGAGTAATCTTTTGTGCTACTCGAGTATATCAATCCTGTTACTCGAGTAAATCTTTCTTCTACTCGAGTAATCTTTTCTGCTACTCGAGTATATCAATCCTGTTACTCGAGTAATTCTTTCTTCTACTCGAGTAATCTTTTCTGCTACTCGAGTATATCAATCCTGTTTCTCGAGTAATTCTCTCTTCTACTCGAGTAATCTTTTCTACTACTCGAGTAAATTAATCATGTTACTCGAGTAATTCTTTTATCTACTCGAGTAGTCGTTTCTACCTCTCGAGTACCCGTAAGCTTGTTCTCGTGTAGTCCATTGCAGTCTGCGTTCGGGCGCATTTTGGAGGGTCAAAACGGTGCCGTATGGAAAAATGACTATCATTAAATTTGTTCGTATCGACGAGATCTACAACTTTTATGTAGGGCACTTTTCGAAAAGAAGCCATACTAAACCTCTAATTTTATTTTCCGCGAACTGCTCGTACTTATACCGTTTTTTTTATATTTAGACAAAATATTTTATAAGTACTTATATATATATACTCTTATACTTAGGTTATTAGAAAAAAATAAACTGATTCTTTCTCCCGAACCAGAGCGACGTGAGCGAGAGAGAGAATATTTCGTGAATCTTCCGGTGGTCGCCGACGGAGCTCCGGTGCTCGAAATCTTCAACCGAGCGTAGATTTGGAAAGCTCTCACCGAGAGCTACTCTATCGTGGTAAATTTTTTCCCTTTCTTTGAGTTTTCTCGTTAGGGTTTTTCGGCCCTAACCCCCGTTTCAACCATTTTTGTCTAGATTTCAACTTCCTCCATCCTCTTTTGCCCCGATCTGTGATGTGGGCTGATTTGGAGAACTTTTCCGGTAAAACCAAGGCAAGTGGTGGTTTCCCCTCATTTCTCCTTGTCCGATTTGATGGTAATGGTTCAATTTTTATGTTCTTTAAAATTTTCTTCACTTTGTTTGCCAAGTTATTGCTACGATTAACCTTTTTGGATGATCACTCGAGATTATAAGATTTTATCTTGGTGAACTTGATCTTGTCATGGTATATTTAATCGTTCTTGATGTGTGTTATTAATGCCTTTAAATGCATTACCTATCGTTATTGATTGCATTAGAGTTTGTCTAGGATTGTAAATCGTTCATAGGGGTTGATCAACCACGTCTTGAAACTAGAAGTGTCAAGTAGAATCTGATGAGCCAAATCTCGAGATATATGTGATGGTTTCTTGTAGGTTTTCTTGATTTCGGGAGTTAGTGGACGAAATCACCTCCGCAATGTTTGATGCCTTTATTAGTACTTTGTGGAAGTCTACCAGTTTTTGGGCGTATGCGGTGTATGGTGGAGAGTATGAGACTCCCTCGCAGTTAGATGAATATTTTATTCGTGAGGGTGTGTCCTGTTGAGTGGCCACCTCGCCCGTGTTTTTTGGTAGAGTCGACCACATGTGCCTAATAAAGGTTTTGTATT
The DNA here is from genome assembly GCA_039513925.1 of Platanthera zijinensis. NCBI lineage: Eukaryota > Viridiplantae > Streptophyta > Magnoliopsida > Asparagales > Orchidaceae > Platanthera > Platanthera zijinensis. The sequence goes on along the minus strand of CM077095.1, from coordinate 109,317,251 downwards.
TTCTTCCTTATGATTTATTCATGTTGTCACCTTATAGCCTCGTGCGTCTAGTGTACTCTGGTGACGAATCACGTAAGAGTATTTTTTTTCCTGATGATGCCTTGTTTCTTTTTGTACTTTACTTTAATGGTTTGGTCTTGGGTTGGTACCCCTTTTGACCTTTATTTATTTTGGCTTATTTTTCTGCCACCATTTGTACCCTCTGAAAGTGAGAGTAAGATCTATCTCAACTCTAGAGGGGGGGGTGAATAGAGTTTATTTAAATTAATTTCACAGTTTTGAAATAATCAGCACATATAAAATTCAATTTATAGTATAGTGTAGAGTGCTAGTAAAGAGTTAAAAACAACTAAGTAAAGAGCACAGCACACAACAAATCAATCAAACAAACAAGCCAGAAGACATAAGGAAATGTAGTGGTTCCCCAAAAACCTGGGTACATCCACTCTTCTACCACCCTTGGTAGGAATCCACTCAGGATGAGTTGAACAGGTGTCCTGACACCAATGAGCTTTTGATAAGGTGCTCAAAAACCAAAATTGGATTTTTTGATAAGGTGTCTTGCCACCACTGAGTTTTGACAAGGCTCTCAGAACAGACAGAACTTTTGAAGGGAGTTCAAGAACCCTTTTACAACAGAAAAAGAAAAGATAAAGAGGTGAAGTTGTCTTCTCTGTTCTCAAATCAAATGAGAGAATACTAGAGGATCTTTTGTTGTCAAAGCTCCCCCTAAGATGTAGACAAGTTCAGGAATGGAAGCTTTGCTCTAGGGTGATAGGTCTTCAGAAGTTTAGATCTCCAGCAAAATATTGTTTCAGCAAAAGGAGGCTGAAAGATTAGGTGTCTGGAGTTCTTGGGATGAAGCTGTGATCACTTTTCTGTAAGCAAAAAGATTGTTATTCTATTTCTTCAGAAAATGATCACTTGTTATCTGTCACAGCTTTATTCTTGTTTTTTTTGTGTTCTCTGTGTGTTCTCTATCTATTTTTCTGAAGACGAAAAGGAGGATCTTATTCTCTGAAAAATTCTTGTCAAAGATAGCCGTTGGCAGTCATAAATGTCTTCCATAAAAAGTCTTGTCTTCCAGAGGAAGGTCCAATAAAACATTCCCTGAATAATTCCTTGAAACTTGCTCCAGAATAAAGACAAACGGCTGACAGATCTCCTTGACATAAATGCTGAGAGAATTCAAAAACATTCCAAAGACTGGCAGCATTTGAATCCTTAGTATCGTTGATCTCTCAGAAAAATCGTCGATCTGAGCTCTACGATCTTCGAACTGAGCTCAGAGATGGAGACAGATCAAACAGACAGAAAGCGTCGAACTGAGCTCGAAGATCGTCGAACTGAGCTCAGCGACCTGAAGAATAGCTGAAGAGAGATCGTCGACCTGAGCTCTAAGAACGTCGACCGAAGCTCAATGACTTTAGCAAGGTTGAGCTCAGAGAGCGTCGAACCGAGTTCGACATTTCGTCGACCGGAGCTCGACGAAAATTGCCTTAGACTTGGCTCTATATCCTTGATCTTGGAATGGTCCTGGGGGCAGCTTCAAACCTAAGTTCTAAGCCCTAGACTTATTCTAATGTTAAACTTTACAACTATACAACTAGGTCAACCTGGTTTCCTAAGACAAACATAGTGATCCTTACCCAAATTAGTAATAGGGTGTTCCAACAATCTCCCCCTATTTGGGTTAGGATTACTATTTACAGACAGAATTAGGAAATAAATAAGCATACATTCAAAACAGAAGCTAAAACAACAATGCAGTAGGAAAGATATAGCAGCAATGCAGATCACAGATAAAAAGTCAGCAAATATCCAGAGGAGGATGATTGTTCAGCTTACACAATTCACTTCTTCTCAGTTCCCTTTTTAAACATAATTTCTCTGTTGGGATTGAGGGCTTCTTTCTTGGATCTTCTATCATCTTCTGCACCTAAGGAAGTTTGAGATCTGGGCCTTGGAACTACAGCCTCAGGGTGCAGCTTCATATAATCTTCTAGATTAAAGAATTTTCTTGATGCATATCTCTCCAGTTCTTTCTTTCTCTGATCTGATAGAGTTGTTATATTGGAAGTGTCCTTGCCTTGCTCTCTGGCCTTTTTCATTTGATCAAGAGCAGCCAACTCTTTCATTCTAGCTGTCTAGGATAAGGGGTTGTTCTCAGGATCCTCAAAAGGAACAGGAGGTTCATATCTGTTGATGGATTCAGAATCAGTAGGAGGAGTCCTGGAGACAACTGTATCTTTTAGCTTATAAGGGAAAGGACCTGAAGTAGAATCAGTATGGCCTTGTCCTTCCCTTTGTTGAAATCTGTGCCCTCTCTGGCTTCCTCTATATTGACCCCTTCTAGATTGATATCCCTTTGATGTTGCCCCCTTTGATAGTATCTCTGATAAGACTGGGAGGAGCTTTGTCTGGAAGCTGGAGCTTGAGAGGCTGAGACTAAACAAGAATCTGGAGGAGGAGGAGGAGGCTGATACTGAGAAGATCCTTTTTCATACTTCTCCAGCTTCCTTCTCTTCTTCATAGCCTTTTGTTGGTTCTTGGAATCCTACATCCAAGGCTCAGATATGGGGCAGTCATGCAGAATATTGTAGGGAATGTCATTAGAATCCTTTGCCTGAGCTGGGGGGACTGTCATCATGGCCTTGCTTCTGGCCTTCCTCTTCTTGGCAATAGTATTTGCAGAGTCATCTGATTCAGTTTGAAATTGATCACTCTCTGAACTTTGAGGTCTGTCATACAAATCATCAATGCTTTTTATGTATTTCTCTTGTAACTTCAACTGATCAGGAGTCAGGGCAGGAGCAGCAGCAGCAGCAGAAATTTGAGCAGAAAGAACTTTTGAAGCAGAAACAACATCAGGAGATGGAGCAGAAGCAGCAGCAGCAATAGGAGCAGAAACAACAGCAGGTGCAGGTTCTTCCAGGTAAGAAGCAAGTTCTTCAGCAGCATATGTATCTTCAATTACAGGAACCATTTCAGTATCTTCAGTAACAGCAGCAGCAGCTTTATCAACAAGAGGCACAATGGCCTTAATAGCAGCATTAGAGATGGAAACATAAACATTCACAGCCTTCCAGGAATTTACATATGCTTCAATTTGGCTGGGATCACAGACAAAAATAGGCACAATGGCCTTAGACAAGTCTTCAGTATGTGGAACTGGCAAAGATCTGAAGTAAACTATATCAGACTCAGAGAGCATGCTCTGGAGGTCCATTGCAAAAGCAGGAGCAGGAGCAAGAGCTGGAGCAGACTCAGGCACATCCACTACTTCAGAAGGCATCTCCCCCTGCCTGGATTCAGGGAGAACTGAATCAAGGCACCCAGAAGAGGTAATTGCCTGAGAGGGAATGAAGGAGGAGAGCTTGGAAGACAGCTCCTTGACATGGGTCAGGAGTGGAGCCAGAGTGGTCTCCAGTAATGAGGTTAGCTTAGGAGCTAGCAGCTCATATAACCTGTCTGCCAGGGCTGATAGATCTATATGCTCAAGAGGGGCTTGAGCAGAGGTAGGAGAGAAGGTTGTTGGAAGGATGTTGGCTGGAGCTGGTGGTATGAAGAATGTGGAGATAGGAGGTGTGGGAATGGATGGCTCTGAGAGTGGAATAGTGAAGATAGAGGTTGTTGAGATGGAGCTAGAAGAGGCAAGAGATGGTGTGAAGGATGGTTGAGAAAGAATTTCGTGCAACATTTGTTGGAATGAGGAGGTAGAGGGAGGCTCAGGGGGAGAGGAAGGTGAATCAACCATAAAGGAATCATCTACAAGGGAAAATGATGGTGAGGAGAAGATTGGATAAGAGAAAAGAGGATGGAATTCCTCTGAGGTAGATGCTGGAGGGGGTGAAACTGGTGAAGAAATGGTAATGGGGGAAGATATGGCTATGGTGGTGATTGGAGGTGAGGATGAAATGGCTGGGGTAGAGATAGCTGGAGGAAGAGGAGAAGCAGACAACACTTCTACTAGGGCAGAGACCAGAGGTGGAGTGACTGAGACAGTCCTGGTGCCTGAAGTCAGTGGTGCAGCAGCTCTGGTAGGGTTTACAATCTACCTGTCCCATTTGCTGAAAAGGGCACAGGAGAGCCTCTTGGATGCATTAATGAACATCCCAGAAGAGGTTAGCAGCTCAGGGCATCTGGAATGCAGATAGACACCTAGAATTCTCCCAAAACTGACAGCAGTCTTATTCAGCTTCTTCTTAATCAGGTTGAAGAAAATAGATCCCCAGTCTAGATGTTTCTTATCAAGCAGAGCTCCCATTAGACAAAATTGATATCTTGATATGGTATCATGGGCTGAGTGCTTGGCCAGAAGCACTTTCCCAACTACATCAGCCAAAAATTGAAATTCTATCGACAGATTTTTCTTCAGCAGTTTGTTAGGGTTTACAGCATTGTGACCCATTCTATCAAGCATGGAGTCATATTCCTCTCCAGATAACTCAATGGAATCTTCTCCAGAACTAAGATGAAAAACTTCAGTTAAAAGAGTCGGGGACAATTGTACCTGAGTCCCTTTTATGAAGCCGACGACAGAGTTCTCATTCTCATCTGTCGCTGTATAACACCATTCTTTTATTTCTTCTGATGCAATCTTCATTCTGGTAGTCATTATTTGGGATAGCTGCTGTTCTCTGAATAGATTGAGAATGTCTTTGAAGCGCTGATCGCTTCCATCAAATGAGTTCATGTCGATATCAAACCCGGTGTCGAATTTCATTTTGGAAATCGAAGCACTTGAGCCAGCCATTTGTACCTGTAACAAAGAACCAAACACGACCAAGCATAGAAGATTTGGAGGGAAAAGGAAGAAAGTTTCAGAGAGTATGAAAGCACAAAGATGAATGACGGCCGAGGAAATGATTTTATATTAGGGTTCGACGGCGAAATGGAAAATCGTAGAGCTCGGTTCGACAAAACGTCGATTTGAGCTCGATGATTTGGGCTACAGAAGGAATCTGAAGAGACTTCAATATCGTCGATCTTTGTTCGACGATGTTGAAAAGCGTCGAGCTCCGCTCGACGACCTCTAAACAGAAAGAGAGAAAACCTGGAGCTAACGGAGGCGCTGAACTCAGATCGACGATTTCGGAAACGTCGATCTCTGGTCGACGTTTTTTAGAAAAACGTCGATCTACGTTCGACGATTTCTGGGAAAGCGTCGAGCACAGTTCAGAGACAGCCTATTCTACAGACACAAAAAGAACTGATTTTTTTTTTATTTATTTTAGCCTAGTCTTGGTGTGTTTTAACTTTTCAAAAATCTTGTAAATTAGTTTAGGCTTCCTCCATCTAACATGCCTAACTGATTTAGGAAGAAACCGTGTTTCTTTTCATCCAAGGGCTTGGTGAAAATATCTCCCCTTTGCAAATCAGTAGGGATATATTGAAGTTCAATTTTATTTTTCTCTACATTATCCCTTAGAAAATGATGCCTAATCTCTATGTGTTTTGTCCTACTATGGAGGACTGGATTTTGTGCTATAGAGATAGCACTAGTATTATCACAAAAAATTTTAGACTTCTCTATGTTGTAACCATAGTCTATGAGCTGATTTTGTATCCACAATATTTGTGAACAGCAACTGCCTGCAGCCATATATTCAGCTTCAGCAGTTAAGGTTGACACAGATGTTTGCTTCTTACGAAACCAGGAGACAAGTCTGTCACCAAGGAACTGACAAGTTCCACTGGTGCTTTTCCTGTCTACTCTGCATCCAGCATAATCAGCATCTGAGAATCCAGTTAAGTCAAATGCTGAGTCTTTTGGATACCAGAGTCCTAGATTTGGACAACTTTTTACATACCTAAGAATCCTTTTAACTAGAGTTAGGTGTGACTCTCTAGGGCTTACTTGGAATCTAGCACATATGCATGTAGCAAACATTATATCTGGTCTACTAGCTGTAAGGTACAATAGAGAGCCAATCATTGCTCTATATGTTGTCTGATCAACTAGTTTCCCATGTTCATCAACATCCAATACAACATTGGTAGGCATGGGTGTTTTCATACAAGATGCCTCAGACATACCAAATCTCTTAACCAATTCTTTAGCATACTTGGTTTGGGAAATAAATATGCCCTCAGCATGCTGTTTTACTTGCAATCCTAAGAAGAAGGAGAGCTCACCCATGCTACTCATTTCAAATTTGGAATGCATCAGGTTGGAAAACCTTCTGCACAAGTTTGAATCAGTAGATCCAAATATGATATCATCTACATAAATTTGTACTAGTAGGGTATGGGACTTATGGTTTCTAATAAAAAGAGTTTGGTCTACTCTCCCCCTAACAAAATCATTTTCCAGAAGAAAGCATGCTAGGGTCTCATACCATACTCTAGGAGCTTGCTTGAGACCATATAATGCTTTATGCAATTTGAAAACATAATCAGGGTGAGTTAGAGAGATAAAACCTGGAGGTTGTCTAACATAGACTTCCTCTTTGATGTCCCCATTGAGAAATGCACTCTTCACATCCATCTGGTAGAACTTGAATCCCTAATGAGCAGCATAAGCTAGGAATATTCTAATGGCCTCTAACCTTGCAACTGGTGCAAAGGTCTGGTCATAGTCTATTCCTTCTTGTTGAGAATAGCCTTGAGCAACTAGCCTTGCCTTGTTTCTGACAATAACTCCTTGATCATCCAGCTTGTTTCTGAACACCCACTTTGTTCCAACAATGGAGTGATCCTTTGGCTTAGGCACTAGCTCCCAAACTTTATTCCTTTCAAATTGATGCAACTCCTCTTGCATTGCAATGATCCAGTGTGGATCTTGCTCTGCATCTTGAATGGATTGAGGCTCAACTTGAGATAGGAAGCAGTTGTGCATCAGGTTTTGGTTGACCTTATTTCTGGTTTGCACACCAGCTGAGATGTCTCCAATTACTTGGGTGATTGGATGATCTCTCGTTGTTACTAGATCAACAAGGGATGTTGATTGTTCACCAACCTGTGTTGCTGTTTCCTCTTGTGGAATAACAACTGGCTCTTCAGGATGATTTTCTTCAAGAGGTTGAACTTCTTCTTCATCATCACTGCTCTCATTCTTTTGCAGAATGGGTTGAGTGGCTATATCCTCTTCTTTAAATTGTAATCTGTCCATACTTTCTGAAATAGAGTGTACCTGCAAAGGTTCTATGGTAGAAGTAGACTTCTCCTTATAACACATGTTAGTCTCATCAAAAGTAACATGAACAGATTCTTCAAGTTTATAGGAAGATTTATTATATACCCTATAGGCCTTGTTGATCATGGAGTATCCCAAAAACACTCCTTCATCAGCTTTAGCCTGGAATTTTGCTAGATACTTCTTGTCATTATTATGAATATAACAAGTACACCCAAAAATTTTAAAATAATCTATTTTAGGTTTCTTCCCTTTGAGCAATTCATAGGGAGTCTTGCCCTTTAGTTTATGTATCAGGCTTCTGTTTAGCACATAATTGGAGGTGTTCACTGTCTCAGCCCAAAAGGATAGAGGTAGGTGAGCATCTGTCAACAATGTAGTAGCAGATTCAATTAGGGTTCTATTTTTCCTTTCAGCTACCCCATTTTGTTGAGGAGTTCTAGGAGCTGAGAAAGTGTGCCTGATCCCTTCACTTTGACAGAACTCTTGCATAAGAAGAGAATCAAACTCTGTCCCATGATCACTTCTGATCAGGGCAATGTGAGTGTTGAACTCAATCTGTATACATTTGAGAAACTCTGTCAAGCACTTAAAGTTATCAGACTTCTTCCTCAGAAAGAATACCCATGTGAATCTAGAGAAGTCATCTACAATCACTAAAGCATAAGATTTCCCTCCTAAGCTTTGTACTGTAATGGGTCCAAAAAGGTCCATGTGTAGCAGATACAAAATCCTAGGTGAATCACTCTTATAAAGTGACTTAAAGCTATTTTTAGTTTGCTTGCCTAATTGACAAGCCCTGCAGAGTCCTTCCTTCTTGTAGGGGGCAGAAGGTAGTCCTCTAACAAGGTTGTCCTTGGAGAGTCTAGCAATGGTTCTAAGGTTTAAATGTCCTAATCTTTTATGCCATAAATCATTTGGCTTGCATACTGAATTGAATAAACAAATGTCTGTAAGGGCTGAAAGAAAATTTACTAGATAGATGTTACCTTTCCTTTTACCTGTTAACATAGTTGTGTTATTTTCTGACTTGATCTTGCACAGGGATTTGTTGAAGGTCACTTTATATCCTTCATCACATAGCTGACTGATGCTTATCAGGTTATGCTTCAGTCCTTCAACATATGCCACTTTCTTGAAAGTGACTGAGCCTATCTGAACAGCACCATATCCTTTGGTTTGGCCAAAATTTGAATCACCAAAAATTACTTTGGGTCCAAGTTTGGTTATGAAGGATGATAGGTTCTCCCAGTTCCCTGTCATGTGCTTTGAGCACCCACTATCCAGATACTATAACTGGTTTGATGTTGGATAGGTCTTCACCTGCACAAAAACAGCTTATATATTTTTGACCCAGTTAACCTTGGGCCTAGGTTGATATCCCTTGAATTCAGAAATGAAAGACATCCCAGGTTGACTCTTATAACCTTCAGGATGGTATCTCCTAGGAGGTACTATCCATTCAGTATAGGGGTTGAAGCCTTGGGATGTAGGGCTTCTGGGATTGAATCTAGATGTGCCATTGAAGGAATGTTCACAAACCTGATCTCTGTTCGACGATCGTCGAGCTGAGGTCGACGATCTTGGGTCAGATCGTCGAGCTCTATTCGAAGATCGATTATTCTGGAGTTCAGAGTTTGGATATCGTCGAGCTGAGGTCGATGATCTTGGGTTAGATCGTCGAGCTCTGTTCGATGATCGTCGAGCTCTGCTCGATGCAATCTGTTGAACTGAATTTTTCTCTGGCAGATCTGCATTCTTCCTAGCTACCTCTACTACTCCCTTTCCTTTGTCAGAGACAAATTTGATTGGAGTTGTTAATATTATAGGTTGGCTGGATGAGGCACCCAAGCCCAGTGTACTATTAAATCTAGAGTTCATTGTGCTTGTAATGTCCATCAGTCTGATACTTCTCCCATTTAGGGATTCTTCAAACTTTTTGGCCTTTGATAGTTCACTTTTCAGTGAAGCAATCTCTTCCCTACAGCATTCCAACTCCTCAGAGAGTTTGAGGTTCTCTGATTTTATAGTGCTATACTCAGATAGTTGTTTTCCGAGGGAAGTGATTTCCTTCTCAAACTCCAACAGATCTAGGCATAGTACCTTAAACTCATGTTTAAAATCCTCAGAACTGAAATCAAATGAGTTGATTACCTGATCTTCTTCTATTTGAGCTTCTGAATCTGATTCTGACTCTTCTGCTTCAGAGTCTGTTTGAGAGGCATTGATAGCCATCATGCAGAATTCCTTTTCATCAGCATCATCCTCATCATCACTGGAGCTGGATGAGGCTTTAGAGTCCTCTTCAGTTTCACTCCATGTCTCAGCAACAAATCCCTTCCTTGTATGTTTGTTCTTGCTGAAGGAGGGTTTGTCTGAGCTGTTCTTTCTGAAGTCTTTTTCTTTTCTTCTTTCTCTTCTATCTTTCTTGTCCTTGTTCTTATTTTCTGGACAGTCAGGCACAATATGGCCTGGTTTCCTGCAACCAAAACATATGATTTCTTTATTGTTATTTGATTTATCATACCTTGGTTTATCATGACCCTTGTATGATCTCTTTCTGAAGCCTTTTCTGGCCATCTTGTAGAATCTTTTGGCCAGTAGACTTAGGAGCTCATCATTTCCTGTAGCTTTATCTTCAGGCTCCTCTTCTGCAGCTTTGAAGGCTATGGTCTTTTCTTTCCTTGTGACTGGAGAAGTAGCCTTTTGTTATTCTTCTCAATTTTTAAAGAGCAGCTCATAGGATTTGAGCTTGCCCAGGAGAGCTTCAGTGGTAATCTCATTTAGACTTCTGGCATCTTTGATTGGCCAAATTCTTGAATCCCAAGTGCTGGGGAAGCACATTAGGATTTTGTCATTCAGCTCAGTCAATGAGATTTCTTTATCCAAAGTATTTAACTCATTGACAATCAGACTTAGTCTATTGTACATGTCAGCCACTGATTCAGCTTCTCCCTTTTTAAAGTTCTCATATTGACTTATCAGATGGGATCTCCTGTCTTTCCTTTCATCAATAGACCCTGAGACAATTTCAGAGAGCTTGTCCCAAATTCCTTTGGCTGAGTTGCAGTCAGCTACCTTCTGAAATATCTCATCAGACATTGTCTGAGCTAAGATGTTCATGGCCTTTGCATCTGCAGTTTTCCATTTCTTTATGTCTGCATCTGTTCCTGAGGGAGGTGGAACAGTACTTATGCTTGTGGTCTCTGGAGGTGTTGGGCACACTGTCAAAACAGAATTAAATATATCCTCATCAATAGAATTCATATAAAGTTTAATCCTTGCCTTCTAAAGTGCAAACTTGGAAAGGTTGCACACTGGAGGTCTGGTGCTTGCATAATCTTTGTTTTGTGCCATGTCTATTTAAATAGATAGATATAGTGAAAATGACCCTCTTAAGAGATTGATCTTATCAAGGATCTTTTGGTTCAGGTGTTAGCCTGTATGAGCAACCAACCTCCCTCTGATACCAATTGAAAGTGAGAGTAAGATCTATCTCAACTCTAGAGGGGGGTGAATAGAGTTTATTTAAATTAATTTCACAGTTTTGAAATAATCAGCACATATAAAATTCAATTTATAGTATAGTGTAGAGTGCTAGTAAAGAGTTAAAAACAACTAAGTAAAGAGCACAGCACACAACAAATCAATCACACAAACAAGCTAGAAGACACAAGGAAATGTAGTGGTTCCCCAAAAACCTGGGTACATCCACTCTTCTACCACCCTTGGTAGGAATCCACTCAGGATGAGTTGATCAGGTGTCCTGACACCAATGAGCTTTTGATAAGGTGCTCAAAAACCAAAACTGGATTTTTTTGATAAGGTGTCTTGCCACCACTGAGTTTTGACAAGGCTCTCAGAACCAGACAGAACTTTTCAAGGGAGTTCAAGAACCCTTTTACAGCAGAAAAAGAAAAGATAAAGAGGTGAAGTTGTCTTCTCTATTCTCAAATCAAATGAGAGAAGACTAGAGGATCTTTTGTTGTCAAAGCTCCCCCTGAGATGTAGACAAGTTCAGGAATGGAAGCTTTGATCTAGGGTGATAGGTCTTCAGAAGTTTAGATCTCCAGCAAAAGATTATTTCAGCAAAAGGAGGCAGAAAGATGAGGTGTCTGGAGTTCTTGAGATGAAGCTGTGATCACTTTTCTGTAAGCAAAAAGATTGTTATTCTAATTCTTCAGAAAATGATCACTTGTTATCTGTCACAGCTTTATTCTTGTTTTTTTTGTGCTCTCTGTGTGTTCTCTATCTATTTTTCTGAAGACAAAAAGGAGGATCTTATTCTCTGAAAAATTCTTGTCAAAGATAGTCGTTGGCAGTCATAAATATCTTCCATAAAAAGTCTTGTCTTCTAGAGGAAGGTCCAATAAAACATTCCCTGAATAATTCCTTGAAACTTGCTCCAGAATAAAGACAAATGGCTGGCAGATCTCCTTGACATAAATGCTGAGAGAATTCAAAAACATTCCAAAGACTAACAGCATTTGAATCCTTAGAATCATTGATCTCTCAGAAAAATCGTCGATCTGAGCTCTACGATCTTCGAACTGAGCTCAGAGATGGAGACAGATCAAACAGACAGAAAGCGTCGAACTGAGCTCGAAGATCGTCGAACCGAGCTCAGCGACCTGAAGAATAGCTGAAGAGAGATCGTCGACCTGAGCTCGAAGAACGTCGACCGAAGCTCGACGACTTTAGCAAGGTTGAGCTCAGAGAGCGTCGAACCGAGTTCGACGTTTCATCGACCGGAGCTCGACGAAAATTGCCTTAGACTTGGCTCTATATCCTTGATCTTGGAATGGTCCTGGGGGCAGCTTCAAACCTAAGTTCTAAGCCCTAGACTCATTCTAATGTTGACCTTTACAACTATACAACTAGGTCAACCTGGTTTCCTAAGACAAACATAGTGATCCTTACCCAAATTAGTAATAGGGTGTTCCAACACCCTCTTGCTGAGGTGTTCTGCCTTTGGAATGCCTCAGGTTCGGAGCTTTAGCAGGTAGCGGAGCCGGTTTTGGAGCCTTAGCAGCAGCAGTTTGGCTGTAGCTTTCCCCCTCGTCGTAGCGAGGTAGTTTGTTGTTTTAGTTTTCTTTGCCCAATTTTTAGACATATTCATACTGTGGGTCGTGTCAGGTTGTTGACGCCCACAGGTTTGTTGACCTTTTTGGACACATGCTAGCTGTTGTGGTTTCCTTATGTTTGGTTTACATTACTTGCTCTCTGGGATGATTTATTGCTAGGATTGCATGTTAGATATTTTTAACCGATAAAACCCTACAATTAGTAAAGTATACTTGTCATCTCTTTCAAAACTAAGCCACTACTTTCTATTTAGTGTAAAGACTTTTCTATACTTATTATAAATCTATGGTTTGCATAGTATGAGGTTTTCCTCGGGGATATCTAGACCCCTGTAGAATATTAGAGTCAATTTAAACGAGTATCTTCCGCAAGCGTATAACTTATATTTTAAATCGTGGACTAGATGATTCACTAAGCCGAGGGATACGGCTACCGTCATTACTTAAACTGGATTTCATTCATAACAATTTATGTTTCTTTTTTTTAAAATCGTAGAGTTTGGAGTCTTGCCTGAACATCTGCAGTTATCCCCTGCACGGCGTGGCATCACGACGCATATTTTCCCCCTTGCTCTGATATAATTAAATTGTTGGGGAAAAATGCGGGCCGTGACAAGCATCATCTTCTATATCGCTCGACACTCCTTCTGACTCGCAATCTTCTCCTACCTCATATATAAGCTCGGCCGACTCAGACGAGGAATCTAAAAGGGCTAGGGGCTTGGGCTTGGTAGAACACTCACTAGCGTAATAGCCCTAAATTCCACAAGCAAAATAAGTAGCATTAATTTTGCTGACCCTTCCTATAGGAACTCTCTCACTCTTTTGGTTTCTAATATTCCTAGCAGTCATGACAATGGAGTTCGAGTTAGTGGACTGAAACTTACCCTTATCCTTATATGTGGAGGTGGGGGGTGGTCCTAAGATGGACTTTCCCTTCTGAAATGAGCGAGTCTTAGACTTGAGAACATTGTGCTTCTCAATATCTAAGGCGGCATTGAAAGTGGTGTTTAGGTCGGTGTGACCATATCACAGAAGTTACCCAGAATATCGGGGTTTAACCCCTTACGAAACCTAGAGAGGGTGATCTCTGGCATCTCCCTAACATCACACCTGACCATCATGCACTTGAGAAGGCTCATGTACTCAGATACCGACCTATTCCCTAGTTTACGGGTAGCTAAATCATCAAATATCTGAGTTCGATGATACGCAGGGACGTACTGGTCTGTCAGCATGGGCTTCATGCCTGACCAACCAATGGGTGGCAAGCATTCACAGCACCAAGACGACGTTCCTCATTCAACCAGAAAATCTTGGCTCTACCTAACAGTTTCATCCTAGCAACTCGCACTTTATCAACATTAGTCAGCTTATACCATTCAAAGTTTACTCTATCTCCATAACCTAGTCCAAGAAGACTTGGGGTTCACCTAATCCTTCGTACGATGGGGGTTTGACTCGGACCGCCCTAGTAATATGAAACACACGAAATGCCTAGTTATTGTGAAACGGTGCACGTGGTTCATGATCACTATTATTGTTATTGTTATGGTTATTCCCTTCCTCACGTTGGTTGGCGGTATGATTACGGGGAGCCGCTTGATTTAATCTCAATTCATGAAGCATCTCCCTAATCTCTGCCAACTGATCATTGAACTCCTGGCGGAGTTTATCGATTGCTTCGAGAACGTGACCCGCATCTCGCTCGTCTAACATGTGGGAGGAAGATGGGGAATACTCCGTGCCTAATGTAGTTCGCATGCAAACAAAACAGTGATTCAGACCCAATAAAATTAAAATAGATGGATTTGTTCCCGCCTAATAACTAGGGTAAAAAAATATTTATTTATTTTCTTAATGAAAATAAAAAGGAAATTATTTAAAAAAAAAATTGATTTTGTTTGCAGAAAAATAAAAGTTTTAGGCCGCTATTGGCAGACCATGAAAAAATTGTTATTTTGACAATAAAACGTGCATGACAAGTGCGTGTCGACGTCCTAGGGAAAGGGGGAGGGTGACAATTAGGAAATTGACACGAACCTCTCTCTGATACCAAATTGATGCAGGCTTGTACGCGGACACTGATTTTACGGACAAAACTCGAATTCCTCTCGACGCCCAAATTCTACGTTCGCACAAAATTTTAGCGCAACACACACGTTATTCAATTTTATCAATTAAATTCTAGCGTACGGGTAGCCAAACGGTTTAAGATCAAACAATAGCTATAGACTAAAATTCTCTCAGGCTAAAAGGACCCACTCGGTCCGATCGAGCGGTATTTGTACCAAAAGTGATCAACCAAAAACTTATGATTCAAAAACAGTAGATCTCTCCCAACAAAAAGAAAACGAGGTTCGCCAATCCTCTCAAAATTAAATAAATAAGATAGACAACAAATTGATCGAAGAAAACCATGACTGATTCAATGCTATCAATAATCAATGCTAAAGTATTCCACCACAGAAATTATCTAGAGAGAAAGTAAAATCACTCGGAGAAAGTAGAATTTTTCGTTACCCCACTCCGAGATTTATATTCTCCAAGACTTGGATTGCTTGTCACTGATTCCACCGGAGTCGCGCCGAATGGAGGGAAACTCATCCACCTTCCTAGCGTCACGCCAGATTTGATTCCACGGGATTCACGTTGAGTTGCCTTGGCCGAAATATTTAAAGGTTGTGATAGTGCTAGTTGGTTTTTTGGAGATAGTAGGGGCTGGTCGGGTTTGGTGTAGAATGAGGAGAGAAGAAAGGTGGCAGCCAAGGAGGGGAGAAGGGGCTTAGTCGGGTTGGAGGAGGAAGGAAGGCTGCTCGGTTTTGGAGGGAGTGCGTGGTGGTCGGTTGCTTGAGGAGGGAGGTGGAGGAGGTGTTGAAAGAAATGGGGACTAGACTCTGATTAACTCTAGAGGGGGGGGGTTGAATAGAGTTCAATCCAATCTTTTTAAACTTTTGCGGAATTAAAATATCTTTTATAAAATAGGTGAGTAGGATATGTGTACAAGTGTACAAGAGCAGCAAACTAACAGAAGAGATAAATCTAAGCTACACAGCACAAATATCACAACATAAGCACAAAAGAAAATACAGCCACACAGACAACACAAGAACTTTAAAGTGGTTCCCCAACTGGGTATATCCACTCTTCTACCACCCTAGGTAGGAATCCACGCAGATTTTTGATCAGGTGCCTGACACCAATGAGCTTTTGATCAGGTGCTCAAAAAACTAAACCTCAAGTCTTTTGTTTAGGTGACTTGCAACCAGGAATCACTTTTGAAGGGAGAGATAACCCTGTACAGAGAGGGGAGAGAGAGTTTGATGATGACTTCTCTATTCTCAAAGCGAATTGAGAGAAGCCTTGTGGATTCTACTGATTGTATCAAAGCTCCCCCTGAGATTAGTACATGTTCAGGAAGGAAAACTTTGTTAGGGATGGTAGGTCTTCTACTGCAAGATCAAATCCAGGATTTTCTTGACTGATTGAAAATGTTTTATCACTGAAGATCATGGAATCAGAGATATAAGGAAGAAAAAGACTCTTGATATATGATTGGTGTTCTTTTATTTTTCTTCTTAAGAGAGAAATGAGATCCTTCACAGAAGGAGTATTAGAAAGTCTGAAAGCTTTTTCTCTAAAAACTTTTTATGTCACTGTGTTCTTCTTCTTGAGAGTTGTAAGCACAAAAAAAATATTCTTTCTCGTGTCTCTGTTCTCTTTGTGTGATTGATTTCTTTCTTGTCCTTCCGAGAGTATATTATGATAACAACTATTCCACAATTCCAATTTGAATTCCTGCCATTAAAGCTAAGCAGAAAATCTGGGAATAGAAAACGTCAATAATGTTAATTAAAATATTCCATTCCCCAACTGTCCCGAGATATTTGTCAATTTCATTTACTGATGAAAACCATAATCAATGCTGTTAAATAACGGCTATAAAATGAGCATTAATTACTCAGTAAAATCATGACTTATAATAGAAATAAATCAGAACAGATAAGGAAAGAATAAGTCAAAAACATCTTACAGTTATCGTCGACCTCAAAAAACACATTCTTCGACCTTGGCTCTGCGAATAAGCTTTTCAAAACTTTGGCTGATTTTGAGCTGGAAGATCGTTGAGATTAGAGCTGCACTGCACTGGAAGATCATCGACCTAAGAACAGATAACATCTTTGCCAAGTTCGCAGACCACAGAACTCTTGTCTTTCACTTAAAGTAAGTCAACCCGAGCTCTAAGAACGTCGAGCTCAGAAATAACTTCAACACAACCTCTAGGGCTAATATCTGATACTGTCTTCAGGCAAGTCCTTGATGCTGCAAGCTATAGGACGGACCTAAGACTAGGAAGATAAAAATACTTGACCCAACTATACAACATGGGTCACACCCTAAGAAGTGAACTTAGCCTAAATAACCTAGGGGTTCCAACAATCTCCCCATATTTGGGTGAGGTTACTTCAGAAGAAAAGTAAGCAAAAAAAATCATAGCAAAAAAATAGATAACTGATAGAATAAATAAGCTATCAACATCTTTATAAAGCTATGCATAAATTGTTCATAAGCAAAACAGACAGAAAATAAATAAGCTATTTGTCCTTGGGAGAATCAGAAGATTTAGCAAATTTTATTACTCTGTTTGGATCCAGTGCTTGTTTGAGAGTCATGGTCATGTCTGCATCTCCCAAAGTCTTTTGAGATGTGGCTTTGGGAACTATGGCTTCAGGATGTAGATTTATGTACTCTTCAGCATTAAACAGATTTCCAACTTGATATCTTTCTAGCTTTATCTTCCTGTAGGATGACATTGTAGAATACTAAGAGGTGCCCTGACCCTGTTCTCTTGCTTTTCTGATCTGAGATAGAGCAATAGATTCTTTAAACCTAGCCATTCTTGTATTAGGATCTGTCTCAGGATCATATGCTTGAATTGGAGGTCCTTCATATCTGACTTCAGGACTAACTTCACTGGAAGGGGAAGGAGAGAATGTTGGATTGGAAGGATATTGCTGGGAACTGAGAGAGCTTCTGGAGAATGAGTGATATTGCGTTTGATACTGACTAACTCTTAAAGCTTTAGAGGATCTACCATGCCTTTGGTAAGTCTTAGTAGTGTTTGAAAATCTTTGATGGCCACTAACTGAATAGCTACCACTAGGAGGAGGAGGAGGATCTCTTCTATTCATCCTTGGAGAAGAGGGAGGGGAGTACTTCCTTTTCTTCCTTGCTTTAAGCTCATTCTTTGACAACTTCATCTAATGAGGCATGTTAGGATATGGATCAATATTGTGCCTGATATAGTATGGAGTGTCATTATGGGGATTTGGAGTTGGAGCTGGAATCTTCTTTCTCAATTTCCATTTCTTTGCCTTGGGGGAATCATCACTTTAGATTTCTTCACTACTTTCACTATCAAAGTTGTACAAAGCATCAATTGCTTTTCTATACTCGGGAGTTACCTTGGGAGGAGGAGAAGGAGACTTTGGAGCTGGGATAGGAGTAGGAGCATAGACTGTAGGGATGGGGTCAGTCATATACTCAGACCCTGATTCAACAGACTCTTCAACTGCCTCTTTGGTATCAGCTACTGAAGCTTTCTCAGTAATCATAGCTTCAGTCTTAGAGCTTTCTTCAAAACTAGCCCTTATTGTGGCTATCACCTCTGAGGAAGCAGGTGGAGTATAGCACACATTGTCTTTGGATGATGATTCAACAGAAAGTAAAGGAATTTCCATAAAAGAATGATGGAGTATACTTTCCATATCTACTGATGGAGTATAAAATAAAATAATTTCCACCAGTCAGAACTTTTGGCATATCAATAACCATCTCATCATCTGCTGCTGCTGCAAGGGATTCTTCATAGAACATCTCCCCCTGCATGGTTTTAGAAGGTTCTGAAGCCATTCCCTTGGCTAAAGAAGGGGAAGGGAAGGAGGAGGCAGCAAAAAGAGATGTAAGAGAATTTATTGATTTTAAAAGGGGGGATATCTCAAGTTCAATAATCTCCTTGAGGATGGGAGTCAACTGAGATATGAGGGTAGCAATGAAAGCATTATAAGGGGTTAGAGGAGGAATAATTGGGGGATGGTATCAAGTATGATATCATCTTGGTTAGTAAGATGAGTATGGGGTTTGAGGAGAGGGAGTATGAATAGGGATTGGAGGGGAGAAGCTTGAGAAGAAATTTCAGCTGTTATAACCTCAAAGTTTGGAAAGAGGAGGGTGGTTGAGGGAATGGTTGTAAGGTGAGAGGGAAGAGGTGAGTCAGGAGGTGTGAGGTTATGAGCAGGAGAGGGCTGATGATCTGGAGTAAAATAATCAGGAGGGTTAAGGGGAGGGGTTCCTTCAGCAAAGAGAGGAGTGGTTGTTACAACCCTTGTGTTCTCTGAAGCACCTGCAGAGGGCTTTTCCTTAGAGGGCTTAGGAATTGTCCTCTCCCATCTACCAAATAGGGCATAGGTTAGCCTCTTGGAGGCATTGATGAAAGTAGTCTGGGGAACTAATAGTTCATCAGCCTTTGCCTTCAAGAACAGGCCCAAAACCCTGGCAAAACACACTTCTTTCTTGCTGTTCCTCTTCCTGATCAAATCAAACAAAATCTGTCCCCAATTGACTTTCCTCTTATTCACCTGCACAGCCATCACCAGAAACTGCTGCCTGGAGATGTAGTCGTGGGCAGTGTGCTTTGCAAACAACACTTTCCCCACTACATCTACATGAAACTTGTACGCAGGAGACAAGTTCTTTTTCCATAATTTGTTAGAGTTTTCACCAGAGTGACCCATAACAACTAAAACATTCTCAAACTCATCATCATCCATATCCAAATCTTTAATACCATTCTCAAGTTCAAAAATTTCTATAAGAACTGCGGGAGATAGAGTAACCTGAGTCCCGCTGATGAATCCTGTCATCTCTTCCTAAGTAGAGGACGATGAGAATACACACTCCTTAATTGCGGCGGCTGGCAGCTTGATGCGGTTGGTCATAAATGATTTCAGCTTTTGATCTTCACATAGTTGCAGAATATCCTGAAATATTTGATCAGATTGCTGGAATGAATCAAAATCAATGTCAAAGCCCGTGTCGAACTTCATTCCTGCTGAACCAGATGCAGCCATTTCTGAATACTTTTGTGAAACGAGAGTACCTGCAAAAGGAAACAAACAATCAAGTGTAGGAGGGGAATTGTTAAAGCGCGGGATTGAAGTCGAAGAAGAAAGCCTATAAAGGGTTTTCAGAATACGAAACGATATTCTCAGCCCGGCAAAAGAATAAAATTCTTCGATCACAGGTCGACGAAGATTTTATTAAGGGATATGTTCATTGATCTCAGAATGAAGAGATGAAAAGTTTTCGTCGTTCACAGAAAAATTTCCTGAAACATAAATCGTCATTCTCAGGTTGACGAAACTGCTTCAACAAGAGATTTCATCGATCTTAGGTCGACGAAAAATCTCAAGAACAATCACCAGTTCGTCGATTTCAGTTCGACGAACAGAAACAATTCTTCGACCACAGACAGAGCATTAGATTAAATTCTGACCATTTATCATTCCAAGCTGATTTATAAAGAACAGATGCTTGGTTATATCCAATGGCTTGGTGAAGATGTCTGCTCTTTGCAAATCAGTAGAGATAAACTCAAGTTTAATCTTTTGCTTGTCTACACAATCTCTAATGAAATGATGTCTAATGTCTATATGCCTTGTTCTTGAATGCAATACTGGATTTTGTGCAATGGAAATAGAACTAGTATTATCATACAGTATGCTTGAATTATTTACGTTGACACCATAATATAGAAGTTGGTATTGTATCCACAAGATCTGTGAACAGCAACTGCCTGCAGCCATATATTCAGCTTCAGCAGTGGATATTAAAACAGATGTTTGTTTCTTACAGAACCAAGATACAAGTCTGTCACCCAGGAATTGGCAACTTCTAGAGGTGCTTTTCCTGTCTACTCTACATCCAGCATAGTCAGCATCAGAAAATCTAGTAAACTCAAATGCTGACTCTATTGGATACTAGAGTCCTAGATCTAGGCAACCTTTTATATATCTCAAAATCTTTTTTATAAAAATAAGGTGAGATTCTTTAGGGTTCACCTAGAACCTAGCACAAAGACATGTGGAAAATATAATATCTGGTCTGCTTGCTGTTAGATATAGTAGGGATCCAAAAATGGCCCTATACCAAGTTTGATCAACTGGTTTTCCAAGTTCATCAGCATCTACAATAACATTGGCAGCCATGGGAGTCTTCATTGAAGAGGCATCATTCATCCCAAACTTCTTAATAAGCTCTTTAGCATATTTAGACTGAGAGATGAAGATCCCTTCAGTGCATTGTTTCACATGGATACCAAGGAAATAAGATAGTTCTCCCATGCTACTCATCTCAAACCTTGAATGCATTTGATCAGAAAATCTTTTGCACAGTTTAGGATCAGTAGAACCAAACATTATATCATCCACATATATTTGTACTAATAATATTTTATCATGATGCAATTCTGTAAAAAGAGTTCTATTTACCATGCCTCTTGAAAAACCATGCTCTAAGAGAAAGCTGGCTAAGGTCTCAAACCAACCTCTTGGAGCTTGCTTTAAACCATAGAGAGCCTTATGCAATTTGAAAACAAAAGAGGGATGAGTTGGAGAAACAAAACCTGGGGGTTGTTCTACATAAACCTCTTCTTTGAGTTCTCCATTTAGAAAAGCACTCTTCACATCCATCTGGTAGACTTTGAACTTTTTATATGATGCATAAGCTAAGAAAATTCTTATTGCCTCTAGCCTGGCAATTGGAGCAAAGGTTTGATCATAATCAATACCTTCCTCTTGCCTATATCCTTGAGCAACAAGCCTTGCCTTGTTCCTCACTATCACACCTTGGGAATCAAGTTTATTCCTGAACACCCACTTAGTCCCAATTACTGGATAGCCCTTAGGCCTTGGAACTAAGTCCCAAACTCTACACCTCTCAAATTGATTGAGCTCCTCTTGCATTGTAATAATCTAGTGTGGATCTTGCTCTGCATCAGTTATGTATTGAGGCTCAACTTGAGAGAGAAAGTAGGCAAGCATCACATCAGGGTTGAGTTGATGCCTTGTCTGCACACCCACTGATATGTCTCCAATCACTTGAGATCTAGGGTGATCTCTAAGTGTGATAAGATTATTAGGTGGAGTTAGTTCAACAACAGTTATTGAATTTAATTCCTTTTGTGGAGGTTCATCAACTGTTGAAGGAAGTTGAACTACTTCCATAGTTTCTTCATCACTACCAGCTTCTGCTTCTGATTGTGGAGGAGGATGTGATTCAGCCTTTGGTGTAAGGTCTAGATCATCCAAATTTTCACACAAATTTGATACCTGCAAAGTGTTATTGGTAGAAATGTTTTTCCCCTTATAAAACATGTTTGTCTCATCAAAAGTTACATGCATAGACTCTTCAATCTTCAAAGATGATTTATTAAACACTCTATAAGCTTTGCTAACTTGGAAATATCCTAGAAAAATTCCCATTTCAGCCTTTGCTTCAAATTTTATAAGATACTTCTTATCATTGTTATGAATATAGCATACACACCCAAAAACTTTAAAATAGGTGATTATTGGTTTCTTCCCTTTGAGTAGTTCATAGGGAGTCTTATGCTTTAGTTTATGTATTAAACTCTTGTTCAGGACATAGTTTGTTGTGCTTATTGCCTCTGCCCAATAGGATAGAGACATTTAAGCATCTGCAAGCAATGTACCTGAAACTTCAATGAGTGTTCTATTTTTCCTTTCAAATACCCCATTTTGTTGAGGAGTTCTAGGAGCTGAGAAACAGTGCATAATACTTTCCTTCTCACAGAACTCATGCATAAGAAGAGATTCAAACTCAGTGCCATGATCACTTCTGATCAATGCAACTTGAGTAGAGTACTAAATCTGTATGGTCTTGAGAAAATCTGTAAGAACCTTAAAGGTATCTGACTTAGATCTCAAAAAGAATACCCAAGTGAATCTGGAGAAGTCATCTACAACCACTAAGGTATAATATTTCCCTCCTAGGCTTTGTATAACAATGGGGCCAAAAAGGTCCATATGTAGCAAGTAAAATATCCTAGGTGAATCACTCTTATTAATAGATTTGAAACTATATTTAGTTTGCTTGCCTAGTTGACAAGCCCTGCAGAGGCCTTCCTTCTTGTAGGGGCATGAAGGTAAACCTCTAACAAGGTTGTCCTTAGATAACCTAGCTATATTCTTATGGTTTACATGACCTAATCTTTTATGTCATAAGCTAGTTTGACTACTAACAGAATTAAATAAACAAATTTCAGAAATAGCAGATTCAAAATTGACTAAATAAATGTTGTCTTGTCTAATTCCTTTTAAAACAGTTTTGTTGTTTAAGGAGATAGGGCATAAGGAGTTAGTGAAGCTTACTTGATAACCTGTATCACACAGTTGGCTTACTGATATCAGGTTATGCTTGAGACCATTGATATAGGTCACCTTCTTGAATATAACATCTCCACATCTGAAATCTCCATATCCTTCTGTCAATCCAAAGCTTGAGTCCCAAAAAATTACTTTAGGGCCAGCCTTGGCTTTATAGTTGATAAGGCATTCCTTGAAACCTGTCATATGTTTAGAGCAACCACTGTCCAGGTACCACTTGATTTGAATGATAAGATTCTCTTCTTCCTGTAAAGAAAAAGATTAGAGGTTTCTGACCAAGGATATCTTGGTTCCTTGTTGTTTGACAAAACCATAACTTGAAATAAAGGAACATTCAGGATGATCTTTATATTCTAGGGGATGATACCTTCTAGGAGGTATAATCCACTGACTAAAAGGATTAAAAATTTTTTCAACTTTTATGTTTCTCTGATTATGAACTGGGTTCGGCGAAGTTAAGTGAGTTCGTCGAGCTGAATTCGATGATTTGGGTTGAGTTCTTCGATCTCTGCTCAAAGAATGGAAGTATCCATTCTCAGATCCCCTGAAACGTTGATCTCTAGTGGAAGACCCAAACTGATTTCGTCGAACGTAGTTCGAAGAATAATTTGGGCTATTATTTGCGTTCAGAGTTCGTCGTTCTGAGTTCGACGAACCGTGCCCATTTCGTCATTCTAAGTTCGATGAAAATTGCTGAACATAGTTATTTCTATGATATAAAATTTACTGGTTTTGACAGGTGATTCTTCTGAATTAGAATTGGTTCACTGGAGGAAGCACCTAATCCTAGCTTACTATTGTTTATTCTGGCATTTACAGTGCTAGTTTTGTCTAACAGTTTTATGCTTCTTCCTCTAAGAGTTTCTTCTAATTCTTTAGCCTTACTTAATTCAGATTTTAGAAAGGTTATTTGATGATTAACAGATTTTTGTTCTTCAGACAGTTTGACATTTTCAGTAATGATTTTATCTTGCTCTAACACCTTTTCCCTGAGGAGTTTGATTTCCTTCTCAGATCCTATTAGGTCTAAACACAAGATTTTGAATTCTACTTTAAATTCTTCTGATTGAAAATCATAAGAAGCAATTACCTGATCCTCTTCAGAGAGGAGTTCTTAATCATCTGATTCTTCTGAATCAAATCTGTTGCTTCCATATTCTATAGCCATGAGGCAAACTTCCTTTGCCTTCTTCTCCTCTTCATCTTCACTAGAGCTGGAGGAAGTTGATTCCTCTTCAGTGTCACTCCATGTTTCAGCAATAAAGCCCTTTTCCTTCTTCTTGTAATTGTATTTGCTGGAGGAGGATTTGCTGTGATGACTTCTTCTGAAGTCCTTTTCTTTTCTCCTATCATTCTTTTGGACTTCTAGACATTCAGAGATGAAGTGTCCCGGTTTCCTGCATCCAAAACAGACAGCCTCTTTAGTAGGGGTCTTGTCATACTTGGGTTTGTCTTCACTTCTAGATGGCTTTTTCCTGAAATCCTTCCTAGCCATCTTGTAGAATCTCTTAGATAAGAGACTCAAAAGTTCATCATTCACTGGCAGACTTGGTGATTCTTCTGCAGCTTTAAATGTTATGCTATGCTCCTTTCTTGTTGGTGTTAGAGCTTTTGGTTCTGCAGCTGCTTCTCTTGATTTCACCAACTGCTCATAAGACTTGAGCTTACCCAATAGAGATTTAGTTGATTTCTCTGCCATGCTCCTTGCTTCTCTGATGGGCCATATTCTGGAATCCTATGTGCTGGGGAGGCACATCATAATTTTGTCATTGACCTCTGTCAGAGTAATCTCCTTGTCCAAGGTTCTTAGTTCACTGATAATGGAACTAAGCCTATTGTACATTGCTTCAACTATCTCTGCTTCATCCTTCTTGAAATTTTCATACTGAGTAATGAGGTTTGATCTTCTATCTTTCCTCTCATCTGCTGTTCCAGCCACCATTTGGTTCAAGGAGTTCCAAATAGCCTTAGCTGATGAGCACTCAGCAACCTTTTGAAAAATTTCATCAGACATTATTTGAGCCAATATGTTCATGGCTCTGGCATCAGCTACCTTTGCCTTTTTCTATGCATCTGTCCATCCAGGGGGTGGGACTGCACTCATGTCAGTTGATGTAGATGGAGTTGAAACTACTGGAGTTGGTGGTCCTGTTAAGATAGAGTTAAAAATATCTTCATCAATAGAGTTCATGTATAACTTGATTCTTGCCTTCCAGATTGTGAACTTTGGCAAGTTGCACACTGGAGGTCTGGTGCTAGCATAATCCTTATTTTGTTCCAGGATATCAAAGAAAAAAAATAAAACAATGAGTTATTCAGAGTTTATCTGGAGGTTCTTGGTTTGTCCAGGTGTAAGCCTGTGAGTTTGACAAACCTTCCTCTAATACCAATTGAAAGAAATGGGGACTAGACTCTGATTAACTCTAGAGGGGGGGGTGAATAAAATTCAATCCAATCTTTTTTAACTTTTGCGGAATTAAAATATCTTTTGTAAAATAGGTGAGTAGGATATATGTGTACAAGTGTACAAGTGCAGCAAACTAACAGAAGAGATAAATCTAAGCTACACAGCACAAATATCACAACATAAGCACAAAAGAAAATACAGCCACACAGACAATACAAGAACTTTATAGTGGTTCCCCAACTGGGTACATCCACTCTTCTACCACCCTAGGTAGGAATCCACTCAGATTTTTGATTAGGTGTCTGACACCATTGATCTTTTGATCAGGTGCTCAAAAAACCAAACCTCAAGTCTTTTGGTTAGGTGACTTGCAACCAGGAATCACTTTTGAAGGGAGAGATAACCCTGTACAGAGAGGGGAGAGAATGGTTGATGATGACTTCTTTATTCTCAAAGCAAATTGAGAGAATCCTTGTGGATTCTACTGATTGTATCAAAGCTCCCCCTGAGATTAGTATATGTTCAGGCAGGGAAACTTTGTTAGGGATGGTAGGTCTTCTGCTGCAAGATCAAATCCAGGATTCTCTTGACTGATTGAAAATGGTTTGTCACTGAAGATCCTTGAATCAGAGATAGAAGGAAGAAAAAGACTCTTGATATATGATTGGTGTTCTTTTCTTCTTCTTCTTAAGAGAGCAATGAGATCCTGCACAGAAGGAGTATTAGAAAGTCTGAAAGCTTTTTCTCTAAAAACTTTTTTTGTCACTGTGTTGTTATTCTTGAGAGCTGTAAGCACAAAAAAATATTCTTTCTCGTGTCTTTGTTCTCTTTGTGTGATTGATTTCTCTCTTTTCCTGCCGAGAGTATATTATGATAACAACTATTCCATAATTCCAATTTGAATTCCTTCCATTAAAGCGATGCAGAAAATCTGGGAATAGAAAATGTCAAGAATGTTAATTAAAATATTCCATTCCCCAACTGTCCCGAGATATTTGTCAATTTCATTTACTGATGAAAACCATAATCAATGCTGCCAAATAACGACTATAAAATGAGCATTAATTACTCAGTAAAATCATGACTTCTAATAGAAATAAATTGGAATAGATAAGGAAAGAATAAGTCAAAAACATCTTACAGTTTTCGTCAACCAGAGATCAGAGATCGTCGACCTCAGAAAACACATTCTTCGACCTTGGCTCTGCGGATAAGCTTTTCAAAACTTTGGCTGAGTCTGAGCTGGAAGATCATTGAGCTTAGAGCTGGACTGCACTAGAAGATCGTCGACCTTAGAACAGATAAGTTCTTTGCAAAGTTTGCAGACCACAGAACTCTTGTCTTTCACTTAGAGTAAGTCGACCTGAGCTCTAAGAACGTCGAGCTCAGAAATAACTTCAACACATAACTTCTAGGGATGATATCTGATACTGTCTTCAGGCAGGTCCTTGATGCTGCAAGCTGTAGGACTGACCTAAGAATAGGAAAATAAAAATACTTGACCCAACTATACAACATGGGTCACACCCTAAGAAGTGAACCTAGCCCAAATCACCTAAGGGTTCCAACAGGTGTTGTGGCTGGAATTTTGAGAGAAAGAAAGAGGTGGCCGACGGTTTGGAGAGAGGAGATAGGTGAGGGACAAAATATTCAAGAGGGAGAGAGGAGGGAGAATTCTAGGGTTTCAATTTTTCTTTTCATTCAACTTAATAAAATCCTTAACAGCAAGGCCTTATATAGGCTTACAATCAAGTTTGGCTACACGCAACCCAAAAATAAAATACAACAACCCAACATAAATTTTAACATCATAAAAATAAAATAAAAGTGCAAATAAAATAACAAAGGGATTCAAATAAATATTAATTGGTCGTCTTGTGCCGAGGGAGGAGGTTATAGCGTCGCTCCACAAGGTCACCACAGCGCTGCAAGTCTTTGGTTGGAGACTGAGAAGGATCGTCCGCAAGCATGTTGTCATCATCTTCAACATGTAGGGGGTCTCCGTTGCCATCAGTATATGTTATGGTTTCAATGAGTAACTCCACAGACTGTCCATAGAATATAGAATGCGGCCCTGGCCAGACCTTCTGTTATATTTTATGTGATGGATGGAGGTGTTATAAACTGAGTCATTCACGGTCCTCCTCATGACCGACAAATACTGACAACACCAACTTCAGCATTGACAACACTTCTCTACAGATGTCGCAATCTTGATGCTCCTTCATTTATGCTGTAACTTTAGTGCTTCTCTTCCACATACACGCAACTTCGGTGCTTCTATTATGCACTTCTCTTCTTCACGGTTTCAAAGCTTCCACGATTTGGAACTGGCTTCTTTCTACGTGAAACTCAACTCCTTTTTGAAATGCTTCATCCAAAGAAGCTCTTTTCCTACCTTGGTGATCGCAATAAAGTCGATATAAATAGTAGACAATACAATGCACTTTTGCAATTTAGACTGTCACGACACAGCCCCCTGACAAATAAATTCAAGGAATCCATATGTCGATCTCCTTGACTCCAAATCTCTCGCTATATTAACATTAATGCAGCTCAGTAGATCTGGCCCACTATATTCTATAAGTACCTCAAAATCCACTTCACATTATTCCCAATGTTCTCTCCCGGGATTGGAGAAAAACCTTATAATTGTGCTAACAATGTGCATTATATGAGGGCATGTGCACACCATAACATATATGAGACTACCAACTCATAAGCATATGCTACCTTTTACATCTCCTCTTTCTCCGCGGGTGTGCTAAAATACTGGTCACAATAAGTTTAATGTGAGCCACAAGAGGCGTGCTTACCTTCTTCTCTTGATCTAAACTAAATCTCTGCATCACATTTCTGATATATCCCTCTTATGATAGTCAAAGTAACTTGGAGCCAGCGAATTAGAAGAGAAGTCAACCGGCAATCGTATCTGGAAATTAAGATTAGTGGAGCGATAAATTTCTTATGCTTACGACCTAAAGGTGCATTTCAAACCTATCAACTCACCTTCTTCATTGTTATCACGACTCCTTATTATATGCGTTGGCTCCTCTCATTATTTTGACAGTCATTCTTCATAACTCCTCGACCAGACCAACAACCGTAGAACCAGAAACTGTGGAAAGAGGTCCAGATTGATAGTCCTAAGAACAAACTGCGGGCTATTCTGTTATCTCTCTGAATATGCATCCCTAAAATGGTCATCACAACTCCCAAACTCTTCATCATAAACTTATATCTCAACTACAACTTTAGCTACGTAATGTGCATAGTGTTTAAAAAGCATATTTTTTTTTGCAAACATGTAGTTATCAAGGGTGATCCTCCTAATGTCGATCTCCCTAATAAAAAGCATCAAACTTCTTGTACCGCTATTGTGGAGCCTATTTTAGGAGTTATAAATTCTTCTTCAGGTAACAAACTAGGCTCTCCATCCCTTTCATCTTGAAACATTTAGTCTGCTCCATATACAGCTCCCCCTCAAGATTGCCATGCAAAAAATTGGTATTGATATCAATCTGCTTGATCTTTAGGTCTAGCATCACAACAAGGCCAAGAACAACCCTAATAGAAAATATATTCTCCATAGAAGAGATGATCACATCAAAATCAACTCCCTGTTTTGACTAAAAAACCTTTACCACTAATCTTACATTGTATCTGAGTGGTGTAGTGGGGTATTCCTACCTTATTCTAAAAATCCACCATTTCTTCATAGTCTTCTTGCCCTTAAGCAATCTCACGAAATCATAAGTGTGTTTCTCATTCAAAGACTACATGTCCTCCTTCATAACAACCATCCATTTTTTCTTCTCAGAGATCTACATGACCTCATCAAAGCACTATGACTCCCCCACATCTGTCAATATAATAAACTCAGTGGTAGAATATCTCAAAGATAAGTCTTTGAATCGATCAGACCCTCGTAGATTTAGCTCAGCTGTTGTTGTAGAATCATCATCAGCGATGTCCTCTATAGGCTCACCTTAAATAATGTCCTAATGATTTAGAGGTGGCTTGGCACCTTGTATCTATTCAGGCCTTGCATCCTCCTTTGCACCATTACCTCTAATCGAAGGAGAGTTTATATCAGTGCAAGAGTTATCCTCATTAATCTTCTTAGGATTAACCATAGTTTGATCCTCGGTAAATATAATATTGTAACTACATACAAGTTTCTTCTCAACCAGATCAATAAATTTATAGCCAAATTTGTCATCCTAAAAATGTGCATTGTCAAGTATGAGAATGCAATTTTGATCTTTCATCTCTCAGGACGTGCACATAAGATTTGTAGTTTAAAACCGTCAAGTGACAATACGAATGGTCCTTCCCATACTAAATCCTATCAAAAATATCATCCTATAGTGCAGAACTGGGTGAGAGATTGATGACATATGCAACTATATACAAAGTTTCATCCCAAAACATATCAGATAACTTTGCCTCAGAAAACATGCATCTCACTCTCTTCATTAGAATCCAATTCATTCTTTTTGTTATGTTATTTAGCTGTGACATCTTGGGTGAATTCTTTTCATGCATGATCCCTTGATCTCTATATTCTTGATCTCTACATTACTCATCAAAAGAACTAATATTCTCTCCTGCATTTTCGGATCTGATGCACTTCAACTTCTTCTAAGATTGTCTCTCCACCACGGCATGGAATCTCCGAAAAGTGTCGAGGATCTCATATCTGGTCTTAATAGTGTGGACCCAAAGCTTCCTCAAAAAATCATCAATGAACGTCACAAAGTAGGATATGCTTCCACTCGTTTAGACTTTCAGTGGTCCGCAAATATCAGTATACATGAGCTCTAGTTTCTTGGATCTCCTCATGGAGATATGGTTTTGGAATGGAACTTGATTTTTCTTCTCATCCATGTAGTGATCGCACCACTCCAACTAATCTGTAGATAGATCAACAATCATCATCTTCCCGATAAGACATCTTAGACCCTTATGGCTAATACAGCACGTGGAGGACCCCATCCCCCAACCTTAGCCCAGGTCTGGTCGGAGACGGGCCTTACTGCACAAGACGTCCACCCAGTACTTCCTAAGAGGAAACAACTCACTCTACCAAGCACTAGTTGTCCTCCTTGTCTGGCTTGAATTACAACATTCACATCACATCATAGAGTTGCGGAAGTAATAACAGAATACCACGAATATATATATATATATATATATATATATATATATATATATATATATATATATATATATATATATATATATATTAGAGCAAGTAAGGCTATAACCACTAATTATATAACAAGCCCGTAGGTTGCAAAAGACAACAACTACTAACACTCTCTCACTTGCAAGCATGTGCGTTACAAACTTTCGTCTTGAAAGTCTGGAGACGACGGGGTGCCTCTGCTCGAGTAGTCTTAATAGCTGGAGCATCAGCCCGCGACAGTTGGACATCATGGTGCTTCGTCTCCTATGAATAGTTATTAAAATAATCATTAGTCACAGAACTAAGTGGAAACACATCTCCTCCCCGAATCCAAATCCTGGGGATGAGCTCACGCGCTCAAACAAAAGTAAATAGCCAAAACATGAGGGGGTTAGTACAACACTTTATATATAAAGTCTAGGAGCAACTATCGGTAAGAATATGTAGCATAATATAACTGGAAATAGTAACATCTTAATTTTCAGTTATATAATAAATGCTCCACTAGCTATCAATATGATAGGTGCTCAAAACTTGTTATTCACACCGCAGGTATTCAAACCTGCCAACACTCTATAGGTTTTCAAAACCCACACGAACACTCTATATCGACGTAGTATGGACCGCTTCTCTTCAAGCTAGGTAGCGAGCCCTACGGGCCTCACCGATATTGTCGTTAGTGATAGTGGCTAGTACTGTCATTGTGGTCGTGCCCCACTTCCCAGGCCTCAACGTACATCCTTGTGTACTCTTGGATGTGAGCAACATAAGGAGATTCTGAATTTTGGCCAACCATTGGAGGAAATCCAACGGGGAGAGAAATAATGGTTGGTTACCCGCTGTATGTATCCCCTTATTCCCATGAGTCATCGAATTTCCCGCATCGGTAGGAATAGTCTGCGGAAGTGACTGACCCATCATGATTTACCACAAGAAATTTACAAGCATTTAATTAAAACAATATAAAGCTAGCACTCATCGGGTTTGCGGCGGCTTGCCCTACTATGCTAAAAATAATAATTCGGGCAGGCGGCCTTCAGCACAACTCTCTATAAGGAGCATGAGAGCACTTTATTTGGGGCTAACTTTTGAGGAATAACTCAACTCCTATTATTCATAACTAAGGCTCAACCCAAAACAATCAACTACACGTCAAAGTAGGACCCGTGCTTAGAATGTTAAAACAGTAAATTGCTGGAAATATAAGTGCGGTAATAAAAGCTTCTGAGATTATAAGCTGCATAATTAAAATCCTGAATTGAAATGTGACTAGTATGAAACTGGAATGTGCTGAGCAGAAAGAATTGAAAGGAACTAGACCAGCCCGAGACTGTATTAGTACTTTATAGAAACGAACTGAACTGAAATAAATAAGCAGGACTAGTTTGAGATTGAAGTACTGGAAAGGAAGTCTAAATTGAAATAAATGAAGGAACAAGACCAGTGAAGACTTGAATAAATAAATAAGAAAAGGGTTAATAATCCAATCACTCCAATCAGGAGGCTTCAGTTCCATTTCTATTCTCAAAAAGAAAGTTCAGTTCCATTTCTATTTTTAGAAAGCATCTTTTGATTTGCACTTATTATTAGGATCCGATAATATTTTAGTTGCACCTTTCAATCATGGTTTAATCATATTGGGGATGCAAATTATGGGTTGCACCTTTATTAATCATTCGAGAATAATTATCAACTAATTTGCTCGCGTCGGATCAAATCCGAACATCTTTTCAGAGAGCACGTTTTTCCTCAAAATTCAACCTCGAAGATCATTTCCAAATGTGCAGGAGATTCTTCGTCCGAGACAAGATTGGGTATTTCACCTTCCAAGATTACCCCAAAATATCTGAGAGTCATTTCAAAAACGAGGCGCTCACTAGATTTACAAAAATTCTCGAAACACTCTGAGCTTGACATCTTGCCTTAATAAATCTCGTCGATCATTTATTTTGAATTCAATATTCAATTAAAAACACGATCTCACGCACCGATTCTCTATTTTTAAAAGATTTAAACGCATCAATTTTTAAGCGCGACATTAGGTTTCGACAATTTGAAAAATCTACAATTTTCATCCCAAAGTCCTCAAATTTTAACACAATATGAAAGAGAGCCAAAAAATGAGCCTAGATATTTTTCCAAAATTTTCCGAACATTTTTGGGCCTATAAATTGGACAAATAATTCTAATTTAGGTTTTTTAAAACACCAAATCAAATCATAAAATTTCCAAAATTTTTGTAGTGATTACCCTCATTAAGGGAAACGACTTTCATATTCAAAACGTTTTTCCTAGGAGTTTAGATTTTTCTCAAAAATTCCCAAAGTTTCTGTTAAATATTGGTCTGAAAATAGCCATCAAAGGCTCATCATGTGGCTGAGATAGAGCCAGACGGGCCTATTTCTATCTTCTGTCCCCGCAGCAAATCAAGCACGGATCTGCTGTGGGGTCCAAAAAACTATGGCAGTGTGTAATTTGATGCAGCTGTTACCGTCCGATCTTCAACACCAGATCGGACTGCAGTTGTGCATCACCGGCAGCGTAGAAGATAACTCTTCTACCACCTTCAGTCAGCGACAGAGAGGTGTTGGTGCAACCCCCGGTCGGCTCGCCGGGGGCAAGTGAACTCCTGGGCAGTGGTCCGACGGCCCAGTGTCGCCGACCACCGCCGGATTTCTTCATCCCGAGAGCGGGGATGCACGACTGCTCTGCTCTCGGCGATGTCGAGATGCCCCGAATCTCTGTTTAATACCGGCCATGAAACCACCCCCAGCCAACACGCTGTGGGTCGGGCTTCCTTCCAACGGTGTCCCGATGACCTGGCACCGCCGAGCACCGCCGCAGAAAAATAAATAGAGAAGATAATTTCTCGGGTGCTGCCGAAGCGGCGAATTCCAACAACACCACGTCCCTCCACCTCCAGGGATTAACACCCCTGGTGGTGTAACACCCTCCCAGTTCCACCACTGGCACTGGGCAAGGTATACACCACGCGGCCACCGCCCGAGCTAGAGCTTGGCATTGGTGGCCTAGCGGCGCTACAACCTTTGGGAGGTGCATGCAGATCGTTAGATGGGTAGAGAAGGAGTAGGAGGTTAGTATTCACCTAGATTTAGGGGGTTCGGGAGGGTCCTGACTGAGATGCCATGGGAGGTGGGGAGAAGGAGGGTGGTGAAAAATGTTTTGGGTTTTTTTGTGTGGTGGGGCTCAGAAAGGGGGTGGCTTGGGATTGCCTGAGCTGTATGAGGACGATAAGGGTGGTCATGGCCTTATATAGAGGGGGAGGAGGCTGGGTTTAAGTTTTGAACCAATATCGAATTAATCCCAATAGGAGGAGGAGCTCCTCTCCTCTCCTCCACTTGTTTGGACACCTGGCAAACATAAGGAGCAGGGGGTACACCTAGGTGGCAGCATCCAAGGGGGGAATGGCTTAGTGAGCTTGGTCTCAAGAAAAGAGAGGGAGAGAGAGAGGATTTGATGGGCCTTAGGAAGGCCTGTACCCCTTGGTTATTGCTGGTATTCAGGCCCACAAAAATGGAGGGGGTGGAGCCCAAGTGAATAGGTGATGAGGGATTGGAATCTCATTTGGAAAAATTTTAAAATTTTGAAAAATTGAGGGTTTGACCAAAGTCAACCCTAGGGTGGGTCCCTCATGCTTGTCTAAGTAGGTACAAGTCATTAAGGATCAGATCAAAGTTGGGGTATCGTGCCATAATTGGTGTATATATGCTTTTTAGTGCCCAATAATTCTCGGTTTGACCGCAGATTGACCACTTGTCATCAAAATTGACCGGGGCAAACTCCATTGACTTTGTATTGACCATACGAATCCAACGTCACTGACCGGGGTCGAATCGGAGTTCGTTTGATAAATATCCAAAATTTGCACGTTGTGGCACACTAAAACGGTCAAATTCGTCGTTTGACTCCGGATTGCAACACATCAATTTCTAATGCGCTCGTATCGACTATACGAGGTCATAGGAATTGACAAAACTCAGATCGGAGTTCCCTAGCTCAATATACAAAAATCTTGTATTCACAACGTTCTACGAGGAACGGCATATCTACCATGACCTCGTAATTTAACGGAACGAGTTCCAACGCACTTGTATAACTATGTGAGGCCACATGAACTGACAGAACTCGAATCAGTGTTTTCTAACTCAAAATCCTCGACTAGGG
Organism: Platanthera zijinensis; assembly: GCA_039513925.1. NCBI lineage: Eukaryota > Viridiplantae > Streptophyta > Magnoliopsida > Asparagales > Orchidaceae > Platanthera > Platanthera zijinensis. The sequence continues at coordinate 109,282,780 of CM077095.1, read as the reverse complement.
TTACCTTCTACCTCATTATGGGTCTTGGATAGAGGTTCGGGTCACTTTTATTGGGCCCACTAGGGTTCTAGTGACCCAATAAAAGTCGAGATGTTACAGAACGGTCTCTTATACCTAGAGCTGTCACCGTTCCGATTCGATTCCAATTCTACTAAAATCATGAACCGAACTGCTGTGTTAATAGTTCTTTAAATTAGAACCAAAACATTGTTTGGTATGATCGGTTCTAGTTCCGATTCCGGAATAATTTTTTGAGCCTCCATGTAAACAGTTACGGTTATGGTTCAACAAGGACCAAAACCAAACTGACCACTAATAGTTCGGTCCAGTTCTATGAGGTTTGGTCCTGTTCCAAGTAGAACCAAAACTAAATTCGGCGAAATGAATGGGGGGGTCAGAAATAAAAAATCGAAGAGGAAATGTAAATCCGCTCGCTTTTTTTGCAAGGACTTCGAAGTTCGGGGCCAGGGGGTAGAAATTTTGCATTACTCTAAGGGGGATTATTTTTGTGTATAATATAGTTTGTATCGCTTAAAGTTAAAAACTGAAATCGCAAAACGACAAAATTGCACCAGACCGCACAGATTTTAAACCACGCCGATTTTAAATTGAACCGAATGGTTTGGTTGTAGAGCGGCTTTATTGGTTGCAAAATAACATAGTTTACAGTGTTGTTTTTGGCGGTGCAATATCGACAAAATTGCGTCGCACCATGTTCTTTGAGAGGGTGAGATATTCCAATCATCGCCAATGAGTACAAGTTAATTTAATCATTTCTGAAAAATGTATGAGTAAAATTGAAAATACATTATATAATAGTATAAAAACTGAAATTGCACTGCAAAAAAAGACTCCAAACCACACAAATGTCAAACCACACCGCACGATTTGGTGTGGTGCGGTTATGTTCGGCCCAAAACCGACCTCTTTTATTGCAGTTGCGGTTTCAAACCGCTCTAGCTTCACCCATAATTGTAAGTATAGATATTATAGACAGATTATGAAAAAAATAATAATTTAATAATATTATTATTAAATAATAATAAACGGGTTGCGATTTAGTTCTGCTTTGGTCCGGTTCGGATCAGGTCTAAAAATCTTGGAACCGCTTGAGACTTGTATGTTGCAGTTCTGGTTCTGGGCCTGATAATAAAATGAAAGAACCATACCCAGACCAATGTTGTTCACGGTTCCAAAATTCAAACCGGAACCCGAATAAATCGCGAACGGTTTGGTTTGGTTCTTCGCGGTTCCGGATCAGTTCCGGTTAAATTTACGGTTTTTTGTTTTAAGTGACAGCTCTACTTATACCATGGGGGTGTAGATACACTATCTCTAATAGTTTTGGCAGGAGCAGCTTCAAATCTCCCATCCTTGTAGTACAAACCAGTATCTCTATAACCTCTAACCACCAAAGGCACTCATGTGTCCCTCATCACCTATCTTTCCAACTGAAACTAGGTTGAACAGATGTTAGTATGTGTCGCACATCCTTTAGAATTAGTAAACCTAATGTTTTTGTCTTCTAGTGCATGGCTCCCATCCTAATGACTTTTTACATGTCGTCATTTCCCATCCTACACACTCCATAGTCGTGAGTGGTATAGATATCAAACAACTCTTTATTGTAGGAGACAAGTGCAGAAGTACCTAATTTCACACTCCAGCTCTTATCATCGCACGAGAGTACAACAGTGGCATCATCTCCTATAACGATGATATTAATATCCTCTACAGAAATGGTGGTCACCGTATTCATGTCTGTCTTCTCATTTTAGGACTCTCCCTTCTTCTTCTGGTCTTTTTTCAGAGTGCAACAAAACTTTTGAATATGAGCCTTATTATGCTAGTAATGACACTACACATTCTGATAGCGGGACCGAGACTTTCCTCTATTTTGTCTCCTCTCACTTTTCCTTCCTCTACATTTTCTCTTGTCTCTCCCCATGGGCTCGGTGTAGAGGACACCGGCTTGTGAAGAAGAGTCTCGCACCTCATCGTTTATGATGCCACTCTTGGCAATCTATATAGTAATGATAATACCAGGAGAGGAGTTAATTAGAGAAACTCTGATCATCTTACAAGAGTCTGAAAGTGACTTCAGCAGCCATAATGTGTTGGTCTCATCCTCGAATGTCACCTTCATAGCAGTGAGGCGGTCAATGATGTCATATAACACATTAACATGATCCAAGATAGAGGATCCCTCTTTGTATCTGAACTCCCCAGCTTCTTTAGTTGATATAGCTTGTTGATAACTATACTCTTAGCATATAAGATTTTCAAGGTCTTCCAAAGGTTCTTTCCATTAACGATACTCACAACATGATTGTAGACATTATGAATCGACATAATTTTCGGTGCTCCACCTTATATTTATTTGGATTCATGTTTTTAGACATCTCCTCAAAGATGGGAGCATGTTATCCCTTCACGTAGATGAGATCCTCCATCAGTAAGTGTCACTAGAGATAGTTCGCGTTGTTTAGTTTCACTATTTGCTTGGAGCCTGAACCTGTAGTAGACTCCATCGCGCTCTATCACTGATCTGACTGACCTCAGTTCTATGTGACTGCTATTCCAAAGAAAGTAACTAAAGATGATAGGGAGCGGACTAATGACCGTCACCTACCGCACCCGATCACTAACTTGAAATGTTCAATTGGTTCATCTCAAATCTCAGACAAGTCAGTGTGATAACAACTCTGACAGGTAACCTCCCTTGGTTACCACTTGATGAGATTGAGAGCACGCAAACCCGACCTGAGCACTTGCAAATTAATTTGGCAAGAGCACTTGCGCGATAATTTAGCAAAAATAAATACATAGGCAAAAAATAGTACACGAGAAATTTTAACATGGAAATCTGAATGGGTGAAAAACATGGGACGATCGGAGTCCAATTCAAAAATTAAGACACCACTAAAACATATATAAAACATGCAAGGAAATACTTATGTTTCTTTAAAAATGTGTCTGTCGCGAAGCTGCTCCTTGACCTAAACAGAGTCGTTCACGGTCCTTCTTCTCGCGGTTTTGGAGCTCCCATGATTTGGAGTTGGCTTCTTCCCACAAGTGAGTTGATGGTGGCCCTTTTATAATCGTTTTCATTTCTCACTTTGGCTGCTCGAATAAGAGGTAATCAAAGAACTTTTCTTCTCTTCATAGATGCTCCATTTTTCAAAAGGTGAAATCACTTTTTTATTTTAAATCCTCACATGATGTGCATGAGGATTGAGGGGGTATAAGAACCATAAATCTGAACCGTTCATCACCGAAGCTATTCGATTTCCTTAATCTTATAGCTATTGGGTCAAGATCTCTTTACAACTTTGTCTACCCCTTTATAGACCTCTCGATGTCCATCATCACGGATTTTCTTTGCATCGGATGGGAACCAAAACCCAACAACAATCACGAGCTTAGGACACCCGAATTTGGAAAACAAGAGACCTATAACATAAGAGACCGAAGGTTCTCGATTAAATGCTCGCAAGAGCATTAACGCCAAGAACTACGAGAAAGTGCAAAATCGTACAAACATTTACAGAACATGAAAAGTTGCGGCGGCTTCTAGATTTTCTGGAAGCAGTTCTCTCCATCGAAGAATATCTGATTGGATGAATTACCAACATGATCCAAGAACAAAATAGACCCAATTGCATCTTCTGACAAACAGAAAGTGATGATCGCCGACAAAGTTCACCAGCGTCGAAGAGTAGCGTGGCCCAAACACCACCACCAGAAAAGTTGTAGCAACCGCTGTCGTTGTGCCTTCTTCATCAACCTCAACAACAACTTTATGATAAACTTTCGAAAGAAAAATTCGCGTCCACCTTCCAAACACATCCCGCTTAAATAAGAATCGCTCCATTTGAAAATGTATTGCATTCCCAAGCTCTTCAGCGCATTAGATGCTTCAAAGTCAAATGAGAAATTGAACTTTAGAATTATGAATGGAAACACCAATTCTCTCATTCAGAACATGTTTGTAGACGAAATTTGGTTCAGAAGCTACTCTTGTGGTCAGATTATGAAGCACATTCCTCTGATTTGCAAGAAAAAATAGCATTGAAAAGTTTGATTTGTTAAATGGCCACCTCGTTGCTATTTATATGATATTTTGAGGACCGTGAATGCGTTGGAAGATGAGATGAATTGTTTATTTCTGGAGCTCATGAAAGGTGCTTGCACCGTGCTTCAATCCAAGAGGTAAAAGTCATTAAATTTCGTCATGGAATGATCAAACAACAAGACGATGCCACCCCCTGCTTCGGTGTGGGGAGCGTTGCTCGGGGAGCGGTTAAGCGGGGGCAGAGAAAGGAGTTGGCAGGAGGGGGTTAGATGAGTGTGGATAGTTATTATGAAAATTTCTAAAAAATAGATTTTTTATGAATACTAAGTCATTTTCATAGTGCTAATAAAATAACCAATCTTTTTTCTCATGTTATACTTTATATAATAACCTTATTTCATCTATTTTTAATTTTATGCGTTTATATTGGCAGCCATATGGCTATTAGCAGCCTCAGTTTTTGAAAAAAAAATTATAACATCATTTTATCACTTGCTAAAGGCATGTATCATTTTATCACATGTTGCAGTTCAAGACAAACTGCTCATGACTGTCTGACAACGATTGCATGATCAAGCCAGTGACCAACTCTTAGCCTTAGGGAAAACTCAGTCTCTCAAGGTTCTCAATGTACCTAATCATCTTGAGTGCAAGAGTCCCTACTGAGTCTCGTGCTTCCATCTTGCATATAAACAATAACTTGGATAGAGCTAGCCAAACTTCTTTTGCTGAGCTTGTCCCTGAAATTTTTTCTTCGGGTGCCAAATTATCTCATAATCACACATGGTCTCATGTTGCTTTTGAAGCACATAGGTCATGGTAGAAAGCATGAGACATTCGACATCTAGGGAGTCGTCTATATAGTTCTTGTAAGCATCTTTATCTTCTCGGGAAGCATAAACGGCTGACTCCTCAGAGGGCGCTCTTCCAAGACATAAAGCTTGCGCTCTTTTCTGAGAATAATTTTCAGGTTCCTATACCGGTCAAGAAAATTTGTTTTATTAATCTTGTCCTTCTCAAGGATGGTTCTCAGGGACAAGGTGAAGTGTGAATCATTTGCCATGAAAATTATACTAAATTTATAAGTACTGTATTTCAATATATATATATATATATTTTAATTTTAATATGTACTTTTATTAAATTTTCTTACTATTTTCTTCAAATTGATAACCCTTAATATCAATTCAGAGAGTTTATACGCGAGACACTCACTAGTGGACAAGATCTGTATTTCACCCCCATCATAAGTTTGTTTTGGCTGATCACCCTTAATATAGCTATCTAGGTAGGCAACATTTCCATCACCATGCAACTTTTGCATGGTTGGTGAATAACTTTTATAGCCATTCAAATTATGGTGCATGTCAACCCTATGCCTTTAGACACACCCATTTAGATTGCCTAGTTAAGTTGGATCCGATGTCGACAACAAGATATCCTAATTATCCACATGCACCTTTACCAAGATAGATTATTGCATCTTGTTTTGACAAGTTCACACTTTATCGATCAAGGGAGAAAGTGTCAGTCATCAGAAGACATCTAAACGCTTAATATTAATTTAAGGGATTTTCAGGATAGATGATTAACAATTAAGCATGATTAACACAAAATAATTTCCACACATTTATACATAATCATGAAAATTACAACATTCACATGCTTGATATATCCCAGATATGCATTGAAGGAAACCATCAATAATTGATGTTCAAGGGTTAAATCTGAAAATTTAGAATAATTATTCATAGGGTCCCCCCTGAAATTCTCAAGTCAAATCAGTAGCACTTCAACCAAGGGCATGCGAAAAAACCAATACGACCGAACAATCGCGTGCACCAAGCCGCGCTCCTCTAAGTCCCGGAGATGCCCGAGAAGAAGGTAAAACTTGCGTAGACGCAAGCGACCAATAAGGGCCCAACACGCGTGCACGGGGCACACGGCCCGCGTGCGCGGTGCAGTCCGCACGACCATGACTACAGCCTTAACAGCCTAGCCCGACCGCAGCCTGTGCGGTCGCGCCCTACGCACGCGGCTTGCGCGGTCGCATTCTACCAGTGCAGCCTGCATGGTCGTTCCCTGCGTGCGCGGCCTGCGCTACCCCACCCTGCGCGTGCAGCTTCGACCTGTGCTTCCACGCCCCGCGAGCGTCCACCCTGCGTTGTCATTCACTTGTGCTCGCGCACTGCACCTGCGCGCGCACGGGAAGCTCCCGCACCACCGGGGCAGCCTGCGACACCGCCAACGGACCTTGCCGCCGCGAGCGAGCCTCGACCGCCCCTTTGCCGCCGTCCGCCTCCGGGCACCCTGCCTGGGCCGCCCGAACTACCCGGGGGAGGGGTACTTTCGTCATTAGGCTGTTTTTGGTAATCCGTATGATCAAAATGAAGCGACACCATTCACCAACACAAATCACTTCTTGGCGCAATTACTTACGCGACGCTCTAGAAAACTATAAATAGGCCCCTGGCTTTCATTTCAAGCCAAGCAACTCATAAGACGAGAGAGAGCTCTGAGGTTTTCCGGTGGGAATCGTGGACTTAGGTCGACACTCCACTTAAGAATTTTCTCCGTTCTTCTCCTTGCGGCACAGAATCTTCACGGCTCAAGTGACGTCAACCGCCTCCGCGAGAGCGCTCTCATCCAGGCTTCGCATAAACGAGAGCGCAGTTTCCTAAAGCACCAAGGACTTAGAAGATTTTTCAGTCGAAACGCTCCAACCAAGATTCTGTGAACTCAACATTATCTCAAGGCCGGAGTGGTTCCATCGGGGCTCTGAGGAATTAGTCATTTTCCTCCTTTTTCTGTACTTGTAATGGAGTAGCGGTTTGTCTCCCTCCGAGATCAAATCAACTTCTGTAATATCTCGAGAAGCTAGTGGATTTTGGCTTGGCACAGTTCCAGTCACTTGGTTTTTACCCCTTTCCAGGTTTTCCACGTCAAAAACGTCTCTTGTCCATTGCTGTGGTTTTCTTTAACTTATTGCTCGCCCGGATTGACTCTGAGCTAAGATGGTCGAATTCTCTAGATCGGAGAAAAGGTCAGTTGACCCGCAATAGTTTGGCGCCATATGTGGGAAAGTATTCTCAAAAGTTCTGGAAAGTTTTTGAATCCCTCAACTGACAACAATGACAAAGAGAAGCGCATAAATTACCGACGAAAGGAGCGCGCCAATCCAACCCCTAACCACTTTCCCACGGAAAACACCCCACTTCTAGGTGGATCCACCATCACTGCATCCCAAGCATTGAGGGAAGAATACATACCCCTGATGAGGGAGCACCGTACAAGAGCGCTCACCAAGCTAGAAGACTTTAGGGCTTGTTATGCTCCCTGCACTCACCGAAGCGGAGCTGCTCGCCAGCCGAGCCCGCACTCGCCGAAGCGGAGCTGCTCGCCAGCCGAGCCCGCACTCGCTGAAGCGGAGCTGCTCGCCAGCGGCCATCCCGCCCCAGGTGGTCTGCCCCTGGCCTCTCATAACAGCGGAGTTTGGCTGTTGGCAGACCAGCCCAAGGGGGCTTTCAGTAATTTCAGACCAGCAGAGGTAGGCTATTTGCAGGCCGTTTTCAGTTCTCTATAAATAGGACCCAAGGGGTATCTCAGAAGGCACGCTTACGAATTCTCAGGCCTCCTAGTGCTTTCTGAGGTACCTTAGCCCGCCAATCAGCTAAGGAGGTGAAGCGCTCTAAGATCTTCCGGGTGTGTGGTGGGACCTCCCTGCCGGGCCCTTGGTCTAGTCCTTGGTTCTTCACTTTCTTGTCATTTTCTTGCAGGAGCGAAGTAGGTGCGCGATCACCCCTTCCCCAATGGTCGAACTCCACAGAGACTGGTTTTCCGGTTTCAACACTCCCATCACGGATATCACTCCCAAAATTCAACAATTACGTAACCTGAGACAAATAATGCTTGAAGACACTGTCCGCACCAAGGATCCCATCGCCAATGAATCGTCCGACGCTGACAGTTCCATGCACCCCGCAATCCTTGACAAACTTCCCAGGCATGCATGGGAAACTTTCATACAATGAATGGAGCCACTACTCTGACCAATAAAGGATTCACTTGTGAGGAAGTAAGGCGCATGATCAAAGAGGAATAAGAGCATTGGGGCACCGTAACATAAAGGTGAAGCCCTTCTACGCCTTGCTCCGCAGATCTGGGTGTATCCTGCTCTACCCGGGATCCAACTCCCCAACTTCGAGACATTTGATGGGTCGACCGACCCTCCGGAACATATCAAGCACTTTGAAGACATCATGGACATATATAATACCATAGACCCGCTCTTGTGTCAGGTGCTCCCCACAACTCTAAGAGAGATGCTCACACCTTGTTATATTCTATGAAGGATGGAGAAATCGTGAACTTTACAAAGCTTGCCCAACTTTTCATGGATCAGTTCATTGCTAGCTAGTGGATCGGTCAAGACCCCTTATACCTCACGGGAATCCGGCAGACTGAGGTAGAATCGCTCAAGGATTACTTTCGTTGCTTCACAGTAGAGGCACGACTTATCCCGGGGGTTAGCCTCAAGCTCCTGCACGAAACCTTCCTCGGAGGGCTCAGACCAGGAAAATTCCACTCCATGGTGATAAATAAGGCATTGTACATCTACTATGACCTCAACCACTGAGTCAAGAATCAAATCATGGCAGACGAAGCTATCAAAGCACATTGACAACAATTCAAAGGAGGTACAAAAATAAAGAGGGATCTGAAGCCACTATGAGGCCCCAAGGGAAATGATGAGCATTCTGACAATCCCTGTTAGGGCCGAGAAACTTGTCCGCAGTAAGCGTATACTCCCTTGAATGCCACTCGAGCCAACATACTCTGTGACATCTGTGACTGTAGTGAACTCTACAGGCCCGAGCCGCTTGCGCCAAATTGGGGAAACTAGCCGTAATATTGTGACTTCCATCACGGACGTTGCCATGAGATAAAGGGTTACAAGTGGTTAAAGGACGATATCAAATGCCTCATCCAACAAGGTCTGCTCAGAAGATTTGTACAGAACTCCGCCCCAAACAAGCCCTCACTGCAGAACGACAATCCAGCTAAAAGCCGAGGAGCAGCCCGACACAGATAGGCTAGGGGGCACAAGAAGGGCTCTCTCCGTGCGATTAAGGCTTCGAGCTCCTGCGCTGCTGAGCATCCGCTCACGTGCTGTTAGGGCTTCGAGCTACCGTATTGTTGAGCATCCGATCCCACACTACTCGAGCTTTAGGATCCCATGCTTCTAGGGATTCATGCTCCCATATTGTTGAGCATCCGCTCCCGCGCTACTAGGGCTACGGGCTCCCGCGTTGCTGAGCATCCACTCCCATGATGCTAGGGCTTCGAGCTCCTGCACTATTGAGCATATGCTCCCGTGCTGCTAGGGATTCGGGCTCCCGCGCTGCAGAGCATCTGCTCCCGCGCTTCTTAGGATTTGGGCTCCCGCGCTACTAAGCATCCACACCCACATTGCTATGACTTTGAGCTCTCGCGTTGCTGAGCATCTGCTCCCGCACTTTGCCTAGGTACAAAATTCTATCATGGCTCTAGAATCAAAATTTGTTCTATGGTCATATCTGATTTTGACCATAGAGCAGTTCAATTCATTATGTCTTTGTCTGACAAAGCTAGTGAAAGAGTCAAATATATCTAACTTGTGTTTCAGAAAGAATACACATACAAAATGTTAGCAGTCGTCAACAATAACCAATGTGTAATCTTTATCTCCTAAACTACGGACCAAAAAAGTCCATATGAAGCAGATATAAGTATTTTGAAGAATCTTTGGCAACAATAAAAGTAGCCCTTGTTTGCTTACCCATCTAGCATGCGTGACATAGTCTCTCTTTAACACACTTAATATCAGGTGCATCACGCACTAAGTTGTGAGAGAATAATATACTTATAGTTTTGAAATTTGTATGTGTCCATCTCTTGCGACATTAATAACAAAGAGATGCAATATCTTTTGCCAAAAAGCACACTGGTGTAAAAGACTCTAAGTAAAGAAAATTTAGATAAAAAATATTTCTTCTCTGAGTGCCTGATCAAATTGTTTCTGAATTAGCGGACGATTTTTTCAGACGCTTGTTCTTGTAAAACTCATCCATATACCCTTTTTCACATAATAGACTTATACTTATGAGACTATGCTTTAATCCTTCAACATAAGCCATGTTTGTGAAAGAGACTATATCGTTAGTAATTATACTGTAGCCTTTTGTAATTCCTTTATTGGATCTGTCAAAATTAACTTTTGGGTCATCTTTGACTGAGGTGAAATTTTGTAGGAGGTTTTTTATTTCGGTCATATGCTTGGAACATCAACTGTCCAAATACCAGATAGGATTTTTATTGCCCTTTGGACATGCCTGCATTCACAGATTAAACACCCATAGGAGCCCAAATAATTTTGGGTCCTTGGTTATTAGATAAACACCACTAGGAATGTTAACATTACGAGGGGTCATTCTTGCATTGTTAACTCGGAGTGTATTATAATTAATAGAATTGAACCAACAATTTATGACGAAATGACCAATTTTTCTACAACACTAACAGTCAAATCTATTGTTCCTTCTTTTCTTCTCCTACCTCACCTTTTGAACGGAAGGTCTGGCAGGAGCTACTGATCTAGAAGTAGAAGCCTCATGAGAACAACACACACTCAACTTCTTTGTCCCATATGGCTTTTTAGCAACATGTTTGACTTTCAGTGCTTTCTTAGCATTCGATCCATAAACAAATGGACCATGATCCTTAAGGATGATCTCTTTATGAGATGCCTTGAGAGTACTCATTCCAAGATTTTTGGGACAGCTCCATCCTTGGTTATTCTTGTTAGATACAACATGCGTTGGTCTAGCAAAATGACCATAGGATGTTTCAAAGTCATATTGATTTGTCGAAAAAACTACCTTCTTGAAGGAAGGTTGACTTTAAGGAGCCTTCGCTTTATCCTTAGCAGCATCATATCCAAAGCCACCCTTCTTAGAGGCTGAAAATCCATCGATGAGAGGAAGAGCATTCTTTGGCTTCGAGAAGCTTTCTACAAGCTTCTTTTCAGTCAATAACTTTTCTTCCAATTCATTTATGGTCTTCTCTTTCAAACTTAATAGCTCAGTAGAGCATTCTAGTTTCTCTTTCAGGGATTGAATTTCATCTCTGAGAGAAGTCAATCTTTCAATTACCTCCCTCAGTTTAGAATCCAATGCTTTGAAAGAGACGATCTCTTTGGCTTGAGATTTGACCAACTTATGGAATTTGTCAAATCCCATCAGTAATGCTTAATACTGCACCATTAAGTTAGAATCCTCCTCAGATGAGTAGTCTTCATGACCATCGAAGGTTCTATTAGATTCAAATAGAGAAGTATGTGAATTTACCTTCTCATTATATTGGGAGTCGCAATTATCCTGGTCGGTATGTGCCATAAGCCCAAAATATGCTTCCTCATCCGATCTTGACTCACTTGAGTCATTATTGCTAAAAGTCTTCGACTTCTTAATGATGAAGCTCTTTTCTTCTTTCTTTTTTCCTTTGAAGGATCTATTTTCTTCTTTTTTTTGATCTTTACCACTTTTTATGTGGGCAATTGACGATCATGTGCCCTGGTTTATTACAACAATTGCAAAGTATGTCAGAAGAAATATGTTTGTTTTGTTTAAATTTATATTTGTGGTTGTTGTTGTAGCTCTTCTTATGATGTTCACCATGACGACGAGATCTTCTGTGATCAGAAGAAGATGGCTAATTTTTCATTTGCCTCCTTTTGTCGAGCATCCTCTTAAACTATCTAGAGAGTAAAAAAACTCTTCATCTGACATTTCAGACCTGGAGGTGCTTGGCTCTGAATCTTTATGTTCATTTGAAGCTTGTGTCCTTATTGGTGACATAGCTCTGCCTTTTTGTGACCCTTCAGACTTCAGTGCTACAGATTTCTCTCTGACTGAAGTCATGTTTCCCTCTTCTTCTTACTTTCTGATGTTGAGTTGTAGTTTGTGGGAAAGCTATTGGAACCCCAGTTTGTATTTGGGCAAGGACTGCTATTACGATTGCTTAGAATGACCCAACATGTATAGTCTAGGGATATAGGTTTTCCAGGGTCAAAGTCAGCAACACAAACTTAGACTGTTAGTACTCTACTTCAGAAGACTTTAGAGATAGAAGACCTCAAAGGAAAAGTAGTTAAAATGATTGCAGGAAAGTCGTTCGACGATAGCTAAACTCAGCTCGAAGTTTGTCGATCTCAGATCGACGAACTCAGAGTTCCTTCTCTGAGTTGAGCTCGACGAAAGTCTAGCTGAGATCGACGAACTATGATCTCATATCAAAAGTTCAGCTCGACGAAGGACTATCTCAATTCGATGAACTTGGAGCTCAGATTGGCAAGCATGTTTTCAGTTCGATGATCTTGGAGCTCAACTCAACGAAGGAGAATTCTTAGCTCGACGAACTTGGAGTTCAGGTCGACAAAATCATTGCTGAGTTCGACTTACTCTTTCCAGGTTCTGTTCGATTATTCTTCTCTACAGTTTCTCAGTCCGACAATCAGTTTGATTTCAAATTCTATTATATTAAGACAGTATTGCTCTGATAATTAATGCTCAATATTCTAAAGAATATAGCCATTCTGGGTAGAATTAATTATGGTTTTCACAGAGTTATTATTCTACGATATTCAATGGGACAGTTAGAGAAATGCATTCAAGATAAATATTAGCCGTTCAGAATCCTAGAAATTATGCAGAGAATTTCAAAGGAAAGATTTAAAATTCAAATGGTTTTGAATCTGAAATCATATATAAAGTGATTTTCCTTCAAAAGATAAAAAAAATATAGGAATGAGAAACAACAACAACAAGGCAATGAATTAGTGAAAAATAAGAGCAAGCAGTAATCAGTGAAGAATAACATAGCTCTCATACTCACAGAGTTCTTCATCATCTGCTTCAAGCTTTTAAGGGATAACTAATCAAAATCAGTCTAAAAGATTGAAGAACAACATCACATTTGAAGGCATACACCCCGAAGCAAATCTTCCACTCCTGATCAAACACATACAACTCAGGGGGAGCTTTGACAACATCAGATCCACTAGTCTTCTCTCAGATTATTAACAGAGAAGACATCTTCAACTTTATGTTTACTTCATCCAACTGTGTACAGGGTTTTAACTCTCTTCAAAAGGTAGACTTTTGGTTGTTAAGTCTCTTTATCAAAAGACTTAGATTAGTTTTTGGGCACCTAATCAAAAGCTCAAAGGGTTGTTAGATCTCCCTTATAAAAATAAATCTTGTGGTGACAGTGTACCTGAGCAAAAACTTGTGGTGGCAAGGAACCTGATCAAAAACTTGTAGTGGATTCCTACCAGGGTGGTAGAAGAGTGGATGTTCCTAGGTTTATTGGGGAACCACTATAATTCTTGTGTCGACAGTGTTGATTATTTATGTGCTTGTGTGCTGTGATATTTCCTGTTTTATACTTATATATATCCCTTTATTTTAATCTGCTATAAAATCCAGTAAATCATTTTAATACTCTATTCACCCCCCCCCCCCCCCTCTAGAGTAATCATAAGATCTATCCCTCGCTTTCAATTGGTATAAGAGGGTCGTTTCTTGGTAATACCGGCTAACACCTGAACCAAAAGATCTGATAGATCTTATTCTTATCTAGATTTTCTATCCTGGTACAAAATAAGGAATTTTCAAGCACTAGACCTCTAGTGTGCAACTTGATTAAGTTTGCACTTTGGAAGGCGAGAATTAAACTTTATATGAATTCCATTAATGAAGACATCTACAATTCTATTTTATCAGGTCCCCCTACTCTATTTGCAATAGCCACTACAAGAACTAGTGTTGTTCTACCACCTGAATGGACAGAGGCTCAAAAGAAGCAGAAAGGTACAGATGTCAAAGCAATGAACATCCTGGCTCAAACTATGTCTGATGACATATTCAAGAAGGTTGTTGAATGCACTTCAGCCAAGGATATCTTGGATTCCCTAAATGGGATTGTTGCAGGATCTGCAGATCAGAGAAAGGACAGAAGAGCCCACTTGATTTCTCAATATGAGAATTTCAAGAAGGGTGAATCTAAATTAGTTGTTGAGATGTACACCAGACTCAGCCTCATCATCAATGAGCTAAAAACCCTAGAGAAGGACATCTCATTGACAGAAGTCAATGACAAGATCCTTATATGCTTCCCTAACACATGAGACTCTAGGATCTAGCCAATCAAGGAAGCTAGAAGCTTGAATGAGATCTCAATAGAGACCTTGTTGGGAAAGCTCAAGTCTTATGAGCAACTTATCAAGACAAGGGAAGCTGAACAAGTGGCTTCACCTTTAGTAAGGAAAGAGAAAATCATAGATTTTCAAGCTACAGATGAAGAAGAATCTCTTCCAGCAAATGAAGACTTCATGGGTCTTCTGGCCAAAAGATTCTACAAAATGGCCAAGAAGGACTTCAGGAGAAGGTCTTCCAGAAATGAAGACAAACCCAGGTATGACAAAACTCCCACTAAAGAAATTGTTTGTTATGGGTGCAGGAAACCTGGACACATATTGCAAGAATGTCCTGAGAAGAAGAAAGAAAATAAGAAGGAGATAGACTCCAGAAAGCACTCAAACAAATCCTCTTCAAATAAATACAGGAAGAAAGAGAGAGGATTTGTAGCTGAGACATGGAGTGACTCAGATTCAGACTCTTCATCCAGCTCCAGTGAGGATGAAGAAGAAGCAAAAGCTAAAGAAATCTATATGATGGCAATCAATACATCATGCAGCAACTCTGAGTCAGAATCAAAATCATAGGAAGACCAGGAAATCTATACCTTTGATTTTACTTCTAATCAATTCAAATCAGACTTTAAATTATTATGTAAAGATTTAATTAAATCTGAGAAGGAAATCAAACTTTTAATAGAAAAATTAATTAAACTTGATAATTTTTCTTCAGAAAATTCAAAACTTAAAGAAGACTTAAAAACTGCTTCAGAACAAATATTATCTTTAGAAAATAAACTAAATGAGGCTAAAATATTTGAAGAATCCCTTAATAGGAGAAGTATCAAATTGATAGACATCACAAGCACAGTAAATGCTAGATTAAATAGCAAACTAGGCTTTGGTGCTTCATCAAGTCAACCTTATATTTTTGAGAAAAATATATTATCTAAACCCCTGAATTTCATTTCTGCAAAAGAAAAAGGAAAAGAAAAAGTAAAAGATACTAATAATGAAACAGAGGTTTTAAATCAGACTAAATAATAGAAAAATAAAAAATCTCATAAAAATAATGTTCAACAAAATTCGTCGAACCGAGATCGACGAAATCAGTATTATACGTCGAACGGCGATCGACGAACTCTGAACCCAGAATTATGGTATTATTACTTAACAAAAGGTGCTCGGTGAAATAATTATGATTCGTCGAACAGAGATCAACGATCGTGGAACGCAGGAAATGAGTATTATCATTCTGTGAACCGAGATCGATGAAATCAATACTTTTCGTCAAACTCAGATCGATGAACTCAACTAAATTCGTCGAACTCAAATTTTCGAAATAGAAATTTAAATTTTTATCAAACAAATAATCAAAAACCAAAACTTGTTACTTTTTTTACTTAGTGGATAATCCCTCCTAGGAGATATCATCCATTAGGTTATAAGGATCAACCTAATTGTTCTTATATTTCCAGTTATTGTTTTGAAAGAAATCAAGGACCCAAGGTAACCTGGCTCAAAAACACCTAACTTATTTTAATGCAAGTGAGGAACTATCCTACCACAGAGGAGCAGTGGTATTTGGATAGTGGATGCTCAAAACTTATGACAGGTTCAAAGGCCAACCTAAGTGACTTTAAAGTAAAGCTTGGATCCAAAGTGATCTTTGGAGACTCCAATTGTGGACAAACAGAAGGATATGGAAATGTCAAGATTGGAGCAGTCACATTCAAAAAGGTTGCATATATGAATGGATTGAAGCATAACCTCATATCCATAAGTCAACTATGTGATGAAGGTTATCAGGTAACTTTTAACAAGTCCTTATGCTCTATTATTTCTGATAAAAACAAAATTGTTTTAACTGGTATTAGACAAGAAAACATATACTTAGTTAATTTCAATTCAGCTAAATCAAAAATTTGCTTATTTAATCAGATTAGTAAAGCTAGTGAATTATGACATAAGAGACTAGGTCATATAAACCTTAGGACAATAGCTAAATTATCTAAGGACAACCTTGTTAGAGGACTACCTTTTGGCTCCTATAAGAAGGAAGGACTCTACAGGGTTTGTCAATTAGGCAAGCAAATTAAAAATAGTTTTAAATCCATTAATAAAAGTGATTCACCCAGAATATTATACTTGCTACATATGGACCTTTTTGGACCTATTGCAGTACAGAGCTTGGGAGAGAAGTCATATACCTTAGTGATTGTTGATGATTTCTCTAGATTCACTTATGCTTTCTTTCTGAAAAACAAGTCAGATAACTTTAAAGTTCTTACAGACTTTCTCAAGAGCATACAGATTGAGTACTCTACTCAAGTTGCATTGATTAGAAGTGATCATGGCACTGAGTTTGAATCTCTTCTCATGCAAGAATTCTGTGAGAAGGAAGGCATCTGGCATTGTTTTTCTGCTTCTAGAACTCCTTAACAAAATGGGGTAGCTGAAAGGAAAAATAGAACCCTGATCTAATCTACAGGGACATTACTGGTAGATTCTCACTTGCCCCTATCCTTTTGGGCAGAGGCAGTAAGCATAGCAAATTATGTTCTGAATATAAGTCTAATTCATAAACTTAAGGGTAAGACCCCCTATGAATTACTTAAAAGAAAGAAACCTAAAATAAACTATTTTAAAGTATTTGGTTGTATACGTTATATTCACAATAATGACAAGAAATATCTTAAAAAATTTGAAGCCAAGGTTACAGAGGATATTTTTCTTAGATATCCCCAAGTCAGCAATGCTTATAGGGTTTTTAACAAATCAACATTAAAAATGGAAGAATCTGTACATGTAACTTTTGGTGAGACTAACATGTTTTACAAGGAGAAGGATTCTTCTACCATAAGAAAATTTATAAGTACCAAATCTGTGTGAGAATATGGATGATTTAATCCTAACACAAGAGGATATATCATATCCTTCTCAACAGATTACTGTTGATGAAAGTGATGAAGATATTCAGGAAATTCATGTTGAAGATGTTATGGCTAATGAAATTTCACAAGAGGAATTAATTCCACATGTGTTTGAAAAACCAAATCTACCCTCTGATCTTGTCACACTTAGAGATCATCCCATATCTCAAGTGACTGGAGACATATCAGCTGGTGTGCAAATAAGGCATCAATTCAAACAAGATTTGATGCATGCTTGCTTATTTCTCAAATTGAATCTCAATCCATAAAAAATGCAGAATAAGATCCCCACTGGATTATTGTAATGCAAGAGGAGCTAAATCAATTTGAGAGGTATAGAGTTTGGGATTTAGTTCCAAGACCCAAAGACTACCCAATCATTGGAACTAGATGGGTATTCGGAAACAAGTTGGATGCTCAAGGATCAATTGTAAGGAACAAAGCAAGATTGGTGGCTCAAGGCTATTCTCAGGAGGAAGGCATAGATTATTACTAGACCATTGTTCCTGTTGCAAGGCTAGAGGCAATCATAATTTTTTTTGCTTATACAGCATATCAGAAATTCAAAGTTTATCAAATGGATGTCAAGAGTGCATTTCTCAATGGAGAACTCAAGGAGGAAGTGTATGTTAAACAACCACCAGGTTTTATCTCTTCAACTCATCCTTCTTATGTTTTTAAGTTGCATAAAGCTCTCTATGGTCTAAAGTAAGCTCCAAGAGCTTGGTATGAGACCTTGACTAGTTTTCTTTTAGAGCATAAATTTTCTAGAGGCATGGTAGATAAAACTTTGTTTTTCAGGCATCATAAGGATAAAATTTTGCTAGTTCATATTTATGTAGATGACATAATATTTGGATCTACTGATTCCAAACTTTGCAAAAAGTTTTATGACTTGATGCATTCAAAGTTTGAAATGAGTAGCATGGGTGAACTATCTTACTTCCTTGGTCTCCAAGTGAAGCAATCCCCTAATGGTTTCTTTATATCCCAATCTAAATATATTA
The DNA here is from genome assembly GCA_039513925.1 of Platanthera zijinensis. Lineage (NCBI taxonomy): Eukaryota > Viridiplantae > Streptophyta > Magnoliopsida > Asparagales > Orchidaceae > Platanthera > Platanthera zijinensis. Next base: position 109,264,531 of record CM077095.1, on the reverse strand, counting down.
AGGAGCTACTTAAAAGATTTGGGATGTCTGATGCCTCAACCATGAAAACACCCATGCCCTCCAATACTGTAGTTGATACTGATGAATAGGGAAAACCAGTTGATTAGAAAATATATAGGGCTATTGTAGGGTCCTTATTGTATCTTTTATCAAGTAGGCCTGATATCATGTTTGCTACATGTATTTGTGCTAGGTTTCAAGTAAATCCCAAAGAATCTCACCTAACTTTATTAAAAAAGATTTTGAGATATATAAAGTGTTGTCTAAATCTTGGACTTTGGTATCCAATAGAGTCAGAATTTGACTTAACTGGATTCTCTAGTTCTGACTATGCTGGATGTAGAGTTGACAAGAAAAGCACATCAGGAACTTGTCAGTTTCTTGGTGATAGGCTTGTGTCCTGGTTTTTCAAGAAACAAACATTTGTGTCAACATCAACTGCTGAAGTTGAGTATATGACAGTTGGTAGTTGCTGCTCACAGATATTATGGATTAAAAATCTGCTACTGGATTATGGTTTCAACTTAAATAATTCAACTATCTTTTGTGATAATACCAGTGTTATTTAAATTGCACGAAATCCAATACTTCATAGTAGAACCAAGCATATTGAGATTAGACATCATTTCATTAGAAATTGTGTGGACAATAATAAAATTAATCTTATCCTTATCTCTACTGATTTACAAAGAGCAGACATCTTCACCAAACCATTGGATGAAAAGAAATATATGTTCTTCTTAAATTAGCTAGGTATGATTAATGGAGAAGGTTTAATTTGATTTTTGTCTGAGGTCGAAGAATTGGTCACCTTTCGTTGAACGGAGATCAACGATCTGTAACCTCTTCTTGAGATTTTTCGTCGAACGGAGATCGAAGAAATCTCTTTGTGAACGTTTTCGTCAAACAGAGATCGACGATTTTGCTTCATAATATTTTTCGTCGATCGGAGTATGACAAACTGTTTTCCCCCTATTCAAACTGCAATCGAAGCTTTTATTTCTTCATGAAATTTTTTCGTAGACCTGAGTTCGAAGATTTTCTTTTGCGTCAGACGGAGTTTGCCGCTTCATCTTCTGAAAACCTATAATTAGGCTTTCATCGAACTCCATCCCACACTTTCCAGTTCTCTTGCACTTGATCTTTTCTTTTTACAGGCATGATGATTTCAGCGGCGACCCTCTCGGGAATGAACTTTGATGCAGGATTCGACATTGACATCGACTCTTTCAACCATTCTGATAAAATCTTCAAAGACATACTTCAGTTATTCGAGACTCCTCAGCTGAAAAAGTTTATGACCCTAAGGATCAAGCTTCTAGTTCAGGAAATCAAAGAATGGGTTTTCACAGCAACATTTCCAGAACAAACCTCCATCTCTGGATCAATCTCTGGTCATCAGGTTTTTCTTACCCCTGATATTCTAACAAAAGTTTTTGTTTTATAAATGGGGAAGATGATTTTGAATTATCTAGCAATGAGTTTAAGGATATTCTAGTTATCATGAGTCACTCCCAAGGAAACCCTAATAAATTACTGAAGAAGAACTTGACTGATGAATACAAGTTCTTGGCTAATGTGGTTGGAAAAGTCATCTTGGGCAAGCACTCTGCCTATGAATACATTACCAGGCACCAATTCCTTTTGATGAGTGCCCCAATTAATCATAAATCGATGAACTAGGGTAGTATTCTGTTTGGTTTGATTAAAAAGAAAATCAGTAAAAAGGATGTGAGTTTTGGAAGAGTTCTGGGCATCTTCCTCCAGACAAAGGTGCCAGAACTATTGGTCTCCCAGACCATCTTTGTAAATGCCTCTAAGAGGCTTACCTCTACCCTCTTTGGCAAATGGGAGAGGGTAATCCCAAAGCCCTCCAGGGCTTCCTCTTCTAGGATAGCTTCAAAGGACACCAGGGCTGAAACAACCACTCTCTCAACCCCTGAAGAAGCTCCTGCTCCTCCCTCTCCTGCTCATATACCATCCACTAATATTACATACACACCTTCTACCTCTATCCCTCCTGTTTCACCATCTCAACCTCCATCTCTACCACAATCACCAATCCACATTCCTGAGGATACACCATCTCCTCCTCAATCACCTCAAACATAATATTTTTGTTATATTCCATCCACTTCTACTCTTCCAAATCAACCTCTGTCATCCCCTACCTTCAATATACTCTCATCTCCATCTCCTTAACCCTCTCCACAATATTCACCTCTTCAAGATGAACTTCCTGATTCCATCCCTCAACATATTTCACAAATATTCCCAACCTTCCAACATTCAGACCTACCTCAAGCACTCTCCATCTGTTCCAACTGAAAGACTTGATTTTAAGAGCCTAGACACCTAGAGGAGGGTGAATAGGTTCTAATTTTCTTTAAGAATTTTAGGAAATTAGCTAGTTCTAACTCAGCACAAAAAATTCAATACATAGCATAATAATCATAGCACAGCATACACCAAATTTATAGTGGTTTTCCATGGTATGGGTACATCCACTTTTCCCCTTTGCCTATCTAGTAGAGAACTTAATTCAGCCCAACTTCCCTCCACTTACTCAAATCAACAGATCTTACAACTCAGAACCAGATTGGTTCCTATAGCTCAGACTTATACAAGTCTTACCTCAGATTCTTCCCAAGAACCCTACCTCAGGCCTCAGCCCTACCTCAGCCTTTATCACTAGGTCTACAACTCAGACTTTCATAAGTCCTACACCTCAGGCATTAATCCCTACCTCAGCCTTTATAATTATAGACTTACAACTCAGATCTTACAAAAGATCCTACAAGAAACTGAGTGTTTTAAAAGGTACAGAAATTTCACCATATAGAACTCTCTATTGGTGTGAGCTTCTTGATAAGTTCTTGAATAAACTGAATCTTCAGATCCAACCTGACTTAGCTGATTCAAAGCTTATTAATTGAACAAAATAAGGTTGATCTTCACTTGATGTACAAGTTGATCTTCATATAGCTCCCTCCTTAAATTCAGAATTAGATCTAAATCTTTCTTACAGACTGTTCTGGATCTGCCTTCTTAAGGGTTTACACTTTTCTTGTTGTCAAACTCTCTTTCCCGTAATTGCTTGATTACTTCCTTAGTTATCTCTGGTTGTCATGGATCAGTCCCATATATAGAGTTTCCTCATGATTACCGCCTGATCCGGTTTGTAACAACCTTCTGACAGTTTTGACAAAGGTGTCAGACCTGTTAGTTATGACAACTGTCGAGTCACCAGTCATGACAGTTGATTCCTCAAAGACTTTACAACTCAGCATGATCCACTCAACAAACTGCTTCACATGTGTCGACACAAATAGACTTAGTGTCGACACAAGCCTTGATGATGTTGACACAACACTTAATGTGTCGACACAGTCATTCTTCTGCTTCTCGACACAGCTTCTGATTGTATGTGTTGACAGAAGTCCTGTGTGTCGACACAACTGCTTCTGGTCTCGACATAACTGATGCTGACAGATGGTGTTGAGTGTATGCCCATCTCTCGTTGAGTGTGTGTTGAGACGTCATTGAGTGTTTGTCTACACAAGTCCTGTGTGTTGACACAAGCCTTAAGACTCAGTTTAGCTGTTGTTGTTAGATGGCGTTGAGTGTCGTCTAGATGTCGTTGAGTGTGTGTCGAGACAAGTCCTGTGTGTCGACACAGCTTCTGCTTCAGGTGTCGACATAATTCTTGGTGTCGACACAACTTCTTCTTCAGGTGTCAACACAATGCCTGGGTGTCGACACAACTTCTTCTTCAGGTGTCGACACAATGTCTGGGTGTCGACACATGCCTTGCTTCTAGTGTCGACACAACTTCTGGGTGTCGACACAACTTTTATGTGTCGACACAATTCTTCACAAGTGTCAACACTTGTACTTAGAGAATTTTCTTGCAAACCTTACACCTGCACAATGAAACTCAAACATCCATCAAATACAAATTGATGTATATCAATGAGTAAGATGAGGCTTCTCCAAATCTGATATATATTTTTTAGTGTACCCAACAATCTCCCCCTATTTGGAGAAGTCATAACCCTTAGTCAAAGATATACATCACTCATAATAAAACACACAAAAAATATATATACATACATTTTACTGCAGGATAACAACTAAAATCAATACTGAAACTGATTTCATTCATTAATCAGGAAATTCTAGGTTTACTTGTTTTTCTTAAGAACAACAACAAACAAAAGATTATATTGTTCTAGACATTAGCCTATTTATCCTAAGATAGGCTCCTTAAATATAATTCCTTTCCCAGATCTGATCTTAGCCTGCACAGTAGGTTCAGTATCATCAGCTGGTTTCTTTCCTTTCAGATCCTTCTTCTTCTTCAGTTCTTCAGCCTTTATCCTTTGCCTTTCAAAATAGTGAAAAGGTTTTGGGAAGTACATGCTAGGCTCTAGAGCATTAGCAGGTAACTTCCCAGCTTTTGCACTCCTCCTGTACTGAAGAATGGCTTCTTGCCTGGCTTGATACTTGTTCCACTCTTGCTCAGAGTACCATTTACCCCTATCATAGGTCTTGTCCTTCATAGCTTTCCAGGCAGTCAAAATAATATTCTTGGAAGTAGGGCTCCACTGCTCAAAATTAGGCTTCAATTCAGCCTGCTCTCTAAACCTTTTCTTGGACAGCTGTGCTTCCTTCTGAGCTTCCTTGGCAGCCTCTGACATATCTACTTTTTCAATGATAATATTCTGTGCCTCCTTTGGAGGGTTATACATTGTCTGAAATTCTTGTTGGACTATGTCAAAATCAGCTGGAGGGTAAATAACCTGTGCAACCTCTAGCTGATCCCCTTCAATGTAGATAGGTTATACTCCAGACTCAGCAGTATTATCATCCTCACATAGGGGTGCAAATCCAAGAGTAGCTCTGATGGTATTAGATACCCATTTTGCATGATCAAAGTTGGATTTGAATAATATTCTCTCCCCCTTTATGACTTCTCTGGCTATATGATCTCTCAGATCAGTCTTTTGAAACCTTATTTGATCAGCCATATATTCTGTACCTTCTTTGTAGTAGGCTTTGAACTTAGTCAGGGTATCAGAAATTGTCTTTTGAGAGGCTTCAATGGCTGATTGGACAGCAGCTAGATCTTCTTGTATTTGCTTTGATATTTTAGTTTTCAAATCAGTGGAAATACTTCCCAGTTTTTTGAGAATTTCTTTATGGGAGTCTTTGAGATTTTCATTAGACCTGAATTAATTTTCTAAAATATATCCTTGCTTGGTGGCAATGTCCTAAACCTCAGTCTTCAACAGCTGTTGTTGCTCAGCCAAATATACTACAACATTGCCTCCCTTATGGAAGCAATCTGTCATCTCTTTCTTATGCAGATTGACTTCAAATATGATGGATTTAATGTCTTGAGCCAGCTGAAACTGCAGTTCTTTATTGGACTCATCCACATATTTCTCTAAGGACTGCCTTTGTTCATCCAATTTGACTTGCAGTTGGACCAGTAATGAACTGAAGTCCATGCTTGGAGCAGGTGGTGGTGTGACTGTTTGCAAGGCTTTCTTGTAGTCTGAGCTCCTTTTCCTGATTGCAACCATTTTCCTCTTATTATCCATAGAGGCTTCCTCATCATCAGAAGATTATGATGAGCTTTATATATCAACTGTGTCCTTATTATAAGGAGCATTCAATAGCTCCTCCCCCTCAGTTCCTGGAAGTTCCTTTTCTACCTGTGACTGCTCCCTCTCAGTCCTTGCAGCTGGTAAATTAAGAAACAGCTCTTCCATAGTTACCTCTTGCTGCATTTGTACAGGAGGAACAAGATTAGTTTGGAAAACAAAAGGTTCTCCCTGGACATCTAGATTTTTGTCCAGGGCCTTCTCTATAAAGGAGATACTTACTTGCTCATCTTGAGCTGTATATTTTATCTGCACATCTTGCGCTTCCTTCTCAATAATTTCTAGTGCTTCTTTGTTTATATCTGATACATTGTCCATCACTGTATCAGCATCATACTCACTCTCCAGAGTAGCTTCAGCAATACCTCCCCCTTGGGCAGGCAGCTCAGATAATTCAGTGTCTTGTACTGCTGGTTCAGTCTGTGCTCCCCCTGGAGTGGAGTCTATCTATTGTTTGGGGTGCTGACTGCTCTCTTATAGATCTTGAGCTTCTTTTTGTTGTCGGTCTTCATCTGAACTGAAGACTACCTCCTCTTCATAATCACTGGAGGATTCTTCTTGTTGAACAATTTCTTTCTTTTTCTTATATTTCTTGACCTGTTTCTGTGGAGTAGAAACCTCTTTGGTTGATACTCTATCCCATCTGGATAGAATCCTTACATCCATTCTCCTCATATGGTTGATCTTGGATCCTGTTAGTTGGTTCATAACATCTGGTATTGTAGAAGCTAGACATAAGCTTAGTATCCTTCCCAGATTTGGCTTCTTTACTCCTTCTTGGATCTTGTCAATTACTATTGATGCCCAATCTATTTTTATAGTGAATATGACCCTTGTAATTAGATTGAACATGTAGACTGAAACTCTGTCATGTCCACCAGTCTTACACAGAATCACCTTGCCTACTATTTCAGACAGAAATTTTCCTTGGGAATTCATCCCTTTCCGGGTAATGGATGATCCAACTTTGGTATTAGGGTTCAGCTCACACCAACTTAGGTCATCTTTAGTTATGGATGGAACTATTTCATCATCATCCTTAACCATGGGAAGTTGGAGTGATTTCTTGATTGTCTTTAGTGTTAGTTTCACTCGGGAATCCTGAACTGTCGCTTTGATCTTCTTCCCTTTAGTGTCCACAGTTGCTGATGAATAGAATTTCAGTACTTCCTTTTTCCAAATTCTTGTTGGTTCTGAGACCAAGAACTCCAAACCATTTTTCGAAATTAGGGTAATTGCACCCTGGATGTCTTGTGAGGCTGTCGTGAATCCCCCACGCACAAGCTCATAACCTTCATTCACCTTGTCATCCTTGTGGGGCGCCATTGACAAGAGAGAGAGAGAAGAGAAGTGAATATCTATGTCGACACAAGATCTAGAGTCGAGAAATCTGAAGGCATAGTTGACTAGATTCTGTCTCCCCCTATTTATAGTCTACTGGTAAAGGGTAGGTCAAAGGACGCACCTTAATTAGTATTAATACTTGTCGACATAGTTGTACATGTGTCGACATAAAAGACTTAGATCTCAACAAAACTAAATTTTAGTCGACATGTCTATGTGTTGACATATCTATGTGTCGACATACTTGTGTTAGTGCCGACACGGGCTGGTCATGTCTCGACATAGTTGTGTCGACACCTATTCTTCTATCAACACAAATACTGTTTCTGTGTCGACGCATCCTTTTTCTTTATCGACACAACATAATGAGTGTATCGACACAATTTGTTTATGTGGGCACAAACATTATACTTAGACAAATTTCCAGAGAAATTTTCTACTGACATATACTACTTAGGAATACTTGAGCTGACCTAGTCTAGGTTCAATATACCTAATTCAATTTTGAAATGATTGAATTTAGTTTCATCCAGAGGTTTTGTAAAAATATTAGCTATTTGATTATTTGTGTTTACAAATTATAGACTAATATCTTCCTTCTCCACATGTTCTCTTATGAAATGAAACTTAATTTCTATAAGCTTAGTTCTGCTATGTGAAATAGGTTTTTTAGCAATAGAAATAGCACTAGTAGAATCACAGAATAGTGGAATTCTACTTACCTTGATGTCATAGTCTTCAAGTTGATGATTTATCCACATCAACTGTGCACAGCAGCTGTCTGGAGCTATATATTCAGGCTCAGCTGATGATATAGCTACACTTGTTTTCTTCTTGCTGCACCATGACACCAGCATTCCACCTAGGAATTAACAAGTTCCTGTGGTACTCTTCCTGTCTTCTTTACACCCTGCAAAGTCTGCATCTGAAAAGCATGTTAGTAAGAAATCTCTATTCTTAGGGTACCAAAGACCTAGATTAGGTGTGCCCTTAAGATATCTCAAAATCCTCTTGACAACAGTGTAAAGAGATTCCTTTGGGCAAGCTTGGTACCTAGCACAGACACATGTAGCATACATGATGTCAGGTCTACTAGCAGTCAAGTAGACTAGGGAGCCAATTATCCATCTATACAAAGACTCATCAACAGGTTTCCCTATCTCATCTTTGTCTATATGCATACTTGTTCCCATTGGAGTTTTCATGGTGGAGGCTGAGTCCATTCCATATTTCTTAATCAACTCCTTGGTGAACTTAGACTGGGATATAGACAGTTCATCATCAGTATGTCTTACTTGAAGTCCCAAAAATAAATTCAGCTCACCCATACTGCTCATCTCAAACTTCCCTTGCATAAGTTTGGAAAACTTTCTACAAAGGTTGTTTTAAGTAGATTCAAAGATAATGTCATCAACATAAATCTGGACTAGGATTATCTTGCCTTTAGATTCCCTAAAGAATAGAGTTTTATCTATCTTTCCTCTAGAGAATTTATTCTCAATAAGAAAAGAAGACAAGGTTTCATCCCAAGCCCTAGGGGCTTGTTTCAAACCATATAGAGCTTTCCTAAGCCTATATACATAATCAGGATAATGAGAATCTACAAAACTTGAGGGCTGTTCAACATAGACTTCCTCTTTTAAGTCACCATTTAGAAATGCTGACTTTACATCCATCTGATATACCTTGAACCCTTGATAGGCAGCATAGGCCAAGAACAACCTTATAGCATCCAGTCTTGCCACTGGGGCAAATGTTTGATCAAAGTCAATCCCTTCCTCTTGCCTGTAGCCTTTTGTTATCAGTCTTGCCTTTTTCTTGATTATAGTGTCATTCTCATCAAGTTTATTTCTGTAGATCCACTTGGTTCCTATAATGTTGTGCTTCTTTAGTTTAGGAACCAGTTCTCATACTTTACATCTTCTGAATTGATTCATCTCTTCTTGTATAACATCAATCCAGTTTGTGTCTAGCATGGCTTCTTCAAACTTCCTGGGTTCTATTTATGACAAGAAGCTAGAACATAGAACTGTGTTCATGCTCTTGCTCCTTGTTAAAATACCTTGACTTGCATCACCAATGATTTGGTGAACTGGATGATCCTTCAAGTGTCTTCTTGCCGGGGGAAATCTGTCAATCTCATACCCTTCTTCATTTTCCTCAACCTGATGCTCCTCATTGTCTTCTTCATCCAGTGAGTCTTGTTCTCCCACTGGATAGCATGCATCTTTTTCTTCATCCAGCCTAGCAGGAACTTCTTCATTGATGGTCAGCTTGTCCAGCCTGTCTGTTAGACCTGTAGAACCAACTGAAGAGCTAGACAATTCACTATTAATCAACTTAGACTCATCAAATACAACATGGATAGATTCTTCTACAACTTGAGTAGTCAAGTTGTAGATCCTGTTTGCCCTACTATTATTGTTGTACCCAACAAATATCCCTTCTAAGAATTTAGCAGCAGACATTGTTTGGTAGTGCTTACCATTAACTAGGATATAACACTTGCTACCAAAGATTTTGAGGTAGAAAATGTTTGGTTTTTTGCCTTTCAAAATCTGATAGGGATTCATCTTATGTTTCTTATTGATGGAGGCTCTATTAAGTACATGACATGCAGTATTTACTGCCTCTGCCCAGAAGTACTCAGGGAGAGTAGTGTTACAAAGTAGTGTTCTACTTACCTAAATTAGAGTCATATTTTTTCTTTCAGCAACTCCATTTTGCTGGGGTGTTCTAGGTGAGGATAACTCCTGATTAATCCATAGCTCTTCACAGAACTTTGTCATACACTCAGACTGAAATTCAGTTCCATGGTCACTTCTTATTTTGACCACTGAATTGTTAAATTCATTCTGAGTTTGTCTAACAAAAGTTTGGAAAACAGTAGGGGTTTCAGATTTCTGCCTCAAGAAGAAAACCCATGTGAATCTAAAATATTCATCCACAATAACTAATGTGTATACTTTCCTACCAAGACTATGAACTGACATAGGACCAAACAAATCCAAATGCAAGAGATATAAACATCTCATTGAATCTTTGGTATCAAGTGCATGGAAAGAGGACTTAGTCTTTTTGCCCTTTTGGCAAGCTGAACACACACACTCTTTAATGCACTTGACTTGAGGACCATTCCTCACTAACCCCATCCTGAACAGCTGTCCTATTTACTTATAGTTCAGATGAGCTAGCCTCTTGTGTCATTTGACACATAGTGAAGCTTTCTCTCCTGCGACTTGACAAATGGGTGAGATGTTAAACTCACAATCTAGGTTAAGACAATATACATTCTCTTTCCTAATGCTAGTCAAAATGATCTTTTGATCACTTGACCTCCTTATTTGGCACTCCTTTTGAGGAAAGAGATGTCATAACCTAGATCATTAAGTTGACTTATGCTAATCAGGTTATGTTTTAGACCCTTCACATAAGCCACTTTAGTGATAGTAATTGAATCACTAGAAATGTTACCAAATCCTTTGATGATTCCTTTTTCAAATCCACCAAAGATTACTTTGGGTCCATTCTCTATGGGTACATAGTCCCTTAACATTCTTCTTGTTCCAGTCATGTGTCTAGAACATCCACTATCCAAGTACCATATAGGGGTATGGCCACATGGATTCACCTTCATCAAATAAAGAATCACGTATCCTTAGAACCCAAATTATTATTGGGTCCTAGGTCCTTGTTAGTTTGAAATCCTGTAGTTGTTCTGACAGGTAAACTATTCTTGGTTTTAACACTTGTGTTGAACCAGCAATCCATGGCAAAGTGGCCCACCTTGCCACAACACTAACACTCAAATCTATTATTCCTTCTTTTAGATACAGACTTCACAACTTTGTTGTCATCAGTCCTGTTAAGTGTAGGTGTTGGAGCAGCAAACCCCAAGAATTCCTTTTGAACCTGATGGGCTTGCCTATAGAGCGACCTATTGGCAATTGCACCCTTGCCCATGAGATCTCCATACTCACAGTGACCATGAGTAATATCATGATCATACCTATTTGTAGGTTGCATCACTTTCCTAAAGAAAATAGGGGGCTTTTTAGCTAGTGGCTGAACTGGGGCCTTACCTTTTCTATGAGAATTGGTGGCCCTAGTTCTTCCCTTAAAACCTCGACCAGTCTTTCCTTTATGAGAAATGAAATTGTCTATTAAGGGCAAGACTAATTTTGGTTAGAGAATTTAGCCACTAACTCTCTTTCTTGCTGAAGTTTTGCCTCCAGTTTCTTGATATGATTTTTCTTGAAAAAGATTGTTCCCATCTGAATAACAGTAATGTTTTTCAGTTTGGCAACCTCCTTCAGTTTTAAATCTATCAACATGGCTGAATCTGATGCAGCCTGCTTAAGAGACTCAATTTCCTTGGCCTGCTCCTTGATAAGAAACTTGCTTCTCTTCAGAGCTTGTAACAGCCCACCATACTCATTAATGAGTTGATATGCATCCCCCTCAGAATAAGAACGATCCACTTCTCTTGAAGTTGATGTTAGTGATTCTGATCCAGTAAAATAATTAGAAGCTAAGGGAGAATTGTATACCTTGCTTGGACCAGGCTGATCCTGGCACTGATCATTTACTGATAGAGCCATAAGCCCTCTACAGCAATAGTATTCCACTCCATTTATGGATTCCAGCATTTGTAGGAATTCTAGTTCCCTAGAATCCTCTTCTGTTGAGAATAGCCCAATATATGCTTCTACATCATCTTCTTCTCCTGATCCTGAAGATGAAGAGTCTGTCCAACTCTTCTGCTTTTGAGCAACAAAGGATTTCTCCTTCTTGCCTTTCACTTGATACTTCTTCTTGTCCTTAGATTCAGTCCTCTTGTCTGGACAGTCAGCTATGACATGTCCAGGCCTGTTGCAACAATAGCAAACAATCTTAGAATTAGTTTGTTTACTAGGTTTTGAGGCATACCTGTCCTCCTTGGGAGTCTTCTTTTTCTTGTAATACTTATCCTTGGAGAAGGATGTAGATGGATTGGTTCTCCATTTCTTCTTTTTCATGAACCTTTGAAACTGCCTTGTAAAGGCAGCAAAGTTCTCATCAGAGGTGTGGCTATCTAATGTGCTATTGTTAGGATTTTCTTCTTCTGCCTTAGCACTCCGTCTAGGTGGAGAAGGAGACTTTCTCCTACCCTTTCTTATGCCTTCAGCCTTGAAGGCTACTGACTTCTCTTTGTACTCAGACCTACTGCTTTTCTCCTCCTCTTTTCTAGTAGTGAGCTGCATTTCATAGGATAGCATCTTTCCAAATAGTGTGGGTGGAGGTGTATCAGAAAGCCTGACCACCTCTCTAATGGCACATATCTTTGTGTCCCAGTACTTTGTTAGTGATCTGAGAAACTTGTCATTCAGTTCATTTGTGCTAAAGACTCTTCCATAGGTCATCAACTCATTTACTATCCTTAAGAACTTCTTGTAACATTCAGTTATACTGTCAGTCTTGGCTTGTCTAAAGCTCTCATATTCTTGATTCAACATAGATTTCCTATCCTCTCTAACTTCTTATATTCCATCTATGTAGACAATCAGGGTGTCCCATATTTCCTTAGAGGTTTTACAGTGCACCAGATTCTGAAATGTGGTATCATCTATAGCACTTACAATAATGTTTTGTGCTCTTCTGTCTAGTGCTGCCAGGATGATCTCATCCTTAGTCATTTCAGAATAACTCTTTGGGGTTTTAACATTTGTATCCAGAACTGATACCTTCATTTGAATGAAGGGACCTTCTTGTACTATGATGTAGATTCTTGGATCAGATGCTTCCATGAACAACCTGACCCTTTCCTTCCATATGCCAAAGCATTCTTTCCTGTAGATAGGCAGTTTCTTAGATCCAAATTCCTTCTGATTCTCATTTGAACCCATTCTTGAAATCTATTAATTGCCTTGGAGATTCACTCAGACTGTTAGGTCTATCTTTGAGTAACCTCCCTCTGATACCACTTGAAAGACTTGATTTCAAGAGCCTAGACACCTAGGGGGTGAATAGGTTCTAATTTTCTTTAAGAATTTTAGGCAATTAGCTAGTTCTAACTCAGCACAGAAAATTCAATACACAGACAATAATCACAACACAGTATACACCAGATTTATAGTGGTTCCCCAAGGTATGGGTACATCCACTTTCCCCCTTCGCCTATTTAGTAGAGAACTGGATTCAGCCCAGCTTCCTTCCACTTACTCAGATCCACAGATCTTACAACTCAGAACCAGATTAGTTCCTACAGCTCAGACTTATACAAGCCTTACCTCAGATTCTTCCCAAGAACCCTATCTTAGGCCTTAGCCCTACCTCAGCCTTTATCACTAGGCTTACAACTCAGACTTTCACAAGTCCTACACCTCAGGCACTCAGCCCTACCTCAGCCTTTATAATTACAGGCTTACAACTTAGATCTTACAAAAGATCCTATAAGAAAATGAGTGTTTTACAAGGTATAGAAATTTCACCAGATAGAACTTTCTATTGGTGTGATCTTCTTGATCAGTTCTTGAATAAACTGAATCTTCAGATCCAACCTGACTTAGCTGATTCAAAGCTTCTTGATTGAACAAAATAAGGTTGATCTTCACTTGATGTAGAAGTTGATCTTCAGATAGCTCCCTCCTTAAATTCAGAATTAGATCTGAATCTTTCTTACCGACTATTCTGGATCTGCCTTCTTAAGGGTTTCCCCTTTTCTTGTTGTCAAACTCTCCTTCCCGTAATTTCTTGATTACTTCCTTAGTTATCTCTGGTTGTCAAGGATCAGTCCCTTATATAGAGTTTTCTCATGATTATCGGCTGATCCGGTTTGTAACAACCTTCTGACAGTTTTGACAAAGGTGTCAGACCTATTGGTTATGATAGTTGTCAAGTCACCAGTCATGACAGTTGATTCCTCAAAGACTTTACAACTCAGAATGAACCACTCAGCAAACTGCTTCACATGTGTCGACAAAAATAAACTAAGTGTCGACACAAGCCTTGATGATGTCGACACAACACTTAGGTGGTATTTGGTTGGGCTTATGCCCTGCGGTTCGGTGGAAACGCATCGTAGTTTAGGCTATAAGTTGTGTTTGGCGCAGCTCATTTTAAAAAAGGCGTTTTCATTGAACAACTGTTTTAATAGGGTTCTCATCCGCAAGAATTTTCCCCGTCTAGCCGCAGTCGCGATAAGCCCAATTTCGCTCCTCCGTCATTAGCACCGCAGTCGCTCTTTCTCCTTCCCGGGCAATCCAACCCGCCGCTTCTTCTCCAACCCCATCCACGACGGCATTAGGCGACCTTCTCCAACAACACCCATTGTTCTTCTCCGACGGCGGTTCTCCTTTCTCGTCGAGTCTAGGGTTTGCGTCGACAACTCTACTCCGACGGCAGTTCTCCCTTCCGGCTGCATCTAGGTTTTGCCTCTTCTCCGACGGCCTCTCCTTCTTATTCCTCACAGCAGCGAGTCCTCACAGTGATTCCTACTTCTTCCTCACGCCTCAAATCTGAAGTGCAGGTAACCTTCTCAAAATTTTTTTTCTCATTTTATATCAAAATTGCTGGATATTGGAATGTCTTTGCTCAGATTTTGGTCAAATTTTTCCTGGAATTTTCATGCTTGTGTTCAGATTTTGTATGTGCTTGTGTGTGTGTTTGTATGTGTGCGTTTGTGTGTATGAGTTATTTGTGTGTTCTTGTGTGTGTATGTATATGTGTGTGTGTTTGTAGGTGTATGTGTGTGCTTGTGTGTGTATGTATATATAGTGATGGTGTGTGTACATGTGTTTGTATGTGTATGTGATTGTGTGTGTGTGTGTGAGTTATATGTTTGTGTGTATACGTGTGATTGTGTGTGAGTTGTATGTGTGTGTGTGTATGTGTGTGAGTATGTGTGTATGTGTGTGTTTGTATGTGATGGTGTGTGTACATGTGTTTGTATATGTATGTGATTGTGTGTATATGTGTGTGATTGTGTGTGAGTTGTATGTGTGTGTGTGAATGTGTGTGAGTATGTGTGTATGTGTGTGTTTGTATTTGATGGTGTGTGTACATGTGTTTGTATGTGTATGTGATTGTGTGTGTGTGAGAGTTATATGTTTGTGTGTATATGTGTGTGATTGTGTGTATATGTGTTTGTATGAGTTGTATGTGTGTGTTTGTGTGTGCTTGTGTGTGTATGTATATATATATGTGTGTGTGTACATGGGTAGGTGTGTATGTGTATGTGTATGTGATTGTGTGTGTGTTTGTAGGTGTATGTGTGTATGTGTGTGAGTTTGTGTGTGCTTATGTGTGTATGTATATATATGTGTGTGTGTATATATATATATATGTGTGTGTATACATGTGTATGTGTATGTGTGTGAGTTTGTGTGTGCTTGTGTGTGTATGTATATGTGTGTGTGTGTGTGTGTGTTTGTAGGTGTATGTGTGTATGTGTATGAGTATGTGTGTATGTGTATGTCATTGTGTGTGAGAGAGAGAGTTATATGTTTATGTGTATATGTGTGTGATTGTGTGTGTGAGTTGTATGTGTGTGTTTGTGTGTGTGATTTGTTTGTGTGTGCTTGTGTGTGTATGTATATATATGTGTGTGTGTACATGTGTAGGTGTGTATGTATATGGGTATGTGATTGTGTGTATGTGTGTGAGTTTGTGTGTGCTTGTGTGTGTATGTATATATATGTGTGTGTGTGTGTGTATATATATGTGTGTGTATGTGAGTTGACTGTGTGTGTGTGAGTTATATGTTTGTGTGATTGTGTATGTTTAATATATTAAACATATTGTCTTAAGATTTATTTTTGTAATGTTTTTGAAAATTATTTTCTCTCTACTAAACAGTCGAGTTCCACGGATGAATTCGAAGCAGACAGGCGATAAATGGGTTGGAGAGATACTTCGTGGATCTACTGTGAGATTTCATGACTCTTTCATGATGAGTCAAGAAATATTTCTCAATCTATTGCATTATCTGGAGGAAAGGTGTGGATTCCAAGGAATAAGAAGGACAGCCTCCAGAGAAGTGCTAGCCTTGACTGTATACATATTGTCGCACAATGAATTGATGAGAAAAACAATTGAGCGCTTTCAGCATTCAACGGAGACAGCTAGCTGAGTTTTCTCTCAGGGTATTCGTGCTTTGTTGTGGCTAGGGGAGGAAGTTATCCAGCCATTAGATAGGTCTTTCGGGAGCACTCCACCCAAAATTATGTACGACAGACGTTATATGTCTTTATTTAAAGATTGCATTGGGGCTATAGACGGGACACATGTGGACGCGTGCATATAAGTTGGACAGCAGGTACCCTATATTGGGAGACGGGGCAATCCAACTCAAAATGTCATGGCTGCTTGCGATTTCAACATGTGCTTCACTTTCGTCATGGCGGGTTGGGAGAGATCTGCACATGATAGCCGCATTTTCAATTATGCCTTAAATGATCCTCAATATAATTTTCCTCATCCACCTCGAGGTAATGTTAACAAATATGTTTATCTATTTCTTACTTTAATTTATTTAAGTGGTTATTTAATTTTGAACACATTATCAGGAAAATATTACTTGGTCGATTCTGGATATCCTTTGCAGAGAGGGTATTTGAAACTATATCAAGATACAAGGTATCATTTGCCAGACTTCGCACGCGGTGGTCATCGAGTAGAGGGACGTCGAGAGATGTTCAATCATGCTCACTCATCGCTAAGGAGCGTGATAGAATGATCGTTCGGCGTTTGGAAGAAGAAATGGGCCATACTGCGGGACATGCTGAGCTACAGCTTTGCGAAGCAGGCAGATATTGTGATGGAAACGATGGCTTTACATAATTTCATTCGCCGACACCCTTACCGCAATGATATAGATTTCAATTAGTGTGAGCAGGAGGATCAAGATGATAGGCTGGCCTCACATGAGCGACAAGAAACCTGCTCTGACACTACAGGTGGAGTAGAGGATATGATCGCGCTACGTGATAGTATAGCGGATCAGTTGTATGAATCGAGAGCATAGCTCGATATTGTGGGTGTACCTGGATTTCTTGTGTTATGTGTTTATTTAGCCTGGTGTTTTTTTTTTGGAAAAAAAATTTTTAATTCAAAACTCCATTTTGACTCCAAACAACCTATTCAAAACTCTGTTTTCAAAACTCCATTTCATCCAAACAGTTTTTTAAACAAAACTCTGTTTTCCATAATCAGCACTTTCTCCATCAGCAGCTTCTCATCAGCAGCTTTCCATCAGCAACAGCCCAACCAAACAGAGCCTAAATGTGTCAACACAGTCATTCTTCTGCTTCTCGACATAGCTTCTGATTGTATGTGTCGACACAAGTCCTGTGTGTTGACACAACTGCTTCTGGTCTCGACGTAACTAATGCTGACAGATGGCGTTGAGTGTATGTGTAGCTGTCGTTGAGTGTGTGTCGAGACGTCGTTGAGTGTGTGTCGACACAAGCCTTCAGACTCAGTATAGCCATTACTGTTAGATGGCATTGAGTGTCATCTAGATGTCGTTGAGTGTGTGTCGACACAAGTCCTGTGTGTCGACATAGCTTCTGCTTCAGGTGTCGACACAATTCTGGGTGTCGACACAACTTCTTCTTCAGGTGTCGACTGATGACTACTTTTAGTCATCGTTTTTTGGTATAATTTAGTTTAAGAAATCCCTAAGTTTATTTATATTTTTGTTTATTTTATGCTATTTCTCACTTAATGTCTTTTATGTTTGTTATTATAAATATTTCTAGTTATTATTATATGTCTTATGTGTTTTGTTCTTGTTATGTTTTATGTTTAGTTTTGTTTAATTTTATTAACTAATATCACGATATGTTATGTGTTTTGTTAAAGTGTCTAATGTTTGTTTTATCTTGTTATTTGTAGGTTCAAGTCCAACATGCATGCCGCCCGACCACTTATGGTGCAGCCCATATCATGATACAGCCCCCCCCATTCATGCTCGGCCAGCCCACATGAAGAACCCGAGCCCTCAAGCCATGCAGCCCGAGCCCTCCTCTATATGAGCCCTCCAATGCAATTAGCCCGAGCCCACCTAGCTGCTCAATTTCATCCTACCCGAGCCCACTACAAAGCCCATTTAATCCATGCATTGGCCGACCCCCTCTCTCTCACTTCTCTCTCCCTCATTTAATGTTATGCATGCACCTTGCCACCCTCATGGTCGGCCACCCTCCTCTACATTCATCCACTTTCTATTAAATATCTCCTATTTTCATTCCATTTAATGTCATACAATGCATCCATCATACCCTCTCTCTCCCTTCATTTAATTCATGCATGAACCTTCTCTCAAGCCTATGGCCGGCCACCCTTCATGTCCTCTTCATTTCCTATCATCTAGAAGCTTCTCCATCTCTTATAAAAGCCACCCCATCCCTCAAGCCAAAGTGTTAATTTTTTGGGAAGTGAAGTTTTAAGTTAAATTTGAGTGTTGAGTTGGAGAGTGGAGAGTGCTTGTGAGTTGTTATTTTTAGTTTCATTATTGTTATAGCTTTTTCATTATTGCAAGTTTTCTTCATAATATAGTCTTTTCTTTTCAATATTTTGTATACTCTTCCCTTTTTGCAAGTAATGAAAATTTTCCTCTCTTATCTTATTTTGTCTTTCCTTTCAATTATGAATAGCTAATTTCTCTTAGCCTTCGATCGTGAGGATCCATAAAATGAGATGAGGGTTTCTTTTATTTCATAGTTTTATTTTTGCTTAATTTTACTCGATCCTTCTTTGATCTTTATTTTGTCGACTCCGTATTTTCGGTATGCGGTAGTAGGCTTTGGATCTCATATTTAAGTAGTTGAGAGGCTCGTGAATGTGAAAGATCACTCAAAGAAGGAAGGAGTTGAACGCAACCCCAGAGATAGGATGACGTAAATCTTCCGGATTGGAGTCAAATCCAATAGTTCGGGTCACCTCGATAATGCGGCTTTAGGCCTTTTTGACTTGAAAGAGATTTCGGTAAAAACGTCTATAAGTCAGGGGATTTAATGCTCTAGCGAGATTATTTCCTAATATCAGATCCTTCACGGTCGAGTATGATTTGCAAATTTAAAACTATGCCTTTTCATCCCTCTCATTTCGTTTTATGGTGAATCTTCGATCGAATGCTATCTTTTTATTATAAGTTTTCTTTTGTCTAAAAATTATCTTTTATTTTACTTTTAAAAATTCTCAAATCCCAACAGTTTTCTGGTAGGATAATAGTTCAAGTGTGAGTAGCAGTACTTTATAACCCCGAGTTTAAAT
Source organism: Platanthera zijinensis (assembly GCA_039513925.1). Lineage (NCBI taxonomy): Eukaryota > Viridiplantae > Streptophyta > Magnoliopsida > Asparagales > Orchidaceae > Platanthera > Platanthera zijinensis. Next base: position 109,245,263 of record CM077095.1, on the reverse strand, counting down.
ACGACCTTTATACTACGATTCGACAGGTACACTTGCCTGATCGGGTTTTAGCCCATCATCGACACAATGCCTGGGTGTCGACAGAACTTCTTCTTCAGGTGTCGACACAATGCCTGGGTGTCGACACAGGCCTTGCTTCTAGTGTCGACACAACTTCTAGGTGTCGACACAACTTCCTGGTGTCGACGCAATTCTTCACAAGTGTCGACACTTGTACTTAGAGAATTTTCTTGCAAACCTTACACCTGAACAATGCAACTCAAACATCCATCAAATACAAATTGATGTATATAAATGAGTAAGATGAGGCTTCTCCAAATCTGGTACATATTTTTCAGTGAATCCAACACCAACTGTGGTCACCAATCCACTTATACCCCCTCTACTCCTGATCCACTATATCTAGACTTCATTGACATTACTAATGATCTTCTTCAATTCATCACTCCCTCTCTTAAGAATCTCATAGCTGAGGCTGTTTCCCCTCTCACTTCTTTTATTTCCCTTCTAACTACTCAGTTGGCTTCCTCCTCTGTCCCTTATTTTGGGGGCCTGGGTTTGAGTCTCTCTGAAACCAAGCAGGGGGAGATGTCCAATGAAGAAGTTCCTCCAACAGCAGCAGCAGTAGCAACATAAGCAGTAGAAATTCCTACAGCAGAAATTGTTGAAATTCTTGATGATGATACTGAAATGATTTGTTTAGAAGAAGAGTCAGTTGAGACAACAATGATCACTATTGGTGATTTCATCATTAATCCCACAGTTGACATTCATTCACTACTTTATTCTTTTGATACAATTTATAGCAGAAATATACAAGCTGATATAGTATCTGATTATTCTAAAGCAATTGTTTGCTATTTTTGTTGGGTACACTGGAAAATATGTACCAGATTTGGAGAAGCCTCCCCTTACTCAATGATATACATCAATTTGTATTTGATGAGATGTTTGAGTTTCAGTGTGCAGGTTTAAGAAATGCAGGAAAAATTTCTAAGTACAAGTGTCGACACTTGTAAGGAATTGTGTTAACACCTGAAGCAGGAGCTGTGTCGACACCCAGGAATTGTATCGACACCTAAAGCAGGAGATGTGTCGACACCAAGGAGTTATGTGGATACCAGAAGAAAGGCATGTGTCAACACCCAGGAGTTATGTCGACACCAGAAGAAATACATGTGTCGACACCCAAGAATTGTGTCGACACCTGAAGAAGATTTGTGTCGACACACAGGACTTGTGTCGACACACACTCAATGTCATATATCAGCAATAGCTATACTGAGTTTGAAGGGCTTGTGTCGATACATAGGACTTGTGTCGACATACACTCAATGACGTCAGGACAACACTCAACGCCATCTATCAGCAAAAGTTATACTGAGTCTGAAGGGCTTGTGTCAACACACAGGACTTGTGTCGACACACACTCAACGACGTATGGACATACACTCAACGCCATCTATTAGAATCAGTTATGTCGAGACCAGGAGCAGTTGTGTCGACACACGGGACTTGTGTCGACATATACAAATAGAAGCTATGTCGAGAAGCAAAATAATGACTATGTAGACACATTGAGTGTTGTGTCGACATCATCAAGGCTTGTGTCGACACTTAGTCTATTTGTGTCGACATATGTGAAGTAATTTGTTGAGTGTTTCCTACTGAGATATAAAGTAATTGCAGAATCAGCTGTCACGGCTGAAGACTTGACAGCTGTCATAAATAACAAGTCTGATACCTTTGTCAAAACTGTCAGAAGGTTGTTACAAACTGGATCAGCCGGTAATCATTAAGAAACTTTATATAAAGGACTGATCCATGACAACCAAAGCAATTAAGAAAGCAATTAAGAGGGAACAAACTAACACAGAACTAGAGAGAGAATTCAACAATAAGAAAGGGGGAACCCTTAAGAAGGCAGATCCTAAACAGTCTACAAAGAAAGATTCAGATCTATTTTTGAATTTAAGAAGGGAGTTGTCTGAAGATCAACTTTTACTCCAAGTCAGATCAACCTCATTTTGTTCAATCAAGAAGCTTTGAAAAAGCTAAGTCAGGTTGGATCTGAAGTATACAGTTTTTTCAAAAACTAATCAAGAAGCTCACACCAATTGAGAGTTCTATCCGGGTGAAATTCTGTACAACTAAATATTCTTTTTCCTTGTAAGATCTTCTTAGATCTGAGTTGTAAGCCTGTGTTTATAAAGGCTGAGGTAGGGCTGAGAGCCTGAGGTGTAGGACTTGTGAAAGTCTGAGTTGTAAGCCTGGTGATAAAGGCTGAGGAAGGGCTGTTACCTGAGGTAGGGTTCTTGAGAAGAATCTGAGGTAGGACTTATATAAGTCTGAGCTATAGGAACCTATCAGGTTTTGAGGTGTAAGATCTGTGGATCTGATTTAGTGGAAGGAAGTTAGGGTGAATCCAATTCTCTACTGGATAGGCGAAGGGGGCAAAGTGGATGTACTCATAACTTGGGGAACCACAATAAATCTTGTGTATTGTGCTGTGTTGTGCTTATTGTGCTATGAATTGTATTTTCTGTGCTGAGTTAGAACAAGATAATTACCTAAAATTTATTAAAGAAAATTAGAACCTATTCACCACCCCCCTCTAGGTGTCTAGGCTCTTGAAATCAAGTCTTTCAAGTGGTATCAGAGGGAGGTTACTCATAGATTGACCTAACAGTCTGAGTGAATCTCCAAGGCAATTAATAGACTTCAAGAATTGGTTCACATGAGAATCAGAAGGAATTTGGATCTATGAAACTGCCTATCTGTAGGAAAGAATGCTTTGGCATATGGAAGGAAAGGGTCAGGTTGTTCATGGAAGCATCTGATCCAAGAATGTACATCACAGTACAAGAAGGTCCCTTCATTCCAATAAAGGTATCAACTCTGGATGTAAATGTTAAAACCCCAAAAAGTTTTTCTGAAATGACCAAGGATGAGATCATCCTTGCAACATTAGACAAAAGAGCACAAAACATTATTGTAAGTGTTATAGATGATGCCATATTTTAGAATCTGGTGCATTGCAAAATCTCTAAGGAGATTTGGGACACCTTGATTATCTACATGGAGGGAACTGAAGAAGTTAGAGAAGACAGGAAATCTATGCTTAATCAAGAATATGAGAGCTTTAGACAAGCCCAGTCTGACAACATAGTTGAACGTTACAAGAAGTTCTTCCAGATAGTAAATGAGCTGATGACCTATGGAAGAGTCTTCAGCACATATGAATTGAATGACAAGTTTCTCAGGTCACTAACCAAGGACTGGGATACAAAGATATGTGCCATCAGAGAGGTGGTCAGGCTTGCTGATACACCTCCACCCACATTGTTTGGAAAGTTGCTATCTTATGAAATGCAGCTCATTGTCAGAAAAGAGGAAGAGAAAAGTAGCAGGTCTGAGTATAAAGATAAGTAAGTAGCCTTCAAGTATGAAGGTACAAGAAAGGGTAGGAGAAAGTCTCCTTCTCCACCTAGAAGGAGTGCTGAGGCAGAAGAAGAAAATCTTGATAATAACATATCAGATAGCCACACCTCTGATGAGGACTTTGTTGCCTTTACAAGGCAGTTTCAAAGGTTTATGAAAAATAAGAAATGGAGAACTAGACCATCAACATCCTTCTCCAAGGATGATTATTACAAGAAAAAGAAGACTTCCAAGGAGGACAGGTATGCCTCAAAACCTAGTAAATAAACTAATTCTAAGATTGTTTGTTATTGTTGCAACATGCATGGACATGTCATAGCTTACTTTCCTGACAAGAGGTAGGATTTTAAGGACAAGAAGAAGCATCAAGTAAAAGGAAAGAAGGAGAAATCCTTTGTTGCTCAGAAGCGGAAGAGTTGGACAGACTCTTCATCATCAGAATCAGGAGAAGAAGATGATGCAGAAGCATATGTTGGGCTGTTCTCTACAGAAGAATAGTCTAGGGAATTAGAATTCCTACAAATGCTGGACTCCATGAATGGAGTTGAAGACTATTGCTGTAAAGGGCTGATGGATCTATCAAAAGATGATCAGTGCCAGGATCAGCCTGGTCCAAGTAAGGTATACAGTTCTCCCTTAACTTCTGATTATTTTATTGGATCAGAATCAGTAGCATCAACTTCAAGAGAAGTGGATGGTTCAGAATCTGAGGGGGATGTACATCAACTCATTGATGAGTTTGGTTGGTTGTTGCAAGCTCTAAAGAGGAGCAAGTTTCTTGTCAAAGAGCAGGACAAGAAAATTGAATCTCTTAAGCAGGTTGTATCAGATTCAGCAAAGATGTTGGATTTCAAATTGAATGAGGTTGCCAAACTGAAAAACATAATTGTTATTCAGATGGGCACAATCTCCTTCAAGGAAAATAACATCAAGAATATGGAGGCAAAACTTCTGAAATAAAAGGAGTTAGTGGCTAAATTCTCTAAGCCAAAGTCTGTCTTGCTATTTAGTAGACAATTTCATTTCTCAAAAAGGAAAGACAGGTCTAGGCTTTAAGGGAAGAACAAGGGCCACCAATTCTCATAGAAAATGCAAAGCCCCAGTTCATCCACTAGCCTCAAAGCCCCCTAACTTGTAAGACCCCTTTTTTTAAAAGCACCAGGGTCTTCGGCCCAGAACTGCCATTTTGCAGTGACACCATCCTCCGGGATGGTCGACACCACAAAATGTCGATTCTGCTGGCCATCTCAATCACCATCGACTAAAGAAGTAGTAAGGAGGACATAAGTTTCTAAGGCCACAATATCAAATAAAGAGGAAATCACAATATCATATAGTCCATAACATAACAGTCTAAAGTAAATGGTAAGGTAAAATAGGAAAAGCAGGGCTTATGCCAAATATATGTAATCCTCACTACAAGTCACTCGCGGAAGCAAAACTAAAACTAAGCATCACCGTATCTGTCACTGAACCGAGAGCACCCAAGCTAGACTTGCCTATCTCCACCGACTCCATACTCTGCTAGTGCTGCACCACTGGGTGCTTCTTCCTTTTCGTCCTGCAGTTGCCGCCTCGTAATCCACATCTGCGTCTACGTCTTCGGCCTCCTGGCCGCTGAGTTTGTGGAAGCCCACCTGAAAGACTTTATTTTAAGAGCCTAAACACCTAGAGGGGGGGTGAATAGGTTCTAATCTTTTTGAGTCTTTTTGATTTTAAGGCAAACAGATATTTCTAATTTCTTTTAGCATAGAATGATTCTATCTAAAGAAATTAAGTTCAACACAGCAAATACCAGATCTATAGTGGTTCCCCAAGATATGGGTACATCCACTTTCCCCCTTTGCCTATCCAGCAGATAACTGGATTCAGCCTAACTTCCTTCCACTGGCTCGGATCCACAGATCTTACAAACTCAGAACCCAAAATGGTTCCTACACCTCAGACTTTACACAAGTCCTACCTCAGATTCTTCCTTGAATCCTACCTCAGGCCTCAGCCCTACCTCAGCCTTTATAATTAGGCTTATAACTCAGACTTTCCACAAGTCCTACCTCAGGCACACTTTCCTACCTCAGCCTTTATAATTTTAGGCTTACAATCTCAGATCTAACAATAGATCCTACAAGAATTTGTGAGTAATAAGTATCAGAAAACTTCACCAGCTAGATTTCTCTGTTGATGTTGTCTTCTTTATCAGTTCTTGTATAGACTGATCCTTCTGATCCAACCTAACTTAGTTTTTCAAAGCTTCTTGATTAGGACAAATAAGGTGGATCTTCTCTTGAAGTTGAAGTTGATCTTCAGTCAGCTTCTTCCTTAGATTCAGATTGAACTCTGAATCTTTCTTGCAGAATGGTCGTGACCTGTTAGAGTTCTTCTTTATGATCAAGAGATCTTTCTTATTGATGCCACATGTTGTTGTTCATCATCATGTCATTTCCAATCTGGCTCTTATATAGAGCTTGCTTCATGGTTATCGGCTGATCCGGTTCATAACAGACTTCTTATAGTTCTGACAGTGGTGTCAGACCGGTTAGTTATGACAGCTGTTAAGTCACCAGTCATGTCACCAGGTTCTTCAATGTCTTTTCAACTTAGCATACAACACTCAGCAGACTGCTTCACATGTGTCGACACATATATACTAAGTGTCGGCACAAGTCTTCATGGTGTCAACACAAATACTCCAAGTGTCGACACAGTCATACTTCTGCTTCTCGACGCTGCTTTTTGTTGTATGTGTCGACACAAGTCCTGTGTATCGACACAGAAGCTTCTTGTCTCGACATTTCTGTTGTAGACAGATGTCGTTGAGTGTTTGTCAAATGGCGTTGAGTGCGTGTCGACACAAGTCCTGTGTGTCGACACAATTAGTTCTGAACTCGACACAGCCTCTTGAGAGTTGGTGTGTCAACATAAGTCCTGTGTGTCGACACAATTGCTTCAGGTGTCAACATAGCTCCTGAGTGTCGACTCATCTTCTGTTTTAAGTGTCGACACAATTCCTTTTTAAGTTGTCAACACAATTCTGGTTGTCGACAAAATTGCTTCTTTAAGTATCGACATAGCTTTGAGTGTCGATACAACTTCTTTATAAGTGTCGACACATTTTGCCAGTGTGTCGACACAGCTTTCCTGAGTGTCGACATAGAAGCTGTGTGTCGACATAGCTTCTTCATAAGTGTCGACACATTTTTCATGTGTGCCGACACAGCTTGCCTGAGTGTCGACATAGTCTTCTTGAGTGTCGACACAGTTTCTTCCCAAGTGTCGACACTTGTACTTAGAAAATTTTCCTTCAAATTTTTAAACCTGCACAATGAAACTCAAACTTCTATCAAATACACATTTATGCATATCATTGACTAAGTTATGGCTTCTCCAAATCTAGTACACATTTTCCAATGTACCCAACAATCTCCCCCTATTTGGAGAAGTCATAACCCCTAGTCAAAGATATACATCTCTTAAGATAAAACAAAATTTTAATAGAAGTAAAAAACATTCCAGAGCAGGTTATTACATAATCATTGTAAACAACAAATACTTAATACTGAAACAGATTTCGTTAATCAGTAAAATCATGGTTTACAAGAATTTCTTATAGAACAAAAGAAAAAATAATACATTGTTCTATTACAAGAACCTAGCAATCCTATTACTGACTAGGCTCCTTAATAACTATTCCATTGCCAGACTTGATTTTAGCCTGCACAGAAGGTTCAGCATCTTCAGCTGGCTTTTTCCCTTTGAGAGATTTCTTCTTTAATGCTTCTGCCTTGATCTTCTATCTCTCAAAATAGTGGAAAGATTTGGGGAAGTACTTGCTTGGCTCTTGAGCATTAGCAGGTAGCTTCCCAGCCTTATCACTTCTTTTATGCTACAAAATTGCTTTTTGTTCAGCTTGATATTTATTCCACTCTTGTTCAGAATACCACTTACCCCTATCATGGGTTTTATCTTAACAGCTTTCTAGGCAGTAAGTATGATATTTCTAGAAGTTGGGCTCCACCGCTCAAAATCTGGCTTCAGCTTAGCCCGCTCTCTTAATCTCTTCTTGGAAAGTTGAGCTTCCTTCTGAGCTTCTAATGTAGCTTCTGACATTTTAACCTTTTCAAGAATTACATTTTGTACCTCTTGTGGAGGACTATACATTTTCAGCACTTCTTCTTGAACTATCTCAAAATCAGCTAGGGGGTAGATCACCTGAGCAACTTCAGGCTGATCTCCTTCAAAATATTCAGGTTGTATCCCAGACTCAGCTACATTAGCATCATCACAAAGAGGAGGATATTCAAGAGTAGCTCTGATATTATTGGTAGTCCATTTAGCATGGTCAGAGCTGGCTTTCAACATGATCTCTTATATCTTCTTTTTGGAATCTGACTTGATCAGCTATATATTCAGTTCCCTCTTTAAAATAAGCTCTGAATTTAGTCAGGAAAGTTTTAATTTTCTCCTGAGATTCTTGATATGTGGCTTTGATAGCAGATATATCTTCCTGGATTTGCTTGGAGATTTCAGCCTTCAGAGTAGTGCTAGAATCAGTGAGCTTTATCAATATTTCATGATGTGAATCCTTGAGATTTTCATTCATTCTAATCTGATTCTCTAGTACATATCCCTGCTTTACTTCAATCTCATCCACTTTAGCTTGTATATCTTGTTATTGCTTTGCAAGGAACACAAGAGCATTACCTCCTGTATGGAAGCAATCTGTCATCTCCTTATTTTGTTTTACTTCAAATCTAATGGATTTGATGTCCTAGGCCAACTGAAACTGAAACTCTTTATGAGTTTCATCCACATATTTTTCTATAGTCTACCTTTGATTATCTAATTTTATTTGCATCTAGACCAGTAAAGAACTGAAGTCCACAGTTGATGTAGATTGTGTTGTTCCCACTTGCAAAGCTTTCTTATATCAAGAACTCTTCTTCTTTAACACGGACAGCTTTCTTTTCTTAGCCAATGTGGCTTCTTCAGCTTATGAAGATTCAGATGTACTTTCAATATCAATAGTGTCCTTTTCAGCTGGGGTACCCTTGGATAACTCCCCCTCAGTCCTTGGAATTTCCTTTTCTTTTTCAATTTCCTCCCCCTCAGTCCTATCAGTAAGAGGATCAGGAAACAATTCTTCCATTGTAAATTCCTGTTGTATCTGTTCAAAAGGAATAAAATTAGTTTTTTTTTAAAAAACTACTTACAAGACTAATACCACTTGAAAGACCTCTTTTGTTGTGTAAACAAAAGTGTCCCTTTGAACAATTTTTGAGGAGAATACTTTAATACATCACTAGTCTGTGGAGAAGAAACTTACTGACTTATTTTGAGCATCGTTCTTATCAGTTACTTCAGCTGCAGTATTAATTTCAGATACAACATTCATTATTGTGTCTACAGCTAAGTCACTATCCAGGACAGCATCATCAATACCTCCCCCTTGGGCAGGAAACTCAGTCTCTTTTTCTAGGTTTTCTCCCCCTTGAGTAGAGTCAATTTGTTTCTCTTGGGGCTCACATTTCTTTGCTTGAGCATGAACATCTTGTTTTTGCTGGTCTTCATCAGAACTAAAGACCACTTCCTCCTCAGAATCATTGGAGGAGTCAGCCTGTACAACCACCTTCTTTTTCTTCTTGTCTTTGTTAGTTTGCTCATTCGGAGCAGGGACTTCCTTGGTTAGAACTCTGTCCCACCTTGACAGTATCCTTACATCCATTTTTCTCATATGATTTATCTTAGTGCCATTTGCTTGTTTCAGAACATCTAAAATTACTGATGTTAAGCATAGGCTGAGGATCCTTCCCAGGTTTGGTTTCTTTATTCCTTCTTGTATTTTATCAAACACTACTGCTGCCCAGTCAGTGTTTATTTTGAAATGATTCTTACCATCAGATTGAACATGTGGGCAGAAATCCGATCATGTTCACCTGTTTTGCAGATAATCACTTTGCCCACTACTTCTAAAAGAAATTTTCCTTGGGAATTCATCTATTTTCTATTGATAGATGAACTAATCTTAATACTGGGATTCAATCCACACCAGCTTAATGCTCAGTTATTTGGTATGGAGTAATTTCGTTTGTATCCTTAATCAATGGCAGATGTAGTGCTTTCCTGATTGATCTCAAAGTGAGCTTCAACTGGGTACCTTGAATAGATGCCTTGATTTTCTTTCCTTTAGAGTCCAATGAAGCAGTTGCGTAGAACTCCATGACTTCCTTCTTCCAAATTTTGGTCGGTTCTGAGACAAAAAATTCTAGACCATTCTCAGAAATTAGGGCAATAACTCCCTGAATTTCGTCAGAAGCAGTTGTGAAACCTTCGCGAACCAGTTCGTAACCTTCATTAACCTTGTCTTCTTGGGTTGGCTCCATTGACGTAAGTGTTAGAGGAGAAGAGAAGAGAAGGTCTATGTCGACAGAAGGTGTAGAGTCAGAAATTCTGATAGCATAGTCGACCAAATTTTGGATTCACATTTTTATAGTACTCGTGTCAAGGGCAGGTAAAAAGACGGGCTTAAGTCGACAGGTCAGTTTTCGTGTCGATATTCAAATGACCTAGGTCTTGACAGAACTTAAGCTGAGTCGACACAACTATGTGTCGACATACTAATATCTAAGTCGATAAAACATATTTTAAGTCGACACGTTTATGTGTTGACATACTTGAGTATGTGCCGACATACTTGCGTTTGTGTCGACACTGACAACTTAAGTCTCGACATAGTTTTGTCGACACTAACTTTTTGTGTCGACACAAATATCCTTACGATTTGTAGTCTTGACAAGGTTGTGTCAACACCTATTCTCCTATCGACAAAAATACTATTTCTGTGTCAACACATCCTTTTCCTGTGTCGACACAGCATACTGAGTGTGTCGACACAACTTGCTTGTGTCGACACAAACTTTGTACTTAGATAAATTTCAAGAGAAATTTGGTGCTTACTGATGCTACTCATGGAAACTTATGTTAACCTATTCTAGGTTCAACATACCTAATTCAATTTTGAAATTATTTAATTTAGTTTCATCCAGTGGTTTTGTGAAAATATCAGCTATTTGATTATCTATTTTTATAAACTCTAGATTAATATTTTCCTTTTCAACATGTTCTCTGATAAAATGAAACTTTATTTCTATATGCTTGGTCCTACTGTGTGATACAGGATTCTTAGCAATAGAAATAGCACTTGTAGAATCACAAAATAGTGGAATTCTACTTACCTTGATGTCATAATCTTCTAGTTGATACTTTATCCACATTAATTGTGCACAGCAGCTACCTGAAGCTATATATTCTGATTCAGCTGTTGATATAGCTACACTGGTTTGCTTCTTACTACTCCATGACACCAGCCTCCCACTAAGGAACTGACAGGTTCCTGTGGTACTTTTTCTATCTTCTTTGCATCCAGCAAAATCTGTATCTGAGAAACCTGTTAATAAAAAATCTCTATTCTTAGGGTACCAAAGGCCTAGATTAGGTGTGCCCTTAAGGTATCTCAAAATTCTTTTAGCTGCAGTATAATGACATTCCTTAGGGCATGCTTGATACCTAGCACAGACACATGTTGCATGCATGATGCATATAGGTATACTTGTTCCCATTGGAGTTTTCATTGTAGAAGCTGAGTCCAAACCATACTTCTTAATAAACTCCTTAGTGAACTTATACTGAGATATGGACAACCCACTCTCAGTCTGTCTAACTTGAAGTCCCAAGAAGAACTTCAGCTCACCCATACTGCTCATCTCAAACTTCCCTTACATAAGTTTGACAAGCTTCCTACAAAGGTTGTTTTCAGTTGAACCAAAGATAATGTCATCCACATATATCTGGACTAGTATTATCTTGCCTTTTGATTCCCTATAGAATAGAGTTTTGTATATCTTTCCCCTAGAGAATTTATTCTCAATAAGGAAGGCAGACAAGGTTTCATACGAAGCCCTTGGAGCTTGTTTCAAACCATATAGAGCTTTCCTAAGCCTATATACATAATCAGGAAAGTGAGAGTCTACAAAACCTGAGGGTTGTTCTACACAGACTTCTTCTTTTAAATCACAATTCAGAAATGCTGATTTCACATCCATTTGATATACTTTGAACCCTTGATAGGCAGCATAGGCTAATAACAGCCTTATTGCCTCCAGCCTTGCCACTGGAGCAAAGGTTTGATCAAAATCAATACCTTCCTCTTGTCTGTAGCCTTTTGCTACCAGTCTAGCCTTGTTCTTGACTATAGTGTCATTCTCATCAAGCTTGTTCCTGTAGATCCACTTAGTTCCTATTATGTTGTGATCCTTAGGTTTTGGCATCAGTTCCCAGACCTTACACCTTTTGAACTGACTGAGCTCTTCTTTCATTGCATCAACCTAGTTTGTGTCTTGCATGGCCTCTTCAATCTTCCTGGGTTCTATATAAGACAGGAAGCTAGTACACAAAACTGTGTTCATGCTCCTGTTCCTTGTTAGAACACCCTGAATTGCATCAACAATGATCTGGTGAGCTGGATGATCCTTCCAGGTGTCTTCTTGCTAGAGGAAATCTGTCAGCATTATGGTTATCTCCAGTTTCCTCATCTTGATGCTCCATATTTTCTTATTCACCCAGAGGGTCTAGATCTCCCCCTGGATAGCTGGCATCTTTATCCTCATCCAGTTTAGCAGGAACATCTTCATTGATGGTCAGCTTGTCCAGCTTATCTGTTAGACCTGTAGAACTAACTTAAGAACTAGACAATTCACTGTTAATAAACATTGACTCATCAAATACAACATACACAGATTCTTCTATAACTTGAGTAGTCAAGTTGTAGATCCTATATGCTCTACTATGGTTGATGTAACCAACAAATATCCCTTCTAGGGATTTGGCAGCAAACTTAGTTTGGTAGTGTTTACCATTGACTAGTACAAAACACTTACTACCAAAGATTCTGAAATAAGATATGTTTGGTTTTCTGCCTTTTAAAATCTAGTAAGGAGTCATCTTGTGTTTCTTGTTGATGGAGGCCCTATTGAGCACATGACATGCAGTATTTACTACCTCGGCCTAGAAGTATTCAGGAAGAGTAGTGTCATTCAGTAGTGTTCTACTGGCTTCAATTAGAGTCCTATTCTTTCTTTCAGCAACACCATTTTATTGAGGAGTTCTAGGTGAAGAGAATTCCTGATAAATCACAAGTTCTTCACAGAATTTTTTCATACATTCAGACTAAAATTCAGTTCTATGGTCACTTCTGATTTTGACCACTGAGCTGTTATATTCATTCTGTATTTGTCTGACAAAAGTCTGGAAAATAGATGGGGTTTCAGATTTCTGCCTCAAGAAGAAAATCCATGTAAATCTAGAATAGTCATCCACAACAACAAGTGTGTATACTTTCCTACCAAGACTATGGACTGGCATAGGACCAAACAAATCCATATGCATGAGATACAAACATCTCTTTGAATCTTTGATGTCAAGTGACTGAAAAGAGGACTTAGTCTGCTTGCCTTTTTGGCAAGCTGAGCACACACCCTCTTTTATGCACTGAACTGGAAGACCATTCCTCACTAATCCCATGTTGAACAGCAGTCCAATTGACTTATAGTTCAGATGAGCTAGACTCTTATGCCATTTGACACATAGAGAAGCTTTCTCTCCTGAAACCAAACAAATAGGTGAGTTGTTAGACTCACACACTAGGTTAAGGCAATACACATTTCCTTTCCTAGTGCTAGTCAAAATGATCTCTTGATCACTTGACCTTTTTACTATGCACTCCCCTTTGAGGAAAGAAATATCATAACCTAGGTCACTAAGTTGACTTATGCTAATCAGGTTATGTTTTATACCATTTACATAAGCCACTTTAGTGATTGTAATTGAATCACAAGATATGTTACCAAATCCTTTGATGATTCCCTTTTCTTATCCACCAAAGATAAATTTTGGTCCATTCTTTATGGGCACATAGTCCCTCAACATGCTCCTTGTTCCAGTCATATGTCTGGAACAGCCACTATCCAAGTACCATATAGTGGTATGGTCACTTGGATTTACCTGCAACAAATAAAGAATCACTTACCCTTAGAACCCAACTTGCTAGAGGGTCCTAGGTCCTTGTTAGTTTGAAACCCTGTGACTGATCTAACAGGAATCCAACTTTTGGTTTTAACACTTAAGTTAAACCAGCAATCCATGGCAAGTGTCCCACCTTGCCATAAAACCAACACTCAACCTATTATACCTATTCTTAGGTACAGACTTTCTTACTTTGTTGTCAGTAGACTTGTTAAGTGGTGGTGCTGGAACAACATTCTTCAAGAACTCTTCTTGAATATGATGGGCATTCCTATAGATTGGTCTATTGGCATTAGCACCCTTGCTCATGAAATTTTCATGCTCACAGTGACCATGTGTAATGTCGTGATCATACCTGTTAGTAGGATTCACTACCTTCTTAAAGAAAATAGGGGAATTAACAGCTAGAGGCTTAACTGTGGCTTTACCTTTTCTATGAGAATTGGTAGCCCTAGTTCTTCCCTTAAAGCCTAGACCATTCTTTCCTTTTTGTGAAATAAAAAGATCAATCAAAGGTAAGACTGATTTTGGCTTAGAGAATTTTGCCACTGGCTCTCTTTCTTGCTGAAGTTTTCCCTCCAGTTTCTTGATATGATTCTCTTTGAATGAGATTGTGCCCATCTGAATAACTGTAATGTTTTTCAATTTGGCATCCTCATTATGTTTTTGATCCAGCAGTTTTGCTGAAACTGCTGCAGCCAGCTTAAGAGACTCAATCTCTTTGGCTTGCTCTTTAAAAAGAAACTTGTTCTTCTTTAGAGCATGCAACAACCCACCATACTCATTTATGAGTTGGTGAACATCCCCCTCAGACTCAGATCCATCCACTTCTTTTGAAGAAGATGCTTCTGATTTTGATCCAGTAAAGTAATCTGAGACTAGGGGTGAATTGTTTACCTTACTTGGTCCAGGCTGATCCTGGCACTTGTCTTTTCAAATTGAGCCATCAGCCCTTTACAGCAATATTCTTCCACTCCATTTATAGAGTCCAGCATCTGTAGGAATTCTAGTTCCCTAGAATCCTCTTCTGTTGAGAAGAGTCCAACATATGCTTCATCCTCTTCTTCTTCAGATTCTGAAGATGAAGAGTCTGTCCAACTCTTCTCCTTCTGAGCCACTGGAGACTTCTCCTTCTTGTCTTTGACCAGCTGCTTCTTCTTGTCCTTTGACTCCTTTCTTTTGTCAGGACAGTCAGCTATGACATGCCCAGACCTGTTGCAGTAATAACACACAATCTTAGAATTAGATTGTTTATCAGGTTTAGAAGCATACATGTCCTCCTTAGGTGTTTTCTTCTTCCTGTAGTATTCATCCTTGGAATAGGATGTAGATGAAGGCCTGGTTCTCCAATTCTTTTTCTTCATGAACCTTTGGAATTGTCTTGTGAAGGCAGTAAATTCTTCATCAGATGTATGACTATCTGATGTACTTGTTTCAGGAACACCTTCTTCTGCTTTAGTACTCCTTCTAGGTGGAGAAGGAGATTTTATCCTACCCTTCCTTGAGCCCTTAGCCTTGAAGGCTACTGACTTTTCTTTATGTTCAGATCTGCTGCCCTTCTCTTCCTCTTTCCAAGCAGTAAGCTGCATTTCATATGAAAGCAATTTTCCAAAAAGTGTAGGTAGTGGTGTGTCAGCCAGTTTGGCCACTTCCCTGATGGCACATATCTTAGTGTCCCAATCCTTTGTTAGGGACCATAGAAACTTATCATTCAATTCATAAGTACTGAAGACTCTTCCATATGTCATCAGTTCATTCACTATTCTAAAAAACTTTTTATAGCATTCAGCTATGCTGTCAGTTTTATTCTGCCTGAAGCTCTCATATTCCTGATTTAGCATAGACTTTCTGTCCTCTCTGACTTCTTCTGTGCCTTCCATATAGACAATCAATGTATCCCACATTTCTTTGGAAGTTTTATAGTGCACAAGATTCTGTAATGTTGCATCATCTATGGCACTTACAATTATATTCTGAGCTCTTTTATCTAATGTAGCCAAGATGATTTCATCCTTAGTCATCTCTGAATAACTCTTTGGAGTTTGAATGTTTGCATCAAGAACTGAAATCTTCATTGGGATGAAGGGGCCTTCCTGTACTATGATATAGATTCTTGGATCAGATGCTTCCATAAATAGCCTGACCCTTTCTTTCCAAATGCAAAAAGATTCTTTCCTAAAAATGGGCAATTTCATAGATCAAAATTCCTTTTGATTTTCACTTGAACCCAATTTTTATATCTATTATTTTCCTTGGAGAAATCCTCTGACTGTTAGGTCAAATTTTGAGGAACCTCCCTCTGATACCACTTGAAAGACTTTGTTTCAAGAGCCTAAACACCTAGAGGGGGGGTGAATAGGTTCTAATCTTTTTGAGTCTTTTTGATTTTAAGGCAAACAGATATTTGTAATTTCTTTTAGCACGGAATGATTCTATCTACAGAAATTAAGTTCAACACAGCAAATACTAGATCTATAGTGGTTCCCCAAGATATGGGTACATCCACTTTCCCCCTTCGTCTATCCAGCAGATAACTGGATTTAGCCTAACTTCCTTCCACTGGCTCGGATCCGCAGATCTTACAAACTAAGAACCCAAAATGGTTCCTACACCTCAGACTTTACACAAGTCCTACCTCAGATTTTTCCCTGAATCGTACCTCAGTCCTCAGCCCTACCTCAGCCTTTATAATTAGGCTTACACCTCAGACTTTCCATAAGTCCTACCTCAGGCACACTACCCTACCCTAGCTTTTATAATTTTAGTCTTACAATCTCAGATCTAACAATAGATCCTACAAGAATTTGTGAGTAATAAGTATCAGAAAACTTCACCAACTAGATTTCTCTGTTGATGTTGTCTTCTTGATCAG
The DNA here is from genome assembly GCA_039513925.1 of Platanthera zijinensis. Classification (NCBI taxonomy): domain Eukaryota; kingdom Viridiplantae; phylum Streptophyta; class Magnoliopsida; order Asparagales; family Orchidaceae; genus Platanthera; species Platanthera zijinensis. Next base: position 109,228,873 of record CM077095.1, on the reverse strand, counting down.
TTCTCGTATAGACTGATCCTTCTGATCCAACCTAACTTAGCTTTTCAAAGCTTCTTGATTAGGACAAATAAGGTGGATCTTCTCTTGAAGTTGAAGTTGATCTTAAGTCAGCTTCTTCCTTAGATTCAGATTAAAATCTGAATCTCTCTTGCAGAACGGCCGTGATCTGTTAGAGTTCTTCTTTATGATCCAGAGATATTTCTTATTGATGCCTCACGTTGTTGTTCATCATCATGTCATTTCCGATCTGGCTCTTATATAGAGCTTGCTTTATGGTTACCGGCTGATCCGGTTCATAACAAACTTCTGACAGTTCTGACAGTGGTGTTAGACTGGTTAGTTATGATAGCTGTCAAGTCACCAGTCACGTCACCAGGTTCTTCAATGTCTTTTCAACTAAGCATACAACACTCAGCAGACTGCTTCACATGTGTCGACACATATAGACTAAGTGTCGACACAAGTCTTTATGGTGTCGACACAAATACTACAAGTGTCGACACAGTCATACTTCTGCTTCTCGACACTGCTTTTTGTTGTATGTGTTGACACAAGTCCTGTGTGTCGACACAGCAGCTTCTTGTCTCGACATTTCTGTTGCAGACAGATGTTTTTGAGTGTTTGTTAAATGACATTGAGTGTGTGTCGACACAAGTCTTTTGTGTCGACACAATTACTTCTGAACTCGACACAGCCTTTTGAGAGTTGGTGTGTCGACACAAGTCCTGTGTGTCGACACAATTGCTTCAGGTGTCGACATAGCTCCTGAGTGTCAACTCATCTTCTGTTTTCAGTGTCGACACAATTCCTTTTTAAGTTGTTGACACAATTCTGGTTGTCGACGCAATTGCTTCTTTAGGTATCGACATAGCTTTGAGTGTCGACACAACTTCTTTATAAGTGTCGACACATTTTGCCAGTGTGTCAACGCAGCTTTCCTGAGTGTCGACATAGAAGCTATGTGTCGACATAGCTTCTTCATAAGTGTCGACACATTTCGCCTGTGTGTCGACACAGCTTGCCTGAGTGTCGACACAGTCTCCTTGAGTGTCGACACAGTTTCTTCACAAGTGTCGACACTTGTACTTAGAAAATTTTCCTTCAAATTTTTAAACCTGCACAATAAAACTCAAACTACTATCAAATACACATTGATGCATATCATTGACTAAGTTGTGGCTTCTCCAAACCTAGTACACATTTTCCAATGTACCCAACACCACCCATCATGGGGCATTTGACCCATGTGTGCCCTAGATGGTGACAATGGTAGCATGGCCGTGGGGTCAACTCTGACGAAATCTGCAAAACCCGTGTCTCTTCCATATGGTACACCTAAAATATTGTGGTTAAACGACCGTTAGTCAAACTAGACTCAGTCAACAATCCCCCACCCCTCTACCCGTGGCTCCTAGGAACCGGGCGGAAAGGAGTGAAAAGGAGGACCAAAAGCAGGGCGTAATCAAGCAGGTGACATCTACCCTAAGGAATAAAATAATAAAGTATGGCAGGGGTATCACAATAATTAAACATGAGTAAGCAAGTGTGTAGCAAAAGTAAACAGTAAGGAGTAGCAAGTAAGTAAGAGCAGTAAGAAGAGAAGTAAGAGTAACAAGAAAAGTAACCATTGATTTATAGGGATTACCCCTATAGACCAAGGGGTCGTTTTGCAGGGCCTATCGTATAAAACATCTCATACCATTTTATACGATAGGTGTCAGGGGTTAAATGAACTGATTATGCTACGACATGCTAGTATGTTATGGTATGCACATGCAAGTGCAACTCACACACACGACTCTATGCACACAGACCTTTAGTTCCCCTTTTTGGAGTTAGCTAAACTCTAAAGAGCCTCCGCCGTGGCAAAACGGAGATAGTGGGTTGGACCTCTCTACTCTTGGACTAGTAATCACACTACTCAGCCTAGCCCCTCTCGTACGTTTCTGTACTATTCCTAGCAAACCAGCTAGTCTCCCGAGTCAACGTACCGACAACGGTGTGATCGATCGTCCAATACCGAAGACCCACCACTATTATGCGCATGCAACCATGATAGTTTATATCTAATTATAGTACCGAGCCTCCAGCTCTCTAGACTACCGAGTCTCTTAGTTCACCAAGTTCCCGAACATCCAGCACCCCGGACTTCCAAGTCTATACCAAGTCCCCGAACATCCAGCTCCCCGGACTTCCAAGTCTATACCAAGTCCCCGAGCATCTAGCTCCCCGGACTTACAAGTCTATTCCAAGTCCCTGAGCATCCAGCTCCCCGGACTTCCAAGTATATACCAAGTCCACGAGCATCCAGCTCCCCGAAAAACAAAAGTATACTCCAAGTCCCCGAGAACCCGGCTCCCAAGACTTCAGTCAACCAGCAAACCCATCCACCATGGGTCTATGTTATCCATTCAATATCTATTTATCTCACTACGTGTACAAGTGTGGGTGGAAGGTGAAGCTATTATTAAGGTTGATCTTGTCCATATTAAACCTAAGGTTTAAGGTTAACCCTGGACTTCCTGAGGTCTACCCGGTGAGGGGCTCGCAGCGGTACTAGGAACTATGATGGGATGAAGCCCCAAGTTCCATTTCCAAGTCACTTAATGTTATTGATTTCTACCCTTGATCAAACCTCTCTTTTATTTCAGTGTGACTACCCTAAGTGTGTTTAATCTCTCCGAGTTAACCTATTTCAGACCTATCCACTACATGCAAACCATGTTAAGCTACATGGGGCTCCCATTAGGGGGTATCCTAATTACTCTTCCAATAGATCCCTAACAATTGTTGGGAGTCTATCATGACCTATGAAGACTAAATCCTGAGTCTCATAATTTTCCTAATTATGTGGGCATTTAATTTAATTAACCCTAGACTCCAAATGCCCTACTTTGAACATGAAGTGCTCTATAAAGTTAGAAATAAATCTCCATAAAATTATGATAAATACTAAGAGATATTTAAACAGTAAATCCAAGGTTTGAGAATATTCAAAGGTGATTAGACCTACCTTCCATAATTTAGAACTTAAGGACAATAATACCATCTAATGAAGAAAAGGCAAGCAATATTATTCTAAAAATTATAATAAAAATCCAGTAGGACTATCATGTCCTAAAAACACCCTAGAAGTAGTCTCATAAGTTTTACAGTGAATAGTAGCCCCTAATATAATTTATAATCATTAATTCCATAACCATTAGTTAATGAAGCAAGTACTGTAAAAACTCATCTAATAATTATAATAAAATTTCATAAGTTTGACAATGATCTACAATCAACAGTAACCAAGTTTTACAATTTTTCTCACAAATGAGGGGCTCTGAATCTAATTTAATGTAAACTTCCAAATTTACAGACTTGTGAAGTAAGTACTAGTTTTATCCATCTAAAAATTATGGGAAAATTACAGGATAATTATAATGGTCAGAAACACTCATTGCCCTAATTTCATAATTTTCTTGACAATATTGGTGCTCTGTTCCTATTTTTTATCAGAAACCACATATCATAGTTTTATGAAGCACACACTTCACAATCAATATAATAATCATTAAGGGCACATCTAAGGTTGAAAAGGAAGTACTGATTTAATTAGCCCAAAAATTCCACCAAAATTAATTTAGGAATATTTCTAACAGAGAACTATCTTGCCCAAATTGCAATTGATTTTAAATTGATTTGATAGCCTAATACTCAAAATTAGGTTTGGTGCCCTATACTAGAGTGAGGGTTTTGAGGGGGTTAAAGGCTTCCAAATTCCCTATAATTTTAACCAGAGGACTATAATAAACCTAAGGTCCTCTCCACCAATTTTCAAGTCATTCCAAGGTCATCTGACCCCATGACCTTCAACCCTAAAAAATCCCCATTAAGGGACCTACCCTAGGGTTCTAGGTCTACCCTACTCCAAACCACCCCAAATTGCATTGGATGGTGTTACACGCCATATAAAATCAGTGGCCAAAATATCAGCCTCTGTTAATGGTATTTGACCACTCAAACCCCAAAAAGAGCACTTGGACCTAAATAACCTTATAAGGGTAAACCTAGGGTTGGATCAATACATAACCAAAACATCTCCAAATGAGATGAGATTTTTACCATAGCCCTAACATTCCCTTAAAGACCACCCACCAAAATTTGGGTGAGTTTTGAGATGTTTAGGACACCTAATTAAGTTTTTCATGAATTATAAAAATTTTAAAAAAACTATAGAAAAATGTTCTCCAAAAATTCCCATTTTTGGATATGTTCTAGGTATAGGTAAGAGTGACCCCCATCAAAAATTTCAAGTCATTTGGATGGCTGGATTGGCGGGGAACTCAAACCAAGTTCTGATCAAGCCTATGTATAGACCCCCACCAAAATAAGTGTTGTGGTCAAACCACTTACCCAAATGGGTTGAAATTAATTTTAAAATAATTTAGACTAAAAGACCTACAACTTTTGTGACTGACTAGTTTTCCAAAATCGGCGACTAAGTGCCTCATTTGGTCGAATCAAAAAGTGCATGTTTAAGGGTAACTATTCATTATATATTATATATATAATTTTTATATAATATAAGAATCGTGCATTGTTCATCTTCCTGAACCCGAACTCAAAACGCAACCCTAGAACCCTACTTCCTGTAGCTTTTGTATGAGCCACCACCGGCCATCCGACCACCTCCCTAGACAGCCACCGCCGCCACCACCTTCGTCGAGGTGGTGGCTATCGGTCGGCGGTGGTTTGGCCACCGGAGGTGGTGGTTTCCGGCGAACCCGCCACCATGAAATTTCAGAAATTTCTCCATTTTTCCTCACTTGGACCGGCTCATTTGAGCCCTATTTCTCAGCCTAGTTTGATCTAGATACTAGCACGAGGGGAGAGGAGGAGAAGTGGACGTTGTTTGGGGTTCGACGACGGCGGTGACGGCGGTTTGCTGTAGCATTTTTCCTCTCCGACGAACTTGCCCGATTTCTCGTTCTTCCACCAAAACCATTGATCTCATATGCTATTTTTACTGACAAGAACGTTTTGAAGGAGATGAAATAGTCAAAAATGAGAATAGGGGGCTGCATATGGGGTTTTATATTTTTTTCATGGGAGGGAAGATGAAGGGGTGGTTGGCCATGGTGGTTGGGCTCCTCTCATTAGTGTTGGGTGGCTGGAATTGATTGCATCTTCATCCCAAGAGGCAAGGGAGATGAATGGGAGCAATGAGGAGATGAATGGAGTGACTAATGGTCTCCCTCCATAACTCCACTCTCTCTTTCTTCTTTCTCTCTCCTCCATTAAAGAGAAAACTCTCATTTTCTCTCTCCTACTCACCATGAACGAATTTGCTCATCTCCCTAGCCTATTGTCAGGCCATAAAATCATTATTAATAATTAGGATGGGGTTAGCCCAAGTGGGGGAAGTGGGCTTGAGCTTGAGTTAGCCCATTTGGGCTAATTTGACTTAAATCTTGGATAGAGTTGTCCTAGATCAACTTGACCATTTGGGTTGACCCAAATGGGTCCTTGGTGACCAATTGGCCTCCCCTAAGGTCTAGGTAGGGTTAGTTAGGGTTGTCTTGGCACCTTGGAGGCCACTTGTCCCTTGGTAAGGGCACTTTGACCTTTTTAGAGCTAAGGTTGACTTGGGTCAACTTAGCCTCTTTGGTTGACCCCAATGGGTCTTTGGTGACCCATTGACTTCACCCTAGGTCTGGGAAGACCTAGGTATGGTTGGTTGGGCACATTAGGGACACATTGCCCTTAGTTAGGGCACCTTGCCCATTTTAGGCCTAGGATGATCCTAGGTCAACTTGGCTACCCTAGGTTGATTCCAATGGACCCTTAGGGCTCTAATGGACCTTCCAATGGCTTAGGGATGTTTTGGTGGGGTCATGGAGTCATGTTGAAGCCCTATGGTCATCCTAAACTAGTGTTTAGAATTCTACTATTTGCAGACCATGGTGATCTCCACCTTCATGCCTAAGCTCACTTGGTCTTCTTGGGCTTCTTAGGGTTTTGTCATGACCTAATCATGACCAACCACTCCTAGGGGTCTAGCTGGAAATGGGATGTTACATAACTTCTTTAGGAAAGTAATGCAACCCACAAATAGGTATGATCATGATATTACTCATGGTCACTGTGAGTATGGAGATCTCATTGGCAAGGGTGTATATGCTAATAGGCCACTCTGTAAGCAAACTCATCAGGTTCTTAAGAAATCCTTGGGGTTTGCTGCTCCAACACCTACACTTAAAAGGACTGCTGGAAACCAAGTTGTGAAGTCTGTACCTAAGAGAATGTATAACAGATTTGAGTGTTGGTGTTGTGGCAAGGTGGGCCACTTTGCCATAGATTGTTGGTTCAACACAAGTGTTAAAAACAAGAACAGCTTACCTGTCAGAAAAGATGCAGGTAAGCATGATAGATTTCAAACTAGCAAGAACCTAGGACCCAATAACAATTTGGGTTCTGAGGATAGGTAAATCTTTTTTTTATGCAGGTGAATCCAAGTGGCCATACCCCTATATGGTACTTGGATAGTGGATGTTTGATGGAGCCGACTTCCCTCGACTTGTTGTTTTGGAGCGTCCTCCCTCTGACAATGATGGCGACCCGGTAGATATGAATGGAGATGACGGCCCGCAACACTTTGGAGACGGCGACAGCATGCTTACGGACGACCCTTGGAAGCGTCGCCACAATAGCCGTCCGGAGCGCAAACCCAATTATAATTTATTAATAATATATATTAATTTTATTATTTGTTTTTTGAAATTATCATTTTACTTCATGTTTTAATTTCATGTAAGATGGAGACCTATAACCATCCTCGTTATTTTATTTCATGTGCGAACTATAGCTTTATTTCATGTCATGATGGGTGCAATTAACCATCATGAGTGTTTTAAATTTGTATGGTGGAGATGGAGTGGTGTAGCTTATAAATAGGCATGTATCTTCTTTGTTTTGATTAGTGAATGAATGAAAATTGAAAACCTAGCTTCTCTTGAAGTTTCCTCCTTCTCTCCTCTCTCTCTTGGCCGAATTCTCCTCTCCTCCTCCCCTCTTCTTCTTGTGTTGGCCGCCGGCCATTTCTTCTTCCTATTCCCCTCTATCTCCCTCTAGAGCTGAGCACATACCTCACCTCCAAAAACCGAGCCACCACCTTTACTAACCCTAACCCGAGCCCCTCCTCCACTTCCCTCCTTCATAAAAAAAAATCGACCACCACTTCCCTCTTCCCAACCACCCTAGCCCTCCTAAGCCCAAATCCGAGCAGCCCCCTCCTTTCCAAAAGCTGAGCAACCTCTCCCTCCTAACCCGAGCCACCACCCTCATCCTTTCCTCCCCTCGGCTCACTCTCCTCCACCCTCCCAAGCTGACCTCCACCATCCTCCTCCTCATCAAACCCTTTTACTAAGCACCATAATCTTCTTCCTAAAACCAAATATCCCCGTACCATAAAAGTCCTTAGCCTACCAAAATAGAAATATTTCTTTCCTTAATTATTTCCCAATCCACCAACTTTTCTCTCTCCTGCCTTATTTGGAGATATTTGTTTCCATATTTAGAAGATTTGTGGTTAAATTTATTTTAGTTATTGTCTTGTTTACTTTATTTTCGTTTAAGTTCGTGAGGCGTGGCGGCCCTCGTTCGTATTTTGTTGGGAAAGAACCACCCTTGCCCGAATCTTTTGTTTTTTGGTGGTTTCTCTTTTGGTACAACTCGCTCGACCGAACCGTGTGGGTTCTTTTCGCTTGAGAGGACCTTGGCCTATCGCCTTGGTATTATCTTAAGGGGCTTTGCGAACCCCCGTAATTGTAGTTTAGTAATAATATTAATTAAACTGCTGCTACGTTAAATGCTTGAAGGGGATGTGAGAGTTATTCGAGAGCGTCGCGTTTGTTTCATCAGCCTCCAAAACGTCCGAAAGTGTGGGCCTACATCAATGTTCCAGGCACATGATTGGAACAAGAAGAATGTTAAGGGAATATGCACTCACAGAGAAGCAATCTTTGGTGGATCTGAAAAAGGAATCATCAAAAGATTTGGTAACATTTCTAGTAATTCTATTACTATCACTCAAGTGGTTTATGTGAAGAGTCTGAAACATAACCTGATTAGCATAAGTCAACTCAGTAATCTAGGTTATGACATCTATTTCCTCAAAGGGGAGTGCAAAATAAGGAGGTCAAGTGATCAAGAGATCTTTCTGACTGGCACTAGGAAAGGGAATGTATATTGTCTTAACCTTGATTGTGAGTATAACATCTCACCCATTTGTCTAGTTGCAGGTGAGAAAACATCACAGTGTGTCCAATGGCACAAGAGACTGGCTAATCTGAACTATAAGTCAATAGGACAACTATTTAGTATGGGGTTAGCGAGGAATGGTCCTCAAGTCAAGTGCATTAAAGAGGGTGTTTGTTCAGCTTGCTAAAAGGGCAAATAGACTAAGTCCTCTTTCCAAGTACTTGATACCAAAGATTCAATGAGATGTTTATATCTCTTGCATATGGATTTGTTTAGTCCTATGCCAGTTCATAGTCTAGGTAGAAAAGTATACACATTGGTTATTATGAATGACTATTCTAGACACACAGGGGTTTTCTTCTTGAGGTAGAAATCTGAAACCCCTACTATTTTCCAGACCTTTGTCAGACAAATTCAAAATGAATTTAACAATTAAGTGGTTAAAATTTGAAGTGACCATAGAACTGAATTTCAGTCTGAGTGTATGACAAAGTTCTTTGAAAAATTTGGGATTCATCTGGAGTTCTCCTCACCTAGAACACCCCAGCAAAATGGAGTTGCTGAAAGAAAGAATATGACTCTAATTGAGGCAAGTAGAACACTACTTAGTGACACTACTCTCCCTGAGTACTTCTGGGCTGAGGTAGTAAATACTTCATGTCATGTACTCAATAGAGCCTCCATCGATAAGAAACATAAGATGACACTCTATCAGATTTTGAAAGGCAGAAAACCAAACATTTCCTACTTTAGAATCTTTGGTAGCAAGTGTTATGTCCTAGTTAATGGTAAGTACTACCAAACTAAGTTTGCTGCCAAATCCCTAGAAGGGATATTTGTTGGGTACAATAATAATAGTAGGGCATACAGGATCTACAACTTGACTACACAAGTTATAGAAGAATCTGTCCATGTAGTATTTGATGAGTCTAAGTTGATTAACAGTGAATTGTCTAGCTCTTCAGGTAGTTCTACAGGTTCAAAGGACAGACTGGACAAGCTGACTATTAATGAAGAAGCACCTGCTAGGATGGATAAAGAAAAGAATACATACTGTCCAAGGGGAGAACAAGACTCACTGGATGAAGAAGATAATGAGGAGCATCAGGTTGAGGAAAATGAAGAAGGCCAAGAGGTTGACAGATTTCCTCCAGCAAGGAGACACCTGAAGGATCATTCATCTCATCAAATCATTAGTGATGCAAGTCAAGGTGTACTAACCAGGAGAAAGAGCATGAACACAGTTTTATGTTCAAGTTTCTTGTCACAGATATAACCCAAGAAGATTGAAGAGGCCATGCTAGACACAAACTGGAGTGATGTTATGCAAGAAGAGCTGAATTAATTCAGAAGATGTAAAGTCTGGGAACTGGTTCCTAAACCAAAGGATCACAATATGATAGGAACCAAGTGGATCTACAGAAATAAACTTGATGAGAATGGCACCATAATCAAGAACAAGGTCAGGCTGGTAGCAAAAGGCTACAGGAAAGAAGAAGGGATTGACTTTGATCAAACCTTTGCCCCAGTGGCAAGGCTGGAAGCTATAAGGTTGTTCTTGTCCTATACTGCCTATCAAGGTTTCAAGACTTTGCAGGGTGCAAAGAAGACAGAAAGAGTACCACCGGAACATTTCAATTCCTAGGTGGAAGGCTGGTGTTATGGAGCAGCAAGAAGCAAACAAGTGTAGCTATCTCAACTGCTGAGTCATTATATATAGTAACAGGCAGCTGCTATGCACAGTTGATGTGGATAAAACATCAACTTGAAGACTATGACATCAAGGTAAGTAGAATTCCACTATTCTGTGATTCTACTAGTGTTATTTCTATTGCCAAAAACCCCGTTTCACACAGTAGAACAAAGCATATTGAAATTAAGTTTCATTTCATCAGAGAACATGTGGAGAAGGAAGATATTAGTCTAGAATTTGTGAACACAAATAATCAAATTGCTGATATTTTTACAAAACCTCTGGTTGAAACAAAATTCAATTATTTTAAAATTGTATTAGGTATGTTGAACCTAGAATAGGTCAGCACAAGCTTTTCTAAGTAGAATATGTAAGCATAAAATTTCTCAGGAAATTTGGGTAAGTAAGAAAGTTTGTGTCGACACAAGCAAATTGTGTCGACACTCTCAGTATGTTGTGTCAACACATAAACAGTATTTGTGTGTACACAAGAATTGGTGTCGATACACTCTATCGAGACTTGACTAGCCCGTATCGACACTGACACAAGTATGTCGACACATGTAAAACTATATCGACTAGTATTATGACTAAGTTGGGCGTGTCTTTTGACCTACCCTTTACCAGTAGACTATAAATAGGGGGAGACAAAATCAGGTCGACTACGCCTTCAGATTTCTCGACTCTAGACCTTATGTCGACATAGATATTCACTTCTCTTCTCTTCTCTCTCTCTCTCGTCAATGGCGCCACACCAGGATGACAAGGTGAATGAAGGATACGAGCTGGTTTGCGGGGGATTCAAGACGGCTTCACAGGACATCAAGGGTGTGATTACCCTAATTTTGGAAAATGGCTTGGACTTTTTGGTCTCTGAACCTACAAGAATTTGGAAGAAGGAAGTCCTTGAATTCTACTTGTCTGCAAATGTGGATTATGATGAAAAAAAGATGAAAGCCACAGTTCAGGATTCAAGAGTAAAACTCACACTTAAGATGATCAGGAAATCGCTCCAACTTCCCAAGGTTAAGGATGATGATGAAATAGTTCCATCCATGACAAAAGATGCACTAAGTTGGTGTGGGCTGAACCCTAATACCAAAGTTGGATCATCCATTACTCGGAAAGGGATGAATTCTCAAGGAAAATTTCTGTCTGAAATAGTAGGCAAGGTGATTCTGTGTAAGACTGGTGGACATGACAGAGTTTCAGTCTACATGTTCAATCTAATTACAAGGGTCATATTCACTATAAAAATAGATTGGGCATCAATAGTAATTGACAAGATCCAAGAAGGAGTAAAGAAGCCAAATTCGGGAAGGATACTAAGCTTATGTCTAGCTTCTACAAAACCAGATATTATGAACCAACTAACAGGATCCAAGATCAACCATATGAGGAGAATGGATGTAAGGATTCTATCCAGATGGGATAGAGTATCAACCAAAGAGGTTTCTACTCCACAGAAACAGGTCAAGAAAGATAAGAAGAAGAAAGAAATTGTTCACCAAGCAGAATCCTCCAGTGATTCGGAAGAAGAGGTAGTCTTCAGTTCAGATGAAGACCATCAACAAAAAGAAGCTCAAGATCAAGTTGAGAGCAGTCAGCACCCAAAGTAACAGATAGCCTCCACTCTAGGGGAAGAACACCCTGAACCAGCAGTACAAGACACTGAACTATCTGAGCTGCCTGCCCAAGGGGGAGGTATTGCTGAAGCTACTCTAGAAAGTGAGTATGCTGCTGATACAGTGATGGACATTATATCAGAAAAAAATAAAGAAACACTGATCATTGCTGAGAAGGAAGCACAAGATGTGCAGATGCAAGATACAGCTCAAGATGAGCAAGTAAGTATCTCCTTTATAGAGAAGGCCCTGGACAAAAATCTGGATGTCCAGGGAGAACCTTTTATTTCCCAAACTAATCTCTTTCCTCCTGTTCAGATGCAGTAGGAGGTAACTATGGAGGAACTATTCCATGATTTCTCTACAGCAAGGACTGAGGGGGAGCAGACATAAGTAGAAAAGGAACTTCCAGGAACTGAGGGGGAGGATCTATTGAATGCCCCTTCTAATAAGGAAATAATTGATATAGAAAGCTCATCACAATCTTCTGATGATGAGGAAGCCTCTATGGCTAAGAAGAGGAAGATGGTTGCAATCAGGAAAAGGAGCTCAGGATACAAGAAATCCTTGCAAATAGTCACACCACCACCTGCTCCAAGCATGGACTTCAGTTCATTACTGGTCAAACTGCAAGTCAAATTGGATGAACAAAGACAGTCCTTAGAAAAATATGTGGATGAGACACATAAGGAGATGCACTTCCAACTAGCACAAGACATCAAGTCCATTAGATTTGAAGTCAATTTGAATAAGAAAGAGATGACAGATTACTTCCATAAGGGAGGTAATGTTGTAGTATATTTGGCTGAGCAACAACAACTAATAAAAACTGAAGTTGAGGACATTGCAGTTAAGCAAGGATATATCTTAGAAAATTAATTCAGATCAAATGAAAATCTCAAGGACTCACATGATAAAATTCTCAAAAAACTGGGAAATACTTCTACTGATTTGAAAACTAAAGTATCCAAGCACATACAAGCAGATCTAGCTGTTGTCCAAACAGCCATTGAAGCCTCTCAAAAGACTATTTTTAATCACCTGACTAAGTTCAAAACCTACTACAAAGAAGGTACAGATTATCTGGCTGATCAAATAAGGTTTCAAAATAATGATCTGAGAGACCATATAGCCAGAGAAGTCATAAAGGGGGAGAGAATATTAGTCAAAGCCAGCTCTGATCATGCAAAATGGGTATCTAATACCATCAGAGATATACTTGGATTTCCACCCCTATGTGAGGATGATAATACTACTGAGTCTGGTGTTTAACCTGCCTACATTGAAGGGGATTAACAAGAGGTTGCACAGGTCATTTATCCTCCAGCTTATTTTGACATAGTCCAGCAAGAAGTTCGGCAAATGTATAGCCCTCCACAGGAGGCACAAAATATTATTATTGAAAAAGTAGAAATGTTAGAGACTGCCAAGGAAGCTCAGAAGGAAGCACAGTTGTCCAAGAAAAGGTTTAGAGAACAGGTTGAATTAAAGCCTGATTTTGAGCAGTGGAGCCCTACTTCTAGGAATATTATTTTGACTTCCTGGAAAGTTGTGAAGGACAAGACCCATGATAGGGGTAAATGGTACTCTGAGCAAGAGTGGAACAAGTATCAAGCTAGGCAAGAAGCTATTCTTCAGTACAGGAGGAGTGTAAAAGCTGGGAAGTTACCTGTTAATGCTCTGGAGCCTAGCAAGTACTTCCCAAAGCCTTTTCACTATTTTGAAAGGCAAAGGATAAAGGCTGAAGAACTGAAGAAGAAAGATCTGAAAGGAAAGAAACCAGCTGATGCTACTGTGCAGGCTAAGATCAGATCTGGAAAAGGAATAGTAATCAAGGAGCCTAGTCAATCTTAGGATAGATTGGCTACTATGTAAAACAATGTAATCTTTTGATTTTTGTTCTTTAAAGAAACATGTAAACCTAAACAATTTTCTGATTAATGAATGACATCATTTTTAGAATTGAGTTTAGCTATTTTATTTATTACCCTGCAGTGAAATGTATGAACATCTATTTTCCTTTGATTTATTATGTGTGGTGTATATCTTTGACTAAGGGTTATGACTTCTCCAAATAGGGGGAGATTGTTAGGTATACTGGAAAATATGTACCAGATTTGGAGAAGCCTCCCTTACTCAATGATATACATCAATTTGTATTTGATGGGATGTTTGAGTTTTAGTGTGTAGGTTTAAGAAATGCAGGAAAAATTTGTAAGTACAAGTGTAGACACTTGTAAGGAATAGTGTAGACACCTGAAGCAGGAGTTGTGTCGACACCCAGGAATTGTGTCGAAACCTAAAGCAGGAGATGTGTCGACACCCAAGAGTTATGTTGAAAATAGAAGAAAGGCATGTGTCGACCCCTAGGAGTTATGTCAACACCAGAAGAAAGGCATGTGTCGACACCCAAGAATTGTGTCGACACCTGAAGAAGGTTTGTGTCGACACACAGGACTTGTGTCGACACACACTCAATGCCATCTATCAGCAACAACTATACTGAGTCTAAAGGGCTTGTGTCGACATATAGGACTTGTGTCGACACACAGGACTTGTGTCGACACACACTCCACGACGTCTGGACAACACTCAACATTATCTATCAGCAACAGCTATACTGAGTCTGAAGGGCTTATGTCGACACACAGGACTTGTGTCGACACACACTCAATGACGTCTAGGCATACACTCAACGCCATCTATCAGCATAAGTTATGTCGAGACCAGGAGCAGTTATGTCGACACACGGGACTTATGTCGACACATACAAATAGAAGTTGTGTCGAGAAGCAGAAGAATGACTGTGTCGACACATTGAGTGTTGTGTAGACATCATCAAGGCTTGTGTCGACACTTAGTCTATTTGTGTCGACACATGTGAAGTAATTTGTTGAGTGTTTCCTGTTGAGATATAAAGTCATTGCAGAATCAGCTGTCACGGCTAAAGACTTGACAACTGTCATAAATAACAAGTCTGACACCTTTGTCAGAACTGTCAGAAGGTTGTTACAAACCAGATCAGCTGGTAATCATTGAGAAACTCTATATAAAGGACTGATCCATGACTACCAAAGCATTTAATAAAGCAATTAAGAGGGAACAAACCAACACAAGACCAGAGAGAGAATTCAACAACAAAAAAGGGGGAACCCTTAAGCAGGCAAATCCTGAACAGACTGTAAAGAAAGATTCAGATCTATTTTTGAATCTAAGAAGGGAGTTGTCTAAAGATCAATTTCTACTCCAAGTCAGATCAACCTCATTTTTTTCAATCAAGAAGCTTTGAAAAAGCTAAGTCAGGTTGGATCTGAAGTATACAGTTTGTTCAAGAACTGATCAAGAAGCTCACACCAATTGAGAGTTCTATCCGGGTGAAATTCTGTACAACTAAATATTCTTTTTCCTTGTAAGATCTTCTTAGATCTGAGTTGTAATTCTGTGTTTATCAAGGCTAAGGTAAGGCTGAGAGCCTGAGGTGTAGGACTTGTGAAAGTCTGAGTTGTAAGCCTGGTGATAAAGGCTGAGGTAGGGTTGTTGCCTGAGGTAGGGTTCTTGGGAAGAATCTGAGGTAGGACTTGTATAAGTCTGAGCTGTAGGAACCTATCAGGTTTTGAGGTGTAAGATCTGTGGATCTGAGTTAGTGGAAGGAAGTTGGGCTGAATCCAGTTCTCTACTGGATAGGCGAAGGAGAGAAGTGGATGTACCCATAACTTGGGGAACCACAATAAATCTGGTGTACTGTGATGTGCTGTGCTTATTGTGCTGTGAATTGTATTTTTTGTGCTGAGTTGGAACAAGATAATTGCCTAAAATTTATTAAAGAAAATTAGAACCTCTTCACCCCCCCCCCCCCCTCTAGGTGTCTAGGCTCTTGAAATCAAGTCTTTCAATTTTGCTTTAGTTGATTCTTCTGTGTTAGAAGAAATTAGAAATAGTTTCTGTATTATTTCTTCCAGCATTTCTGTTATAGAGCCAAAGGCTTTCTCTCCTCAAACTTATGCTTGGGCTGAGTCCCCCATGCCAGACCTTAATGAAATTATGTTTCAAGATATGGAAGTAGAAAAGGACAATGTTCAGGCTCAAGATATTACAGATATTGCATCTAAAGAGCCAGAAGTTCAAGAAATAAAACAAGCTAATTTGTTTAAGCAAATTGATGAGTTATATGATAATCCTGCTAGTGATTCTAAAAATGATGTTGATGATTCTGATGATTCAGAAAATTTTGGTTCTAAGAAGAGAAAAGCCAAGAAGAAGGCTCAAGCAAAGGCTGCACCAATACCAAATCTAATAGTATATACTCCCTACTATATTCTACATAATATTACACTCACTCCAGATTCCCCTTACTGGATGAGACTATCTAAGAATGAGGAAAAGAGAAGAAAGAAGATGAAGAGATATAATTCTCCTCCTAAGAAGTATTGGAGAGGACCTCCTCCTCCTCCTGCAGCAGGATCAACAGGAAATGTTTCTCAAGCTCAAAGGTCTGCTTCTTATTCTTATCTATCAAGACCAACTCACAACAGCAAAGAAAGACCTTCTAAGTCAGAAACTCAATCAAGCAGTCAATAAAAGAAACAACAATAGCAGTCTGATAGTAAAAGCAGCCAGCAGAAAGTTCAAGTTATTCAGAAAGAAGAATCAAGTCCAAAGAGACCTTTCTATGCTGCTTATGATCCAGAATTGGATCCCAACTATAGAATGGCCAGGTTTAATGAGCTGATAGCTCTATCTCAAATAAGGAAGACAAAGGAAGAAGGAAAGGATGCCTCTCAATTCTCTACTATGTCTTCTTACAGAAAGAAAAAACTAGACAAATATCAGGTACAAAATCTTTTCAATGTAGACACCTATATGAATTTGCATCCTGAAGCTGTAGTGACCAGAGCTGCAATTGTAAAAATTCTTGGTGCACAAGACATGAAGATGACCCAAAGAGAAGCAGAGGATCCAAAAAGGAAAATGGTTTTCTCAAAACCTTCTTCAGATTCTTAAAAGAAAGACTTTTAATTTTCTGCCTATGCATTTTGAATTTTATTATTGTTGTATTTTTTTTAAAGCACAATTGTATATATATCTGCTGAAAGTTTTATTTCTGCTAGATATATTTTCTTGCTTTATTATTTGTAAATAGTATCCTCACCCAAATAGGGGGAGATTGTTGGAACCCCAGTTTGGATTTGGGAAAGGACTATTATTAGGTTTGCTAAGAATGACCCAACATGTATAGTCGAGGGTCATATGTTTTCCAGGGTCAAAGTCAGCAACACTAACTTAGACTGTTAGTACTCCACTTTAGAATACTTTAGAGACAAGAGACCTCAAAGTAAAAAAAGTTAAAATGATTGCAGGAAAGTCGTTCGACGATAGCTGAACTCAGCTCGACGATCGTCGATCTCAGATCAACGAACTCAGAGTTCCTTCTCTGAGTTGAGCTTGACAAAATTCTAGCTGAGATCGACGAACTATGATCTTATATCAGAAGTTCAGCTCGACGAAGGACTATCTCAGTTCGACGAACTTGGAGCTCAGATTGGCAAGTATGTTTTCAATTCGACGATCTTGGAGCTAATCTTGATGAAGGAGAATTCTTAGCTCGATGAACTTGGAGTTTAGGTCGACAAAATCATTGCAGAGTTCGACTAACTCTTTCCATGTTCTGTTCGACTATTCTTCTCTGCAGTTTCTTAGTTCGACTATCAGTTTGATTTCAAATTCTATTATATTAAGGCAGTAATGCTCTGATAATTAATGCTCAATATTCTCAAGAATATAGCCATTCTAGGCAGCATTAATTATAGTTTTCACAGAGTTATTACTCTACCATATTCAATTAGACAGTTAGGGAAATGAATTCAAGACAAATATTAGCCGTTCAGAATCCCAGAAATTGTGCAGAGAATTTCAAAGGAAAGATTTAAAATTCAAATGGTTTTTAATCTGAAATCATATATAAAGTGATTTCCTTTAGAAGATTAAAAAATATAGGAATGAGAAACAACAATAACAACAAGGCAGAGAATCAATGAAAAAGAAGAGCAATCAGTAATCAGTGAAGAACAACACAACTCTCATACTCATAGAGTTCTTCATCATTTGCTTCAGGCTTTCAAGGGACAACTATTCAAAATCAGTCTAAAAGCTTGAAGAGCAACATCTCATTTGATGGCCAACACCCTGAAGCAAAGCTTCCACTCCGGATCAAACTCATACAACTCAGGGAGAGCTTTGACAACATCAGATCCACTAGTCTTCTCTCAGATTATTGATAGAGAAGAACATCTTATACTTTTTGTTTACTTCATCCAATTGTGTACATGGTTTTAACTCCCTTCAAAAGTTAGACTTTTGGTTGTTAAGTCTCCTGATCAAAAGACTTAGATTGGTTTTTGGGCATCTGATCAAAAGCTCAAAGGGTTGCTAGATCTCCCTTATAAAAATAGATCTTGCGGTGACAGGGCACCTGAGCCAAAACTTGTAATGTCAGGGCACCTGATCAAAAACTTGTAGTGGATTCCTACTAGGGTGGTAGAAGAGTGGATGTACCCAGGTTTTTTGGGGAACCACTATAATTCTTGTGTCATCTGTGTTGATTATTTCTGTGCTTGTGTGCTGTGATATTTCCTGTTTTATACTTATATATATATATATATCACTTTATTTTAATCCGCTATAAAATCCAGTAATCATTTTAATACTCTATTCACCCCCCCCCCCCTAGAGTAATCATAAGATCTATCCCTCGCTTTCAAAAGCAGTTTACCGAACAAGTTTTATGGCTCCATGCTACCCATTTTACCAAACTCCTTTATTGCACAAACCTTATTATTCAATTCTTTAGTCAGAGATCTCAAGAATTTGTCATTAAATTCACCGTTGGTAAACTCACGACCACAATTTCTTAGACCGTTGACAATCTTAAATAACTTTTCGTAGCTGTCAGAAATAGTGTCCCTCTTATCTTGCTTAAAATCCTCAGATTTTTGATTTAGGAGAGATTTCTTACCATTCATAACTTCCTTCATTCCTTCCATAAGAACAATTAGATAACCACATCTCATTAGCAGACTTACAGTGGATTAAATTTTGCAGCATCGAATCGTCCAGCTCACCAGCAATGGTGTTCTTCGCCTTCTTATCCAGAGCGATGAGAGCAATCTCATCTTTGTTCAAGCTCATCATCTTTTTGGGAGCCATCAGATTAGGATTAATTATTGATGGAGTCATAGGAACATACAGACCTTCTTCAATAATTATGAAGATTCTGGGATTAAAAGCTTTCATGTAAAATTTTAATCATTCCTTTCACCAAGGGAAATTTTCCTTGGAGCACACTGGCAGCTTCATCGAGGATAAATCTTTGATCTTGTCCATTCAAGACATGCTTGTCTCTTTTGACAACTAGATTAGGATCTGTTCAATGTGTTAACCTTTTAACGAACAACTTGCCTCTGATATCAATTGAAAGTATGTAGTTGTCGACCTAAATCACCTAGAGGGGCTGAATAGGTTAATCTTACGGCTTTTAGCAGAATTAAAGGTTTAACAAAATAAAACACACAAAATAAGAGATCACAGCACAACACAACACAAACACAAGGATTTATAATGGTTTCCCAAAGATGGGTACGTACACTTTCCCGCCTCGCCTATCTAGCACTTCGGGCTAGACTCAACTACTTCACCAAAACTCGGATTATAAAAATCATACACTCGGAGTATCCAACTCCTACAATCTCGGAGAAAAACTTCTCCTACACTCGATCCTTCAACAAGGATCTACAAAACACTCGGAAGAAAAAAATTCTTATGAAGCAATAAGAAAGAAATGGATTGAAAACAATATTCTCTCTCAGATCTGAAAACAATCGTTCTTTTTTGCGTGAAATCTTTGACTCAAATCTTGAAGAAGAAGGATCAGATTGCCTTGAAGAGCGATCTGAACTAAGTATCGAGTGGATCTCTGGAAGTATTTGGAATGAATCTGAAAGAAGTAGGTCGATCAAAAATTTTCTTGCAAGAGGAATCGTGAATCAGAAATTATGTCAGTGTCAGTGATGAGCAATTTGAAATTTACAATTTGATTTACAATTCACGATTTGCGATTAGGGCTTCTGAAAAATGCCCTTTACTATTTATATGTGATTCCTCACTAATGGCTAAATTATGAACTCAGTTCAACTATCCACGTGTATTGTACATGGCGGAAGCCCTAAATATGGAAAGCCGTCAAAAACGAAAACGAAAACTATTTAAGTCCAAACTAAAATAATTCGTCGTGACCTTACGTGAACTCTCGAAATCACTCGACGAACCCATCGAAACTACTTGAGAAAGAGCTTACTTGAGATATTTAGACTTCATGTGACCTTTTGATAAATTACATGAGAGCTCTCGAGAGTATTCGACAAATTCTTTGAGTATACGATGAATTGACTTCTAGAATTCTCTGGACTAAGCTGCTTTAACTTATTCATTCTGGACAACAGTTCACAGAGATCTCTCAAGTACTCCCGAGATTACTCGACAAATTCTGTGAGTGCTTACACTAGTTCTTGATGAATTTTACGATTCCTCGCGAGACTACTCGACAAATATACTTAGCAAATTCTGAAACTCTGAACTGTAACTTTCTTTGGGATTTTAGAGATGAAGTACACCCCATTAGAGAGATTGCACATTATTCAACACGATGTTCTATAAAATGAGAAATTATATTGCATAAAACTGTGTTTGGAGACCCATTGTAACCTGATAATGGTTTGTACTTCACAATTAAGACCTGCACCACACATAAATAAAAACAACTTCAAATACATACTCAATTCAACTTAGTTCAAGGGATACTTCTTCAAATTAGGGCTATTATGGATATAATACCCAACATAGCTAAAACCCAGACACTCTCAAAGCATGTGTAAATCATTGCTCATCGACGCCTACCGAGGCAAACAGATCTTTGAGCCCACCCATACTACCAAGGGAAGGGGGGCAAGTGACCTCCTAATTATACTCTCGCTACTAATGCTCGGCGGCGACCGCCAATGGCAGCGCCCGACAAATGAGGGACCTAAAAGCACTAGTTGCTCTAAGGCTGCCACAATGCATGATACAACACCAAGTCGCCACAGCAGGAAAAATAGTTAAAATGATTCGGTGACTGCTAAGATCCCCCCACTGAGTGATGAAGGCAGGATCTTCACTACGCGAGGCCAACATCCTAGGACATTCGCAAGCTCAATGCGTCATGGAAAAACTCGCGCATTCAAGGAAGGTGTTGGGTCCATTGATCCCAATGTCCTAGATTTATAAGAAGTCAAATAAGTCAAGGACATACACATAGTTGTATTTGATGTGTGTATAAGTTCATGCATGCAGGTTAGTCCATCTTACATTGATTAGACATATGGACACAGAGAAGGATGCTGGAAAGGCAGGAAATTGCCTAAGTCCACAGGCATTCAGTAAAGCCAATTCACTCAATGCCAGAGGTCAAGGAGAATGCTGACAAAGGGCAGGATTCTTGTTATGTTCATAAGCATTGAGTGAGGACAGCTCACTCAACGCCAGATGAGCTAAATCACTGAGTCAGGTGTGGATAGTCAAAGACAAGCTTCAACAAGCAAAAAGATTGAATAAGTAAAAAGGCATTGACTGATGTCAACACACTCAATGCCATGCAATAAATTCATTGTGTAAAGCTGCCTCAGTAAAAGCCAGAGAGATTCTATCAAAAGAAAAGTGGCTAAGTCCACAGGCGTTGAGTGATGTCAACTCACTCAATGCCAGCCAGCAAATTCGTTGAGTAAAGCTGCCTCAGTCAAAGCTAGTGAGATTCTGTCAAAGAAAAAATTTCTAAGTCCAAAAGCATTGAGTGAAGTCAGCTCACTCAACGCCATGTTGATTCTATCAAAGCCAAAGAAGATAGACAGAAAAATCCGTCTAAGTCCAGAAGCGTTGAGTGAAACCAGTTCACTCAACGCCATATGACAGAAGTGTTGAGACAAGCTCAAGCAGTCAAAGCCTAAGAAGAAATCGGAATTTTACCAAGTCCAAAAGTGTTGAGTGAAGCTAGTTCACTCAACGCCTAGTCAAATGGTAAGTCAGAAGGGAGATGGCGTTGAGAGAAGTAAACACACTCAATGCCCTCATGCATAGCAAAATTATTCTAAGTATAGAAGGGCTGAGTGAAGCCAGTTCACTCAACGCCTCAGTAGTTGGCAGAGTTCAGAAGAAGCTAAGGCAAATGGCGTTGAGTGAAGGCCAACCACTCAACGCTCTTAACGCCGTGGATGCAGAAAGAGCTGAAGAATAAGCCAAGTATAGAATCGTTGAGTGAAACTAGTTCACTCAACGAACTCAACGCCTGGAGTGATTCTGTGAATTTGGCAAAGTCTAGAATGGCTGATATCAGCAAAAGTCAACAAAGTCAACGCAGTTCAAATTCTTTGTGGGAAAGCTGCAGTAAACCTTTAATGGCGCCGACGGATAGCTGTTGTCTTTTTCTGTAAGTGGAAGGTGATAACTCATCTTTTTTAGGTTGGGCCCATAGTACAAAGAGTCGTTGATTAGCTGTCTATAAAAGGGAAAGTTTGGCTAAAAGAAAGCGAGAAATTAAGGTTCTTTGATTAAGCATAGCGGCAGAACTTCGTCTTCTTCCTCGCCATTAACATCGAGCCTAAAGCACAAGTTCTGATCAGATTGACTTGAAAGCAAAAACAAATAGATTTTTCGATTCTCATCAACGACAACAAGTTCAGAATCATTTTCTGATTGAGAAGAGAAGCAGAGCCTTTAGAGTCTGCTAATCTGGTGGCAGTTTGAAGAAGATACAAAATGTTCAGATCCATTGTCTTCAATAGCAGATCAAAATCTTGATTCTGAGTTACTTCCAGCACAAGCAGCCCAGTACTGAAGATCTTTTCAACTTTTTGTTGTGAAGAAGATAGGGCTAAAATCTGCTCAGCCCAGGAAGACAGACACAGAGAAAACTCTTTGGTGTCTAACTATTTCACAATATTTCTATTTTTTGTAGGATCTAGTCTTGAATCTGAGTGTAGGATTCTGCGTAGAATCTGAGTTGTAAGCCCGTGTTATAAAGGCTGAGGTAGGATCATTTGTTGATCTAAGCGTAGGGTGTCCTCCCAGCCCGAGTTGTAGGGTTGTTGGCCTGAGGTAGGTGGTGTTTAATCACTGAGTTATAGGGCCTTGTGCCTAAGCTTTAGGTATTGGAGGAGACTGAGTGGTCATGCGGGATCGAGTTGTAAGCTCTTAATGCGCCAAGTATTGGGGAAGAGCCTTGTCTAACACACTATTAGAAAAGTAGAGAGGGACACTGGATGTACCCATAATCTGGGGAACCACTATAAAATTTATGTGTCTTCTGTGTGTGTATCTTGAAAGTCAAACAAACTAATCACAAAGCACAGGTTAATCAGTTAAAGGTCTAGACAATCTTAAAAGAGACCAAAACCTATTCACCCCCCTCTAGGTGTTTAGCTGACCTTAAAAACAAAGTCTTTCAAGTGGTATCAGAGGGAGGTTACTCAAAGAAGGCTTAACAGTCTGAGTATATCTCCAAGGTCAGCAATAAGATTGTCTTTATGGGTTCAGGAGTGAACTATAAGGATTTGGGTGCCATGAAGCTTCCAATCTACATGAAGGAAGGGTTTGGCATCTAGAAGGAGAGGGTTAGGTTGTTCATGGAGGAATCTTACCAAAGGATCTTTATTACTATCATAGAGGGACCTTTCATCCTATGAAAGTCTCAGCTCTGGATGAAAATGTCCAGACACGCAAGATTTATTCTGAAATGACAAAGGATGAAGTCATCCTTGCCACCATAAATAAGAGGGCACAAAATATTATAGCCATAGATGACTCCACTTCCCAAAATCTGGTGCACTGCAAGACCTCTAAGGAGATATGGGACACTTTAGTGGTCGACATGGAGGGCACAAAGGAAGTCAGAGATGACAGAAAGTCCATACTCAACCAAGAGTATGAGGCTTTCAGGCAGAGTGTTGGGTCTAGCGTTCCTTCACTTGACCCGTGGCGCTCTGCTACTTATATAAAAAATTAAGTAGCACCCTCTCCAACAGTCCGGGCTTTTGGTGCAGTTGGGTATGCGCTTGATCCTTCAATTGGTATCAGAGGAGGTCACGGGTTCAAGACCGGGGGCGCTATTAAATCCCGATTTTTCCCTTCTACCTGTGTGGGTCCGGTGGGTCAGGCAACCGTGGACATGTGGTAACCCCACCTCTGAGCCATGTGGTCCATGTGGTAACCCCACCTCTGAGCCGACGGGTTGTGCTGGACGCCGGGGGGGATTGTTGGGTCCGGCGTTCCTTCACTTGACCCGTGGCGCTCTGCTACTTATATAAAAAATTAAGTAGCACCCTCTCCAACAGTCCGGGCTTTTGGTGCAGTTGGGTATGCGCTTGATCCTTCATAGAGCATGACTGACAACACAACAGATTGCTATGAGAGATTCTTCAGGATAGTCAATAAACTGAGGACCTATGTGTTAGGTACATTAGAGATTGTGTACCTGATTTGGAGAAGCCTCACATAACTCAATGATATATGTTTGTTTGTATTTGATGGCATTTTGAGTTTATTTGTGCAGGAGAAAGATTGCAGAAATTATTCTAAGAAAAAAAGTGTCGAGACACTTATTTAGTGTCGACACCTTTGAAGGAGTTATGTTGAGATAAAAAGCAAGTCTGTGTCAACATATAGGACTTATGTCGACACACAGAGTTTAAGTCGTATCTACTATGTCGACACCCAGAGTTCAAGTTGACATCAACTATGTCGACACTCAGAACTTGTGTCAACATCCAGAGTTCAAGTCTACAACAGCTATGTCGACACTCAAGACTTGTGTTGATATTCAGAGTTCAAGTCTACAACAGCTATGTCGACACACATGACTTGTGTCAACATACAGAAGTTCAGTCTTCATCAGTTATGCCGACAGTTTCTGAAGAGTGTCGACACTATCAAAAGAAGTTTGTCGACACATTCTACAAAGAGAGTGTAGAGACTGGTTGAAGAGCTATGCCGACAGTTTCTGAAGAGTGTTGACAACATCAAAGGAGTTGTGTCAACACATTGTATAAAAGCTGTGTCGACAGTTTCTAAAGTTTATCAACAACACCAGAGGAAGTGTGTCGACACCTGGGTAATTGTGTCGACATATACTTCATCTGTGTCGACACATACTATCCTTGTGTCTCGACACATTCAGCTGAGTTAAATAACTCTAAGTGCCAGATCTCCAGACAGAATACTTGATAGTTGTCAGGATTGACAAGACCGATTAGACATGTAAGAACTGTCAGATATCAGTCATTCACCAGATCAGCCGGTTACCTCTAATGTGATCTATAAATAGAGCCGAGCATTCAGAGAAAAGTAACAGACATAGTTCTGATTCTAATTCAGAGAAGGATACAGTATCTCTTTGGATCTGTCAATGTTTGCTGAATCAAGTTAGTAAGAAAGAAGAAGTTGTGTCTACATCTACACCTTAAGAAGATTCAACCTAGGTTCCTTCTTTCAAGAAGCTTTGAACAAGCTAAGTAAGGTTGAATATGATCCATTGCAGCAATGATCTGAAGGAAGCAGATTAATCAAGATCTGATCAAGATTCCTTCACCCTTCTTTTCTCTCTATCAGGGTGAAGGAAGAAAAGTATTTCTTTATACAATTTTTTATAGGATCTATTTATAGATCTGAGTGTTGTATGCCTGTAATTATAAAGGCTGATGTTGGGTTGTTTACCTGAGGTAGGATATTAAGTTCTCTGAGTTGTAGGCATGGTGATAAGGGCTGAGATAGGGCTTGATAAGCCGGAGTGGTAGGGGTGTGGATTCACTCTGAGGTAGGGTTCTTGGGGAGAACCTGAGGTGTAGGACTTTTTGAAGTCTGAGTTGTAGGAACCAGTTTGGATTCAGAGTTGTAAGATCTGAGGATCTGAGAAGGTGGAAGGAAGTTTGGCCGAATTTAGTGTATTGCTAGATAAGCAAAGGGAGAAAGTGGATGTACCCATCTCTTGGGGAACCACTATAATTCTGTGTGTCTGCTGTGATTGATTTGTTATATACTGTGTTGCTATAGAATTTTAGTCTCAGGACAAAGACTATAATACAGCTGACTACCAGGAAGGAGGAGGAGAAAAACAGCAAGTCTCAGGCCAAAGAAAAATATATGGCCTTTAAAGTTGAACCCACAAGGAGGAGTAGAAGGAAGACTCCTTCTCCACAAGGAGGGTTGCTAAGTCTGACTCAGAAAGGTCAAAGACAAGCACATCAGACTGCCATATGATTGATGAGGACTTTGCTACCTTCTCCAGGCAGTTCCAGAAGTTGATGAGGAAGAAGCATTGGAAGAGCAGACCTTCCTCTTCACATCACAGGAAGAAATCCTCCAAGGAGGACAGGTATGATTCAAAACCTAATAAACAGATTTCTACTAATATTATCTGTTATTGCTACAGCAAGCAAGGGCATGTAATAGTCGACTGCCCTATTAAAAGAAAAGAAGATGGGGAGAAGAAGGCTTACCAACACAAAGGCAAGAAGGAGAAATCCTTCATTGTTAAGAAAAAGAAGAGCTGCTTTGACTCTTCCTCATCAGAATTAGAAGAAGAGGAAGAAGATGAGGCCTATATTGGGCTAATTGCTGTTGTGATGGAAGAAGAAGAAGAAGACAATCCTGCTACTAGGATAGAAATCAGGGCCCCTCTATCACAGTCAGATATTGATTCAGAGATGGATGAAGAATAAGAAGAAAACTGTTGTTGCTATGGACTGATGACTATGACTGATGAAGAATCCAGTCAGGATCATCCTGGTCAACAAAAGGTACATTCTATGTCTATGTCTTCTTCTGAGTCAGGCTATGAGACCAGCCCAGATTCTGAAGCTCATTCATCAAGAGATGAAGGAGACTCTGAATATGAGGAAGATGTCAATTCTTTAATTGACAAATATGGTGTCCTTCTGAGTGCTTTCAAGAAAAGCAAGTTGTTGGCTAAGAAGTAGGTTAAGGAGATTTCTTCTCTTCATCTTGCTGCTTCCCAGCATACAGACTCAGCATCCCTAATGGATCTAAAAATGAGGGAAATTAGTGAATTAGAAACTATTTCATTAATTCAGACTGGCACCATAGAGTCCCAGGAAAACCGAATAAGGGACTTGGAAGAGCTACTGGAGAGGGATAAGAGGATAGTGGTTAGTTATTCAAAGCTAAGTTCAGTGATGCCCTTAATAGACTCCTTCACCAAAGGGAACAAAGATGTTGACCACTATGGTGGAAGAGATAACAAGGGTATTAGTGCCTTTAAGGCCCCCATAAGGAAATCCAAATGTCCCATCATAGACCATTTGTGTTTGGTGCACCAGCCCCCACACTCAAGAACAAGGCAGCTGCCTGTTCTCAGGATCTCCCTACCCAAAATTTGATCAGGGGCAAGTCTGTCAGCAAGCCAGACTTGGGCATATCTGAGGCCATCAAGAGTATTTTTTCTAAAAAGAAGACTACTGCTGGTAGGGCTCAAGATATTCCAAGTACTTCTACTATCAGACAAATCCCAAGTCAGACAGTGGCTGGAAGATATAAGAACAAGATTGTTGTTGTACCTTCTATATTGAGAGCTATTGTACGCATATTTACTAGACCAGCTCTAAAAAGAAGGTACAATATCCATGAGTGCTGGTGTTGTGGCAAGGTAGGCCACTATCCTATTGATTGCTAGCACAATCCTAGTGTGCCAAGAGTAAGAGCGAGCTTTCCTGTCAGAAGAACTGCAGGTAGGCAGGTTTATTATCAGACTAACTTGCACCTAGGACCCAATAAGAATTGGGTCCTAAGGTTAACTGACTTATGTCTTACAGGTTAGTCCAAGTTGCCATACCCCTATATGGTACTTGGACAGTGGATGTTCCAGGCACATGTTTGGAACAAGGAGCTTGCTAAAGGATTACTCGCCAGTAATGAATGGACCCAAAGTCATCTTTGGTCGATCAGATAGGGGAGTGACAAGAGGTTATGGTAAGATCTCTAATGTCATAGTCACTATCACAAAATAGCCTATTTGGAAGGGTTGAAACACAACCTGATAAGCATTAGCCAACTCTGTGATCTTGACTATGATATAGTTTTCCACAAGGACGAGTGCAACATTAAGAGGTTAAGTGACCAAGAGGTCATCTTAACCTGCACTATGAGTGGAAATGTTTATTGCTTAAATTTCTTACGCTTTGATAAGGACTCTCCTATATGCCTAGTGGCAAATAAGAAAATCTCATATTGTGTACAATGACACAAGAGATTAGCTCATTTGAACTACAATACTATTGGGAAGCTCTTTAGTAAAGAGCTAGTTAGAAATGGTCCCAAGTTGAAATCACTAAGGAGGGTATCTGCTCTGCATGCCAAAAGGGAAAATTGACTAAGACCTCTTTCAAGAGCATTGGGACCAAAGACTCAGTGAGGTGCTTGTACCTCCTGCATGTGGACTTGTTTGGTCCTATGCCAGTTCATTGTCTTGGTAGGAAAGTCCACACCCATGTGGTGTTTGATGACTATTCTAAGTTTGCTTGGGTGTTCTTTCTTAAGTGAAAGGATGGAACCCTTGAAGTCTTCAAGACCTTTGTCAAGCAGATATAGAACAAACTAGACAGTACTGTTGTCAAAAAAGAAGTAACCGAGGGACTAAATTTCAATCTACTAACATGACAAGGTTCTGTGAAGAGCATGGGATTCACCAAGAATTCTCATCACCTAGAACACCCCAGTAAAATGGAATTGCTGAGAGGAAAAATAGGACTCTCATAGAAGCTGTAAGGACCTTACTGAATGACACAACTCTCCCAGAATATTTCTAGGCTGAGGCAGTAAACACTGCATGTCATGTCCTTAATAGGGCTTCTATCACCAAAAGCCACGAGAAGACTCCCTATGATATCTTGAAAGGCAGAAAACCAAACTTGTCATACTTCTAGATTTTTGGTTGCAAGTGATATGTGTTGAACAATGAAAAGTCCTATGTGACCAAGTTTGCTACCAAATCCTATGAAGGGATCTTTGTTGGGTACAACAACCATAATAAGGCATATAGAATCTACAACTTGATAAGTCAAGTTGTAGAAGAGCCAGTTTATATTGTCTTTGATGAATCAAACATGATTAATAGTGAGCTGGCTAGCTCTTCTTCTAGTTCTGCAAGCATAGAGAAGGTGATGGACAAGCTCACCATTAAGGAAGATGATCCAGCAGTCCAGGATAAGGATGAGGATATGTGTTGTCAAGAGGGTGCACAAGACACAAAAGTTGTGGATGAAGTTCAGCTAGATGGAGCCACTGATGCTCAAGAAGGTGAAGCAAGGTTGTCTCCAGCTGTCAGGTATCTAAGGGACCATCCACCACACCAGATCATTAGTGATGCAAGCCAAGGAGTCCAAACCAGAAGCAAGAGTTTCAACCCAACACTCTACTCAAGTTTTCTGTCACAAGTAGAGCCCAAGAAATTTGAAGAGGCCAATATAGACTAATTCTGGATTAGAGTAATGCAAGAGGAACTGAACCAGTTCAAGAGATATAAAGTCTGGAAGTTGGTTCCCAAACCTAAGGGACATAATGTCATAGGAACTAAATAGATCTACAGGAACAAGTTAGATGAGAATGACACTATTGTTAAGAATAAGGCTAGAATAGTGGCTAAAGGATACAGGCAGGAAGAAGGTATTTATTTTGATCAAACCTTTGCCCTAGAAGCTAGATTGGAAGCCATCAGATTGTTCCTTGCATTTGCTTCCTACCAAGGATTCAAAGTCTGCCAGCTGGATGTGAAGTTGAAAGACTTATTTCAAGAGCCTAGACACCTAGAAGGGGGGTGAATAAGTTCTAATTATCTTCAATAATTTAGGCAATTAACTAGTTCTTACTTAGCACAGAAAATGCAAATCACAGTATATAAAACACAACATAGCAAACGCAAGATTTATAGTGGTTCCCCAAGGTATGGGTACATCCACTTTCCCCCTTCGCCTATCCAGCAGAAAACTGGATTCAGCCCAACTTCCTTCCACTTGCTCAGATCCACAGATCTTACAACTCAGAACCAGATTGGTCCCTACAGCTCAGACTTATACAAGTCTTACCTCAGATTTCTTCCAAGAATCCTACCTCAGGCCTCAGCCCCACCTCAGCCTTTATCACTAGGCTTACAACTCAGACTATTACCAGTCCTACACCTCAGGCACTCAGCCCTACTTCAGCCTTTATAATTACAGGCTTACAAATCAGATCTTATAAAAGATCCTATAAGAAATTGAATGTTTTAAAGGTTACAGAACTTTCACGAGATAGAACTTTCTATTAGTGTGAGCTTCTTGATCAGTTCTTGAATAAACTGAATCTTCAGATCCAACTTGACTTAGCTGTTTCAAAGCTTCTTGATAGAATAAAATAAGGTTGAACTTTACTTGATGTAAAAGTTTATCTACTGTCAGCTCCTTCCTTGAATTCAGAATAAGATATGAATCTTCTCTTGCAGACTGTTCAGAATCTGCCTTCTTAAGGGTCTCCCCTTTTCTTGTTGTCATAACCTCTTTCCCATAATAGCTTAATTACTTCCTTAGTTCTATTGTTGTTATGGTTGTCAAGGATCGGTCCCTTATATAGAGTTTCCTCATGATTACTGACTGATCCGGTTTGTAACAACCTTCTGACAGTTCTGACAAAGGTGTCATACCTGTTGGTTATGATAGTTGTCGAGTCATCAGTCATAAAAGTTGATTCCTCAAAGACTTTATAACCCAGCATGAACCACTCAGCAAACTACTTCACATATGTCGACACAAATAGACTACGTGTCGACACAAGTCTTGATGATGTCGACACAATACTCCATGCATTGACATAGTCATTCTTTTACTACTCG
Source organism: Platanthera zijinensis (assembly GCA_039513925.1). Lineage (NCBI taxonomy): Eukaryota > Viridiplantae > Streptophyta > Magnoliopsida > Asparagales > Orchidaceae > Platanthera > Platanthera zijinensis. The sequence continues at coordinate 109,198,353 of CM077095.1, read as the reverse complement.
ACAAAGCTTCTGTTTGTATGTGTCGACACAAGTCCTGTGTGTCGACACAACTGTTCCTGATCTCGACATAACTGATGTTGGCAGATGGCGTTGAGTGTATGTCCAGCTGTCATTGAGTGTGTGTCGAGACGTCATTGAGTGTGTGTCGACACAAGTCCTGTGTGTTGACACAAGTCTTCAGACTCAGTATAGCTGTTACAATTAGATGGCGTTGAGTGTCATCCAGATGTCATTGAGTGTGTGTCAACACAAGTCCTGTGTGTCGACACAACTGCTTCTAGTCTTGACATAGCTGATGTAGACAAATGGCGTTGAGTGTGTGTCGACACAAGTCCTGTATGTCGACACAAATATTCTTCAAGTGTCGGCACAATTCCTGAGTGTCGACACATGCCTTTCTTCTGGTGTCGACATAACTCCTGGGTGTCGACACAGCTTCTGCTTTAGGTGTCGACACAATTCCTGCCTTAGGTGTCGACACAATTCTGGCTGTCGACACAACTTCTTCTTCAGGTGTCGACACAATGCCTTGGTGTCGACACATCTTTGCTTCTAGTGTCGACACAACTTCTGGGTGTCGACACAATTCTTCACAAGTGTCGACACTTGTACTAAGAGAATTTTCATTGCAAACCTTACACCTGCACAATGAAACTCAAACATCCATCAAATATAAATTGATGTATATCATTGAGTAAGATGAGGCTTCTCCAAATCTGGTACATATTTTTCAGTGTACCCAACAATCTCCCCCTATTTTGAGAAGTCATAACTCTTAGTCAAAGATATACATCACTCATAATAAAGCACAAAAAAATTGATGTACATACATTTCAGTGCAAGATAACATACAAACAATGTAAACAACAAAAATCAATAGTGAAGCTAATTTTATTTATTAATTAGAAAATTCTGGGCTTACATGTTTTTTCCTTAGAACAAAAGCAAAAAGTTGCATTGTTCTATACATAAGCCTATCTATCTTATGATTGACTAGGCTCCTTAATTACAATGCCTTTTCCAGATTTAATCTTTGCATGTATAGTAGGTTCTATATCATCAGCAGGTTTCTTCCCTTTGAAATCCTTTTTCTTCTGTTCTTCAGCCTTTATCCTTTTCCTTTCAAAATAGTGAAAGGGCTTGGGGAAGTACCTGCTAAGCTCCAGAGCATTAGCAGGTAACTTCCCAGCTTTTGCACTTCTTCTGAACTGAAGAATGGCTTCTTGCCTAGCTTGATACTTATTCCATTCTTGCTCAGAATACCATTTACCCCTATCATGGGTCTTATCCTTTATAGCCTTCCAGGCAGTCAAAATAATATTCCTGGAAGTAGGGCTCCATTACTCAAAATATGGCTTCAACTCAGCCTATTCTCTGAACCTTTTCTTGGATAGCTGTGCTTCCTTCTAAGCTTCCTTGGCAGCCTCTGATATGTCTACTTTTTCAATGATCACATTTGGTGCCTCCTGTTGAGTGCTGTACATTGTCTGCACTCCTTGTTGAACCATGTCAAAGTCAGGAGGAGGGTAAATAACCTGTGCAACTTCAGGCTGATCTCCTTCAATATTAGCAGGTTGCACTCCAGACTCAGCAACATTGTCATCATCACATAAAGGAGGAAAGCCAAGTTTAGCTCTGATGGAATTAGAGACCCATTTTGCATGATCATAGCAAGCTTTGACTAATAATCTCTCCCCCTTTATGACTTCTCTAGTTATATGATCCCTCAGATCATTCTTCTGAAATCTTATCTGATCAGCTAGATATTCTGTACCTTCTTTGTAATAAGCTTTGAACTTAGTTAGGGTATCAGAAATTGTCTTTTGAGAGGCTCCAATGGCTATTTGGATAGTAGTTAGATCTTCTTGTATTTGCTTTGATATTTCAGTTTTCAAATCAGTGGAAATACTTCCCAGTTTTTTGAGAATTTCTTCATGGGAGTCTTTGAGATTCTCATTGGACCCTAATTGATTTTCTAAAACATATCCTTGCTTGGTGGCAATGTCCTCAACCTCAATCTTTATAAGATGTTGTTGCTCAGCCAAATATACTACAATATTGCCTCCCTTATGGAAGCAATCTATCATCTCTTTCTTATGCAGATTGACTTCAAATCTAATTGATTTAATGTCTTGAGCCAGCTGAAACTGCAGGTCTTTATTTGACTCATCCACATATTTCTCTAAAGACTGCCTTTTCTCATCCAATTTAACTTGCAGTTGGACCGGGAATGAACTGAAGTCCATGCTTGGAGCAGGAGGTGGTGTGACAGTTTGCAAGGCTTTCTTATAGCTTGAGCTCCTTTTCCTAATTGCAACTATCTTCCTTTTCTTAGCTATAGAGGCTTCCTTCATCATCAGAGGTTTGTGATGAGCTGTCTATATCAACTGTTTCCTTATTAGATGGGGCATTTAGTAGCTCCTCCCCCTTAGTTCCTGGCAGGTCCTTTTCTATTTGTGATTGCTCCCCCTCAGTCCTTGTAGCTGGTAAATCAGGAAACAACTCTTCTATAGTTACCTCTTGCTGCATCTGTACAGGAGGAACAAGATTAGTTTGGAAAACAAAAGGTTCTCCCTGGACATCCAGATCTTTGTCCAGGGACCTTTCTAGAAAGGAGATACTTACTTGCTCATCCTGAGAAGTATCTTTCCACTGCACATCTTGTGCCTCTTCCTCCACATTTAGCAGTGCTTCTTTATTGATATAGGATACAATATTCATTACTGTATCAGCTGCAAACTCACTCTCTAGAGTAACTACATCAATTGCTCCACCTTGAGTACGCAGCTCAGAAAGTAAAGTATCTTTTGCTGCTGGTGCAGGATTTTCTCCCCCTTGAGTAGTGACTATCTGTTGCTCTGGGAGCACACTGCTCTCTACTTGATCTTGAGCATCTTTTTGTTGCCTATCTTCATCTGAACTGAAGACCACTTCCTCTTCAGAATCACTAGTGGATTCTGCTTGCTGAACAACTTCCTTCTTCTTATTTTCTTTCTTGGTCTATTTTTTAGGAGTAGAAACCTCCTTGGTTAATACTCTATCCCACCTAGATAGAATTCTGGTGTCCATTCTCCTCATATGGTTGATCTTTGTTCCTGGAAATTGGCTCATTACATCTGGTATTGCTGAAGATAAACATAAACTCAGAATCCTTCCCAGATTTGGTTTCTTTATACCTTCTTGTATTTTGTCAAAGACTATTGACGCCCAGTCTGTTTTTAGCCTTAAAATTATTCTTGTCATTAGATGGAACATAGAGGCTGAAATTCTGTCATGTCCACCTGTTTTACATAAAATCACCTTGCCTACTATTTCAGACAGGAACTTCCCTTGTGAATTCATCCCTTTCCTGGTGATGGATGATCCAACCTTGGTATTAGGGTTTAGCCCACACCAGCTTAAAGCATCTTTTGTCATTGATGGAATAATGTCATCTTCATCCTTAACCTTAGGAAGTTTGAGTGATTTCCTAATCGTCTTCAGTATAAGTTCACTCGGGAATCTTGAGCAGTTGCTTTGATCTTCTTCCCGTCAGTGTCCACAGTTGCTGATGAATAAAATTCCATTACTTCCTTTTTCCAAATCTGAGTTGGTACTGAGACCAAGAACTCCAACCCATTTTCCGACATTTGGGTAATTAATCCTTGGATGTCTTGTGATGCTGTCGTGAATCCACCACGAACAAGCTCATACCATTCATTCACCTTGTCATCCTTGAGGGGTGCCATTGACGAGAGGGAGAGAGAAGAGAAGAGAAGAGAAGTGAATATCTATGTCGACACAAGGTCTAGAGTCGAGAAATCTAAAGGCGTAGTCGACCAGATTTTCTTCCCCTATTTATAGTCTATTGGTAGAGGGTAGGTCAAAGGACACACCTTACATGTCGACATAGGTGTACATGTGTCGACATAAAAGACTTAGGTCACGACAAGACTTAAATTTAGTCGACATGTCTATGTGTCGACATATCTATGTGTCGACATACTTGTGTTAGTGTGGACACGGGCTGGTCATGTCTCGACATAGTTGTGTCGACACCTATTCTTCTATCGACATAGATACTGTTTCTGTGTCGACACATCCTTTTCCTTTGTCGACACAACATACTGATTGTGTCGACATAATTTGTTTGTGTCGACACAAACTTTGTACTTAGACAAATTTCCTGAAAAATATTGTGCTTACATAATCTACTTAGGAATGCTTGTGCTGACCTACTCTAGGTTCAACATACCTAATTCAATTTTAAAATGATTGAATTTAGTTTCATCCAGAGGTTTTGTAAAAATATCAGCAATTTGATTATTTGTGTTTACAAATTCTAGAGTAATATCTTCCTTCTCCACATGTTCTCTTATAAAATTAAACTTAATTTCTATATGCTTTGTTCTACTATGAGATACAGAATTCTTAGCAAAAGATATAGCACTAGTAGAATTACAGAATAGTGGAATTCTACTTACCTTGATGTCATAGTCTTCAAGTTTATGCTTTATCCACATCAACTATGCATAGTAGTTGTCTGCAATTATATATTCTGACCCAGTAGTTGAGATAACTACACTTGTTTGCATTTTGCTGTACCATGACACCAGCCTTCCACCTAGGAATTGACAAGTTCATGTAGTACTTTTCCTGTCTACTTTGCATCCTGCAAAGTCTGCATCTGAGAAGCCTGTTAGTAAGAGATCTTTATTCTTAGGGTACCAAAGACCTAGATTAGGTGTGCCCTTAAGATATCTCAAAATTCTCTTAACTGCAGTATCATGAGATTCCTTTGGGCAAGCTTGGTACCTAGCATAGACACATATAGCATACATGATGTCAGGTCTACTAGTAGTCAAGTAGAGTAGGGAGCCAATTATCTCTTTATACAAAGACTCATCAACAGGTTTCCCTGTCTCATCTTTGCCTATAGGCATACTTGTTCCCATTAGAGTTTTCATGGTGGAGGCTGAGTCCATTCCATATTTCTTAATCAACTCCTTGGTGAACTTAGACTGGGATATGGACAGTCCATCATCAGTCTTTCTTACTTGAAGTCTCAAGAAGAACGTCAGCTCACCCACACTGCTCATCTCAAACTTCCCTTGCATAAGTTTGGCAAACTTTCTACAAAGGTTATTTTTAGTAGATACAAAGATAATGTCATCAACATATATCTGGACTAGGATTATCTTGCCTTTAGATTCCCTAAAGAATAGAGTTTTGTCTATCTTTCCTCTAGAGAATTTATTCTCAATAAGAAAAGCAGACAAGGTTTCATACCAAGCCCTAGGGGCTTGTTTCAAACTATATAGAGCTTTCCTAAGCTTATATACATAATCAGGATAATGAGAATCTACAAAAACTGAGGGTTGCTCAACATACACTTCCTCTTTTAAGTAACCATTCAAAAATGATGACTTTACATCCATCTGATATACCTTGAAACCTTGATAGGCAGCATAGGCCAAAAACAATCTTATAGCCTCCAGCCTTACCACTGGGGTAAAGGTTTGAGCTAAGTCAATCCCTTCCTCTTACCTATAGCCTTTTGCTACCAGTCTGGCCTTGTTCTTGATTATAATGTCATTCTCATTAAGTTTGTTTCTGTAGATCCACTTGGTTCCTATAATGTTGTGATCCTTTGGTTTAGGAACCAGTTCCCAGACTTTACACCTTCTGAATTGATTCAGCTCTTCTTGCATAGCATCAATCCATTTTGTGTCTAGCATGGCTTCTTCAAACTTCCTGGGTTCTATCTGTGATAAGAAACTTGAACATAAAACTGTGTTCAAGCTGCTCCTGGTTAGTACACCTTGACTTGCATCACCAATGATTTGATGAGTTGGATGATCCTTTAGGTGTCTTCTTGCTGGAGGAAATCTGTCAACCTCTTGGCCTTCTTCGTTTTCCTCAACCTGATGCTCCTCATTATCTTTTTCATCCAGTGAGTCTTGTTCTCCCCCTGGACAGCATGCATCCTTTTCTTAATCCAGCCTAGCAGGTGTTTCTTCATTGATAGTCAGCTTGTCCAGCCTATCCTTTAAACCTGTAGAACTACTTGAAGAGCTAGACAATTCACTGTTAATCAAGTTAGACTCATCAAATATTATATGGACAGATTCTTCTACAACTTGTGTAGTCAAGTTGTAGATCTTGTATGCCCTACTATAATTGTTGTACCCAACAAATATCCCTTTTAGGGATTTGACAGCAAAATTAGTTTGGTAGTGCTTACCATTATCTAGGACATAACACTTGCTACTAAAGATTCTGAAGTAGGAAATGTTTGGTTTTCTACCTTTCAAAATCCGATAGGGAGTCATCTTATGTTTCTTATTGATGGAGGCTCTATTGAGTACATGACATGCAGTATTTACTGTCTCTGCCCAGAAGTACTCAGGGAGAGTAGTGTCACTAAGTAGTGTTCTACTTGCCTCAATTAGAGTCTTATTCTTTCTTTCAGCAACACCATTTTGCTGGGGTGTTCTAGGTGAGGAGAACTCCTGATGGATCCCCAGTTCTTCACAGAACTTTGTCATACATTTAGACTGAAATTCAGTTCAATGGTTACTTCTGATTTTGACCACTGAATTATTAAATTCATTCTGAATTTGTCTAACAAAGGTCTGGAAAATAGTAGGAGTTTCAGATTTCTGCCTCAAGAAGAAAACCCATGTTAATCTAGAATAGTCATCCACAATAACCAATATATATACTTTCCTACCAAGACAATGAATTGGCATAGAACCAAACAAATCCATATGCAAGAGATATAAACATCTCATTGAATCTTTGGTATCAAGTACCTGAAAAGAGGACTAGGTCTGTTTGCCCTTTTGGTAAGCTGAACACACTCCCTCTTTAATACACTTGACTTGAGGACCATTCCTCACCAATCCCATGCTAAACAGCTGTCATATAGACTTATAGTTCAGATGAGCTAGCCTCTTGTGCCATTTGACACATAATGAAGCTTTCTCACCTGCAATTAGGAAAATGGGTGAGATGTTAAACTCACAATCTAGTTTAAGACAATATACATTCCCTTTCCTAGTGCCAGTCAAAATGATCTCTTGATCACTTGACCTCCTTATTTGACACTCCCCTTTGAGGAAAGAGATGTCATAACCTAGATCACTAAGTTGACTTATGCTAATCAGGTTATGTTTTAGACCCTTCACATAAGCTACTTTAGTGATAGTAATTGAGGCTCTGTTTGGGTCAGCGGCTGCGGATCAGAAAGCTACTTTCTGATCCGCAACCGCTATTTTCTAGTGTTTGAATATACAGCGGATCGAAAATCAATTTCGCAAAAATCACGGTTTAGGAGATTTTTAGGGCGCTCGTTCTCATTCGCGTCTGACGCTCTTAAAATCGCGCTTGGCCCGCTTCCTTATTCCCGATCCCGCCCGTTGTTCTCCCCGATCCCGCCCACTGTTCTCCATAATCCTGTGAGAATGACGACACGTCGTCCGCTTCCGTCGGCCGAGCTCCCGGATCCAAACGACGACGACGGCGCTCGTCCCCGTCGTCGCTGCCCCAACCCAAACCTGGGCCCGTGCTGTCGTTCTTCTCCTCCGATTCAAGCCCTAGCTGAGCTTCTCCTTCGATTCAAGCCCTAGCCGAGTTTCTCTCGGAGCAGTTCTTCTCCTTCGAAGCCCTCACGCCTTCTTCTCCATCTCCCCGCTGTTCCCAGTTCCGGCGGTTTTTCCAGCGCCTTCTTCTCCATCTCCTGGTAATGATCCTCCCCCTGCTCTCTGTTTTTTTTACTAGATTTACATTGTGTAGGAATGTGTTTGTGGGTGTTTAATTTGTGTTGTGTTGCAATTGTTGAATGAGTGTGTGTGTGTGTGTGTGTGTGTGTGTGTGTGTGTGTGATTTTTTGTGTGTGTGTGTGTTTATGTATTTTAAAATGTATGTGTGTGTGTGTATGTTTGAGTGTGTTTGTGTATGTTTGTATGGATGAATGTGTGTGTGTGTGTGTGTGTGTGTGTGTGTGTGTGTAAGTTTGATTGTGGATGTGTGTGTTTGTATGGATGAATGAGTGTGTGTGTGTGTGTATATTGAATGTGAGTAGTATATATGTGTTGAATGAGAGTGTGTGTGTTGAATGTGTGTGTGTTTGTGTGTGTGTGTGTGTATGAATGTGTTGTGTTGCAATTGTTGAATGAGTGTGTGTGTGTGATTTTGTGTGTGTGTGTGTGTGTGTGTGTGTGTGTGTGTGTGTGTGTGTGTGTGTGTGTGTGTGTGTGTGTGTGTGTGTGTGTGTGTGTTTAAGTATTTTAGAATGTATGTGTGTGTGTATGTTTGAGTGTGTTTGTGTATGTTTGTATGGATGAATGTGTGTGTGTGTGTGTTGAATGAGTGTGTGTGTTTGTATGGATGAATGAGTGTGTGTGTGTGTGTGTATATGTTTGATTGTAGATGTGTGTGTTTGTATGGATGAATGAGTGTGTGTGTGTGTGTGTGTATATTGAATGTGAGTAGTATGTATGTGTTGAATGAGGGTGTGTGTGTTGAATGTGTGTGTGTGTGTGTGTGTGTGTGTGTGTGAATGTGTGTGTGTGTGTGTTTATGTATTTATGAATGTGTGTGTGTTTGTATGGATGAGTGTGTTTGTGTATATTTGTATGGATGAATGTGTGTGTGTGTGTGTGTCTTGAATGAGTGTGTGTTTGTATGGATGAATGAGTGTGTGTGTGTGTGTGTGTATGTGTGTGTGTGTGTGTGTGTGTGTGTGTGTGTGTTTGATTGTGGATGTGTGTGTTTGTATGGATGAGTGTGTGTGTGTGTGTGTATATATATATTGAATGTGGCTAGTATGTATGTGTTGAATGAGGGTGTGTGTGTTGAATGTGTGTATGTGTGTGTGTGTTTATGTATTTATGAATGTGTGTGTGTGTGTTTGTATGGATGAGTGTGTTTGTGTATGTTTGTATGGATGAATGAGTGTGTGTGTGTGTGTGTGTGTGTGTGTGTGTGTGTGTGTGTGTGTGTGTATTGAGTGTGTGTTTGTATGGATGAATGAGTGTGTGTGTGTGTATGTTTGATTATGGATGTGTTTGTAGTATGTATGTGTTGAATGAGGGTGTGTGTGTTGAATGTGTGTGTGTGTATGAATGTGTGTGTGTGTGTGTATTTTTTTATTTTAAAGTTTAAAAAAACAGCTTCCAAAAGCTGTTTCTCTAAACAGCTAAATTAGAAAATTGCTCTTCAAAGCGCACTTCTACACAGAACACCCAAACACTCTGCAGCTTTTCAAAACTGCTCCCCAGAGAGCTCTTTCAAAACAGCTCTATCCGGACAGCAGCTTTTTAATCCGCCAGAGCTATCCCAAACAGAGCCTGAATCACTAGAAATGTTACCAAATCCTTAGATGATTCCTTTTTCTGATCCACCAAAGATTACTTTGGGTCCATTCTCTATGGGTACATAGTCCCTCAACATTCTTCTTGTTCTAGTCATGTGTCTGGAACATCCACTATCCAAGTACCATATAGGGGTATGGCCACTTGGATTCACCTGCATCAAATAAAGAATCACTCATCCTTAGAACCAAAATTAGTTTTGGGTCCTAGGTTTTTGTTAGTTTGAAAATTGTCATGTTTACCTACAGCTTTTCTGATAGGTAAACTATTCTTGGTTTTAACACTTGTGTTAAACCAACAATCCATAGAAAAGTGGCCTACCTTGCCACAACACCAACACTCAAATCTGTTGTACCTTCTCTTAGGTACAGACTTCACAACCTTGTTGCCAGCAGTCCTTTTAAGTATAGGTGCTAGAGCAGCAAACCCCAAGAATTCCTTTTGAACCTGATGGGCTTGCCTATATAGTGGCATACTGCCATTTGCACACTTGCCAATGTGATCTCAATACTTACAGTGACCATGAGTAATTTCATGATCATACCTGTTTGTAGGTTGCATCACCTTCCTAAAGAAAATAGGGGGCTTAGAGGCTAGTGGTTGAACTGGGGCCTTACCTTTTCCATGTGAATTGGTGGCCCGTGTTCTTCCCATAAAGCCTAGACCAGTCTTTCCTTTATGAGAAATGAAGTTGTCTATTAAAGGCAAGACTGATTTTGGCTTAGAGAATTTAGCCACTAACTCTTTTTCTTTTTGAAGTTTTGCCTCCAGATTCTTGATGTGATTTTCCTTGAAAGAGATTGTGCCCATCTGAATGATAGTTATGTTCTTCAGTTTGGCAACCTCTTTCAGTTTCAAATCAATCAACTTGGCTGATTCTGATGCAGCCTGCTTAAGAGATCCAATCTCCTTGGCCTGCTCCTTGATAAGAAGTTTGCTGCTCTTTAGAGCTTGCAACAGCCCACCATACTCATTAATGAGTTGATGTACATCCCCCTCAGAATCAAAACCATCCAATTCTCTTGAAGTTCATGCTGCTGATTCTGATCCAGTGAAATAATCAGAAGCTGAGGGAGAATTGTATACCTTGCTTGGACCAGGCTGATCCTGGTACTGATCATTTTCTGATAGGGCCATCAGCCCTCTACAGCAATAATCTTCCACTCCATTTATGGAGTCCAGCATTTGTAGGAATTCTAGTTCCCTAGAATCCTCTTCTTTTGAGAACAGCCCAACAGATGCTTCTACATCATCTTCTTCTCCTGATCCTAAAGATGAAGAGTCTATCCAACTTTTCTGTTTCTGAGTAACAAAAGATTTCTCCTTCTTGCCCTTCAGTTGATGCTTCTTCTTGTCCTTAGATTCAGTCCTCTTATCTGGACAGTCAGCTATGACATATTCTGGCATGTTGCAACAATAGCAAATAATTTTAGAATTAGTTTGTTTACTAGGTTTTGAGGCATACCTTTCCTCCTTGGGAGTCTTCTTTTTCTTGTAATACTCATCCTTGGAGAAGGATGTAGATGGCCTGGTTCTCCACTTCTTCTTTTTCATGAACCTTTGAAACTTCCTTGTAAAGACAGCAAAGTCCTCATCAGAGGTGTGGCTATCTGATGTGCTGTTGTCAGGATTTTCTTCTTCTGCCTCAGCACTCCTTCTGGGTGGAGAAGAAGACTTTCTCCTACCCTTTCTTGTGCCTTCAGCCTTGAAGGCCACTAAATTCTCTTTGTACTCAGACCTACTATTTTTATCCTCCTCTTTTCTAGCAATGAGCTGTATTTCATAGGATAGCGGCTTTCTAAATAGTATTGGAGGAGGTGTATCAGCAAGCTTGGCCACCTCTCTGATGATATAAATCTGTATGTCCCAGTCCTTTGTCAGAGACCTGAGAAACTTGTCATTCAGTTCATATGTGCTGAAGATTCTTCCATATTTCATCAGCTCATTAACTATCCTGAAGAACTTTTTGTAACATTCAGCTATGCTGTCAGTCTTGCTTTGTCTAAAGATCTTATATTCTTGATTCAGCATAGATTTCTTGTCCTCTCTAACTTCTTCTGTTCCCTCCATGTAGACAATCAGGGTGTCCCACATTTCCTTGGAGGTTTTACAATGTACCAGATTCGGAAATGTGGCATCATCTATAGCACTTACAATAATGTTCTGTGCTCTTTTATCTAGTGTTGCCAGGATGATCTCATCCTTTATCATTTCAGATTAGTTCTGCTCAGCTCTGCGGATAGTCGACCCCAGCTCGACGTATCGTCGTCCTCAGCTCGACGCGTAGTCGACCGCTGCTCGACGCATAGTCGATCGCAGCTCGACGCAGCGTCGTCCTCAGTTCGACGTAACGTCGACTTCAGCTCGACGTTTTGGCATGATTCTCTCTGCATCCTTAATCACTCTCTGATCAACGGATAGTCGAGCTCAGATCGACGACTTATGATGAATTCAATGTTTTGGATTCTCCCGACGGTTGTCATTTGAAATTCAAATTAAAGATCATCAAAGCAGTTATTACAAGAGATCCCCTGGCCGTTTCAAGACTTAATTGGTCCATATCTCAAGGAATTTTCTTTGGAAATCAATTAAGGCACTTCCTTCCAAGGCATGGACAGTTAAGGAATGCATTGAATGCCCTGCCAACGGCTATCTATCAGACTGAAAGTGAAGTAGATTCTATTACTTAGAGATTTTTGGAGAGAGATATACACAGTTATTCAGATTTGTTATAGAGAACATTCTTCATCTTCTCTCTCTCACAGAATCTGCTGCAGAGAACTCAAAGAGAAGAACATCACTCAGAAAAAGATCATCATCAATTCTTTCTGATTCTCTTCTGCTCTGCAATCAACTCTTCTACAGACTGTCTTCTACCTTCAGACATCAAACACTCAGTGTCTGAGTTATCTATTGCTGAAGAAGGACAAGCAGTGAAGAGCCTGTCACCCTTGTGCAAAGCTTCTTCTACCTGAACTCATCTACATCTCAGGGGGAGCCTTGACATCATCAAAATCCACAAGCTTCTCTTTGATAGTTGACAGAGAAGCATACTCATCCTTTCTTTACCTTATTCCATCTGTACAGGGTTTTAACTCCCTTCAAAAGTTACCCTTTTGGTTAGCTGAGACCTTGTCAAAATCAGTGGTGGCAAGACACCTTATCAAAAAATCTGGTGGTGCCCAGGACACCTGATCAATCATCCTGCAGTGGATTCCTATCAAAGGGTGATAGAAGAGTGGACTACCCAAGTTTGGGGAACCACTATAATTTCCTTGTGTCTTCTGTGGTTTATGTTTACTTCTTGCTGTGTGCTGCGTGCTGTTTGCTTTATCATATATTTAACCATTGCATAACTCTCTTTCTACACTAAGTAAATCAAAAGTTTTAAATACATCAATCTATTTGAACTTACTCTATTCACCCCCCCTCTAGAGGTAGATAGATCTTATCACCTAACTTTCAGGAGGAGTCTGCCTTGGACCCCGAGCAGATTCTCTATCTCGACAGAGAGCCTCGAATGAATCGGCGGGTTGACGAGGGGACCCCGGCATGATGGGGAGTAAGGGGAGCCGGCTCCAGCCTAGAGAACGGCGAGCCCCCAGAGAAGAGGGCCCGGACGGCGACAACCCGACCGTGCCAATGCCCTGGAAGCCGGCTCGCCCAAAGTCCAAATGCGCGCCAGGTTTTTCTCTCCCACCCAATGACGCGGATGGGTTAGCGAGCCCGAATGGAATCGGCAAGTCGCTCTCTCACATCGCGACCACCCAACCTACCCCTCACTCCTAAGCCAAAGTTCAGAGTTCAAAGCGAGCGGACGACCTCACTCGCTCGCTCACCGTCACGGCGTCCATGAGAACATCCAAGGATAAAAGAAATCATAATTAGCGCGAGAATCAAGAGGCGAGTGCAAGAAATAAGGATGTTCGCGTTTCAACTCAAAGAAGAGTTTTGTACATTGACAAAATTCAAAAAAGATAAAGCTATAACAAAAACTGGGCTCTAGCCCGCGTCGCCGCCACAGCAAAAGTATGACGAATGTAAGCTCTCGGCGAGGCGAGCCCTGAGCAGCAGGCCCTTAAATGGGGTGGTATGGCCCGTCGCCCGGCTCCGGTACCGGAAGGAACAGCTCCGGTACCACCTCGCTCGCCAAAAGCTTGGCACCGTCGTACTTGATAAGGTTGTCCCTCTGCAGCATCCGGAAGGTGTACTTTGCAGCGTTGGCTGCGTTCTTCTGCATCATCACTTCAATCTCGTGATCGCTGTAATGAGCGAGCTGGAAGCCGCTTGTAGATGGCGGCGGGGCGGCTACTGCAGCCTCCAGCGCGTCCACTCGCTTCTGAAGCGCCTGCTTCTCCTGTTGGAGGGTGGCGACCTCAGTACCCAGCCGGCTTGCAATCGTCGCGTCCTGTGAAAAGGAGAAAAACTGAGTTAAGTTATGCAGGAGGGAGTGAAGGTTGAGGCGAGTCAAGGGACCTACCGCTCCACCTAGGTACTGAGTGAGAGCGGCCTCCGCTGCATCAGCCTGCTTCCGCTGCTCGTCCGCCTCTTCCCGAGCTAGTTGGCGGGCCACCTCCTTCTCGTCGATGAGCTTGGTGAGGGATGGAGCGCTCTTGTCCAGCCGAAGACATCGCCGGCCGACCATATGGGCCAGCTCGAGGCTGCGAAACTGGGCCCGCGAGCTTTCATAAATCATCACCCGAGTCGCCTCCTCGTCGTAAACGGCGGCATCCTCTCGCCCGTAGATGCCTAAGGCAAGGTTGTAGGCGTCCCCGCTGCTGGAGTCATCCTCCAACCAGCTCGGCAGCAGCGAGGATCTGTTGGTCTCCTTATCCCACTGAAGCAGCGGGACTCCGTCCTCGTCGGCGGGCCCCTCGCCGTAACCAAAGTTACGATGGCCCCAGGGTATTGCCTTCCCGGCGGGCCGAACCTCCTACTGTGGCTGCGATGTGCCCGCCTCTCCGCCTGAAGATCTAACGGCCGGAGAGGCCGCATGGGCGGGAACGGCGGACGGCTAGCTCGTGGGGGCCTTACCCTTGTCTCGAGCTGGGGGAGGCGATCCACCCACCTTTTTCGATTTCTTAGGCGGTGCCGGATCCTGGGGCTGTTCGCAACTGGGCCTCTTTGCGGGGGCAGGGGTCGAGAACTCGCGATGGGCGGCAGCCGCCGCCTCGGCCCGCGCTAGCTCGCCGGCGGCGAGTCGCGCGCTCTCATACGGCGGATGGATAGGGATGTCGCGCTCGCCTACAGGAAGTGGAACTTAGAAAAAATTCGAAGAATTCAAGGATGCATAGATAGGGCGAGGCGCTTACCTTCACCGGGCGGGACAGGGACGAGGTCGTTCAGGTTCCTACGGAGGTAGGCCACCTCGAAGTTCTTCCCGGCGAAGAACCCGAACAGCCCCGCTTCGTAACCCCCTAGGGCCGGGAGGGGCAGTAGCTCGCCTCACTTAGCTGGACCGGTGAAATGGGGATGTTGTCGAAGTCCCCCTTGACGAAAATGAACTTCTTAAGAAAGTTGTGGCTCTTATTGATGGTTTCCCGCACTTTGACATGGCTGCTGGCGAAGCAGGCGGTCCCATCCTTATTCGTCCGAAAAGAGAACAGCTTGCGGAATACCGCGAGGCTGAACTCTATTTTCTCCTCTCGCAGATAGCAGGAGAACCCGACGATCACTGCGATGGAGTTTGGGGTCATTTTCCCGGGAACCACCCCGTAATACTTGAAGATTTGGCGGACCTCCGACCATAGGGGTAGCCGAAGGCCCGCCTCAAAATGGGCCACCGGGAATGCGAGCTCGCCAGCGAATAGCTCGTTCACTCGTTCCTCCTTCCTGGGCCGCCTCGCCTCAAAACCTGGCGGGACGAAGTGGCCGACCGCGTCTACGAATTCCATCTCCGTAAGGACGGCGAGAGGGAAATCATGCTCGGAGAAGGTCCAAGTGCATTTGGCCCTCCCCTCCGCCTCGCCACTACCTCCACCCATCTCACAGTTATCTTGCTGAGCGGGACAGAGGGCTTTTTCGCAAAGAGCTAGGGGGAAGAAGAATTCTTAAATGTGGTAGGTGAGAAAGGGCCGACAGGGGCTATTTATAGGAAGAGAAAGGGCGGGAAAAGCCCTCTTTGGCAGGAAAGTGCGGATAGCAATAAGGCCCTGACGTTTCGACTTCCAAACCCAAGCTGTGTTCTCGCCAACCCGCCAGTCCGCTGCAAACCGCCCGCACTCGCGCCCGCATGATTAAACAGCAGCCGCCGAGCGAGCCAGTTCTGACCCGCGCGCAAGTCACCTGTCACGTACCTCGCGAACAACCGGCTCGCCTTCGCCAGTACAGGAAAAGGGCCCGGCGAGGCGACTCGGCAAGGCCAAGCCCGTGCGAGGGAAAGTCGGTCGAGCCAGGGCGTCTCGCCCACACAATCAGCAGAGGTCTGAACGATGGCGCAACCCAGAGAAATTTGCAATAAATATTAGCCCGTGACGGGTGAAAGTAGTCCTGAATTATTACAAATATTTAGACTGTCATAAGTAAAAGAGATGAACACCCTGAGCATTACCGCCGCATGCGGGGCAACCCGAACCTGGCGGATAACGACCGGCGAGGGTAGGGTGAACTCAACGCGGGGTCCATTTCCACCTACCTCCCCTCCCCATGCTGGTTCAGGGCGGTACGCGAGGATAGTGATACTCGCGGACCGCCGACATCTCCCGCTGGGTCCTATTGATCTGCTCCGAGGCCCGCCTCAGTCTCCCCTCGACTCGCGTGATATGCACACCCGGAGAAGTCGCCTCGTCCTCGTCAGAAGAAAGTCTCTCTCCTTCCAAAGCCGTGAGTCGCTCCTCCGTCTCGGCCTTATCTTTCTCCACTATGTCGAAGACCTCCCGTAGCAGTAGCGTGTGCTTTTGAAACAGTTGCTTTACCTGCTTCTTCATCCTCTCGGCATCACGCGGGTCTCCCAGGTACTCGGAGATGTTGTTCGTGTCTGGGGGGGAGAGTACCCTCCGCTCATCTCGGCGTCAGACGAAGAGACCACGTTATAACCTGCAGAGGTAAGATCAGAAGGAGCAATGACCGTAAGCAGGCCAAAGTCAGAGGGTTTACCTGGCGTCGGTACGCCGCCCACATCATCAGTAGGCCTAGAGGTGCCCGGCCGACCCTGGAAGGGTTCTCATCCAAGAGTAACGAAGGGTTTTCCCAGGCCGTGGGGCCTTGGCGACGGAGGCACCACGGGAGGGACAGGTTCCCGCGACAAGGGACTAGCCACCCGATCGGCCGCCGCCAGAGCAGAACGCCCGGGATCTCCCTAGTCTGCCCTGGCTCCCCGAGACGTCTCCTACCAAAAGGAAAGAAAAGTCAAGGAGCGGGGGAGGGAAGAATCGAGCAAGGGAAGCGCATATACCTCAGGGATGACCTCGGCACCGCCGGCCGAGCTGAAGGTAGGGCATTCACGACCTGAAGACCGTCGGACGATCTTCGCTTTCTTTGGCTTAAAAGGGGGTCAGGCGACCCGCGCGCTAGCCACGGGGCGGCTTTGAGAGCCGTATCCCGGACACCCTCCCTCGCAGCCGCCAAACGAGCTTGCATCTCCTCAGACATAAGCATCTCGCGGTTATAGATCGCGGAAGGGAGAAAAGAAGAGGAATTACCCCAGAGGCCGGATAGCTTATTTATAGCGAGCAGGTGGGCCCCACCAAAAGATTCCCTCCAGCTTAGCAAGGTTTTCGCCGAACACGTGAGGGTTGGATGTTTCTTTCCGAGCCTTCTTCAAAAGCTTGCAAAGAGCGGTGATTATGTACAACCCCGTGTTCGACGAAGGGGCTCAGGTAGCCAGGCGGGTCGCCCCCGACCCGTGCATCGAGGGGTTACCCTTGCGAGCCAGCCTGGCCTGCACCCTCCTAGGCGGGCTAGCTCGCGCCCCATAGGCGGGCCATCCTCCGGCCCGCGCCCTCCCAGCGAGCCAGCCCTGCCCGCGCCTATCTTGGCGGGCCAGCCCCGCCTGCCTCTCCTAGGCGGGTCGGCCCACGCCTTCCCGGCGAGCCGGCCCCGTCCCGCGCCTCACGCCGAGTGGAGGAATTGAAGGGATGCTCGCCCGATTCCCAACGGGAGGACCTCTTACTGTCTTACCCCATTGGCTTGCCCCTAGCCGGTCAATACAGTGGGGTCTCGCTGTTGGCAGACCCAGGTGGGCTGCATATAGCTGTTTAGAACAGCGGAGTTCGGCTGTTGGCAGGCCAGCACGAGGAGCTTTTAGTAATTTCAAGACAGCAGAGGTTGGTTATTTACAGACCATCTTCAAAATCCTATAAATAGGACCCAAGGGGTACCTCAGAAGGCAGGCTTACTTGCTCCCCAGTCTCCTAGCGCTTTCTGAGGTACCTTAGTCCGGCATTTGGCTAAGGAGGGGAAGCGCTCAGTGATCTTCCAGGTTTATGGTGGGACCTCCGAGCCGGGCCCTTGGTCTAGTCCTTTGCTCTCTTTTCTTTGTTGTTTTTCTTGTAGGAGTGAAGTAGGTGCGCGACCACCCCTTCCCCAAGGGTGAACTCCATAAGAGGCCGGTTTTTTGTTTCAACAATAAGGAGATGTGTCTCTTTTGAAGAAGGATTAGATATTTTAAAATATTTGCATGAAGGACCGACTTGTGGTCACTATCAAGTTGCTCGCACCGCTCACAAAGTGCTTTGTACGGGTCTTTACTGGCCTAGCCTGTTTAAAGACGTGCAAGCCTTTGTGAGTAGGTGTGATATTTGTCAACGGTCGGGAAATATTTCCAATAAAAATGAAATGCCGCAAAATTATTTCCTTGAGTGCGAAGTTTTCGACCTCTGGGGAATTGATTTTGTTGGCCCTCTTCCTTCGAGCTTCGGGAACAAGTTTATTTTAGTTGTTGTAGATTATGTTTCACGATGGGTTGAAGCCCAAGCTCTTCCTACTAACGATGCCCGATTCATAATTACATTTTTGAAAAAAAAAATCTCGATTAGGTACACATAAGCTTTCAACTGCCTACCACCCCCAAACTAACGGACAAGCCAAAGTAGTGAACAGAGAGATAAAATGCATTTTAGAAAAGACTGTTTTCACCTCTAGAAAAGACTGGTCAACCAAATTAGACGATGCTCTATGGGCCTATCGAACAGCGTACAAAACCGCCATCGGATGTACGTCGTATCGGTTGGTCTATGGAAAATCGTGACATTTATCCGTAGAATTAGAACACCGTGTTTTTTGGGCCTTAAGGTTTTTAAATTTCGATCCCCACTCTATCGGCGACCTTAGAAAATTTCAACTTAACGAACTCGACGAGTGGCGCTCTTACACATACAAAAATAATAAATTTTATAAAGAGCGAACGAAGAGTCTTCACGACAAGCACCTAAAGCACCCCAAAACCTTCAAGTCGGGCGACCAAGTTCTTTTATATAATTCACGATTACGTTTATTTCCGGACAAACTAAAGTCGCGATGGTCTGGGCCGTTTACTGTTAAAGAAGTTTTTCCGTATGGGACGATTTTAATTTCACATCCTGATAAGGGTGAGTTCAAAGTGAATGGTCAGCGTCTTAAACTTCATTTCTGTGGTGATGTCAGTCCAAACTGTATTAATTTTATTCTGCATGATCCGGACTTTAACTAGCTTAAGACTTTTTATTTTTGTTAAAACTTTAAATATTATTTTGGATAATATAATTTTTTGGACAATATTATTTTGTTGTGTCGAACTCAAATGAAATTTTAAACAAAGGGCGCTCTTGGGAGGCAACCCAAGTTATTTTTCTGTTTTCTATTTTACACTTTTTGCCCCGGATGGCTCCGACAAGCTGAAGCTTCTGCGATCGTCTGCTCCAATGCTGTTGAATCCAACATAAAGTCCAAAGAAGACATTTAATGAAGATCCAAAGCACAAACATGGGGGAGCGGCATCACGCAACCTTCCGCGACTCGCAAATCCGAGGAAGTACCTGTTTTCAATTTTGTACTTATATTTATGTTTTCTCTCTCTCCTTCTCCTTTTTTCTCCATTGAGGACAATGTCCAATTAAAGCTTGGGGGAGGATTTCCTCCTTCTCTTTTTTTTATTTTATTTTTCTGGAAAAAAAAAATCAATCAAAATCAAAAAAAAATTTAGTGTTTTCTCTTTTTTCTTCTTAAAGAAAAATCTCTAAAAAAAGAGATAATATCTTTTAAAATCCAAAAAAATAGAATTTTTCAAAATAAAAAAAATTTATTATTATGTTTTGTTTTTACTTTAATAGTTTAAACGAATTTTGGTATTTCATTAGTCCACCCTTACTTTTTGTTTTGTTTTTCTCAAAATTTTCTATAACAACTTAGTTAATTATAATCTTTCTAATCGTTTTTTTTTAATTATGTTTCACAAGTAAAATATTGGTCATGTTGTGTTCCTAATTAACGGTAGCATGTTAACGTGAAGCGTTTTTCTAAAACTCGCATTTCTATTATGGTTTCTCGTTCTTTATTTTCTTTACTTCCTAAAATCCTTTCATCCATTATTTTACATTTTCTTTTTGGATAATTTTTATAATATCAACTTTGATTAGTTTAGTAGATATGAATGATTCTAGACTCGTATTATTCTTATTTTCAAAATAAGTTCATTAGTGTAACGCCTCGAAAATTGTAAACGAGTCGGTCGCATCCTAAGGAATTTTTGGTGCCTTTATAGGGCTACACGGCTTGAGACACGGACGTGTCTATGATCGTGTACTTCTGTGTTGGCTGGGCTGTGTCCAGGAAAGGACACGACAGGAAACATGGTTTTGAACAGTAGTGGCACGGGCGTGTTAGGGGTGACACGGGCGTGTCCTCACCTGTGTCATCACTCGTGTTCTTCTCGGGTTAAAACCCTGGTTGTGTTGTCAGGAGTGCACGGTCGAGGTACACGGGCATGTACTGTATGATACGGGCGTGTCGGATTCTGCACGGGCGTGTGGCCACCCGTGTCCACCAATGGACGTGACGGTTGGCGTGGCGGTTATGCGTGACACGCCCCTGGTCACGGGCATACCGATGACCCGACACGGGCGTATCAGATTGAGACACGGGCGTGTCTCGACCCGTGTTCTGCTCTGGATCGACGACTTCGTGTGCAAGCAGGGCACACGGCCAGGCACACGGCCGTGTGCAAAGCCGTGTTCGGCTTATTTTAGTGACTTTTTGGCTAGATCCGAGCCGTTCGTTTTCTTTAAATCAGATTTGACGGCTTAGGATTAATCCTCCTTCCTTAAGGCCGAGAGTGGGGGTTAAACTCCTCATTTTCTCTTGGCCTTTCTCTTTCTTAAGACTTGGAGAGAGGAGAAAGCGAGGAAGAAGGAGGAGGAGGATCCCAGCCGCCAGCGGAGCATCGGAGCACCGAATCGAAAACCGAGAATGGAGGTAGTATCCGGGAAGTCTGGTACACTATCAATGTGCCCTGAGTGCACGGGGTGGGCGCCGTGTGAGCCTCCACCTGTGGTGAAATGTGTTAGGTTGTACTTTCACTAGGATTTTTGGATGGTAGTGAAGCCACAGAATTGACCGGATTCACTGAGAATGTGCCCTGAGTGCACGGGGTATTGGGCCGAGCGAGCCTACACCTGTGGCAAAATATACTTATGCACTTAATTGTTTATCTGGCTAATGAAATGCAGGGAAGGAGCACCGCCGTCCCAAATAAGGGGCGGGGTCGTTATAATTTGGTTAGCTTTAGCTGACCGTTGATTTGTTTGCCACCATACGGTGGATTGTTACTTGTAGGTGCGGCGGAACCAAGTACCAAATAGCGGGCTGAAGCCCAAGCTGTTGTGCTGGCCCTTGAAAGCCAAAGCGAACTGTTATTTTATTTCTATCATGTGTGTCCGGCCTGCGAGCCGATGTCTGTAAAACACTATATTGTAAAGTGAACATTTGTAAGGCCATAAGGCCGAATACTTTTATGTATTGTGGTATTTCTTTCCTAATGTGGTTAGTGGACATTCATGTTTCATTCTGTCTGTTATTTGGGTTCTTTCAACTAATTAAAAGCATCCGCTAGTTGCTCTATGTAGGACGTTTATGTTTGGGAGAATGGTTTGATTTTGTAACTCTTCGGTCTGTCTGTAGTATATGGCGTCGGGCCCCGGCCGGACCTACTGTTATATACCATGCGACGGATAGGGGTGTTACAATTTGGTATCAGACTACCGGTTCCGGTCTTGCTTATTGGAATTCGTGGGAGAATTCTTTTTAGGGGTGGTGAGCACATGTATGTGCATCATCGTTATAACATAAAAGAACACATGAATGTCCACTTAGGAATGAAAATACACTTGTTTTTGAGGAACCTGAGAGTTCCAATGATTGCTTTTAGCAATTTGTATGTCGCCTAATCGATAGTTATGCTTTATAGGGGATTATCAGTGGTACGGGGCAGTCACAAGGTCAGCACTCCACGGAGAGTAATGCACTTAACAGTGTGCCTGAGACCATGCTTTCTGTTGAAACCATAAGAAGGATAGTTGAAGTTGTGTTCGCGGTGACTAAAGCACAACTTGGAGGGCAAGTGCAGCCCCCTGTCCCTGGGGTGACTTCAACACCGAGTCGTGTGATGGAACAACTGGCATGTATAAGACCTTTGGATCAGTAGTTGAACATGCTTTTAGTGCAGGGTACGCATTCAATTGAGGAGTATTTGCAGGCATTTCTTATCATAAGACGCTACCCAGGGTTTGATTTGGAGAACGAGCAAACTATAGTTAATAGATTCTACAACGGTCTGCGTGATGAATTACGACTGCTACTCGTAAGACCAAAGCTACTTGGATTCCGAGCGTTAGTGGAGGCGGCTAGAGCTTTGGAAGCAGATCTGGCCAGAATCAACCAGACGTCAGTGTGCAGGTTACCAAACTCCCCAGGTCCCGCAAAGTCTGTACACCGAAAGAGGAGTAAAGTGAGGCTTGACGTATCTGTTAGTCAAACTCCATATTACTGTTATAAATGTGGAAGGTTTGGTCACTTTGCCCGAGATTGTCATAAAGACAATCAGGGGATAAAGAAAGCTATGAAGGGAGTCCAAGAGAAGAAAGACTCCAGTGCTGAGAAGATAGAGTTCAAGGCGCTACCCACCTCGAAGTCCGATTTCCGTAGATGGTGTAAGAAGGCAAGGAGGTCGGGTCTAGTTCCTTCTTTTGGTGTGTCTGGAACAATTATTGGCCGAAACCCGGACGCATGCTTTTGCTGTGGAAAGCTGGGACACTTTGCCCGAGAGTGTCGAAGCGGACGTCTGGAGTCTGAGAAGAAGCCTAGAGCGACCTACAAAGAGAAAGACAAGGGGTTGGAGGCAGCTACATCTCAGTATGCTCTATCCCAACCTAGAGGATACAACTTTGGCCATCAGGAGGTTATGGAATATGCTGACATGGTGATAGGTATGGTTTAATTTTTTTGTATGTCAGTTTTAGATACTTGTTGCCTTATGCATATTAGCCTATGTTTGGTTATGATAGGATTTGTATTGACTTTCTGAGTGTTTGATGAAAGCACTGTTCGTTATGAGAACTTCCCATTCCTTTTTGCCCAAAGGACATGTATCGTGCATCAGAGTTCCTTCTTCGATGGAAAGAGTCAAATCGAGAGTACTGCTGCCTAACGGGTACTCTTTACACCCAAATAGAGCCTGTTGTTTGAAGTTACGGTTAAGGAGTAAGGAGTTTTGACTTGTAAGTATCGCTACTGTTGTCTATAGAGTTCAATGTAATCTTTGGAATGATTGGCTCTCGGAGCAGTGTGCGTACATCAATTTCAAATGTAAGGTGGTCAGTTTGGTACTAGCTATGGTTGTGAGATGTCGGAACTGAAGTATTACTTCAAGAGCTGGTAGAACAGGGTTATTTGCATCCAAGTTTATTGCCTTGGAGCACATCGATCCTCTTGTTAAAAGAGGATGGAAGCTTACAACTATGTAATGGTTGCTAGAAGTTGATTAAGTTAACGGGAAAAGATTAAGTATCCAACCCAAGGAGTGATTATCTGTTTGATCAAATTAATGGGTCAAGTGAGTACTCAAGTTGAATCGGAAGTCTGGATATTATTATTTGTCGCTAAGGGAAAGTGATATTCCCAAAACGGCGTCCAGCACACAATATGGGCATTATGAGTTCATCGTTAAGCCGCTTGTGCTGACAAATGTGTCGTCTGTGTTATGAATTTGAGGTATAGGGCGTTCAGTGAGTACCTGAACCAGTTCGTGATAACCTTTATCGACGACATACTGGTATACTTTTGGTATGAGGGTGATCATTCCAAGCATCTGGATTCGGTATTGGAGAAGTTAAGGAGAAATCAGTTGTATGCCAAATTCTCCAAGTACGAGCTTTGTGGTTACCCTCAGTAGCGTTTCGTGGTCGTCTTGTGTGGAGAAAGTGTCATGGTGGACCCGTCAAAGATATTTGCGATACGTGAGTTGCTTGTGTTATCTGCGTTGGCGAAAAGTCCGAAGTTTATAAGACTGGCCGGCTAGTACATATGCTTTATAGAGAACCTCAGGCGGATAACATTACCCCTCACGACTTTGGCGAAGAAAGATCAAAAGTTTGTGTGGTCGCTGGAGTGTGCACAAGCTTTCAAAGAGCTGAAAAGTCGGTTGACCTCGGCGACTATTCCATATTCACCGAGTAGGACCAAAGAAGTTGAGATTTACAGTGATGCTTGGGGAAGTGATTTGTATGGTGTTCTGCTCCAGCGTGGGAGTGTAATAACATATAGCTCGTGTTAGTTGGAGGTACGCGAGAGGATTTATCCGGTCCATGACTTGGAGTTAGCGACCGTGATATTCTCCCTGAAGCTATAAAGGCTCTACCTAAACGGTGGGAAGGTCGGTATCTAAATCGATCTCAGGAACCTGAAGTACTTATTGGATAAAAAGGATTTAAACTTGTGGCAGTGGAGGTGGATGGATTTATTGGGGGACAACAGGTTCGACATACATTTTGGTGCAAGTTTTGGAGATATTGGAAATTTCTTGCGTGGTCAAGCAGATCACGGATGATGCTTTTGATAGGTCAAATCCCCAATATGGTTTTGAAGATGGACTGTTGCGGAAGGACAGTCATATGTGCGCCCCAAGTGTGGAGAGTCAGCGACAAGACTTGATGTACGAGGCTCATTATACCAAGTACTCAATTCACCCGAAGTGCACTAAATGTTTATAGGTTTGAAGAAGTTGTTCTGATGGCCCAGACTGAAAAAGGACGATCCGGTGGAAAAGTTAGCCAAACTCTACATGGATAACATTGTTCGGTTGTATGGTGCACCCCGCAGTATTTTAAGTGACTGAGATGAACGCTTCACATCCAACGATACCAGGCTGGTGCATAAATTGTTGGGAACTAAGCTAAGCTTCAGTACGGTCTTCCGTTCACAGAAGGATGTTCAAACCGAATGGGCCAGCAAATGATGGAGGACATACTTCACATGTGCGTCTTGGATTATTGAATACAGTGGACAGATCACATGTACATGGTGGAGTTTGCGAGTAACAACTGCTACCAGGCGAGTAAACATATGGCGCCTATCAAGACCTTGTATGGGAGAAAAAGGTCGCACGCCGTCATCTTGGTTGGAGACGGGTGAGTCGATATTGTACAAACGATAGACAGTGGAAGACGCCACTTCAATGGTACATACAGTTCAGGAATGGTTGCAGATCGATCATGAAAGACAGGAAGAATACTGTAACGCCAAAGCATATGAACGTGGAGTTCGCTATTGCCGATTGAGCATAGTTGAAAATCAAGCCATTCAATGGTGTCTAGCGAGCTCGACGCCTGAGGATGCTGAGTCCGAGGTACCTTGGACCGTTTGAGCCCCTGGAGCGGAGTGGTGAAGCAGGGTATTGACTGAAGTTGTCAGTGAACTTAAGTGGGCTACATGATGTGTTCCATATATCGGGGTTGCGGAAGGCAGTGTTAGAGCCTTCGCATGTGGTTGCGGCCGGGGTGTCGTTTGATTGTGGGATGATGACGAAGGTCAAGCCCGTATGTATTGAAGACTTTGAAGTCACACGATGCCGCAATAAGAAGTTTTCGTATGGTTAAAGTCCGTTGAAATAATTGTAGTCGTGAAGATCTTTCATGGGATCGAGAGCAGATTATGTTGGAGGAATACCCCGAGTTATTTCGTTTGGGTAAATCTTAGGTTGTGTATCTTTACATAATTTCGTGGACGAAATTCTTTAAGGGGGAGAGATTTGTAACGCACCGAAAATTGGAAACGAGCCGGTCGCGTCCTAAGGAATTTTTGGTGCTTTTATAGGGCTACACGGCTTGAGACATGGGCGTGTCTATGGCCGTATCCTTCTGTGTTGGCTGGGCTGTGTCCAGGAAAGGACACGGCAGGAAACACGATTTTGAACAGTAGTGACACGGGCGTGTCCTAACCCGTGTCATCACCCGTGTTCTTCTCAGGTTGAAACCATGGGTGTGTTGTCAGGAGTGCATGGCCAGGGTACACGGGCGTGTACTGTATGACACGGGCGTGTCAGATTTGGCACGGGTGTGTGGCCACCCGTGTCCACCAATGGACGTGACGGTTGGCGTGGCGGTTATGCGTGACACGCCCCTGGTCACGGGCGTGTAGATGATCCGACACGGGCATGTTAGATTGAGATACGGGCGTGTCTCGACCCGTGTCCTGCTCTGGATCGACGACTTTGTGTGCAAGCAGGGCACACGGCCGTGTACAAAGCCGTGTTCGGCTTATTTTAGTGACTTTTTGGCTGGATCCGAGCCGTTCGTTTTCGTTAAATCAGATCTGACGGCTTAGGATTAATCCTCCTTCCTTCAGGCCGGGAGTGGGGGTTAAACTCCTCATTTTATCTTGGCCTTTCTATTTCTTAAGACTTAGAGAGAGGAGAAAGCAAGGAAGAAGGAGGAGGATCCCAGCCGCCGTCAGAGCATCGGAGCACCGAATCGAAAACCGAGACCAGATCCGCGAAGGCATTCTCGTTACGAAGCTTTCCATCTGGCTAGTTTCTCATGGCGCAAATATGGACTTCAAGGGTAACGACTCTCAACTTGGACATGTGAAATCCTCTTCCTTTCTGCATTGGAAACCCGCTCCCGCGAGTGTGCGGTGAGTGTGCGGTGTTCCTTGGGGTAGATATGTGAAGTCCCCCTTGTTTAGAGTCCGGAATTGAAGTACGGGCATATGCATTGTGTGTGAAGCATACCCGGACGTGTTTGTCTGGATCGGTGATGTTTCATTGTGCATTGATTGTCGGAGAAGACTTTGTATTGTGTTGTTCTTCGGGTTTTCTACGCGGTAGATTGCAACAGGGAGCCTTGGGGATTAACTCTAAATGTGCACCTAGAAAACTGGGCAGAAACGCATTCCTGCCAACTAGGTGGCTTGGGGCCAACCTTGTATAATTGAGATTGTTTGTGCGAGGCCTATCTCTAGGAGACATGTAGGGTCTTTCTTTGGAAAACGGTGAGCCCATGGGGTTCAGAATTATTAGGCCAGGGAGCCGAACAGGAAAGGCAAAACCGACCCACGCCCTGCAGGTTTGGCCATGAGTACAACGGTATTCGGAGATGGTAGGGCGACTTGAGCAACGGGAAATGGTGGAGTTGTACCTGCGTTATGTGGAATATGACATGAGAGTAGCGGAAATTGGCTCTCATCGGTGGCATAATGAGAGTCTCAGGCCAGGGGCCGTAAAGACTAAAATACTCAAAGTAATCCGTCAAGTCAAGGACCTCTGAATGGAGGTGGTATCTAGGAAGTCCGGTACACTGTCAATGTGCCCTGAGTGCACGGGGTGGGTGGCCGTGTGAGCCTCCACCTGTGGTGAACTGTGTTAGGTTGTACTTTCACTAGGATTTTTGGATGGTAGTGAAGCCACAGAATTGACCGGATTCACTGAGAATGTGCCCTGAGTGCACGGGGTGTTGGGCCGAGCGAGCCTACACCTGTGGCAAAATATACTTATGCACTTAATTGTTTAGCTGGCTAATGAAATGCAGGGAAGGAGCACCGTTGTCCCAAATAAGGGGCGGGGTCGTTATAATTTGGTCAGCTTTAGCTGACCGTTGCTTTGTTTGCCACCATACGGGGGAATGTTACTTGCAAGTGTGGCGGAACCAAGTACCAAATAGCGGGCTGAAGCCCAAGCTGCTGTACTGGCCCTCGAAGGCCAAAGCAAACTGTTGTTTTATTTCTGTCATGTGTGGCCGGCCTGCGAGCCAATGTTTGTAAAACACTATGTTGTTAAGTGAACATTTGTAAGGCCATAAGGCTGAATACTTTTATGTATTGTGGTATTTCTTTCCTAATGTGATTAGTGGACATTCATGTTTCATTTTGTCTGTTATTTGGGTTCTTTCAACTAATTAAAAGCTTCTGCTAGTTGCTCTGTGTAGGACGTTTATGTTTGGGAGATTGGTTTCATTCTGTAACCCTTCGGTCTGTCTATAGTGTATGGCATCGGGCCCCGGCAGGACCTGCTGCTATATACCGTGCGACGAATAGGGGTGTTACAATTAGTCTCTATTTAATATCTAGGACCTACTTTTTGAAATTTTTCAAAACAAATGCTTAGACAAATTTTAGGAGCATGAAAATGATGTAGGCCATCTTTGTTTTGTTTGAGCCTTCTCGCCAACCCAAAAATTATTCCCCTAGTTAGCCGCTTTCGAGCTTTTTTCCTATTCCATTTGATAGCTCTACTTATCATTTCATTTTTCACCAAAGCCAAACTTTCCAACCTATCGTATCACACTAACATTTTGAGTTTCATTAAAAAAAATTCTTGTTGTGATGGGGTTGTTTTGTGATTTTTGGAGAAATTTAAGAAAAAGTATGCTAAAAAGAAATGTTTAATTTTGTGGCCAATTTCAAAATGAAAAGACAAATTATTTTTGGCCTTTGTTTTGAAAAGAAAAAAGAAATATATATATATATGTTATTTTTTAAAAAAATTTGAAACTCTTTATTTTGGTTTAGTATGATTTTTGAGTCTCCTTGTTTATCTTTGAATTCCACTCCTAACTATATGCCTAAACCAAACATTTCGGTCCTAATTAGTCATGTTGATTCATGCTCCTAGGTTTTCTTTTAGCTAAGTGAAGAAGAAAAGTAGATTAGTTAAGTCCTGGATTTGAATTTAGACTTTTATTCTTTGATTGATTTGGGTATAAAATGCCTCTTATAATCTAGTAACAACTCAATGCTCTAATTCATTTTGAAAGGAGGGAGTTTTTCAGATCTACTCTAGAAGGGGGGGTGAATATAGTGTTTGAAAACTTTAGGCTGTTTTAATCTATTCTATCAGAGTACAAAAAATAGGTGATACCAATAAATATATAAGCAGAAGAAAAACTAGAGAACTATTCCAAATATCACAGAAACTAGCAAGAGTAATAAGAAAATGTGCAACCAGACGACACAAGAAATTATAGTGGTTCCCCAAATCTGGGTACATCCACTCTTCTACCACCCTGGTAGGAATCACTCTCAGGTTTTTGATCAGGTGACTGCCACCAAATAATATCTATTTCAAGGGAGATATTGCAACCCTTCTGGCTTTTGATCAGGTGCTGGAAAACCAACTTTAAGTCTTTTGATCAGGTGACCTCACAACCAGGAATTACTTTTGAAGGGAGTAAAAACCCTTTACACAGAGGGGGGGAGGACAAGTTGAGTTGTCTTCTCATTTCTCAAGCAAATGAGAGAAGACTTGAGAGTGATCCTGATGGAGTTAAGGCTTGTCCCGTGATTTGAATGATTTAGGAGATCAGAGCCTTGTACATGGTATAGGATGTGACATCCAGAAAGCTGATACTGATTGAGGATGATTGTCTCCACAAGCTTCCTGAATGAAATCTTGTTCTTGAAACTGAGAACTGTTGTTCTTCTTTTTCTTGCAGCCTTGTTATTTCTTTCTCAAAAATCTATTAACTGCATCAAGAAGAAGTCAAGAATAATAATTCTCTTTGTCTTTTATTCTCTGAGTCCCTTTGAATAATTTCAAACTGAGTTTGAAATTGTCCACCTGATTGACTGCTGGAATCATGGGAACTTATGCAACGACTATAAGAGAATTAAATCGTTTCCTTAACTGTCCCGAGAAAGGCTGTATAATAACTCTGTGAAAACCAATAATTAATGCTTGCCAAGGAACGGCTATATTAAGTGAATATATGCATTAATCACTCAGAGTCATATAAGCAAAAAAATAATCAGTCAAAAAAGGAAAACAATTACTGTAGGTAATAAAATATTGATCTGGTAGAAATCGTCGATCTGGTCCTGAGATCGTCGAGCTCAAACATCCTCTATCATCGAGCTGAGCCCTGTGATCGTTGACCTGAAAATATGCTTTCCAAACTGGGCTTCACGATCGTCGAAATGAGATGGTTGAACGTCGATCTCAATCCTGAAAGTATATCAAAGATCGTCGACCTGAGTTCAGCAATCGTCGATCTCAGCATTTAGAGATTTAAATCTGAGATCGTCGAGCGCAAAACGAAGATCGTCGAGCTCTTCCGAGATCGTCGAACGACTTTTTACTTAGAAAAATTTCTGCCTTTTTTACTCTCTGCTGTCTTCTAAGTCTCTGATGTCTTGGTCTTGTCTCACTGAGTTGTTGACCTGACTGACACCTAAGACACTAGACTAGACCCTGGCTATACAATGTGGGTCTGACTTAGCCTAGATTAGTGAACCTAACCCAAATCCAAACTAGGGATCCAACATATTTGTTGTCTTGCTTTAACTTATTTAAAAAATTCTGATAAAATCTTGGATGAATTGTCTTTTTTTAGTAAAGTTTATAAAAGTTGAAATCATGTTTAAACAAATGTTTAGGTTTACGTTTCACCTTCTCCCTACTTAGAATTTCGCATAGTACTTGTGTTAGCATAATTAGAATTTTCCTGATTAATCACTTCTATGTTAGCTAGTTTTTATATTTTTTGCTTGAGTACAAGCAAAGCTTAAGCTTGGGGGAGTTTGATAATACGTTTTGTAGTTTAAACTACTAGGGTAATTACAAGTTTTTTTATAAAAATCTTATCTTTTAAAGCTTTATTTTGACCTCCTATTGTATATATTAATAACACTAATGTTTGTTTTCTTTCTTTTACATGTTTTCAGCCATTTCGTTGAGCTCAGCCAATTCGTCAAACTCAGCTGTTCGTCGAGCTCGCCAGCATTCGTCGAGCCCAGTTCGTTGAGCTCAGCCAGTTTGTCGAGCTCAACCATTTCGTCAAGCTCCGCCTTCTTTCTGCGTTCAACGTTCGTCGACCTCAGCATTCGTCGACCTCAGCATTCGTCGAGCTCTCCTACTCCTTCTTTCTGCCATTTCGTCGAGCTCAGCCTTCAGTTCTGCGTTCGACGAACATCTTCAAATTCGTCGATCTCCCATTTACTTTCTACATTCGACGTTCGTCGACCTCGCATTCAGTACAGAGTTCGTCGACCTCCCTTCCCTCCTTCTCCTCAGAGTTCGTCGACCTCATCTTTTGTGTTCGGCGAACGGTTCTTTCCGCCATTTCATCGAGCTCAGCCTTCAGTTCTGCATTCGACGAACTCCTCCAAATTTGTCGACCTTGCCTTCAGTTCGACGTTCGTCGATCTCCCGTCCACCTTCTCTTTTCTTCATTCGCCAAGATCTCCCTCCTTCTCCTCTGATTTCGTCGAGCCCTCTCTTCCAATTCGTCGAGCTTACCTACTGCCGAGGACAAGTCCCGCTTTTTCACAAAAGTCTGTTACCGCCATAAATGCACATCACCCGTACCGAGGCAATCATCATTTCCCGCCAGATATTCGTACCAAGGTCAACTCCCGTGCATGGCTGGATGCATGGGCATTTCCTGCTCTTTGAAAAATCTATAAAGAGCGCCCTGGCCCTTGTGAAAAAAGATATAAAATTTTGGGACAGGGGAAGTGCTGCCATTTTCAGTTCTCCCTTATTATTCTTCCTCTCTCCTTTTCCTCATTTTAGTTTTTCTGTTTTAGCTTTACTCTTCTGTAATAGTTCTTGATTTTCTTTAGTAATTTATCTTAGTGCTAGTTTTGTTTTTTTTATTTCCTATAAGTGTAATATTTTGTATTCCAAGTTGTAGCTCTCTTTTGAATTAATATACAGT
The DNA here is from genome assembly GCA_039513925.1 of Platanthera zijinensis. Lineage (NCBI taxonomy): Eukaryota > Viridiplantae > Streptophyta > Magnoliopsida > Asparagales > Orchidaceae > Platanthera > Platanthera zijinensis. The sequence continues at coordinate 109,166,879 of CM077095.1, read as the reverse complement.
CTGGTTGATTTTTCTTGTCTCTGTTTTGTTTCCATGCACTCATATTCATCTCTCCTCCTCTACTTCACCATGAGTAACTAATCCTCCTTGTACTCGATCTTGATGATCCGAGGTTTGAGTTGATTAAGTTATGATGCTCTACTTTACTTTTCCTTTGTAAGGTTTAGATCTTGAACTACTCTTGATTAATTTTATTTGGAGATATATCATCGATATATATTTTCCATCTTTGTTTCAACTCTTAGCTAGCCAAGTGTCTCGTAGTTTGGAGTGAACACTCAAGAGTAAAGAGAGTTGCATGCACCCCTCGAGAGAGTTAGACGTTAAATCTTCCGGATTGGAGTGAAATCCAATAACGGGTTCACAGCGTAAAGCGAGCTTTAGGCCTCCGATTTGGACGAGAGTTCGGTCGGACCTTCCTAAACTCAGGTGGGCACGACTTCGAGAGAAGCGTGTTCATGCTTTAGAAACCTCCACGGTCAAGGTCTTTTTCCTTATTAAGTTAGAGTTTATTATCGCATTTTTGATCAACTTAGGCCGAGGTGATTCTCGATCGAATGTTTTTCTTTATCATTGTTTAACCCCTCGTTGTAATCGCTAGTTGTGGCATCTCTGATTAAGTGTAAGTGCTTTTCTTTATGCAAGTAGTCTCTTCTTTTAATTTAGTTAACAACCCTAAAAGTTTTTTCAATAAGATAATAGTCTTCGTGAGAGAAAGATTGCTCAACGGTTTTCGGATTTTAATACGACATTTGTGTCTCCTAGCTACAATTCGATAGGTATACTTGCCTAGTTGGATTTCTAGTTCGGTTTTATTCTCTTTGCAAATATTCTTCCACCAAACACCGCAGTGCTCACACCACTGCTCGAAGAATGCCTGCGGGCACCCGGAGTAGTCGCCTGGATGATCGGTCTGTCGTTGTCAGATGCTGTCTCATGTTGCAGGATTTGGATTAATAATAATAAAATATTTTTTATCAGAATATTAAAATTAACTATTGTCCCTAAATTTAGGAATTAAATCTGAGAATATATTATAGCCAAATATTTATTATCAAAATAATTATAATACCTAAAATTTGTCAAAAAAATCCAAAGTGGGCTGCCAAATTTTGCCCCAAATGCCCAAATCTATCTGCAAAAATAACAAAAATTAGTGCCCAATTAGCCCAAACAGTTCTCTAGACATGCCCAAACGGCTATCTAGACATGCCCAAATGGGCTTGCCCCACCCCAATTGCTACTTCGCGTTGCCAGAGCAAGATGCCACACATTACTTGTAGGGCAACGCTTGCTGCCCTAGTTTTTGAAGGATCCGGTCTGGAGGGCATAGGCGCCCCATTGCCCATGGTTCAATGGTCGGCGCTAGCACAACGTGGTCTACTCTAGACTGGGGTTGCCAACATTGACTCTTAGTGTAATGACCTATAGACCGTCATAATTTAATTTTGTTATTCTGAGTAGTTTTCCACAATAATTAATTCCAACATATTTCAAATATGTACAAAGAGAAATCATAAAACAAATTTTCTATTCATTTCAGCATATACTATAATATGTCATATCAGATATACATCTACGAAAACAGAAACTAATTACAACATGCTATATTTACAATATATAGGCTATAACAAAACTCAAACCCTTGGTTTATCTGTCTTTTTAGTTAGCTTCTTTTTTTCTTATGCTTATTTAGGAGAGCGGTTGTGGTTATAAAAGTAGCTATTGTAAATGAAGATTTAGGCCCTGTTTGGCGCAGCGATATAGGTGTTGCACACTACTATTTTCTAAAAGCCACGCTAAACATTACTTTAACAATAGTTGTGACAAAATAGATTTCATTAAAAAATTTCTATTTTCCCTCTTTTCCCAACATGGGTCAGGGACCATGTTCCATTTTCAGAAATCGATTTTTTTGTTAAGCACGACACAAAGTTTTCCTCCACTGAAGCAGATACCTTGGAGACCGGGGAGGAGCGAGGCATATCCACAACAACCTCTTGCTGCAGATCGATTCTCCCTCCTTTTCTTCCACCACCATTAAAAGCTGCACATCAATGACAACCTCAAGATACAGATCCTTTGCTAGAAACACAGTGGTATAGGGTTCCGGGAGCTTCGTCTACAAGTGGAATAAGGTTCCAGGAGCTGCAGATCCATGGCTTTTTCAGCTTCATTTGCCTTCTCTTCAGTTTTTCTCCTTCCCCACACATTAGGGTTTCAATAGGATATAGAGACTTCGCTTCAATAGGATGGACTGTAGTTTACGCGATTTTCCTCTTGGTTTTTTTGCAATTTTTCCCTTCCTCATGACATTAGGATGGGCTGCAGTTTATTCTATTTTGGATTAGGGTTTAGGATGGACCACTCTTTCTTCTATATAGTGAAACATTTTTTTATTTTTGAAAGCACTGAAAAATCTACACTTCCAAACAGTTTCAGTGATTTTCCCGCCATTCTGTCAAAAATCAGATTTTCTCACCACTGCTTCCCACCGCTGAGGCTTTGTTTGGCTCAGCTGCAGCGACTGTAGAAGCAGTGGTGGGAAGCAGTGGTTGAATAATCAGCTGTTTTGCAGAGTTGTGGTAGAATCTGTGAAACTATTTGGATGAACAACTTTTGCAGAGTTGTTTCAAACGGAGAAGTTGTTTAATCTGTTTGGCAAAACAGATGTACGGTGCACAGTTCATTTTTCTGGAACTTAAACACAATCAGCAATAACATAAAAAACAAGTTAACTTAATTCATTTTAAGTGCCCAATAACAATATTGAAAAATAACAGACTGTTTTAAAAGGATTATTTCAGTCATGAAAATCATAAACGTGCTCGGTCATGCTGATGAAACTTATCCCTCGATCATCGATCGTTAACTGCACATCAAGAATAAATATAATTATTGATTTTTTTATATATGTTTATAAATATAAACGTCATAATATTGTATACCTGTGATACTCCGTGAGTTGATCTGCAATGTAGTCCCTGATATTGGTCATTTCTGTAGCTCCCGTCCCCTCAAATGAGCTTGGTGCAATGTTCGAATTTGAATCGATAGTTTTTGGACGATTGTTTAATCGCAACTCATATGCCTCTTGATGAATAAAGATTTCATTTCCGTCACATACATCAAACTCTAAGTCAACCCTTAATGGATGTCTTCTAATAAAGTTGTGGAGCGGCATCGTAACGACCACAACAATACACTGCTTTGAGAATTCAAAATGAGGCATTTTGCTAAGTATGAGTCACTTTTTCTTCCATACACCGAAGCTCCTTTCGATCACACTGCGTAGCGATGAGTGCATTTTATTAAATATTTCACGCCGTCCTTCAATTGGGCGATTTCCCCGAGCAAAGTCCGGCAAGTGATATCTAGTTTCCGAAAAAGGTTTCAAGAGCCTTTTTTCCAATGGGTAACGAGCATCAACAAGATAATATTTTCCTTCAGTAGTAAGAAAGGGTTTAAACAGTTGAAGATATGATATTTATTAAATGCAAACAACTCAATAAAATTAACATAATGTGAAAGCTCATGTTACGTACCTTCTGGGGGAAATGGAAATTAGCTTAGCGGGTCTCACCTCTTTTGAGTTCACGCCATAATTTCCAATCACGCTTCAGTTGATCCCATTTGTTTTCCAATCACGCTTCAGTTGATCCCATTTGAAGTTTTTCACCAAATTGCCCTAGCCTTTCTTATTGAAATGGGTGGTGGGTCTATTCCCTAAATCTATCTCTCGAATACAAAGATCGCAAAATAGGAGAACATGTGATGTCTCCCAATTTGCAGAAATTCCACCTTCTTTTGATTTACCCATCTATGAGAAAAATAAAAATCAATGCATAAACATACATATACACACAAACAAACATTGACACACACACACATAAACATTAACACAAACACAAATCACACACACCCAAACATAATCATACACACACAAAGATACACACACAAAGATACACACACAAACACAAAGATGCACACACAAACATTTCAGCCGCACACACAAACACAATCATATACACACAAACATAATCATACACACACAAACATACACAAACACAAACCACACACACACACAAACATACACAAAAACAACAAAAATTATAGGATGAGAGTAACAATGAAACATTCAGCACAATGAAACAATTAACACTATTACATTTCCAATCAACACAAATCACACACACACACAAATGAGCACAAATCACAATTAACACTATTACATTTCCAACCTTCCTACAGTTGCACTAATCAAGCACAATGAAACAACAAAAATTATAGGATGAAAGGAACTGTGGTTGGAGAACTTACTGATCAAACACTAATCAAGCACAAATCGATGCCCAGATCGTGGGAAAAAACTGGAATAGATTAGCCGGATCGCTGGTTTTGCAGGGCCTGCAAAAACCAAAAAGAAATTAGCAGGGCCTGCAACAAGAGGGAAGAAGAACAACCAAGTTGGAGAGGGAAGAAGAAGATCTCGCCTGTAGGAACTTGTTCAGCTTCGCCGCCGAGAATAGATCCGCCGGAATACAACTGCTTTTCGCCGGAAAATGGCGCTGGAAGGAGAGGTACTCTGTGAATGGCGAACGGGAACGACCACCGGAAGGAGCAATATTCCACTGCAGGAAGAGAAGGGCGATCGGGAAGATCCGACGCGGGTTAGGGCAGCGGAATCGCAGCTTTCCGCGATCTGGAGTCGTGAGAAAAAAATGAGAAAAAATCACGACTCCGGATCGCTGGTTTTGCACGATTCCAGTGCGGGGGCGACGGGAAAATCTAGTTCCTTTTTTTTATTTGGCGCGACTTATCTAAAAAGCGCGGCATGCTGTGGTAAAAATACGGGCGCCGTAGAGAGTCTGATTCTCCCATCATTGAAGCCGAGCTAAACAAAACTTTATAAATAAAATTGTTAAAAACAGATTGCTAAAAATGAACTTCAACCTCCTACCAGAATGTGACATTCTCCAATTCAAAAGTAAAAATCAACAACACTGTAGTTTATAAACCTGAGTTTTTTTACCCGATGTACAGCAGACAAGGAGGATCAATATCAATATCCACAAAATACTTGTGTTTCCCGGTTCCAAAAATTTCGCCTAACATTCAAGGTCAGGAATCCACTACCCGGCCTTCCTTGTTCGGGGTTGCGGGGCGGCGTGTGGGATGGCGTCGAATGGAGGCGCCTCCGGCGTCAATGGCTTCACAGCCTTCCCAATGGAGGTATCCCCCACAGAAACGAACTTACTCTCCGACCTCCGTTCTCAGCTGAACTCCATGATGATACGATTCGAGGTGGTATCATAAACCCTAAATTCTCGATTCCATTGTATAAGCTTTAGTCAGCGAGCAGATCTATGTTTATTGCAAACCAGGAATTGCAGCGGGAGAATCATAGATTGTTGTCCCGAATCTCAAGGTGTCAATGCTCCGAGGTGTGTGCTCGTATGTCTTAATGAATTCGTCTTAGTTTCCCCCCTTTCATGCCTGTTTGTTTATTTTTTCATTCGTCCCGTAGAAACTACCCACAATGATCAGTAAGAACATATAGTCTTGATGATCACACATGCTGTTGCTAGGTATCACTCATATACCCCTTGGTGTAGACTGTAGAGCAAAGATGAAATGCCCTATTTAGGATGACCAATAGACATGGAAGTGAATTAATACCTTGTTCTCTAGAAGGTCTTAAATGAAACTTAAAGTAATCATCTCTAGCTCAAACTTTAATAAGACTTATAGGGTTTGTGCACAAAAAAATTATCTTTTGTGAAAAATTACTTCACAAGAATAATAAATTTAAATTATAGAAATTGAAGGATTGAATCTAAATTTTATGTGGAAGATATCAATAAACTTACACAAAATACTTGAGTTACCAAGATATTGAGGTTGGATTCCATGGGCGGTGTTGAAGGAGAAATTGTCCGTAGAGTCCTTATGATAGAGCTTGCTAGGAGGACAAGGGAGGGTGAACACTAGAGGACCCTCCACACCTAGAAATGCACAGCCTCCCCTCTAAGAATTGATGAGTTGTTGTCCGCATTTCCTGAACCCCAAGGGCGTATAAATACCATGAGATGATCAATGGTTGTTTGCTAGAAGGACATGGTAGAGACCAAGATATTCATAGCTTTTGCATCACAATCTTTAACTCTCTTCTTCACATCAGTTCATTCTTTTCTTGGTACAGGTTCTGCAGTTATATTCCCATCTGCATCCCTTCTGTATGATATTGGTGGTCCTGTCAAGATTGATTCAAAAATACCCTCATCAATAGAGTTCATATACAATCTAATTCTGGCTTTCCAAAGTGTAAACTTATCAAGATTACAGACTGGTGGCCTAGTAGATGCAAATCATTTGAAAGTATTTGAAGTAATTTTTTAAATAAAAATTTGAATTTAGTGTTGCAATTGGAATAATCTTTTAATCAAGGTGTTAATCTTTTATAGATTAATCTTTTATAAATTAACCAATTAATGATCAACCTCCCTCTGATACCAATTGAAATAAGAGTTTAGTTGCTATATTTATCAGAGTTTTCTCTACGGGGGGTGGGGGGGGGGGGGGGTGGGGGGGGGGGTGAATAGAGATTTAAATTTTTTTCAAATGTTTTGATTAATTCACAGAATTTGCATTTACAAAAACTGTAAACCAGAATCAGATGCAGTTAATTAAAATCACAGTACAACAACACAAAATAAGAAATAAAAGCAAAATCACAGAAGCCACAAGAATTATAGTGATTCCCCCTCAATCTGGGTACATCCACTCTTCTACCCCCTTGGTAAGAATTCACTATCACAGTATCTGAGTCTTTTAATCAGGAGAGTCTTAGAATCACACTAGATCTTTTGATAAGGAGATCTTGAACCAATTGCAATTTGAGTCTTTTCTCAAAGAGATTCTTAGAACCTCCCACTGAATCCTTTGCAGAGGGATTCTTAAAACTCTTTTTCTCAAATATAAAAAGAAAATTAAGAGAAGATTTGAGTTAAGATGATTTTTCTCTTAGTGTCCTCTTTTTCAGATTTCTGAGGATAATTAATGATGATCTCTGGAACTTCTGATGAATCTCCAAATATCAAAATAACAAAGATTATGAGCCCAATCGGCAGATGATCTTTCAAACTTTTTCTCTGAATCTGTTGTAACTTCCTTTTGAGAATAAGAAGTACTAATTCTCTTATCAGATTCAGCAACTATCAAACTAATCGACTGATACTGGAAGAGATTCAATTGCAGATGATAATCTTTCAAGCTTTATCTGTCATATTCAATCTTCTCACGATCTGATAATGATTCTCTTGATCGTCTGCTGTTGATGATTGATAATTTGTGATTATGTCTTGTCTACGTTTTCTGTATCTCATCATATATATATATATATATCGCCATCCTCTAACGTCTCCAAGAATCTGCTATGTAAGCCCCTTCTTGATTTAATTCAGATTGAAGACACAAAAATAAATTCTGTTAAGAAATTCAATCGACGTAACGTTGAGTTCTTGTCGAAGCAACATCAATTTCTGACTGTCTGTATGAAAATCTCTGTAATCGACGTTCCGTCGATATCATGTCGAAGCTTACGTCGATTTAATCCTTAAGTGCCGTCGATTTAATCCTTAAGTAACGTCGAATTCCAGTCGACGTTGCGTCAAGATCTAGTCGACGCATGTTGATAATTTATGATTTTTCTCTTCAATTCAGTATGCCTTGTATATATCCTTTATATCACTGACACCCTAGGACTTCTAAGACCAAATTACCCTCACTATAAAACATGGATAATATACCTAAGATGTAAAATTACTAAACATAATTTGTTAAGCTAAATCATAAGGGTTTTTCCCAACATGAAGTTAGTGAGGGCCAAATCTGGAAGAGATTTCTGGAGGATACGGAGAGGTGCATGCTCTAGACGGCGATGCCACTCGACAAAGCTAGTAGTGGAGAGAATCGTGGGGTGGGGATCCAAGATGTAAAGCCCATTAGACAGTTGCCCTTTACCAATTACAGTCCGCGTCTTTCGATTCTGCACAACAAAAGAGGTGGAAGAGAAAGTTACATAACAATCAAGGTCTTGAGTGAGATGTCTAATATATAGGAGATTGAAAGGAGAGCCCGGAACATGAAGAATCGAGCGAAGAGTGATGGAGGAGGTAAGAGGGATGTCAGCTGATCCAGATACTAGGGTAGTGTTCCCATTGACAACCGTAATGAACTTGGGATTCTCAGAGTCCAAGTATTGAGAAGGCTTCTTTGGGGTAATATGGTGTGTTGCTCCGGAGTCCGTAATCCATGATGAACTGTGGGCTTGACAAGAGATATTACCTCAATCTGAAATAGACACAACAGAGCCGGAGGAACGACTGAGTAGCTCTTGAAGTTGTTGGAGTTGGTTGCGCAGGGCATCAACGTCAGTTCAAATGCTGTTTGGAGCATGGATGGCAGTAAAGGCAGGCAGTACGGGAGGTAAACCCCGCATACGGTAACAAGTGGCTTTGAGGTGACCATCCTTGCCACAGTAAGTACATTGAAGAGGAGCGCGACTATGTCGACCTCTGCCCCGGGAAGAGGTGCGATCTCCACAAGAAGATGCATGTTCAGACATTGGAGAAGATCCAACCAAAAGAAGCCTGTAGAGAAGCTGTCACAAGAGCGAGCAAAGGAGGGCAAAAGAAGTTCTGCGTATAGGAAGACAGAAGTTCTGCGACTAGAGAAGATCCCGTGGCAAAGGAGCGCTGGGAGTGTGCGACAAGGACCTGCGACAAGGAAATGCGGCAAGACTAGTTGGGATCTGCGACTGGGCATCAACGACAAGGAGTAGCTAGAAGCCTTGCGGGTAAGAGCCGACAAGAAGCTTTGCTGGTAAGCCGATTAGGGAAATTTTGCAATTAGGCAACACGACGATTAAGCGGCCTGAAGTTGCGAGCCAGGATTTGCGGCTAGGAGTTGCTAGTAAGGACTTGCGACAAGCCACCGACAAGTCAAGCAAAACGACGATCAAGCGGTTAGCCGCAACGGCCAAGAGGACTTGTCGGGCAGGACGATCTTGGTACTTGAACAACACACGACAAGGAACGCAGGAAGCAGAGGACCTTTGCGAGCTAACAACGAGCAGGAAGTAAGGAGGCGAAAGACCGAGCTAGCAAGCGGAAAGAAGCAGAGATCACAAGGTAGTTTTGAGATTTAGGAGACAAGCACAGGGAAGCAACAAACAACCGTGGGGCCCAGAGAAACAGGAAGGAAATGCTATAAAAGCAAGGGAGAAGGGGGTGGGGGAGAGTGGAGGCAGGAGCCGCAAGTATGCGGTTAGAGAAATATCAAACTGCTCAGACTAGCGGGCAAGAACCGCTTGGGCCGCGGTTAGAGAGAAAAAAAGTAGGATCGGCTTGGCTTTGATATCATGTAGAGAATAACAATCAAAGTGAGAGAAAAACAATGATTTTATTAATTTCTCATAAATTCACTTAATACATCACATGTATTTGTACATATATATAGGAGGAGAGAGGAGAGTCTAAACTCTATCCTAAAATATGGGACTAATCCCTAAGAGAGCTTTACATGGACCTTCAAGAGAGGTTTTCTTTATAATTTTTCAACAGATCTAAACAAGGAAACAAGATGAAATGAAAAGAAAATAGCTAGTGGTACCTTTTTATCCCAGATCAATTCTCCCCAACTTCAAACAATTCAATTTCATCGAATTATAAGACACAATGTGTACTAGAAGCCTAGGTAACAACTAACAATAGATGTAAACTTTTCATCTAAGTGTGGCCTCTGACAACGGGCATAAGTGGTGGCACAATTGGTTAATCATTCAACAAAGGAATAAAAGCGGAGACACCCAGAATATCCATTGTATTCCCATTAGTATATGTTCAAGTGTATTTGAATATTGAAGGAACTCAATAATCCAATGCTAGATCAAATATATATGTACTTTAATCAACTCCCTACAAAATCATACGAAGTTCAATATTCTTAAATTTTAACATGAGAAGCATTTTGGTGTGAATCCCCCTTTTCTAGTTTTCACTGGGATCAAATCGTCATCATGAAACTATGTAGCTTTTCTAATAGTAAAACATCATTTCGAAATTAATATTAATTAACTTATTCAGCATTTGGTGTGACACATCAACTAATTCAAATTATGTATATAATGTAAATGAACTGCATGTAATTCAATGATGGATTTTAAATAATGGGTGGAATAATTAATATGATAGAAATATGAAACTTAAAGGAATAACTAGACCAAAAAAGTACTTGTAGGTTAAGTTAATGAGATCATATGATGATATGAAGGTAAAGTCCTATACATTCTAAGAATAATGTCAGTTGTAGATGGATATGAAATTTCTTTAAGGAGAAATCTCTTGAGGAACTTCAGTTATGGAACTACTCACAGGAGAATTTTTCAAAGGAAGTTTAGAGATGCAAGTGTAATTGCATAAGCATATCTGAATATTTAATTTCTAAAGATTTATCTACAAGTGATCTCTCATTGCCGCTAAATGCAAAATGTAGTAGATCTAGGAAGGGATATTCTAGGCCTGCATTCATCCTCATTCTGATGGGTAATAATTAATATATGAAATTTAGATTCATTTAATTAATCTTCATGGTCACTAATTCCGGATGCACAATTGTCTACATAGTTAATTTATTCAGCCACTTTTCTGAGTGAGTTATTAATCTTTGGGGTGATTCTAAGAGGATGTAATGAGTTTTTTTGTATGAGCATTATTCGATCTTAGATAGGTCAATCTTATTGTATCCTTACTACATATCATTAGAAGAAATATGCTTAAGAGGATTATAGGTATGTAAACCTAGGGGTGATAGGATAAGGCGTGCTTCACTTTTGAATGCTATGCTTAGGAGGATGAGGACACTCCGTTGGCATGAATAATAAGTATGTGGTGGTGAGGTTGACTCAATTTGATGTGCTAATTCTATCAACATATAGGTGTTGGAGTAATTGTCCTCGTTAATTCCTAATGTCAATAGATTTTGTTTAAATTATCGAGTCTATGTCGGTCTAGTAGAGTCTTTTATGAGTGTATGAGTTTAGTCCCACACCTTTAGTTTTGAGTTAGTGTGCCCATGTAAGTCTTATATATTGCCCCTTTAAGGGATGAATAAAATCAATCTGTTATTTCTTTTTTCTCTTCCAACATGGTATCAGAGCGGAAGCCGACTCTGGGAAATTTTTCGTCCTCCTAATTTCTTGGCGACTTAAAATTCTCAGTCTTCCTCTAGTTTCATCGATAAGGCCCGATCTCTCATCTTGCTATCCCATTTCCGCTCCCGTGGATGAAATCGCCTTGTGATTATGTCATCTGGAGTGGCTCCTAATCTTGTCGAGCCCCTGCTTCTCAATTTGATCCCATTCGCCATCTCCTTCCATTTGCGTTTCTGTCGCAGTCGATGGCGATCCAGCTTCCGTCGCTTCTCCGCAGATCTCCAGCTTTCGTCGCTTCTCCCGCAGATCTACAGCTTCCGTCGTTTCTAATAATGTATTTTACATCTTTTATTTTTGGTTTTTGTGTGTGAGTGAGTTTAGTCCCACATTGCGGGTTACCTTTATTTGTATTTGGATCTCCTATTTATATCCTCTATAGTCGAAGAGTAAGATATTGAATTCTCTCATTTAATTTGGTATCAGAGGAAATCCGCCGACCCGAGCCCTATTCCGCCGATACGCCGACCCGCGACTTCTCCCGCATCGCCGAACCCGTGCAACGCCTCCTCTCCCGCTTCCGTCCTCCACCGTGCCGATGTAAGGCCTCCTTCCTCTTCCGCCATCGCTTTACCCCGCGCCCTACTCCAGCGCCACTCTCCTCCCGCGTCGCTCTTTCGCCACCCTCCTCCCGTGCCGCTCTGCCGATTCCGCCGTTTCTCCGAGGGCTCTTTTGCCTGCTTTGCTTGGTGTTTCCCCTTGTTTCCCCTTTCTTTTCTTCTCATGACCTAGATCTGTGATATACAGTCTTTCCTTTTTTTGGGATGGGATTACCTTCTTGTGTTTAAGGGATCTTGGCTTTTCTTCCTTGGAGTTTTTCGTTTCTTTTGGGAGTTCTCTTGTTCTCATCCCATGGATTCCTCACCTCTTGTTTCGAATGATGGCTTTGCTCGACGCATCACCACCACCCTTCTCAATGAAAAGAACTTTATCGCCTGGTCCAACTCCGTGCTTGTCCATCTTGCCGGACATGACAAACTCGATTGGCTTGAACCAAATGGTGTTCCCCGTCCTTCCGATGAAAAGGCTATCCATCAATGGCGCATGGAAAATTTCAAGATTCTCGGGTGGATTCAATGCTCCATGGAGCCCCGCATTTATGAGCAATTTATGCGTTTCGATTCCGTGTCGTCGCTTTGGGCTGCCTTGACCTGTACCTATGGTCACACCCGCGTTGATATGCGGATTCCGTGTCGTTGCTTTGGGCTGCCCCGACATTAGCTTTGCTGTGAGTGTGGTCAGTCAGTTCATGCATGCTCCACGAACTTCTCACCTTGATGCAACGTTTCAGATCGTCCACTACCTGAAGGGATCTCCTGGTCTTGGGCTTTTCTACCGTTCATCTCCGTCCCCGGTCTCACCTGCTACACGGATTCTGACTATGCTGGTTCCCTTACTGATCGACGGTCTACTTCGGGGATGTGCACTTTCTATGGTGGCAATCTTATTTCCTGGAAAAGCAAGAAGCAGAGTGTTTTCTCCTGCTCGTTTGCTGAGGTTGAGTACCAGGCTATGGCCCATGGCGCTACTGAGCTTCTTTGTCTGCGTACTCTCTCTGCCGAGCTTGAATTTCCTTCTTCTGGTTCTTCGACACTTGTTTGCGACAACCAGTCCGCTCTCATGCTAGCCTCCGACTCTATTCTGCACGAGCGGACTAAGCATATTGATGTTGATATTCACTTTCTCAGGGAGCAGATCCGTTCAGGAACTCTTGAAGCGTCCTATGTTCCCTCCGCAGAGCAGATTGCAGATGTCTTCAACAAGGCAGTTGGGTCTTCCAGACTCCTCTCTACCTGTGGCAAGCTGAGCTTGCTTAATCTATTCGCTCCAGCTTGAGGGGGAGTATTAACGTATTTTACATCTTTTATTTTTGGTTTTTGTGTGTGAGTGAGTTTAGTCCCACATTGCGGGTACCTTTATTTGTATTTGGATCTCCTATTTATATCCCTTATAGGAAGAATAAGATAATGAATCCTTTCATTTAATTGTTTCTTTCGCAGATCTACAACTTCCGTCGCTTCAACCCCAATCCAGCTTCCGTCGCTTCTACTGTAAATCTACAGCTTTCGTCGTTTCTCCCGCAGAACTATGGCTTCCTTCGCTACTTTTCCGCAGCTCTCGCTGCTCTCATTTTCACCGACGAGACCGCTCCTCTCCTCCCTCGATCCAGTTTCCAGGGGGACCGGCTGCTGCGCCTATTCCTCTCTTTCGATCCAGTCCACTTCTTGTCTCGTTCCGTGCTGCTGCTCTCGACGACGATCCATCCTGTTGCTTCCCTTCTCTTGTGGATGATCCCGTGGCTGCTCTCGTGGGCGGTGCTTCTCTTTGTGCTGGGCTCCCACTTCTGCTCGCCGCTGCTTGAGCCCTCTTTTGCTCTTCGCTGCTTGTGCACTATGATCATAGCCGTTTGAGCCTTATGCTCGCCGGCTTGTGCTCGTGCTTTGCTCGCTGTATCTGGGATCGTGATCTTGCCGGCAGCTGTTCTCCATAGCAGTTTTATGTTATGTATTTGTGTCTTGTTTATGTCTAATGTTTGTGTCTTGTCTTAGTGTTATGTCTTTTTGCAGTGTTTTCCACGTGAGTGGGAGTGTGGGATGAAGGCAACTCGGATCATCATTCCCGATTTTTCGCCCTCGTTCCACACGGCCTTCTGTCCTATGTCTTATGTGTCTCCCCTTTTTTTTCATTCGATTGGTCGTAGTGTTGGTACACAACTGATTTTGGTGTTTCATCTCAGCGGCCTGTGTCGTGTGAGAAGTGTCGTGAGGGGATTGTTTTCGAGAGGGATCGCCCTTTGTGCGGATTATCCACGAAAGATTACCCCCGAAGATTATCCACGATCACTCTTTTGATGATGTGCTCCAACATCTTTCATTTCTTCGCTTTGTGTGTGTGTAGGTGATGTTGGTAACCGGTTTCTAGCAAGTCCACGTCACGTGTGGGTCCTGCGTCATGTGTAAGTCAGCGTCGTGTGTGGCTATATCCCCGGCTTGATTCCACGATTTGGAGTTTCCCTCGACGACTTGTCTGATGTTTTGCCCCGTATCGCCTACCTTCATTTGATGTGTCCAAGCTGAAGGTTCCCCCTTCAGCTTGAGGGAGAGTGTTGGAATTATCGAGTCAATGTCGGTCTAGTAGAGTCTTTTATGAGTTTAGTCCCACACCTTTAATTTTGAGTTAGTATGTAGATGTAAGTCTTATATATTGCCCCCTTACAGGATGAATAAAGTCAATCTGTTATTTCCTTTTTCTCTTCCAACAGATTTTCTTCCTTATGTAATTTGTATCAAAGTATCTAGTACATGATAAAGGCATTCTCGTATCTCTCAGGTTACTACTAATCAATAAATATTTAAATATATTCACATTTTCATTAACGTACAAGGGTTCCTAGCTTTAGAATGTTAGCTCTCTATCGCAATAGGATGTGTCATCATTCTATTGCGGGTGTTTGCCTCCCGAAGTAGGTTGAGGGTAGTAGAAGTTAGAATATTGTTTAAATCGTTCATTCCTATATCTATCATAATATGATCTCTATGGCTAGAATCATAATGAGAGGGGGTCTCATGTGAGTCTCTATGGTCATAATAGCTAGAATAATAGCGAGATGACTTACTCGTAGATCAATCATGTGAGAGTCTTTATGGCTAAAATAAGAGTGAGAGGTGTTCCTGACATATGAAGATCTACAGGTGCCCATGGATAAATTTTTTTCTTATCCAGAGAAAAAGAAAAAAATTCGGGTTTTGACTCGTCTTTTGATGAGATATTGATGTAGTGTAGGCTAAGGAGTGCACAAATCCAAGACTACTAGAGAGGGGAATGCAGACTCGACACGCTAACCCCTAACCTAAATGCAGTGCGTTCGTCGATGATGACAACAAATTAGTTCGAGCAATAGATATGTTAACCCACGCAAAATATTTGAAAACAAAATAATCATTCAGTAAACAAGCAGTTAATGGCGTTCCTCCGCTCGGAGGGCCAAGGCAAAACGCCTGGCGAATGAGTCCCGCCTGCAAATCACAAGCGATCCGAGATGATCTTTCCATAGGCAAAATTTCCAAGCAAATATAACATCCAACCCAATATAAATATGCTAAAAATAATAGTCCAATACAACAGACTCACCAAGTATTGGGCTGTCCAAGACAATGGAACTTTCAGAGCCGAAAATGCGTTGATGACGATCCGAAGTGGAACCAGAGGCGGGGAAATGACGTAGGCGGCTGAATCTGGCGGTGGAAGGCGGGAGCGGGCTAGAATTGAATAGATCCGGCTATGTGGGGTTGGATTCGGGCGTCAGAAGGATGGATCCAGTGTTTTGGAGCGGATCCGGGATATGGGATGTGGGAGGGTAAGGAGAAGGGATGGATCTGGGTTGGACTGCCCAGATCTGGGCTGAATTGATAAAAAGAGGGGTTGTCAGAGGTCGATCCACGAACGGGGAGGGCTGCCAACAGATCTGGGGCTGTATTTATTTGGGTCGGCTGGTAGGAAGAGTGGGGAGGGGAGGCGATGGCTTGTAGGTAGGCGGGAAGGGGTGGTGACTGCTGATGGGGGTAGAGGGGTGGAAGGCAGCTGCTGGGAATAGGATGGGAGGGAGGCGGCAATAGATATGCTGTAGGGGGAGATCGGCTGGTGTGGGACTGGCTGAACCAGCGGGCGACCTGCAGGTTGGGGGTTTTGGGCGGCGAAAAAGGGTTGGAAGGTGGGAGAAGGAGGATTAGGGCTCGGGGATATCTTGGGGAGGAAGAAACACACCTAGGAGTTATTACCTAGGGTTCCACGGAGTCGGCATCGTGGAAGGATCGCGGGATTCTGAGATTCAATTCTCAAAAATCTGCAATAACCCTAAAACATCCAACTAATATCCTATTTATAATAAAAAGACAATTAGGACATCCCACCATTGACGATTGTGATTGGCCGGAGGTGAGTGAGACTACCTAAATACATCAAAATAAATGCTAAAATAATAAATTAATATATGAAATTGATTCGCATTGCGGATCCGGACGCCACCACGGAGTCAGATCGGCGATCCGATCAAGTCTTCCCGTGCGAGTACACGAATGTGGGTCCAGTCTTGCAGCAAACCCCTTCTGGTGCATGATCTGATAGATCCCCATCAACTCCCCACGACTGAAAAGCCTTCATCTCCGATGAATGGAGACAGACGTACTGAAGTCGAAGTCCAGGGGCTAGTCGATCGAGCTCTGCTGGTAGTATCCAGGTGTCATCTGCATCTGGGCGGCCCCGCCAGTGTACTAAGTAGCGACATAGAGGCCCGTCTGTGGTAAGAATGAACTGGTGGGATCTGATCTATGTAATGCTCTTAGTGCTCAGCTTACGAATGGTGGATCCCGATGCGATCGGCGATGCCGTATGTGAAATTAAAGAAGATGAATCCCCAGGTGGGTGGGTGTCAGAAATGGGTGAACTGTGGTGGCCATCAGACGTGTGTGGACTATGGGGGTAGAAAGGCAACGGGAGAGGAGGTGTGGGCGGTTGAGATTCTTCACTGCTTTGGTCCACATACTCGCGAGGCTCGTAGTATGACGTCAGATCTTCAACATTAAATACCGGTGGATACCCATACTTGCAGGGATATCGAGCCTGTTGGCATTCGTCCCAATACGACTTATGACTGAGTAGACGCCATTCGCCTAACGCTTTAGTTTTTTTGCAGGCCCCGAAGGGAGCCTCTCAGGGCAGATTCACACCATCACCTGCTCGCCTTCCGGAAATACTTATTCCCGCTTTCGCCTATCTGCATGAGTTTTATATTTTTCATTGCTCGCAATATTTCGTCGACAGACCGACTCATGCAGCTCATGCAAAATGACTTAGCAGACTCGCTAGGGCGTAACTCTAGGGGACTGAGGATAAGGTCGATAGGTTTCCTATGTTCATAACCTGACACTACATGGAATGGACTTAACCAAGTGGACCTATTGACCGAACTATTATATGCAAACTCCACGATGGGGAGATCAAGGTCCCAACTAGCTATATGCTCGTCCACTAAGCACCTCAGTAGGTTTCTTAAGCTACGGTTCACTACCTCAGTCTGCCCGTCTTTCTGGGGATGATAGGCCGAGGAAAACCTAATGGTGGTGCCAGTCTTGTGCTACAATGTCTTCCAAAAATAGCTCATAAACCTCACATCGCGGTCTGACACGATAGGCTTGGGTAGGCCATCCAGCTTAAAAACGTCCCTCATAAAGATGGATGCCACATGTCACGCATCCGCCGTCTTGCGGCAAACAATAAAGTACGCCATCTTCGAGAATCGATCGACCACCACAAAGATGGAATTGTTTCTCTAAAGAGTGTGGGGGAGTCTGAGCACAAAGTTCATATTGATGTCCTCCAAGGGCTGTGTGGGACAGGTAGAGGTGTGTACAGACCCGTGTATTTCTTAGTTCCCTTGGACGTTTGACTCATACGGCAGTGACAAACAATGCTTGCCACGTCCTTCTTCAGTTTGGGCCAATAGAAACAATCCTCAACAATGAATATGTACTTATCCCGCTCAAAGTGCACAGCGGCCCCGCCTGCGTGCAACTTGCAAATCAAATAATCACGGTAGGACGTTTGTGGTATGCACAGGAGAGAGCCCCAGTACAGATATCCCTTAAAGATCTGAAAGCCCTCAGTTGGGTCCAGAGGGTCTTGGGATAAGGCGGTATAAATCTTGCCAAAATCTGGGCACGTCGGATAGTCCGGGATCACTCTCTCAAGCCCATCTACTCGTGTGTGTTCATCGTCTGTACAAGGATACACGATGACTCAACGCATCAACAGACTTGTTCTCAACACCGGCTTGATGTTTGAGAACGTAATGGAAATCCTGGAGGTACTCGACACATGGTGTCCTAACTTGCGCTGCGAGTCTAGATATCGTAATACTTGATGATCAGAGTAGAGCATAAACTCCCGAGGGAGGAGATAGTGTCTCCAGTATCACAGAGACTGTACGATAACATAAAATTCCCGATCGTAATTCGACTATTTTTGCTTGGCCTCGTTCAGTTTCTTACTAAAGTAAGAAGCTGAATATCCCTCTTGGCTTAAACGCCACCAATACACAATGCCAGAAGCATCACACACGATCTCAAACGCGTGGCTAAAATCAAAAAGTCTCGGGGACATGCGTCATCGTCAATCTTCCTTAATCTCCTCAAATGCCCTGGTGGCCCCGACGGTCCACTGAAACTCGCCCTTCCGAAGGTAGTTCGTGAATGGGGTAATGATCGTACTGAACCCCGGGACAAACTGTTATAAAAGGTGACAAGTCCGTTGAAGTTGCGAGCCTCGTGGATGGTCGCAGACACATGTTAGTCTCAAATGTACTTGACCTTCTCAGGGTCAACGAATACTCCAGTGGATGACACAATAAGTCCCAGGAAGTGAACAGACTCAGAAAGGAATGAGTACTTCTTCAAGTTCACATACAATTTCTCCGGCGATGAGTGCCAAAGAGAAGCCTCAGATGGTCAAGGTGGTCGGTCTAGGTCTGGCTATAGATCAGTATGTCATCGAAGTAGACGACCAAGAACTTGCCCATGTAGGGTCGTAACACCTGCGTCATGAACCTCATAAAAGTACTCGGGGCTTTCAATAGCCCAAACAACATGACTTGTCACTCATACAGACCATCCTTGGTCTTAAATGTTGTCTTCCACCCATCTCCATTACGAACTCGAATCTGGTGGTATCCACTCGAAGGTCGATCTTTGAAAAGATCTGGGAAAAACATAGTCTCCTCCAATAAGTCATCGAGTCGTTGAATGGGGAAACGATACTTGACAGTGATTTTATTGATGACCGACTATCGATGCACATACACCAATGCCGTTCTTCTTAGGACTAAGAAGGGCGGGAAACCGCACACCAAACTCAAGTTCTCACAAAATAAATTGCTTCGAAGAAGCTCATCAAATGCCTCTTGAGCTCAGCGTGCTTATCGAGGTGCATACGGTAGTGGGCAGATTCGGTAGAAAAGACTAGCGGAGGGGGACATCAGAGAGTCAATAGGTCATCCAAAGACGCAGCGGATGGGAGGGGGTACTCAATCAGATAGTCTTCAGGCAAGTATTAGAAACTCATCGGCTCAAATGTAGGGAGTC